>CM052439.1:14911660-14934197 GCA_028533085.1 Varecia variegata
AACATTCGGGTGCAGGTGTCTTTATTGTAGAATGACTTATGTTCTTCTGGGTAGATGCCCAATAATGGGATTGCTGGATCAAATGGAAGGTCTACTTGAATCTGTTTAAGGAATCTCCATATTGCTTTCCATAGGGGCTGCACTTATTTGCTTTTGAGAAGTCTGATGACTGTCTAATTCATTTGCTCTTGTAAGTGATTTTTGTCTTTTTGCTTGAAGGCTCTGAGGCAGTTTTACTCTGACTGCTTTTTAAGATTTTTTTTATTTTAAGATTTTTCAGCAGTTTTTTAGTGATATGCTTCATTTTGATATGTGTTTATCCTCAGAATTTGTTGAGCTTCTTGGATCCGTGAGTTTCTAGTTTTTATCAGATTTTGAACATTTTTAGCTGTTAATTTTTCAGATTTTTTTCTGACCCTTCCTTCTGGATTCCAGTTATATATGATAGTTCATTTGATACTGTCCCATAGGTCACTGATGATCTGTTGCTATGTTTTCAAGTTCACTGACATTTCCTTCTGCAATATCTAATATGCTATTCATCCTATCCAGTGAGATTTTTATTTCAAATATTATGTTTTTCATCCTAGAAGTATATCTTCCATTTTTCTCCTTTTTATGTTCGTGTTTTCCTTTGATACTTGATCATATAGATCATATTTTAAATAGTTGTTTTAACATCTTTGTAGTTGGGTTTGATTGTTTTGACACTTGTGTTCAAGTTCTTTTCTTTCTTTTCTTTTCTTTTTTTTTTTTTTTCCTTCTCTCTCATCCATTTGATGTGTTTAAGTTCTTTTGGGTTGAATCTAGATATTCTTTACTCTAAGGCTAATTTGCTTCCTCTCCTAAATCATGGCCCCTTTGAGGTATCTGTTAACATTCCATGAATTCATCTAGGTCTCTCCATTCTGACTGGTGGAAGTTCAAACAATTTTCGGCCCTCCATGAGCTCTGGGAATTGTTTGGCTATTAGCTCCCCAGTAATCATTCTTTTCCTTGAAATTCTTTTTGACTGGTGTTTTACCCTATGCAGACACAGGTTGGTTTTAGCCAAATATTCAAGCAGACTCCTATGCAGATTTCTGGATCTCTTCCTTTGTGTAGCTCCCTCGTCTCAAGTACTGTGTCCCAGAAATCTTAGCAACCTCAGCCTCCTGAACTCTGGTTTCTTTCAGCTCAACTCAAGGAGATTTCTGGACTCTGTTTAGGCCCTCCCTGCACTGCAGTTCACAAATTGTTCCCTGATGGAAAACCTGGGTAATGATAGGGCTCACATCATTGGTTTCCCTTCTATTAGGGACCACAGTTTTGCACTGCCTATTGTCCAGGATCTGATAATAGTTATTTCCTACATTTTTTCCAGTTTTCTCATTGTTTACAGTGGGAGGGTTATTCCAAACCCTGACACTAACTTATTAGTCAGAAGCAGAAGTTCTCTCAGATATTTAAAATTGACATTACCAGTGAGCAGCACAGGAATATCATGCATCTCTGGATGTGATGGCCTCAGAGGGACACAGTATCACTATGTACTCTTCCAGCCTGGGCTGAATCTCATTGTGAGCTAGGCTGATTACTTGAGGCCAGGAGTTCGACACCAGCCTGGGCAGCATAATGAGACCCTGTCTCTACCAAAAAAAAAAAAAAGTAGCTGGGTGTGATGGTGCATGCCTGTAGTCCCAACTACTGGGGAGGCTGAGATGGGAGGATCACCTGAGCCCTGGAGTTCAAGGCTGCAATGACTTATGATCACACCACTGCACTCTAGCTGGGTGACAGAGCAAGAATCTCTCTCTTTTGAAAAAGCCAAAAACCAAACAAAAAAAAACAGGTAGGAAGGACCGTAGTCTTCAGAAATGTCAGTGTCATGAAAAGAAAGCTGAAGAATTATTCCAGATTAAAGGAAACTAAAGAGATGTGAAAACATTGTGTGATCCTGGACTGAATCTTGTACTTACAGGAGAAATAGAAAAAGCTATAAAGTATATTTTTGGGTCAATTGACAAAATTGGACTAAGAAAGTACATTATATAAGAATATTGTGTCAGTGTTAAATTTACTGATGCTAATAACTGTTCTCTGGTTATTTATGAGAATATTCTTATTCTTATGAAATACACTGTGAAGTAGTTAGAATTAAAGGCATGTGATATATGCAACTTACTCTCAAATGGTTCAGAAAAATATATGTAGAGAGGGGTATTAAATGATTAAAGTGCATGGTGCAAAAGAATCTGGATAAAGAATATTATTATTACAGCTTTTCTGAATGCTTAAAAATATTTCCAAATAAAAGGTTTAAAAAAATATATGTACTTATGAAAAGTGTTTGGCAGTACCCATTAAAGCCAAACACATATATTCTATGACCCAGTATTTTCCTTTTCTGAGCATATAGTTAAGAGAAATGAGTAAGTTATATCTCAATGAAAAACTTAAAATTATAAGAATGACTAGCTCTTTGAGTAAGCCCCCAGTCATGTTTAGCATTCATTTGAAATGTGTAATTTTCCATTAGATTAAACTAAGTTGTTATAATACAGTGGTTCTCAAAGTGTAATCCCTGTCAGCATGATCTGATAACTTGTTAGAAATGCACATTTTTGCACCCCTTCTCTCCAGACCTACTGAATCAGAAACTTAGGTTGAGGTCGAGCAATGTATAGTTTAACAAGCACTCCAGGTGATTCTGATACATGCTAAGTGGAGAACCCCTACTACACTGAATATACTTCAGGAATTACTGTTGCCTTCTAAAGTACTATTTCTTTCATTTTCAGCTTCTCCAACTTGGGAAATACCTGCTATATGAATGCTATTTTACAATCTCTATTTTCACTCCAATCATTTGCAAATGACTTGCTTAAGCAAGGTATCCCATGGAAGAAAATTCCACTCAATGCACTTATCAGGTAATTGTTATGTACTTACTGAGTACCTTTTTACAATGGGATTTTAGACACTTAAAATTTTATGTGCCATTGTTAGTAATTAGTCTTTAAAGTACCATGCCATCCAGTGTTTTATAAATCATTTGCCTTACCAGATGCTTGTCTCTTTTGTTTTACCAGACGCTTTGCACACTTGCTTGTTAAAAAAGATATCTGTAATTCAGAGACCAAAAAAGATTTACTCAAGAAAGTTAAAAATGCCATTTCAGCTACAGCAGAGAGATTTTCTGGTTATATGCAGAATGTGAGTACGAATTGTTTTTAAACATTTTAGAGATAGGGAAAATTGAAATGATTTTAGTGTGTTTCTTGATTTTTATTTTAAAACAAGATCTGTACATATGTGTTCATCATAGGTTAAAAAACCTGGGGAGTTATGGTAAGGTTCAGTGTGACTCTTCTGTTGTACTATATTTTAATATGTAAATGTAGTTGTCCAGTGCAAGAACTTTGGCTTTGTTAGCTACAAAGGCTATTTTAGAAAAGTTAACTGTTTTTGTGTGTGTGTGTGTATTTTTTTTAGTAAAGTGAAGATTCATTCATTCATGCTAATGCAACTGATACTTAAGAAAATAAAGTTAAGGCCGGGCGTGGTGTCTCACGCCTGTAATCGTAGCACTCTGGAAGGCCGAGGTGGGCGGATTGTTTGAGCTCAGGGGTTCGAGACTAGCCTGAGCAAGAGCGAGACCCCATCTCTACTAAAAATAGAAAGAAATTATATGGACAGCTAAAAATATATATAGAAAAATTAGCCTGGTATGGTGGCGCATGCCTGTAGTCCCAGCTACTCGGGAGGCTGAGGCAGAAGGATTGCTTGAGCCCAGGAGTTTGAGATTGCTGTGAGCTGGGTTGATGCCACGGCACTCTAGCCTGGGCAACAGCGTGAGACTCTATCTCAAAAAAAAAAAGAAAATAAAGTTAAGAATATAAAATCTGTCATTTGTTTTTATTCATAAAATATCCACCCCCAAATCATTATTAAAATGAACCTGACCTTGTTCACATATGTCATCTACTTCTAAGTGCTTTAGTTGTATCAATCACAATGTAAATAAGCTGTTATTATGACAAGAAATGTTTGATCTTATTAAGGATATTATTGTCACCTTAGGATGCTCATGAATTTTTAAGTCAGTGCTTAGACCAGCTGAAAGAGGATATGGAAAAATTAAATAAAACTTGGAAGTCTGAACCTTTTCCTGGAGAAGAAAATTTACCAGATATTTCTGCTACCAGAGTATACACTTGCCCTGTTATTACAAATTTGGAATTTGAGGTTCAGCACTCCATCATTTGTAAAGCGTAAGTAATCTCTAAGAAAAATTTTTTCCCCTTTTAATTCTTCATGGCACATGATTAAAACTCTCCTCTGACATACCAAATGCTATGAATTCTTATCTCATCTTCCTTCCTATGTCATGGGGAAAACATCAACCCACAGATTATACCAAACCTCTTTTTTCAGAGTCTTAATCGTTCTATAAAAATGCTTGGTGGAGTGAGAACTGAGGACAATTTAAATACTTTGTTATATGCTTTAGTATTAACTAAGCAGTTAATTTTGATCTGTGGGTTTTTTCATTCTTTTCATTGCCGTGTGGAATAGTGAGTTGTTTGGGAATACTTGTTTTTCTTTTCTTTTTCACTGGGAAAAAACCTTCCTTGTTAGTTGCCTTTTTTTTTTTTTAACTAAATTTACAAAGTAATTTACCAAATTATTTTCACTAAAAATGTTTGTTTTACAAAATAGGTCAAAATTTGAATTATTTTTAACTTTGCAGTGATTTTCAGCCATATTTACAGTAATTATTTAGATTTACTTTCTACATTTAATTAATTTCCATGCTTATCATCGTAACTTACATACCATGCAGTTTACTTCAAAAGATTTTATTTTGATTAATCTTCCAGTCATGTTTAATGTATCTCTGAATAAATATGTCTCAGAATGTAATTATTCAGAATCCCTATATATAAGTGAGACTTATCTTTGTGGCTTTCACACATGACTTAATACAGAATTACTGAGTCACACAGTATTTACCTCTTAATGGATTATATATACTGTCCCGTCATATCCTGTTACTATGTGACACTCATAAGGAACCTGACTTTGGGGATTTTTTTCTTTTCTTCAAAATCTGTGGTATTGTTTATTTTTGAAATTCACAGTTTCACTAGTTTACATCTAGTTATTCACACTTTTTATTAATTTTGCCTTTAACATGGTAGAGCCTTTTCATTCTGAGATTTGAGTTTTTCTTCAGCTCAAGAAAACTATTCTCTAAATACTACCTCTTCCATTTATTCTAGAATTTTCCTCAGATTTTGAAATCCATATATTGCTTCTCCGATTCTGTCTTCCATATCTATTTTTCTTAGGCTGCTCAAAATGATAGTGTTCACTGACATCTTTCCCAGCTATAACATTCTAACATTTTTTACTAGAATTTTAATAAAGATAGTAGTTTTGCATCACTAGTTTGTGACATTGCTTGCCTTCTTTCATAATTTCTTTAGTCTCTTTCCCCCAATAGATAAATGATTTTCTAAAGTGTGTGTTTTCTCCCTCTCTCTCTCTCTCTCTCTCTCTCTCTCTCTCTCGTCTTCAATAGACTCTCTGTTGCCTGGGATGACCTTTCAAAGGGCAGGGAGAGGACCAAATGGCCTCACTTTCTAGACCCAAGAATTATTCTGTGCACAAGGACAGGCTGCTCTCCCTCAATGAAATCTGCTTCCCTTGCTCATCATGCCATCCTTCAACCAGAGCATTTTCTACCTCACAGTCATCTTCTTACTGGCATCCCTGGCCTTGAAACCTCTCACACCTGGATCTCCACCCCACTCTTGTGTCCATGCCATTACTGTCTCTAGGAATGGCATGATTCTGTTTGTTATCATCACTGAGTCAAGCCTCCATGAACCCATGTACTATTTCCTCTCCATGCTATCCTTCATGGGCTTAGCTTTGTATCTTTCTACATTGGTCATCATACTGGGTATTTTCTTGAAAAATGCTTGAGAAATCAGGTCTGATGACTGCACTGGCCAATCAATCTGTAAAAACATTTGGATCTTCCAAGTATAGTTTATCTCCCTGTAAAAGCTGGCAAGCCCAACCGCAGTTAATAATGTGATAAACAGCCATTTGTCTGTTCCTTCTAATACACTTTCTAGACAAAATTTGTGCAAGTCAGAGAGAGAAGCAAATTTTTCAATTGTTATTATTTCATTGAATTGTAGGGGTACCATTCAGATTTGTTTTTGATAGAAACATTTCAGTAGTCTGTGTTAAAAATGGCTCCTGGCAGCCCACCACCTCCCTCAGTCACGTCTGGGCGATTTGGCAGTGGGATCATTCAGGCAGCACAGGAAGGCTGTGCTGTCTCAAAAGCAGTGGCTGCTACACTGTGTTAACAGCGTTAGGCACTCTAATTGTGTAGCACCCAGATGTTGGGTGTGCAGTTGAGGTGTGTCCACCACTGCAGTAAGTGGCATGGGTCATGGTATATAGGCACGCCAGGTGGCCAAGCTGGGCAATGGCACAGGGTGTGCCAACACAGGGGGATAGTGTTCTGGGGGGCCACAGTAGCAGCAATATACCTACGTCCTTGAAGGCCTTGCCTTAATTGCTTTCTTAGTAATTTTCTTTAGGACAGTTCTATAAATATGAAATAGTTTGTCTGAATGAAGATTCCACACACTTTATCCTTTGAATTGTAATTTTGCATGTTTATCCTCTGTCCCATCTGGCTGTAGTCTTCCCTATCGGTGATGACAGTTCCATACTTTAAGTGATCAGTCCAAAAATAGTAGTGTATTTCTTTCTCTCAACCTACTTCTCATATGTCAGCAAATCCTTTCAGCTCTATCTTCAAAATATATCCAGAATCTAACCTCTTTTTACCACCTCCACTGCTACCACCCTGGTCTAAGCCACTGTCATCTCTTACCTGAATTGTTGCAGCATCTTTTAAACTGGTATATAGGAGGCTTCTGCCCATGTCTCTCTGCATCCTATTTCAAACACGTTAGCTAAAGTGATACTTTTAAAATGGAAGGTAGTTCATGTCAGCCCTCTGCTCATAAAATTAAAAAGCTATACCTGTGTAACCTCATATAATCTGCCTCTGGGCATTCCCTCTATTTCCAATTAGCTTTCTGACTTTGTCTCCTGTCACTCCTTCCCCTTGCTTGTTCCATTTCAACCAATTAACTTCCTTGCTTTTGTTCAAAAATGCCAGGATCACGGTGCTTTAGGGCCTTTGCACTTACTGCTTCCTCTATCTTGAATTCTTTCCCCATATTCTCACATAGCTAGTGCCATCACTCCTCCAGGTCTTTACATAAGGGCCAGTTACTCAGTGACACATTTTCTTGCCACCCTATCTGGAATTCCATCTATCTACTTTGATCTTTCGCTATTCTATTCCTTACTGTGCTTTTTCCTCCTCAGCATGAATCACTAACAGCGGTCCCCACCCTTTTTGGCAGAGCTCAGGTGGTGATGCGAGGGATGGGGAGCAGCTGTATAGATGAAGCTTCGCTCACTCACCTGCCGCTCACCTCCTGCCGTGCACCCCTACCACTACCACCCCAGTCCCCTGGTTCCTAAGTTTCATGGAAGACAGTTTTTCCATGGACTGGGTAGGGAGCTGAGCTCTGCGGCCTGGTCCCTAACATGCCACAGACCAGTACTAGTTCACAGCCCAGGGGTTTGGAACTGCAGATCTAACATACTATTAATATATGTTTTACTTATGTGTTTCTTTCAATGTCTTTGTTCTCCAGTACAAGGAAGCTGTATGAGGGGAGATATTTTTGTCTTGATTTATTCGCTGCTATAACTTCAAAGCCTAGAACATTTTCTCATATATAGGAAGGCTGTATTAGTTTTTCAGAACTGCGCAACAAATTGCTTCAAACTTATTAGCTTAAAACAACACAGCTTTGTAAGTCAAAAATCTGGGTGTGGTGTGGCTGAGTTCTCTGCTTAGAGTATCATGAGGTTAACATAAAGGTATTGTTGCCTGTGTTCTCATCTGGAACCTAGGATCCTCTTCTATCTCATTGAAGTTGTTGGCAGAATTCAGATTCTTGTGGTTGTGGGACTGAGGTGCCCATTTTCTTGCTAGCTGTCAGCTGGGACCACTCATTTCCTAAAGGCTGCCTGCGGTTCCTTGCCAAAGGCCTCCATAGGCAGTTCACATCAGTGCTGTTTGCTTTTTTTCAGGCTAGGAGGAGTAATCTTTCTCACATCTGGTCCCAGACTTCCTCTGTTTCTGCCCTTTAGACCTAGATTTAAAGGGCTCATGTGATTGGATCTGACCCACTTTAATAATCCCCTTTTTGATTAACTCAAAATTGAGATTAATAACCTTAAATTATATCTGTAAAATTCCTTTTGCCAGGCAAAATATTAATATCATCATCATAGGTGTGATAGCTCATCATTGTCCAAGGTTCTACTCACTCAAAGGGGCCATCTTATAATTTTGCCTATCAGAGATGTATTCAATAAATGTTTGTTGAATGAAGAACAAATATATTCTTACACTCTTCAGTCTTCAACTGTGGCAGTAGGAATCTGGGGTGGAAAATTTAATAATACTAAAAATGCTAATAAGACAAAATGAAAAGCAGTCAGCTAAAATTATTTGAAAGAAGTAAATGTGCTTCCAGGTAAATTGAGTGTGTTGTTTTGGTCTCTGAGCCCACTTTTTAAAATTCTATAAAAATATGTTCAATAACCAAATATTTCTACTACCTAACAGAAGTGTGTATACATGTGGACCATAGAATTTTCAATGCAGCATTGTTCATATAGCCAAAAACTGGAAACTGTGGAATAATCATACAGACTAATACTAGACAACAGTGAAGATGCACTGAAGTCATGTGCAGCAGGCATGGTTGCATCTTACAATAATGTTGAACAAAAAGGTTATTTAAAAGAAAACATGCTGTGTGATTCCATTTATATAAGGTTCAAAAACAGGCAAAACTCAACTACAGTGTTGGAAGTCAGAATCATAGTTATCTTCTGGGAGAAGGATGAGGGTAGTAATGGGGAAGGGATATGTGAGGGGGCTTCTAGGGAGTTCATAGTGTTCTGTTTCTTGATTTGAGTGGTGATTACATGGGTGTGTTAACTGGTAATTTCTCAAGCTGTACAAATGTGACTGATTCATTTTTCTATAATGTATGTTATACTTTAATTTTTTAAAGTTTAAGGTTTTTTGAAAATGTAAAATTTAAAAATTTAGCATTTTAAGAAAGTACTTGCAGTTGAGTTTTTCTGTATTAAATTAATAAGGGTTAAAGTAAGCATGAGAAAAGTCTTAATATGGTTCTTATGCCTAGTCATAGTATGTTGGTACCATAAGTTCTATGGAAGAATGGTGTTTCTCAAGTATGTTTGTATTTCTTTTGTATTTCTGTAAATGCTTACATCTGCCTCCTTTTATTCTTACAGATGTGGAGAGATTATTCCCAAAAGAGAACAGTTTAATGACCTCTCTATCGACCTTCCTCGTAGGAAAAAACCACTCCCTCCTCGTTCAATTCAAGATTCTCTTGATCTTTTCTTTAGGGTAAGTAATATCTTTGGTATTTTCATATGCCTAAATTTTATGTATCATAGATAATTGTATTTGAAATTGGTTTCTTCAAGGCACAGTTGCAACAAAATTATTTGTGGGGATAACAGATAAGAAGTATTTATAAATAATATTTATTTTTTAAAAGCTTGGTACATCTAATTATAGTAACTCTTTGAAGAACTGATTTCTTAGATTATTTTACTCAATAGTAGGTGTTTTTTAGAGAACCTTAGAAACAGTTTGTTATTTGTAAACAAATATTATTTGAAGTTACATGTGCTAAAATTTAGTAATGTGAATTAAAACTATAGATACCATGTAAGTTGGTATACTAAGATCTGAGATATGAAAAAATACTCCGTGCTTTTCCTTAGGTTGTATGTATCTGTTAGAAACAGAAAGGAAGAATCATGTTTATCCAAAGCTATAGATAAATATTTGTGTCCATGATATACTGTTACAGATACTGAGAACGTTTCTGGGGCATAATTAGACCTCTGGTGTAGCAGTCCTTATAACTGGTGGAAATTTGCCAGGATCCCCTTTTATCTGTATTGTGGTGGTCCTTGTTTATAGCAAATTAACAGGGTTGTCTTCCTAAGGTTAAAAAAAAAAAAATCTTTTCTTTAAATGATACACATTCAGCTCCACCTGAAGACAAATATTCTGCTTTCTTTTTTTTTTTTGAGACAGAGTCTCGCTTTTGTTGCCCGGGCTAGAGTGAGTGCCGTGGCATCAGCCTCGCTCACAGCAACCTCAAACTCCTGGGCTCAAGGGATCCTCCTGCCTCAGCCTCCCAAGTAGGTGGGACTACAGGCATGCCCCACCATGCCCGGCTAATTTTTTCTATATATATGTTTTTAGCTGGCCAGATAATTTCTTTCTATTTTTAGTAGAGACGTGGTCTCACTCTTGCTCAGGCCGGTCTCGAACTCCTGACCTCAAGCGATCCACCCGCCTCGGCCTCCCAGAGTGCTAGGATTACAGATGTGAGCCACCGCGCCCGGCCTGCTTTTCTTTTTTTTTTTTTTTTTTTTTTTTTACTATTCCTCCTATAATGGACTTTGAAGATTGTCCGACATATCTTGACCCCCATTTTTTTAAGGCTTTCTTGTTTCAGTTTCTCCAGGTAATGACATCCATCCCAAACTTTGGTCCTTTTAGAGCAGTTGTTCTTAGTGGGCTATCACAAAAAGATTGAGTTCCATTGTAAGAAAGGGGTAGCGTTACACCTAACAGACCAGGAACTCCACCTAACCTGAAGGTGATCTTATCTCTGCTGTGGCCAAATGTTAAAACCTGGATGTACTCCTGGCATCGGTTCACATACATCCATGGGGAAAAGTCCAGTTACTATCATAATTTAGGTGTTTCCTTGGTAAAAAGGGAAATTAGGAATTCTGAAACAAGGCATAATATTATAAGATAAGTATACTTTGAAGATTAGGTCTTAATTTGGTAAGGCTTATGGTTCTAGCTACAAAATTTAAACTGGTTCATTCCACCAAACTAATAAAACTAGAAAAGATTAATAGCATTTAATGCTGATTCAGTTCACCTTCATGCTTTTTTATGTTTTCCTCTTGTCTTTTTATAGGCAGAAGAACTTGAGTATTCTTGTGAGAAGTGTGGTGGGAAATGTGCTCTTGTCAGGCACAAATTTAACAGGCTTCCCAGGTAAATTTAATTGCTCTTCAAAGAAGTACATACAAACATTACAGCGTAACTGAAGCTTGCTAGAATGGGTTAGTAAAGGAGATCACCAAAGCTGAAATGTGAAGAGTATAAAGGGTAGAGAGCTAGAATGCTCTTCCATAAAGGAAATGGGTTTGGAATGTTGAAGAGGAAAAGGGTCTTGAGTGTCCTGAGAAGAAGGCAATAAGAGGATGCAGCTGGGAGACTTTGGAATAATGATAGGGACTAGCTAGTAGATTTTTAAAATCAATAATATGTAACATTCAGTTTTAATTTGTTGTGCTGTCTTCTCCCTCCAAACCTTTAGTAAAAATCTGCTATAAACAAATAGACGTGTGTATGAAAATAAAATAAGAGTAATTTTTTGCAGTTTGTGCATTTCTCTTTTTCAGATACTCTTATAAGTTCTAAGTTTTCTATAATC
Organism: Varecia variegata; assembly: GCA_028533085.1. Taxonomy (NCBI): domain Eukaryota; kingdom Metazoa; phylum Chordata; class Mammalia; order Primates; family Lemuridae; genus Varecia; species Varecia variegata. Next base: position 14,923,333 of record CM052439.1, read on the forward strand.
ATAAGATAAATTTTCTGACTTAGGAATGAAATTAACTTGTATTAGCTCTGTATAAACAAACATAAAACGAAGCTAGTTACAAAAAATGATGATATGGTTACAGGACAGCTTTTTTAGTTCTGTCCAAAATAGATCTCAAACACAAGCAAGGGTATTATTAACATTAAATATTTATGTGGCACTTTGCCTGTAGAGTGCTTTACTTTACTTCTCTTACCTTCAGTGTTCTATTAGCAAGTGTGGAGTTTCTGGAACCTAGCCCCTAAGAGGCTAGTTCTTTTATATTCCATAATCTACTCCTTTCTAGAAAATGAGTTGATTTTAAAGAAATAACTTTATAAATCACAGCAGTATTATTATATTGACCATAGTCTATACTTTTTACTTAAGAGACTTTGTTCTTTCCTATTTTTGAGTGTTTTGAGGCAGGAGGGTGGGAGGAAGAAAGCTTAAGGTAAAGGATTGGTTGTTACCAGCTGTCACTAACTAAGGAAACCAGTGTACAATTTAAAAAAACTAGTTTGACCTTGCAAGCTGGATGTCTCTTCCCTTTCCCATTCTCTAGCTGTTTGGTCTTTCAAGTGGGGGAAGAAAACACTGAGGGGAATTTTTCTCGTTTTTGTTTTTTTTTTCCTGGTAAGAAACTGGCCTTGTGTTAAAAGTCAGTTTATTCTTAAACTTACATGAAATAGAAGCCTTTGTGTCTTCAATCCTAATGATTAGTCTTGTTGTGTTTTGTTCATTTTAATATTCAAAGCCACTCTACTTTTATTCCTGGGAAGGGCCTGATATCTTTATCAAATTTGTTCACTTTTAGTTGTCCTCATCTTTGAAAATAAATGATTTTGACTATCATCTTCCTGCTTCATATTACCTTTTATTTTGGTCAGGGTTATTTGAAATTTTATTCAAAATATTTCATTTTGACATTAGTTTTTAGTCATTTCATATTAGTTGGGTCCTTGTGTTCTTTCAAGTTACGAATTTGAAGGTCATGAATTCTAGCATGCTTTTTTAAAGAGAAGTACAATCAGTATCTTCAATTTGCAAATGTTTGAGTTTGTGGCTTCTGTGATGGAGACGTATATGGTAAGAAAGGAAACAGTTTCCCATAGATAAGACTTTTTTTATGCCTAGACTCGAAGTTTATTCCCATAAGATTTTTGAAATTCAATTTTTAAAGTGTTCTTGTGGGCTGAGAAATATATTTAATCCATCAGGTGGAGATTATGTTCTGTAAGAGAGGCAAAAAGGTTACCATAATAGTAACCAAAAAGAATTCACTGTTTTCTAAAGAGCTAAAAAGCCTTTTCATACCCACAAACCAGAGTTGGCATGCAAATTTTTGTACAACTTTTTTCTAGGTTGGGGACATTTTTCTATTTCTTTGTTACCTTTCTCAGAAAAATTACTTCCGAAATAAAAGAATAATTTTTATCAGAAATCATCTTGAAATAATTAATGTTTACTGTAGAATATAAGGGCATTTTTATTTAATGAACATTATTTTGCCATTAGTGGTTATATAACACCTATTTCTTTCTTTTTGTTTTGTTTTTGCTTTTTTTTGAGACAGGGTCTCGCTCTGTTACCCGGGCTAAAGTGCAGTGGTGTCATCACAGCTCGCTACATCCTCAAACTCCTGGGTTCAAGTGATCCTCCTGCCTCAGCCTCCCAAGTATCTGGGACTATAGGCACGCACCACCATGCCCAGCTAATTTTTATGTTTTTTGTAGAGGTCTCACTATGTTGCTCAGGCTGGTCTCGAACTCTTGGCCTCAAGCAATCCTCCCACCTCAGCCTCCCAAAGTGCTAGGATTACAGGCATGAGCCACCGTGTCCACCAAGCATATTTCTTTTTAGACTTTGTAACAGTAAAATATTAAATGTTTAAGGATTTAATATCAATACTAAATTTAAAAATTTAGTATTCTTGTTTGTTGTGTTTCATTTATTTGTGTTTTTTCCTAGAAAAATCATAAGTATTTTACCCAAACCACATTAATCCACCAGTGTCCCTATTTTGTTTTTATTTGTATGCTTAGTACCTATCCCAATGCCTGGCATGTGACAGGTATTCAGTCAATGCTCTTTGATTAGTTGGCCAAATGTATTTTTTAAATCAAAAGTTGTCTAACATTGTTAATTAGAGTGATTTCTTTTAGTGTATGAGAGAGCTACCTCTAGTATGTATGAATTAGTAAGGTCATCATCTCCTGTTTTTCAGGGTCCTCATTCTTCATTTGAAACGATATAGCTTTAATGTGGCTCTCTCACTTAACAACAAGATTGGGCAGCAAGTCATCATTCCAAGATACCTGACCCTATCATCTCATTGCACTGAAAATACAAAACCACCTTTTACCCTCGGTTGGAGTGCACATGTGGCAATGTAAGTCCATAAGAGAGAATGTCTTTTCATTTTCTTTTGAAGTAGGAAGACTTTAGTATCCAATCAAAAGACTAAATAAACTAGATAACACAACTCCCAGGTAAAATCACATCAGATTATAATTTTGCTTTACTTTGGAATTTAGTGTTAAATTACTACCTGATTGAAGTAATTGAAGAAAGGGCTTAAACAAAATTCTTCTAAGTTCATTAGCTGCCTTTTATAACAAGGTGCTTTTTTAGAAAGTGCTGTTACTCTTTTAGACCACTAGGAGATAGTTTGATATACTTTGGGACTATAAATCAAACCTGGGTGATCATAACAGTCACCTGGACACGAAAAATACTGATTTCTGTGTTTTTTCCCTGGAGGTTCTGTTTCAGTAGATCTCAGATAGGGTGTGGGAATCTATTTTGAACAAATGGGTCTCACTTCGGCAGCACATATACTAAAATTGGAACGATACAGACAAGATCAGCATGGCCTCTGCACAGGATGACACACAAATTCGTGAAGCGTTCCATATGTAAAAAAAAAAAAAAAAAAAGGACAAATGCCTCAGCTAACTCTTTAGGACATAAAGATTTGAGAAACAGTATACTAAATGTTATGCTGGAACCCCAAAAATAAATTGTGCCTTCATAAGTATATTATCACCAATGTGAAGAACTTAAATCATTCCGAGAAATTTTTCAAGAACAAATTACCTTTTCTATAGGTTTTGCTTCATCATGTATGCTGGGAAAACCTTAGGACTTTTTTGAATGTTTCTCTTTTTTCTGCATACTTGCATTACTTTGGAGCCATATCATATACTGAGTCATTCTTTTCTGTACTTGAACACTAGTTTGGTAGAATCATAAAGTTCTAGAATTTTAGAGGTAAAAGAGATTTTAGTTATTTTGTCCAAATCCTTAATTTTACAGAAGAGATCCAAGGAAATTAAATAGTTTTTCTAAGGTCATACATACAGTTAGTAACCAAAAGAGCCAGATCTCTTAGGTAAAATGAAATAATAGACATTTCGGAAAGTGAATGAACATTTGCTAACATGATTTGATGCAGTTTTATAAAATGTCCTTTGGATTTATAATTGAAATAAATACTACATCATATTAAGTTTATATTAAAGTCCTTAAGAGTCTATTAAAAAAAGCATGTGCGCAGAGAGTTTTAGTGTTTCTGGTTTTTTCTCTTATGGCTTTTCTTTGAAATAAATGTTTTTGCTTGGTGCGAACTGCCCTCTGCTGGTAGAGCTATTACTCTTTCTGGCAATAGTACTATATGATACCATCAGTATAGGATCTGTATGACCACAGACCTGAAACCAGGTTATCTGATGCTACAGTTTAATAGCTTTAAGACCTTGCACAAATTCCTTGATTTGTCTGTAGGGAAATTAATAGAGCAGTTGTGAACATTAAATGAGCTAATATATGTAGAGTTCTTAGTACAGTACCTGATGTCTAATAAGTCCTCAATAAATGAGAGCTATTATTATTTATTGCTATAAGTAAGGAACATTTTAAAACAAGGTACTTTTTGGCCGGGTGAGGTGGCTCATGCCTGTAATCCTAGCACTCTGGGAGGTCGAGGCAGGACGATTGCTTGAGGTCAGGAGTTCAAGACCAGCCTGACCAAGAGTGAGACCCCATCTCTACTAAAAATAGAAAAAATTAGCCAGGCATGGTGATGAGCACCTATGGTACCAGCTACTTGGGAGGCTGAGGCAGGAGGATCACTTGAGCCCAGGAGTTTGAGGTTGCTGTGAGCTAGGCTGATGCCATGGCACTCTAGCCTGGGCAACAGAGTAAGACTGTGTTTCAAAAAAATAAATAAATAAATAAAATAAAAAATAAAACAAGGTACTTTTCCCCAAGTTGTTCTTTTCATATGCATTACCCTTGACTTCATTTCCAATGCTGTTTAGATTGTGAATCAGGGAAAGTCTAGAGATGATATTTCATTTTCTCATTTGGCCTCTGTTACTAGTAATTTAAAAAATGTTATAATTGTTTGGTTTTTCAAGAGGACATATAAGGGATTATATTACAGAATATTATATAAGTTAAATATTAGATATATCTTTAATAATGCATTTGTATACATTATATATTTTCTAATTTTCTGATAGTTCTAGACCATTGAAAGCCTCTCAAATGGTGAATTCCTGCATCACCAGCCCTTCTACACCTTCAAAGTGAGTTACATTTCTTTGTACCCAAAATCTGTATTTTTAAGGATTTGGCTTACCCTAATCTCCAAGATTGCCCCCTTCCTTTTTTCTTTATAGTTTCTCTTTTTGCATGATACTTGCTCTGTATTACCCATACTTAGATTTTACTGAATCTGATTAAGAGTATAGCCAAAGGTGTAACAAATTTTTAAATAGTGACATAAGTTTAGCTGATTCTCTAATGTTTTGTCTTAAAACTTATAATTTGTTAAAATGTAATATTTTCATCCTAAAACTCTAAAAATTGACTGATGATGAGGGATACTAGGGATCAAAGGGATAAAATAACCCCAGTTAGTCTGAAGCACCCTTCCTCAAAGATAGGCATGGGATCCCAAAGCATCTTTTTACTTCTTGTTAGCCAGTCTGGGATTTCTTGTCTTCAACACTGAATAGGAGATATTCAGTGCAGCTATTCTACAAATGCCTTATGTTTTTTCTTTCAGACCAAAAGTTTATCCAAGGAGGGAAGCAAATGCTTTTTTTTAAAATATATCTCTTCTAAGATTTTACTAGAGGAGTTCCTGATTTGACTTTGAAATTCATTTTTCTAAAAATTTAATGGCCCAAAGTACTTTTAGAGAAGAGACACTTTTGTCGTTTAAGAGCTTTTGGGGGGTTATATAACCATAAAATGACATTTGGGAACTGCTATTTTCTTTTCCTCCTGTTAATTATTTTTCAGTGCAATTAAAACCAGATGACTAACATGACTAGAAATGTGAAATGGTACCGATATGAATACTCTTGCCCGTTCTCAAGATACAAATGAGCAATACCACTTGGCTGCTTAGAAAGTGAGCAAGTGATGCATTTACAGGATGAATATTTTTCATTGCTACAGGCAAGCTGCCTTCTGTAAATATAGTAATTATTAATGGAATGCACTCTTTATGTACCATATCACTATAATTGCAAGAGAGAGACGGTTTCATTGGGCATCATTGTACCTTGGCATGGTCATCTGTTCTCCAGGGTCTACTGGTATGAGAATTTGAGAGTTAATCAGTAAAGGATGATTAGGCCCTAGAAGACCTATCATGCTGATCAAACTTAAAAGAGGCTGAGTTATGAACCAGAATACCATTGGTTCTTCTACAATGTCCTTTTGTTACATTTGACACTGGTATAATAGTAGCACCAGGTGTCACCCTCCTTCAGCAAAGTATTTACCTGGATAAACAAATTAATATGTTCGAGTTTGCTTAGTGAGCATGAAATCGGAAAAGAGGAATTAAGATGGCTAATTGGCTACTTCTAAGTAAGTTATACTAAAAACCCTTTTGAACACACAGTGGGAGGCTATTCAAGTGTTCAGGCTGGAGTGCAGTGATATCCGTGCTGCTCTCAGCCATAGACTTTGCTTGGGCGTATCACTGACCACTTGCCTCTTTTCTTTGATCTACGTTGCTATGCAATGCAATCCTCCTGATTTCCATTCTCTTATTTCTTGGTGCCATTATTCTATATGTTTATTTAGTTTTTACATTTAGGTTAATTACATTTTTCCAATTTTCATTTTACTTTTTTTTTAGTATAGCATATGAATTTCTGTTACCCTCCATCAAAGAAAGTACTTGTTCTTTGACTATTACCACTTTTTCCTTTATTTTCAGCTCACCTAGAAGACAACACAGTAATACCTTACTTATCTCTAGTATCAATCATTTTGGATGAAAATTTTTCTAAAATATATTATTCCTTATATTCTTAGATAAAATACACTGAAGGTACTTTAAGTATATCTTAATGATGAAGAATCAACAACATTATAAGTATCAGCTATTGCACTGTGTTTCAATGTGATATTGCCCTAAACGGCTCTTAATTATTAAAGGACAGTTTACTTTTACATTAAAAACTTTATAGTTCTTTTTTGCCCTTTTTGTGGTATTCTCTTTCATTTCTTAGCTCTCATTTCTTGATGAACTTGCTACACTATTTTATACATCATTTCCTGGGAAAGAAAGGTTCCCTGTAAGTGCATGGGCTTTGGAACTGCCTTCCTCGGAAGCCTTTTTTCTTACTTTGGAATCCCTGTGTTCTGGAAGGTAGAGGTTGCCAGAAGTCTGACCTACAGATAAGAGGATAAGTGGAATGTTATTGTTATCTTAAAAAAGTGCATGGATTATAACTTAAAAGATCAAAAATTATTCCTCATGCACTTTGTTGTCAAAAACATTTATTCATTGCTATGCCTGCATGAATTCAGTAGAGACTTACTTTATAAAGACAAAAGCAAACTTCAAGGGGGTTGATCATTTAAAAGAAAAAAGGCACAAAGTGATTGGTTTACTGATGGTATATAATAGCATAAGTGTTGTCCAGTTTTCAAAGCATGGCTCTTTTGGAGTGGGGCAGAGGTAATACTTAAATATACTTCTTTTGATATATCTTTTTTCTCTGTGAAATAATTTTTCATAATGGAAAAGCATTTTGTTTTGTTTTGGTATTTATACATCAAAAGAATAACAAAGACAAATGTTTATCAGGCTTATATAGGTTTTTTTTCTTAATTTACAGGAAATTTACCTTCAAATCTAAGAGCTCCTTGACTTTATGCCTTGATTCGGACAGTGAGGATGAGCTGAAACGTTCTGTGGCCCTCAGCCAGAGACTTTGTGACATGTCAGGCAATGAACAGCAGCAGGAAGTCCTGGAAAAAGTAAGTAATTTTTCATCAAAACATCTGACAAAGATTTGTGTAGCTCTTATTGTCCAAACAAATGCCTTTTATAATCATAATCAGCAAACTTAATAAGATACAAGATAAGTCATAAACTCAATGGCTCTGTTCAAACACTAATTTTAAAGAGATGCTTTCTCTAACTACAAAAACCAGTCAGTCTGTTTACAGATGGATCAAGACTTTTAAGAAAGAAAAGTTTATATCAACAGAGCAACCAAGTAATCTACTTGTTTAAATTATGAATGTACAGATACTGCTATATCAAGATACTACTGGCTGGGCGCAGTGGCTCACGCTTGTAATCCCAGCACTCTGAGAGGCCGAGGCGGGTGGATCGCTCGAGGTCAGGAGTTCAAGACCAGCCTGAGCAAGAGCGAGACCCCATCTCTACTAAAAATAGAAAGAAATGATCTGGTCACCTAAAAATATATATAGAAAAAATTAGCTGGGCATGGTGGCACATGCCTGTAGTCCCAGCTACTCGGGAGGCTGAGGCAGTAGGATTGCTTAAGCCCAGGAGTTTGAGGTTGCTGTGAGCTAGGCTGACGCCACGGCACTCTAGCCCGGGCAACAAATCAAGACTCTGTCTCAAAAAAAAAAAAAACAAAAAAAAAACCAAGATACTACTATATCATCTTCTCTCTTGACACTTACTGAGAGTTAATACTTTGAAGATCTATGCTTTTCTAGGTGTTTGCATTATCTCATGCTACTGTGTTTTATTTTAAACCTCCTTTTTGGTAAAATAATAGAATTATTTTAGTAGTTATTTGTTGTTGTGAGTTTGTTTCCTGTCTTACTTTAAAGCTAGAGGTAATTTGTGTTTGCTCACCTCGAGTGAAAAATGAAAGAAAGTTAGAAATTATCCCAGGAATAAAATTTATTCAGAAGATAATTTCTGAATATTTATATTATCTTGATGTAGTTTTTATTTTTCTCATTTATTTTTATGAGTAAGACCAGCCAATATTTAAAATGGAATAGTATATATAATGATAGAATATTTACAATATAATCCATGTATATCTGGAAGAAAATAAACTAAAAATACTGATAGAAATTATTTCTCAGTAATCTATTTTGAGTGAATTTATTTTATTATTTTTGTGTGGTTTGCAAATTTTTACAAAATTTGCACTTTTTTTTTGAGATAGAGTCTCACTGTGTTACCCCAAGTAGAGTGCAATCATAGCTCAGACTCTGGGCTCAAGCAATTCTCCTGCCTCAGCCTCCTGAATAGCCAGGCCTACAGGCACATGCCACTATGCCTGTCTAATTTTTCTGTTTTTAGTAGAGACAGAGTCTCGCTCTTGCTCAGGTTGGTCTCAAACTCTTGAGCTCAAATAATCCTCCCGCCTTGGCCTCCCAGAGTGCTAGGATTACAGGCGTGAGCCACCACACTCGGCCCCAAATTTGCACTCGTTAATTGAGAAAGCTAATCATGTATCCTTATGTAGCTACTAATTAAAAATTAGGCTTGCCAATGGGTTTTCATATTGATTATTGATTGTTAAATAACCCAAAGCATCAAAGAAAGGAAACTTTTTAGAAATAAAATGAAGTCACCACTTTAAGCTTCTAATTAAGATTGCTATGTTTGTAGGTATTCCGGTTTCCTCTAAAAGTAACTCTCTTCTTCAGGATTCAAAATTATGCCGAATAGAGCCTGATAAGTCTGAATTGGAAAACTCAGGATTTGACAGAATCAGTGAAGAAGAGCTTCTAGCAGCTGTCTTAGAGATAAGTAAGACAGAAACTTCACCATCTCTGAGTCATGAAGATGATGAAAAACCAACCAGCAGCCCAGATACCGGATTTGCAGAAGATGATATTCAAGAAATGCCTGAAAATCCAGACACTATGGAATCTGAGAAGCCCAAAACAATCACAGAGCCAGGTAGGTTTAATGAAGATAAACATCTGTTAAAGCATAGCTGTTCCAAAGCCTTATGTTGACCAGTGGCTTCTAAATAACGGGAGGTGAAGTGGTTCTGTATAACAGAGCTGACAGTATTTTATGCTTTGTTATAAAAAGCTTTAAAAAATGAGAAGTAAATATTGTGACTAGTACACAGATGCTTGGTAAAGTATACCATTTCCCTTGAGATGTACATCAGGAGTAAAGTTAGCATTCTTATGTACATTTAATAAATGTTTTTGTCAGTTTTGAGATACTTTTCTCACCACTGTTAGGAATTCATATAATCCATTTTTCCATTTTTCTGTATCTGAATTTTTACCAGGTTTTAGCAAATAATTCATGTTCTCCATCTTCTGCACAATGCATTACCTTTTCTATGTTTAGATATACAACTACTTACTATTGTGTTACAATTGATTACCATATAGGTTTACAGCCTAGGAGCAATAAACTATACCATATAGCCTGGGTATGCAATAAGCTATAGTATCTAGGTTTGTATAAATGTACTCTGTGATGCTCACACAACGAAATCGCCTAGCAACGCATTTCTCGGAACGTATCCCCATCATCAAGTGACACATCACCATATATATGATGTAAAGTGCTATAGACATATAAATTTATTTTTGGTAATTTTTATTCTATTTTTGTTATTTCTTAAGCTATCAATGGGAACAGTAGAGCTGAGCCTCCTTGCCTTTCCTGTGGGTATTTTGAGATTTTTTAGGTAGAGTATTTTTACTGTGGCCAATTCTAATTTTTCTCTCTTGAGAGCTCCAAGATCTAAAAAAAAATATTACTAATGTGTTTCGGGTACACTAGGCCTAGAATTTTGGAAATGAAGAGAATAGAAGAATATCACAAAATTATTTTTTATATCCTCATAGTCAAAACCTCTTCAAATTTGAATTGTTTTATATGCAAGTAAAATAATTATTAGGTCATTAAATATGAAATGTCCATTTATTATATCTCAGACAAGAAGCTGTACAATTAAAAAGCATGTGCCTAAACTATCAACACAATTTTGCCAACTTAATGGTAGCTTGCTTATGTCATCAGCAACAAAGCTCAGAGCACAAGTGGCGATGAAATGGTAAAAGGTATTTTCCACAGCTTGTTGAAAATTAAATATTTTTCCTTGCAAGAAGTGGTCCAAAGCCTGGAAGAAGTAGTGAAGTGGTGCAAGGTCTGGTGAATATGGCGGATGACAGAGAGCTTCCAAGTCCAGCCTCTGTATTTTGAGCTGCGTTGTTTTTTGTGAGACGTGGTCTTGCAAGAGGATTGGCCTCTCTATTGACCAATCTTGGCTGCTTAATCACGAGCATCTTCATCATTTCATCCAATCGGTTGCAGCAGACATCCACTGTAATGGATTGAACAGGTTTCATGAAGCTGTAGTGGATAGTACCAGTGCTGGACCACCAAACAGACACCATTAGCTTTTTTTTTTTTTTTTTTTTTTGAGACAGAGTGTCACTCTGTTGCCCAGGCTAGAGTGCCGTGGCATCAGCCTAGCTCACAGCAACCTCAAACTCCTGGGCTCAAGCGATCCTACTGCCTTAGCCTCCCGAGTAGCTGGGACTACAGGCATGTGCCACCATGCCCGGCTAATTTTTTATTT
>CM052439.1:14934697-14967420 GCA_028533085.1 Varecia variegata
TTTTTAGTAGAGACGGGGTCTCGCTCTTGCTCAGGCTGGTCTCGAACTCCTGAGCTCAAACAATCCGCCCGCCTCGGCTTCCCAAGTGCTAGGATTACAGGCGTGAGCCACCGCGCCCAGCCGATTTCAGCGTTTTATAAATGTAGTAGTCAGCATTTGCTCCTTATTACATTGCTCTTTGACTGGCTTTGTGAGGTGTAAGATGAATACGTCAAGAAAAAAACTTTTAAATCTCTTTTTGATCACATTCAATATGAATTGTGGGGAGGGGGAAGGAGGGGATGGGTATATACACACCTAATGGGTGGGGTGTGCACTGTCTAGGGGATGGATACGCTTGAAGCTCTGACTCAGGTGGGGCAAGGGCAATATACGTAACCTAAACATTTGTACCCCCATAATATGCTGAAATAAAAAACAAAAAATATATGAATTGGGTAAATGGATGTAATTGTTTTTATTTCTCTATTCATAAATGACCTAAATTTTCTCTGAGCAAAATATATTTATCAAAAACGGTGTCCCAGTGTAGTATATTCCTCCCTACTTCTCTGTATGTGTTTTTAGAAACATTGTTGGGAGTAAGATGGATGTGGTAGCTATTTCTCTTTCTCAAATTTCCTGTACCTGATGAAGATTCAGTATGTTTTTTAAAAACCTCAGTTTTAAAATTTTATTTGTTACAGGTCATTACATTAGTGATGTGTATGACATTAAGAAGCAGGCATGGTTTACTTATAATGACCTGGAGGTATCTAAAATCCAAGAGGCTGCCGTGCAGAGTGATCGGGATCGAAGTGGTTACATCTTCTTTTATATGCACAAGTAAGAAACTTTGTCAGACTCAAAGTAATGGGTGAAAAATCACCTGAACTCTTTCTTTTTCCTTTGAGGGTAAAATGTCCCTTATAAGTCCAGAATATTTTTTCTCTTAACATTAATAACTCATCACACAGTAGTATCTAGGTATGGAACTTAAGACTGTTTGTTTTATAATAGAAGCTGTCCTGTCACAAACCTTTTTTGTCTTCCAGTTTTATTAGCTAGAAGATCTGATTTATATGGATGAGAACTACATAGCATTTTCATTAAAGCTAACTATTGCTAGTTCCCCACTGTTCTCAAAAATCAGCACCCAGGGGGTTAAAATGGTGATCAGATGAGTGAGCTGTTTATTTAATAAAATGGAGGCACCAAATGGGATTATGCAGGCTTTATCAGCATCTATTTTCTGTTGCTTTTTATCTTGTTTATCGTTTGGTTCTGCTCACTAAATTTCCTGGGGGTCTTTTCGTTTTATTTTAAGAGAGATCTTTGATGAGCTGCTGGAAACAGAAAAGAACTCTCAGGCACTTAGCATCGAAGCAGGGAAGACTACCCGTCAGGCCTCGTGAGGAACAAACTCCTGGGATGGCAATTGTGCACTGCGTATTCTCTTACTGCCGCCCACACCTTTCCTCTGCCCAAGGAGAATTTGGAATTCTACTTGATGCGGGAGCAACAAACAGCTCAGGGTCAAACCAGAAGACTAAAATTGGAGTTATACAGAATGCTCCATGCTATTTTATGGAAACCTTGGTCTCACATCCGTAGCTGATTATCCTCTTTTTCTCCTACAAGAGTGGCACTTCCTTTTGTCTTAGGAATACATGTTGTAAATATATAAATATATATGTACATACACACACACACACACACACACACACACACAGGATGAATGGAGCCTTAAAGAGTTAGGATGAGCCACAGGAGTATGCCTGCTCCTAATTAATAGCACAGCAGTTTGGAGAAAAAGAGGAAGGTGTCAAAGAGTCCATTCACCTGAGAAATGTGTGAAGATATACCTATCAGTTGACTTTTAGCTTTTATGTTTCTTGCGTAGTTTCACTCAAGTCTGCAACCTTTCGTGTGTGTTTTCTTATTAGTAAAGTTCACTGGAAAGCCAGCTCTTCATGTTACACTAATGACAGTTTGTTCTCCTTGCAAGAGAGGGGTATTGCTGTCACCTGACTTGAGGAGCTTTTTTTTTTTTTTTTTTTTTTTTTTAATTTCATGACTTTGTAATGTCTTTACTGTTTACATGTAGTCCCAAGAAATGGATTGTTGGTGCTTTGGAATGTGTATGGTCCCACATTTAATATTCATTGTACATTTTGTGTTTTCTCTAAAGAAATTTCTTCACACAGTATGTTCATTATATATCATCTATATTATTATGGAGATGAAGATAGAATCTTATTTTCTTTTGTATCATTCTTCCATGGAGCGGCATTACCCTAATGAATTGCACCCAAAACTTTAAGAGGGAGAAAAATAATCTCTCTCCAATTGGGACTCCCCAGCAGGAATACTTAGGGATAAGGAAGAATGCTAGCATCTCTGTCTCTCAAACATAGGACAAGAGAAGCATTCTTGTGTTAAAGCTAAAATTCTGGACCACTAAAGCTAAAAGCCCTACTGCAAGTGTGAAATTAAGTACTTGAGCTATAGGATAAAGCTTGAGCATTTAATCATTTGCTGTTGGCTTTACCCTTAAAGTAAGGCGGGAATTAAAATGTGATTGGTTTAGGGTATTCCAAGAACTAAGAAATAACAAAGGTGCATAATATATTTATCTTACTTGTTAGGTGCTCAGAGTTGAGGCTAAATGGGGATGTAACATCAAGTGCTACATTAGTCACTTAGCTGACATAACCAGTTAAGCAGCTTATGAAACCATATAAAGAATGAGTTTGAGGGTGGAATTCTGTCCACAAAATAATTTTGTGAGCCTGGGTATCATTAGGATCACACAGAGTTAAGTATAGCAAAATGAAACCTTCATTAATTTTTTTTCATGTTTTTTCTTGCTTTTATTATAAATGAGGGGATTATTCTTCAGTTCTGAGGGAGGGACAAAAACCACATCAGGTTTTCTGGAAGAAAAAATAGTTTAAAACCTATCATCACAGAAGATACAACATCTTTTCTAGAAGATTGCCTTAAGAGAACTTCTGTCCCACTCTTGGAACTTGGATGTGTTCTGACATAGTAATTATTCTAAAATTTTGAATCTTTGAATTGTAAATGGCCTCAGCACTTTTGCTTAACTACTGATAAGTGCTTTGCTTCCTGTCACCTGCCTACTTACATTATCGTAGTGAATGTTCCAAAGTGGTACAGTGGTAGGATATGCAGGAGTAGTTGAGTGCAGAGGAAAATATTTGTTTTCAAAACTAGCTTTTAAAGTTTTGTTTCATTTCTACCAGGAGCCTCATTTGGTTTTGTTTTATTTGAAAATAACTGGTTTTCTCATAAATGAGTGAAATGGTGATCAAATTTTTCGGCTAGTTATTACTTCTCTTACCTATCTGTGTATTTGAGAGCTTTGAGAGGCACTGTTAAAAATTATTGGGAACGATTTGAAGTGAGGGCTGCATTAAGACATAGAGAAGAATAGAAATAATGCCCTAAGCCTAGACTGCCTCATGAAGCAGCCTCATTTGAATTGCTTTCAGAGCTTGCAAGGTGTGTATGATTTAGAAGTACACTTGGCTTAGAAACCTGGTTTGATTTCATGGCTTGAGCAGGACTTATTAGTTGAAGATAGGTTACTAAAGTTATCTCACTGCTCATGTACTTACCAGTTTGGGACTTGAATTTCACTTGATATCTGTCCATTATTGTGGCCTTGTCAGCCTTCTTCCTTCACTCTTTTACTTACTTCTTTGACTCCAAATGGAGATTTCAGCTGGACAGTGTTGACGGGGTGTGTTGGGTTTTTTTGAGCTGGTTATATGTATTTAAAAATTATAAATAGATAATATATTATTTTTTTGCACAGTGTGATCAGTTTGCCCAGAATCGGAGGATGGAGCAGTTAGCCTGTTGGGGCCAGGAAGGGACAAGTGAGATTGGGAGACAGAGTGCTTCAGTTCCAGGCAGTCTGTACAGTACCTAATTAACCTTCCTATTGAATATACCAAATGTATGGTTGTGTTACTTTAAATGACGTTGAATTGGAACTTGATACTGATTAGTTCTGGTTACAACCTTTTGATCTTAGTTGGAATTTTTTGGAAGGGAAAAATAAAACTAAATTTCAAACTCATTGATTTTTGTCCCCTAATATTATGCAGAGTTGGGAAGTTACATGTGGCTGGATGCTATTATCCCCTTAGTAGCCATGACTATAATTTAGCCCTGCGAGAAGATAGACTCTATTTCGTGGGAATATATTTAAATGTGTGTGCACACTCAGAAGTTTTGTCTCTGCAAGATAGAATGAGAAGCAAGTTCATGAATTGGTCTTCTATTTATATTTTGATTCCAAAAGCTGTTTGTTTACTTGCTATGGTCTGTTAATTATAGGCCCAACTTAAAAGGCTCAGTAACAAATATAACAAATGTAAATATGTTTACATTTTAAGTATACAGTGGTACTTACAGGTCTGTTAACTCTGGAAGGCAAATATTAGACTACACATTTCTTTTTTCCTCTCCTTGATCAAATGTAAAATTCTGAAAGAGAGGCTTTAAAAAGTAAAACCTCAGCAAAATAATCCATGAATTTATTCTTGCACACTGCAGTTACTACATGTAGAGCTACAAATCTAGTTGTATAATGAAAATTATCTGGAAACACCTAAATTAAAGAGAAAAACAGGTAGTTTGTAAACTCACTTGTGATCTACTGAAAAGAAGTTATATTAAAACAAATAAAAATATTATTATTTTCCCTCTTCTCTGTCTTCTGAAATGACTGCAATGGATACTCTTAGCTATCCAACTTTTGTTGGGGGGGGCGGGCGGCGGTGTTTGATTTAATTGACGCCCTGAGTTGGTCTTTTGCTTTAAATTAGGGAAGCAGAGCTAGATCTCCAAGTACATGTGGCTCTTGTATATATAGGGAGATTTTTAGAAAAATCATCAATCCAGCACCAGATGCAAGTCACATAAAGGTGTCCCAATAAAATGGATATGTCCTTTTCCTTCCCATTTTGCTCTTCACTGAGCAAGTGTGTACAAAAACTAAACAGATTTCTGCCCTCTGACACCTTTCTATTGCATTACTTCAGAATTTTAATTTTGTCTCTATTGATATGTCTTATTAACATCTGGAAAATATATATTTTATTGGAAAACTATAGTTTGTTAAGCCTTGAGAGTTTTGTGGCAGAATTATTTTGCTGTGTTTCATCAGTCATTGACTACCTTATGGCATGCTTTGATTACTAGACTTCAGGCAGTTTCTTTCATTGTATCATATTTATACACAATTAGTAAATTGTTTCCTTTCCATGCCTGTGAGGTGTCTGAGGTTTTGAAGTTTTCATTAAAAAGTATACCAGTATGAATATAAGCATTTGATTTTAGTAACATTGGACTTAAAAGTACAGAGGTTCCAAATATAGGTATGTCCACTGGCATAAGAGTAGCGTGGAAGAGGAGGGTCTGAATCAGGGTCCAAGTTTGTCAGGTCAGTTGCCAGAACAAGGAGCAATCAACTGAACTGGTTTACTTCAAAAACAGAGTGGGCCTGTGCAAAGAGAGACCACATGTGGGTGTGCACACCTCTTGTCCCCAGGTTTCCCTCCCTCTGAGCTGCTGCTTCCCTCACTTCTCTGGCCTGTTGTCAGTGTTGTTTCTTTATGCTTAGGGAGAGGAAAACAGAAGTGAGGTTCCTACACTTTGCCTAACTGAGCCACTACCAGGTTTGCTGGCAGCTGTGGCCACATTACTTGTGAGGTGATTTTTTTTGTTTGTGTTCAGAGTGACTTTTGATTCTGATTCTTTATGTTGTTTTATATGGAGTGGCACTTTTATCTGTGTTTTAGCAGAATTGTTCCTCTGTATCCTTTACGATTTTTCCTTTTGTTTCCTTTTTAAATTATGCATAGAGTTTTTTTGTGTGTGTGAAATTAAAGCCTTTATTAACCTTATGTTGGTTTGACTGTTATTTCTGAGAAGGACACATTTTTGCAGACACTTTTAACAACCAGTTTCAAATTGTGGAAATCACCTTCTTTTGGTTTTCTGACTTGGACTTCGTTGCAGTACAGTTACATCTTAAAGGAGATGGAATGGCGAACCAGTGTTTGGCCATAGTCACCACTGGTTCCTGTTATTTTCATCTGAGGAGCCTGTGAAGCTTTGCAGAGGCTTCTGTGTAACAGTTTGTAAACCTAGCATTGGCCTTCGCTCTTCCTTTGCCTTATTAAGAGTAGGGATGAAGGGCGAAACAGCATTTGCATTTCATACTTGCCTTTAGCCTAGACACAGTGGCTGTGCTGCTCTCACTGGGTACTATTTAGTGAACATTGTGAAACCTCAGTAAGAGGGTGATCTCCCAGGCCATCCAACTCTCCTTCAACCCTTTAACTTACCACCTGAGTAAGGCAGTGAAGAAAGCACATGTGAACAGGAAAAGCCATTACTCTGGGAAAGATGTAAACCTGTAAAATGTTTCAGCCCACTTGCCATAGATGAAAATGAGTCATGGTAGAGGAAAAACCTGGCCTGGTGCCTCAACTCTTACATTCCATGGAGTGTTTGCTGCTCTTCTAAGAAGGAAAAGCTATAGAACAGGATGGTTAAAAATGATGCAACACCTCAAGATAGAAACAATCCAGCCACCTTCTTGAGAGTTGAAATTGGGACCACAGGCTCCTTGTGGAGGTATCATCTTTCTGAAGGACTAGGTAGATTACTAAAAGTGGCATTGCCACAGACTGCTGTTCACAGGCACAACTGTAAAATTTCACTTCAATTGGCATAGGTCTAATACCAGTTATAAAACAGAATGCCACAAGCCCGGTAGGGTAGACTACTGCTTTACAGCCACAGCTACTCTTCCTTCTCAAAACAGTCCTTTTTCTTTCTTGAGGTTTTGTTGTTTCCATCGAGGCAGGGCAGAGAAGGCAGCTGGAGTCATCCCAAGGGCCTTAGTGAAATCTTCAATGGACAGATGCTCCTAGAAGAGGAGAGGGACCAGAGGGCAAAGGTCATCTTTTTCAAGGTTTGCTCTGATGAGTCACACAGGTGTGAAATGCAGTCAATCAAATGAAGAGCAAAAACTAGCAATGTCAGGAGAGCCAGGAAAGGGATGGGGAGGAGGGGGGCGTGGCATGTTGTGATTCCAGAGGTTTGATCCCTGAATTTGTAACATGATAAAAAAGGATGGTAACATGGTAAATTGAGTTTTTCTTCCTACCAAGGTCAAGTTCACATTAGCCCTGAAATAAGAATTAGGACATTTGACTTAGCTTGGTCAAGGTGTGCTTCTCTTTCTAAGCCTTAGTTTTCCTCTTTATAAAATGGAAAACATTTCTGTTTCCAATTTATTTTTGCTTTTATGAGTATGAAAATAATGCTGCATATGAAGGGTATTGGAAACAAGGTATATTGTTCACCTACCTTCACTTAAACAGTGAATCTAAGCCTGACCCACAAAGTAAGCCGATGAGCCCTAGATGAGTATCTGCTCAAATCTGGATACATAAGATTTCATTGCTATCACAGGACATATGGCTCTTGTAGCAAAAGCCCATCACCCTTGGGAGAGGTCTCCCTCCTGGGCCCTACCTTGCTTTGGATCAAGTTAATAGACTGGCAGCAAGGGAAGTAGGGCCCACTCTAGCCCTGATGGACAGAACAAAATAGCAATCTAACTTAACATATACTACTGTGGCACTTACAAAGACACTGAGGCAAATTTGAATATTCCCATTTTCAGGTAATAAAGCTAAAGTTCAAGAAACTCAAGGTCATCTGATTCCAATACATGCTCTACTGTACCAACTGACTACCTTCTATGAGTGGTTTCAGGCAAACTGTAAAGGCTTCTTGTCATCTTTCCCTCCCAAACCTGCAAGGTATACTATTACACTTGCTGTTGACTAGAATTTTACCATTATAGATAGCTTCATCCCTTTTGGCTTACAGGTTTGTTCCTGGTTAAAAGACAACATGTTAAACCTCATCAGTCTTTTATATTCTATTGTGAAGGCATCAGCCAGATTATTTTGTAGGAGCAGGTTTTGCTTAGAGATGGTGGGAGGGTAGCAGCAGAAGGTACAACTGAGGTGGGAGAAGGATTCTAAGAGGAGAAGCTAGGAAGGCCAAGGAACAAATTCAGAGTCAAATTTTGCCTAGCTGAGTAGAAAACAAAATATATGGATAAATGACTTGTACTGGCTTCTCTCATCCTGTGAATGATCTAGAAGATTAGATAGCACAATTTTTACCTTTTTACTCTTGGCTTGAAAATCACAACTGGGCATCACTACCTTTCTAGGCCTTGAGTATGTTCAGGCATAAGATGAAAGAACTGACTGAAAGGACCTTTGTTTCCAGCTCTGAGACCATATGATAGTGATACTATTTAAGGCAAACTACACACCCTCAATGCACCCTCATAAGTGCCCCAAATTAAAGGTGCCATAAAACAGCATCTCCTAGCCTTCATCTCTGCTTCCCCAAGCACCAAGAGGTAGGGACAGAGCAGAGGTGAAAGCAGTGGGTTTCCTTTAACACAGCTGCTCTACTAAAGTGGAGTTGCCCTGGGGAACATTTTGTTGACTCCCACAGAAAGCCCCGAATTGAACAACTTCTGGGGAAACAGCTGTAGGTGGATTTCAAGCCTGGGGGGGGGGGGGTTGATGCTCCAGTTCTCTCTAATGATGCTGTCATTAGATTTTCCTCCCACCCCAGGCATTCTCTTCTCAAGCCTCCTGGGAGCTGGATGCTGGCAACGTTCCCCACTCCCCCAGGCCAAGCATTGGAAAGCCTTGTTTTGGAAGAAGAGAGTAAATATGAATGGTTTGACATCAGTGGGTGGGGAAGAACTGCCATACCCCAAGCTCGTTGCACCCTCCCCCCAGGTTCATCACAGCTGTGGCTGCTGTGTCCTATGTCTCCTCAAGTGGCTCCACAGTGCCCTCTCTGGTCCAGCCAGGCTGGCTCCTCAACTTTGTCAAGACTGCTGGACTCTGACCCCTCAGGCTGGATAGCAGGGACTGCCCATCCCAGTGGACTTACATCTTTCCATTGGTCCTGTTCTTGAACCCTGTCATCCTGCCAGCTGATTACCAGCCTCACCCATGCCCACATCCGCCTCCGTGTGGTTTACTCCCCACTACTCAAACAGATTACCCTCTTGCTGCTGCCTGCAGCCAGACCCACCGCTCCACTGTTGTCACTGGCTCACCTTCCAAGTTTGGAGCAGCCAGAGAGGCCTGAAAACCTCTCCTATCTTCCCCACTTGGCACTGAATTCTCAGCTCTTCCCAAAGAATATACACTACTCTCGTGATAAAAAATCAGCAACAGACAACTGATTTTTTTAAAAAGAATCTAAGCCTTCTTTGACTGCTTCTACCATGGTGGGGCTGCCTTGACACCTAGTCTGTCTGTTCCTTTCAGAATTAGCAATCCATTTCAGCCTCCTGTCAATCCTCTGATTCAATAGCATTGGCTGCCCTTTGCTTTAGAAATACTTCCTTTTTGCCGCATGACATGACGGTAACAGTGGGACTCAGAAGAGCTGGTTCTTGCTCTGGCTTTGCAACTAACTAGTCATGTGACGTTAGGCAGGCAAGTCACTTCCCCTCTCTAGACCTGTTTTCTCAGGTGTAGAACAGGCCATGATAGTAACAGCTTTCATTTGCAGAGTACGTTCTGTGTACCAGGAGCTGGGCTAAGCTCGTCACTCACACTGGGATCGTCCCAATGTTACAGTGAAAACACAGGTGTCTCCTAGCCTTCCAGCCACCCCACAGTTGGAGGATCCAGCAGAGAATACATGCACGTGCTCTCCAAGGTAAAAGGCAGGATCGAAATGTTCGGAGAACAATACACTTACACACACATCGAGCCCAAACCCTTAACAGACTTTGATGTTCTAGAAGAAACTACATTATCTCTCTTCTGCAGATTCCTTAATGCACTTGTAAGACTTCTTTAAGACTATACACAGGGTAAATTTTCTCTCCTCTCAACATCCCTAAGCTAGACTTGAGGTCTATTTTGGATCTTCACAAAGAGAGAATGAATATTAGAGCTTTTAACAAGCTCTTCCTGCTGTGCTCTCTCTCCACATGACCCACGCAGGCCTTACGCTGGAGTTACCAGATGGATTCATATCTCTGCCCCAGTTTTCCTCTGAATTGCCCGCTCACCGAACATGTGTCTCAACCTGGATGTCTTCTAGGTGCCTCACAGGATGTAGCTGCCACTAAATTCATGATTGCCCCACCCCCAAGCTCAGTCTGACCCAGAGTTTTCTATGTCGGAGGATGACACTATTTTCCCCTCTCTCACACTCTTTATCCAATAATTAACACATGTCATTGATTTCACTTCCTAACTCCTTCTCTAAGCCATCTCCTTCTCTCCACCCTCTCCGTCATGACCGAGTCTAGGTTCTTACCTATCTCTCAGCCTGACAGCAGTAACACTTTCCTAAGTGGCCTCCCTTTGGCTGCTCTTGTCACCTCCTAGTCTATTCTACACTGAGCAGCTCTAGCGATCTTTTTAAAATGTAAATCTGACTGTCACTCCCCTGCCTCAACCATAATGGCTAACCTTCACTTTCAGGATAGACGATAGGATCCTTAGTGTGGGGTAGAAGGTATGGCCCGGCTCAGCCCTACCTTCCTCCCAGCTCTCAACACCGCGGCCACTCTGGCCACCTTGCGGCTTTGCCCCACTGTGCTTATTCCCTCCCTCTGGCTTCACGTTTGCTGTCCCTTCTCCAGGAATAACTCACTTTGCCTCAGTAATTCCTGTTCACCTTTCAGAAGGAAACCTCTGACTAAATCAGGCTCTTCTTTGTAATACTCTTCTTGGCCCCTGTACTTCACCTCTCTGGCATTTATCAGCCCTGAAATTAAACGATAGTGTAATCAGGCTTCTCTGATCTCTCCCCAGCGATGTAAGCTGGCATGAAGGCGGGACCCAGTCTGTCTTGTTCACCAGGGCATCCTCAGCACCTAATCACCTGCAGGGCCCCATCTGGGGGTCAACTAGGGTTGACCAACAAATGGACAAGCCATGTCTTCTTTGTGCTGTTTCAAGAGTCTGACCCACCTCCTTCCTGCTGGGGTCCACACCCTGAGGGAGCTCCTCCACAGGCTTGTTCATCAGCTGCTCCAGGGGGAAGACGGGCAGAGGCCCAGAATTGAGTTTGGTGTTGGCATTGAACATATCCACTTTGGGGCTTGTGACCTCCTAGGGAAGAAAAGGAAACCACTGGTCACTTTAGTTGGTATGTGGCTACCTCTCAGGGTGCCTTTCTCTCTAAAGTCAACATTGGTTCTAGGGCAACACCTTCAAGAAACCTCCCATGACCCATCCCACCCGCCACACACACACACACTCATAAGAACACAACACACTGGGCGGGGGGGGGACTCATGAGCTAATAGTCTGTATCAGACCAAAGTCAGCTGGTGCAAAATGACTATTTTGTCAATGACTTATTAACTTCTTTGTGGCTTCCCCCAGAGTTTGAGATCTAGCATGGATATTTATGACCCTCTTTCTCTCACCCGTTATGAAATTGTCATCCATAAATTCTCTTAGCCTTGACCTATCTATACTTGCCAATCTGCACTGTCAGTCCAAACAAGAAGGGTTCATCGAGTGCCACTGGGTTCTAAACCATCTGTTGATTACCCCAATGAGTTGGTGAAACTGCTCTCGGGTTCTGGGGACATTTCTGCAGTTAGCTCTGTCTTGTTTCCCCTGTAAGCCTGTGAACTTCTCAAAGGAAAGCCTTTGATTTCACATTCCCATATCCCAGGCCTACAGGCCAAATACATTTCTGTTAACTCACGGCAAGATCAAAGGAGTTGCAATTATTCTCCCTGGAGAAGGGATCCCAAGGCTGACAGTGTAGAGAAATCATTATTTCTCAAAAAAGTGTAGTCCATGGACTAACTATATCAAATTACCTGGACCTTTTATTTAAAGCATGCAGATTCCTGGGTGCTAACCCAAAGTCTACAGACCAGAATCTTTGGGAATGGGGCCTTGGAATATGCATTTTAATGTGCCCCCCATCACCCCATCACCCAGACTTCTATGCATGATAAAATTTCACTAGGAAATGGAAGAAACTGCTAGAGCCATTAAAGTTAAACAGCAAGAAGAACTTCCATGAGAAGTAGGGAGAAATGGGGAGGAAAGCACAGGACACTGGCGTCTTCTCTGGAGCATTCTCGGCTCCCACGGGTCTGACTGCAGCTGACCACTGCGGGGCCCAGCCGCCCTGGCCCAACTCACAGTGCTGATCTGGCTCCAGTCCGAAGAGTTGTTCAGCTCGGCCTTCAGGTCCTCATAGGATTTGGCATTCTGCATATAAAGTAAATAACAAATTAAACCTGGGTCTCAGCAGCGGGGACAAACGGCCATTTTCCTCCAGGAGTGGAAAGAAGGCTGCTCTGGAGCCTGGTGGTGAGAAAGGGAAGAGGCAGCTCAGGCTGAGGCTGGAGGGGGTTCCCTGAAAAGGGAAGTCGGATGGTGAGGATGGGGACCCAAGGGGCTGTGGGATCAGAAGGGGCAGGGCAGGCTTTTGATTGGCCCCTGCGCAGCCTGGCATGGGGATGGGGAGGAATATGACCTTTCCCACCCGCAGAGGCCAGTGTAAGCAGCCACAGGCAGCGTGGAGAACCTGCCTACATGGTGTAGGGGACCGGGTGGGCTCCTCCCCGAGCCTGGAGGGAGCCCTGCTGCGGAGGACTGAAGGGACCATAGCTCCCTGAGAAGCCCCGTCTCCATATCCCCGGGGCCTGGCACCGACTGTGGCACACCAGGAGTTAGTTATGCTGAATGAATGAATGAGGCTGAGCAGAAGCCAGCACAGACTTGAGGCGAGGACGGGGCTACCAGGGTGACCGACTCGGGGCGCTGAAGCTGGCTGGCGAAGATCTGGCCTCTAGATTTGCTGCCTTGACATTTGTTTGACTCCACCAGCCCACCAACCAAAGAATTAAAAAAAACTCATCTGTTGTGCCAATTCGGAGTCCCTGGGGCGATCAGGACAGGCTCAGTCTACCTTGGCATTTCTCCTTCCTGCAGAAAACCTTTCCTGGAGCTCATTTTGAGGACCCGCCCTCCGCTTCCCTCTGTGTTCAGGAAACACCTGTGGAAGCCTGACGCACGGTCTCTCAGGTAAAGACCGCACGTGCGACCCATTTTGCTTAGAATTTAGTGCCTGGAAGCCACTTGTCTCTCCTTTAGAACTGACGTATTTCCTTTCACCTGGGAGGAACCACTAGCGCTGTCTCGTAGAAGGTTGCTACGGGGATGAGAACGTTCTCGACCTGCGCTGTCCGACACAGTAGCCACAGGCCACGTGTGGCTGCTGAGCACTTAAATTTTGGCTAGTGAGGAACTGAATTTTCATTTTGTTTAATTTTAAATAGTCAGTACAGCTCTAACCTTTAATACCCAGCAGTTTTGAGCTAAGTGTACACACAGACAAGGCACTGCAGTTAGCCTAGGTTTTTGATGGACTCCTTCCCTCTCTCTCAGCAGAGGGTGCCATGGTCTTACTGCAGCCTTTTTATTCTGAGCCCCCTGGTAACCCCTTTATAAATAAGCAAGTCAGATATCCCAAAGGGACAAGAAAGGCCTGTGGGAGTCCGCCCTGCCTTCAGGAGTGTGCCACAGAGAAGCCACCTAGAGAAGGACATGTTGGGCTGGGACTACTCACGCTCCACTTGAAGGGATCCCAAGCTAGGAACCAGCCCGTGAAGGTGGGGGGCTCATAGCCCTGCTTCACCACAATGATGGGGGTCTCGGGGTCACGGCCACTGGGGTGGGTCTTGATGTATTCCTGCACAGTGGTGGCTGCAGCCTTCTTCTCCTCCTCATTGGCGTCCTTCCCGATCCAGAAGAAAATCTGTCGCACATCCGGGGGGCTCAATCAGTCCTTCCTGTGCTCCCCGGCCTCAGTTCATCCCAAATGTCCAACAGTGGAGCCTTGACCCTGTCACTGCCCAGCCAAATGACCCAGGACAGGCCCCGCTGGCCTTGATTTTGCAGCTAGGAAATGAGGAGGTTGGACAGATGCCCTCTACTTGGATATTCTACAAATATGTGTGACTTCTAGTCTCTCCAGAGCCCAAGATTCTCAAAATCACTCCTGCTGCCATGTGAAATACATAGAACTTTGGGAGAGAAAAGTTCTGCCTGCCCCGCGTTCCCTCCGAGCACATTCCTCCCCACCTTCCTTCTGTTCTCTTAGGCTCCTATTCATACCATTCCCGGGGAGAAAGCACATGAGGGCCAAGAAAATGCTGACACTTACCTAACCCTGAAGCCACTCTTTCTTGGCCCTGGGGATTAAAGTGGGTGATGAGGGGTTCCCCAGGCCCTGCATCCTACCTGGTCCCAGACATCTAGCAGGAACACATTGTCCTCTTCCAAGTCATCCTGGTTGAAGTCAGGGATCTCTGTGGCCAGGAAGCGCCCGGTCTGGTTGGAACATTCAAAGAGCCGGGGGGTGATGGCCAGGTTTTCTTCCTGCAGTCTGCAGGATGGAGAGAAGATGGTGTTGGGAGGAGAAAGGTGAGGGGAAAGGAGAATCAAGGACGTAGAACTCTGAGGCGGGGACTCTGGCATGGAAAGGCCATCTCCTAGCAAATGCTTTGTCTTCTGATTGACAAAAGGGTCCCCTTTTGTCCCAAGAGTGCTCTAAGGGAGAAATTCCCACTGCTTTTCCAGACATGCATTCCAGTTGCTCTTCCATAGCCCTGTTAGGAAGTTCTTCCTGATATCTTTCCTCTGTTGCCTCCTGCTGCTACTGTAGCACCTGCCCTTTTGCTTTTGAACTGGGGAATAGTGGATCATGGATATTCTTTAGAAAAATCATTTGAGGCCGGGCGCGGTGGCTCATGCCTGTAATCCTAGTACTCTGGGAGGCCAAGGCGGGAGGATCGCTTGAGCTCAGGAGTTCGAGACCAGCCTGAGAGCGAGACCCCATCTCTACTAAAAATAAAAAAACTTAGCCGGGCATAGTGGCAAGTGCCTGCAGTCCCAGCTACTCGGGAGGCTGAGGCAGGAGGATTGCTTGAGCACAGGAGTTTGAGGTTGCTGTGAGCTGGGCTGATGCCACAGCACCCTAGCCCAGGCAATAGAGCAAGACTCTGTCTCAAAAAAAAAGAAACAGAGAGAGAGAGAGAAAGAAATAAAGAGAGAGAAAGAAAGAGAGAGAGAAAAATCATTTGAAAGAGGGTTTATGGCTGGTGCTCCTCAGTATCCCAGGCCTGTGTCAACACCTAAAGGCAGGGACTGGGCTCTGGCATGTTCTTCCTGAAGGGCAAACCTATAGCCCTGTCCTTCTCTTTGAGCTGCCTCCTGTGAATATGAATTCCCTTTGCCAAGGAAATACCCCTCCAGGCCCTGGGCATACCATGGTGAGCAGCACAGACACAACTCCTGGGCCAAGAAACTTCAAGGGCCTGGGCTGCCTCTTATTCATCTTGTAGCCCTGGGGGCCTGGCACAGTGCCTGGCACACAGAGCCCTCAATCCGTGCCAGCTGCAGGCTCTAGGTATGGAGGTGGAGATGCTGCAGCCTCTGCAGGGGAGCTGAGGCAGGGGGACCCGAGAGTTACCTCTTGGTGTTGGCATAGGGGGCCTTCCCGCCCAGGGCCATCCAGAAGCTGGCTGGCTCCTGCCCTTCCACCACCACTTGCTTCTCCGTCCGGGAAATGATGTCAGCAACCATCTTGGCCATCTCTCGCTCATCCCCGCTACAGCCCTGGGAAAAAGTGGGGTCGGCCACGCTGGGGGAGACCATTTCTGGTGCCATCCCACCCCCATTCTTCTGCCATGTTCGCTGCCCAAAGTTCCAGGGTCTGCAACGACTCTCCTGGATCAGGACCCTGAGTCTGATCAGGATCCCACAGCCAATGCAGGGACAGTTTTCCCATCCTCTCCTGTCCTTGACACTCCAAAGAATAGCAGAGGAGACAAGGGAGTCTGCACTCCTCTTAGAGGGTGGGAGAAGGACTCCAAGAGGCTGTGAATCCTCCTTACAGAGACAAAGGGAGAGGCAGTGACAGGCACAAGGTAGTGAGAGAAAGAAATCCCAAGACATAAAGACAGACCAACCTTGGGGCAGACAGGGGTGGCCAGAGACACACAGAACAACAGAGATGGATTCAGACATAGAGGCGGGGAATCTGAGGATTGTCAGAGACGAGGCAGAGAGACAGACCCAGAGCTGCGGAGTAGGGAGACTGGGCTGCAGCGGCAGCTGGGAATGGAGCAGGCAGGACGCAGTCAGCCAGCTCTCACACCTGGCCCACTTGGAGATGGGGAGGCCTCTAGGCTCTGCACACACCTTCCCACACCACAGGTAGCAGCAGGACTGGGTCTTGAGGATGAAGACATCATTGGAGTTGAGGGAAGTGGCCCGGGCTGGAACTTCAAAGGCCTTGGTGTTGTTGGCACTGGTTCCCCGGACCTGGAACAGCCGTGTGGAGGGCACAGGCTCCAAGTTGGTAGCTCGGGAGGTGCCTCCCTGCAGGCATGGGGAGAAGGCAGGGAGAGAAAGCAGGAGTAACTTAGTCCAGAAGACGATGGGGCAGCAGAGGGCACAAAGAGAACCAGAGGAGAGTTTGGGCAGAGTCTGTCTGTCCTTCCAGATCCTCTGCTGCGCCATCACCAGGCTAAGTCCCCTTCCCCCAGGACCTCTATGGCCAATCCCAGATGACTGTATTCACACTCCCCTCTCGGCTCAACTTTTATTTCTAGCATTTAACCACAGACCGTTAGTTCACTGCTCGGGCACAATGACGTGCCATCTTCTCCTCTCTGGGTGAACTGCAAAGGACTGTGTGCTTAGTAGATGCTCAATAAGTAGATTATTGTTTAAATGACTGCATGAGATGTCTATTTCATTTTGTTGGAAAGCACCAATGGAGTTTGCCCATGGGCTTCATTTAGGCAAATTGAGCCAAAATAACTTCCGTTTTCAGGCAGAAAATTCAAGGAGTTGCGGAGTGGAGGGCAGACGTACTGGCACATGGCGAGGGCTCCCTCCACGTATTTCTAAAGTAACCGAATGGTTGTTCCTGTTACTAATCCCACATAGGTGATGGAGCCTTTGATGGCTCTCTGCTATGAAGAAGGGGCTTCACCCTCAGCCCCACTCCCACCGCAGTCCCCTTCCCCGTCTCCTGGACGCCCACCCGCCATGGTGGGCACTGCCAGGTGCCTCAGTCCAGCAGCCACACCTGGTAGACCACCATTTGTCCCTTGAAGATGGACATGAGGTGGGGCGGCTCCTTGCCCATCGGGACCCGGATCTGGACTGGCTCATCGTTATACTTCTGGTCCAGGATGACGACTTGATAGGCCGAGGCTGCGATTTCATCCTGGCTGGCCTGGCTGCCCTGGGAT
Source organism: Varecia variegata (assembly GCA_028533085.1). Lineage (NCBI taxonomy): Eukaryota > Metazoa > Chordata > Mammalia > Primates > Lemuridae > Varecia > Varecia variegata. The sequence goes on from CM052439.1 coordinate 14,952,090, forward strand.
GAGCAGAAGGGAAGGCAGGGGATGGGTCGGCCCCAATCCTGACCCCATCCTCAGCCTCAGCAACAACTTCATCCCCAGTTCTGACCTGGCCCCAAACCCAACTGTTCCCCCACCAAACCCAACTCTGGACACAGCCCAAACCCCAGCCTGACCCAGACCTCAATTCTGACCCCAGCCCCAGCCCAGCCCTGACCCACCTGCAACCCCAGCCTTGACCCCAAACCTCCTCTCCTCCTTTTTGCTCCTGCCTCAGGGAAGCACCCGTCTCCCTGCTCCCTCACATCTAGACATGGAAACCCACAGGCAGAGCAGGTGAACAGAGTGTGCAGAAGGAATGGAGATTGGGAAGGAGACTTGGGAATCAAAAGGAAAAAGATTGTGAATGAGGCTACTTAGTAGAGTCTCACAGCCAAAGAGTCCCAAGATAGAATGGGCTGCCTCTTGAGGGGGTGAGCTCCCCATCCCCAGAGGTATTCAACCCAAGGATGATGGCCATTTGGCAGGAATAGGTGGAAGGGGAAGCTGAGTTGGCTGTGCTCTGGGTGGGACAGGGTGGGGCCTGACCTGCCAAATGTAGAGCAGGTAGTGCTTCTTCTCGCCGATGAGGTAGGTGTAGAGCAGCAGGTAGCAGTCACCCCCGAAGAAGTGGCCTAGCCACTTGGAGTCCACAGGCACCAGCTCTAGGTCTTCGATGCGCCACACCTGGGGCCAGTGTCAGGCCGGTGTGAGGTCCAGGACAGGCTCTACCAGCCCTGCTCCACCCAGCACGGCCTCCCTCCCCTCACATACCTGTACCTCCCCACTCCCATCGTCTACCATCTTCTGCTGGGCAGCCACCTGAGGCTGGACATGCATGGACGTGGCATCAAACTTCACCTGCTCCACCTTGGCTGGAGTGGGGGGAATCATGACACCAACTGTCACCAGCGGAGGTCCTCCAGGTCCTCACAACAGCCCTGAGTGGTGGCTGCAATTCTTAGACCCACTTTACAGATGAGGAAACCAAGGCTGGAGAGATTCAGTAGCCTACCCAAGGTCGCACAGAGAGAGAGCAGCAGAGCTACAGCATGGAACCATATCTCCCTGCCCCGAAGGCTGCTGCTTCATCAGTGCCTCCTGGGGAAGCCAGGAGAGGGACAAGAACAAGGATTTAGCTTTGTTGACCTCCTCTGTCCCGACCCCTGCAGCATTGAGACTTCAAGCGTTGACCTTGTCTCCCAGCTCAACAGTGAGCTCTAGGACGATGAGGGACAAGGACACATATTCTCTTATGCTCCCCCAGGCGCCTGGCACCGGGCCTGCCCTCAGCAAATATTGTCTGCTGAGAGACTGAAGCCATTCGCTTCCCAGGGAGGCCTGACCCCATCCCAGATGAAAGGCAGGTCATTCTCAGCTCCCTTTCTGTGAACAACTCAAGTTTGTCCATGTCCCCTCATGTCCCACCCCACCAGGAGAAGCCCAGAGCCAGGGTAAGAGTGCACGGAGGAGGCACGTCAGGGAAGGAGGGTGGAGGCCAAGTTGCTCTCCCGGCCCAGCCCCTGGATCCCAGCTCCCCCTCTGCCGCGGCCCTGGTCCTCACCCACGGAGCCCACAGTGTGGGTTTTGCCCAGGCCTGAGGCCCGGTTGGGCACTGTCCACTTCTGGAAGAGCTGCTGAAAGACAGCTGACTCCGCGCCGTCATTCTGCACCTCTACCTGCGTGCTTGGTGGGTACTGTTTGGCTTCGATAAAGTTCTGGGAAGAGAAGGGAGTGGCTGGGGGCCGTGTCCCTCCCCCAGTCCTCACCCCCAGGGCAGCCCAAAGCCTGGCTCTACCCCCAGCCAGATCCGCCATCAAACCTTCCTCTGGTCCCGAACCTGAACCCAACCCCAATCCCAATGCTGACCCCAAACCTAACGCCGATCCCAATCCCAGGCCAAATCTGGCCCCTAGCCCGACCCCACCTCAATGCTAACCCTAATGCCCAGCCTGCAACTGTAACCCTGAGCCCACACCCCAACCCAACACCCGCCCCAAGCTGGTTAGGGTTACTAACTCCAGCCCCAGCAATGACCCCAAACTCTGACTTGGCCCAGGCCCCCAGCTGACCCAGTCCCCTTTTGTAGAAAGGCCGGACCCCATTTCTCCCTCCCCTCTCTAAACCCAGCTAAATGCAGGGAGGGAGCTGAGAGCCCCCATCCTGAGGAGGCCCCGGGGTTGCCTGGTGTTGGCTCCCTGGTATGTAGAGAAGCCCCAGAATGGCTGCAGAATGGCCTCTCCCAGTCCTCCCTGGCCCCTGCCTGGCGCTGTGCTCTTGAGCCCTCCTGCCCTCCCCTGCTGCTGCCTGCTCCTCCCACGGCTCTGGCCCTCGTCCCGGCCCCATCCCTACCAGCGCCTGGCTCATGGCTCCCTTCCTCTCCTCGTTGTTGGCGTTCTTCCCCCTCCACACGTAGATCTTCAGGCCCCCCTGGTCCAGGATGTAACAGTCCTAGAGGGAGGGACAGACCCAGCTGAGAGGCAGGTGCTGGGGTGGCGCCTGCGGCACCCGCACGTGGGAAAAAGCCTCTTTCCCTCCCAGCGCCCTGGAATTTCTCCTGCTTGGGGAGAGGTGGCTGCTGTGGGCTGGGGGCCTCCAGACCCTCTCACCTCATGACTGAGCAGGTCCTGTGTGAGTGGCCGTGTGGCGATTTCCCGAACCACCAGTTTCCCCTCGGAGTCAGACACGCTGCAGGACAAAGGCAAGGCATAGGCGGGGAGGAGCCCAAGCCCCTCAGTCGGGCCCCTGCCCCCAGGAAGATCCTGCCGCGCACTCACTGGTACAACTTGAGGGCAGCCTTGAGTGCCGGCTCCACCACGGTGTCCGGAATGGCTGCCTTCAGCTCCCTGCGCTGGCCCAGCACGTGATTCATCACCTCCATCAGCTTCGGGGACGCAGATTCGTTCTCCCCGTCCACCACGCCCACGTAGGTGCGCCCGCCCCGCTCCTGGTCTCGGATCTCCTTGGCCAGGGTCATGCCCTGCAGGAAGGCCCCCCGGTGGCCCATGAAGGCTGGCAGGGGACAAGGCAACGCCTGCCACCCTACACCCCACCGGGCAAGCCCCAGCTCACCCAGGGCAGCCACAAGGGCTGAGGCACCTGCCCAGCTTTCCCCCTCCCCGGGGCTGAGCTTCTCAGGTGCGTGAGGAAACCCAGGGAAAGGCGCGGGGACAGCAGTGTTCCCTGTGGGCGAGCTTGCCAGGCCTGCAGCTTTGACAGTTTGACATTTGTGATTTGACTTCACAGTTTTGGGCAAGAGCTGAGGCCGGGGACCACAGTACTCAGTCTCTTTGCCCCAAAGCATGCTTGCATGCCCACAGTGCAACACAGCCCCACGTGTGCTCACAAACAAGTGCACACGCATGCGCACGTGCGCACACACACACACACACTCCACACACTGTCACACTCACACGCCAGGGCTCACCCTCCTCAGCCTGACTAATGTCCAAGTTCCTGCCTTTGAATCCCAGGTCGCCTCTCTCTCTCCACTCCCCGTAGGCTGTCGAGATTGTGGATGCCCATATTTCTGTCTCCAGCCCAGCTCTCTCCCAACTTGTTTGTCCAAGTTCCAGGAAGACAGCCTCATTTTAAGGTGACCATAATGGAACGCTCTGTTTTCCCCCCAAGTCTGTGGCTTCCTGATCTTTCCCACCTCAGGAAATGGGACTCCGTCCGTCCTCCTAGTTTGAGTTTGGCTTCCCTCTCTCCCTTCTCCCTCTTCCAAAATACAAGTATTTCTGGTGGATTCCACCTCCCAAGGCCCAGCCTGGGCGCCGCCTCCTCCCAGCCCCCCACTTCCCCTGGATGGCTGCAGGGGCTCCCCGCTTCCCTTGGCCTCTCCCCAGCCCCATCCCCACTCAGAAGTCACAATGACCTTCAATGGCCCCCCTGGCACTGAGAATAAACCCCAACCTGCTTGCACAACCTGACCCTAGGAGACCTACCCCACTTGCTCTGCTGCTCCTGCTGCACTGGGAGACCCCAGCCACCCTCTTTCCTGCCTTAGGGCCTGCTCCTCCTGCCCCCTCCCCCCTCCTGCCTTGCCTCCCCTCCCCAGTGTCCCAGAGCCTCCCCTGAGGACCACCATCCCTCCCGTATACTTCTCCAGTTACTCCCCTGCCCCGGGACAGCCTGCTGGAGGCCAGAGCAAGGGCAGGGCTCTGCCCATTTCATTCACCCCTGAGTCCCCAGGGCTTGGTGCAGGGTCTGCCACCCTGCGGGAACTCTTTCCATCTTAGTGGATCAGCCGCAAATACACACACGCAAACTCCAACATGCGTGCCTTTCCCATGCACATGGAAACAGCTCCACCTTCAAACACACTGTCGCCAACAGTCAGGGGCCAGAGGCCTGGGTTGGGGCCAGTCTGGGCAGGAGCAGGCAGGGGCAGGCTGGGATCTGAGGAGGAGGTGTGGCGCACAGGCGGTTTACCCTGAGTCTCTCCATGCGGTTACTCTCCGGCCCGTTCCACTGGATGATAAGCTTCCCGAGGTCCAGGAGGAAAACGTCTCCTCGGTTGAAACTCCTCCAGGACAGTTCCACCTAGGGAGCCACGGGGGCGGGGGAGGGAGGCCCAGCCCCCACTCAGAGCCCACTCGCCATCCATCATCCTGCCCCTCTTCCCTCCTCAGCTCCTGCCCTCTGTCCTTAGTGGGGACTCAGAGCCCCGGCCACTGCCCCGGTGGGGCCTGCCCACCTCTCCGGCCACCACGTTCCTCTTGCCCTTGACGTGCAGCAGCCGCTGAACCTCGTAGGAGTTGGTCTCCACGTGCTTCATGCCGGAAGCTGTGCCCCCGTTCTGGATCCTGAGAGGAGAGGTGACCTGACCCAAGGGAGGTGGCTGGGAGGTGTACCAGGCCCCTGCCCTCCCAGGTCCTGGGCTGCCCGGCTGCCAGTGAGGGCATCTGACAGTCAGGCGGGCACTAGGCGAAGTGAATGAGGCACTTAGGGTGCAGAATTTAAGGAGGCACTCAGTGTCAGGGTCCTGCAAGTTCAAGGTCGGCCTGTGCATGCCTTTGCAAGACCCTGACACTGACAGCCTCCCAAAAGTCTGCACCCTAGATCCTCATTCACCTCACCCTAGTCCCTGCGCCGTGGAGGGGCCTGCAAAGATGGGGTGGTGGCACGCAGAGAGTGGGCAACGTGGACGGGGACAGGGCCCTGAGGGCAGGGGAATGAAGTGGAAGAAAAGAAGGGAGAGGTGCCACTCAAATGCCCACAGGAGTGGACTACGGCTGTAGTGTGGGAGGGGGGAGCAAGACAAAAGCGGGGGGCTATGGCTAACTGTCCTACAGGTCAGGAGCAACTCAGCTCCACAGCGTGTTTCCCGGGAAAAGCCAGGGGGCTGGAACTTCAACTTGTGCAGAAGAGCCGGCAGCCTGGGTTTTACAGCTCTAGCCCTGCTTTAGAGAAGACGAGGCAGCCATCTGCCTGTTGGCCAGAGGAGGGTTGCTTAGGTACTGAGCTCTCCAAGGCACTCAAATAGGAGCCGATTCATGAGAGTTACAGGATTTCAGAAGAGCGTCTGGACCAAGGACAAAGCAGTGGCAGAAATAAGGGTGGGGAGTGGAAAAGGAAAGAAAAATCACCAAAATCCCATGAGGGTCCCCCTTGCAGCTCCCCACACAGCCTTAGGCTCCCTTTCCGGCCCAGGTCACCTCCACTGCCCAGGTCTTCTCCCTGCCCTGGGTTGACCCCCAACCTCCCCGTCCCACTGCTAATCCTCATGCCCCCGGCCGCAGTGCGCCCTCCTTACACGATGCCCTGCTTGAAGTAGCCTCGGAAGGTGTCGCTCTCATTGCCCTGGACCTCACGGTGCTGGACAGCCCGGCCCTTCAGGTAGTCATCCATCTGCGTGGTGTAGATGGCAGCTGCCCCCTGCTCGTCCTGGGACGAGGCCTGGCCGATCCAGTAGTGGATGTCATAGGACAGGTTGCTGCCCGTCTTGTGGATCTAGGGAGAGGGGTCCAGTGTTTCTGGGGCCCTGGGCTCCCACAGCCCCTCCCACTCCCTGTGACCTCCCGTGCATGTGCCATCCGGGACCACAGGTGAGCCGGCGCAGGGGAACTGCACTGGGCTGGCGGTTGGGAGCCCCGAGTCGGGGCCCAGCCCTGCCACTGACACTGAGACGTGGGGCAAGTGCTTCCCCACTCGGGGCCTCACTCGCCTCATCTCAGAAATAACTTGCTTGGACTAAGGCAGCTTTTCCCAGAGTGAAGCGAGTGGACTGTCAGAGGTCTGCGAGGTGATCAGGTGGTGTACAAACAAATGTAGTACATGAAATGTTTGTATGAGTATTTTATAGCTACTTTCTAGTGTGATGCATGGCACTGTCTTCCACTTGCAGTAATGTGTGGAGTTATATTGTTAAATAAATATATTTAAAATTTAAAAGTAAGGCCGGGCGAGGTGGCTCACGCCTGTAATCCTAGCACTCTGGGAGGCCGAGGCGGGTGGATTGTTTGAGCTCAGGAGTTCGAGACCAGCCTGAGCAAGAGTGAGACCCCGTCTCTACTAAAAATAGAAAGAAATTATATGGACAGCTAAAAATATATATAGAAAAATTAGCCGGGCATGGTGGCTCATGCCTGTAGTCCCAGCTACTTGGGAGGCTGAGGCAGTAGGATTGCTTGAGCCCAGAAGTTTGAGGTTGCTGTGAGATAGGCTGACGCCACAGCACTGTAGCCCGGGCAACAGAGCGAGACTCTGTCTCAAAAAAAAAAAAAAAAAAAAAGTGAGTCAACATAAAGAAAAATACAAATGCCTTAATAGTACAAGTGGTACCAGGGTGTGGTGGAAATCAAGGTGACATAAAGATCACTATGGATTTTGGAAACATGGACTAAAGTTAGGGCAACATGGCACCAGCTCAGGAGGTCCCCTAAGACTGAATCCACAGAAGGTCGCCTCAGCTGGGAGCTCAGCCGCTCAAGGGCAGGGAGAGCTCTGACCCCTGTAGAGCTACCACAAGGCTGGGCGCCTGGGCACACCCAGTAAATCCTGCCTTGGGGAGAAGCCAGGCCAGCCCTTGCCCTGCTCTCCCCAGGCTGCATCTCCCCAGTCGGCTGTGCTCTCTGCTCTGCCCCTGCCCAGCCTGTGCCCACTCACAGCCAGGACTACGTAGCAGTCACCATCAAAGAAGCTCCCAAAGGTGCTGGAAGGAACAGGCACCATCTTCATGGCCTAAGAAGAGAAAGGAGGTCAGAGGGGGCTGCCCTGGACCACCCAGGACCCCCGAGGCCCAGGAGGAGAAGGTTGACTAGGGGAATGGGTGTGAGGAGGGTGCAAAGAAAAAGAGCAGGGCCCACGAAGGAAAGGAGAGAAAAGGAAGAGGTGAGAAGGAAAATGTGTACAAGGGACAGGAGAAGGGAAACAGAAGGAGGGAAAGGAAGAGGCAAGTGAGGAGGAGGATGGAGGACGTGCAGAGGAAGGATGAAAGACAGATGAGAGAGAGACGGAGGGAAAGGAAAGGCAGGGAAGGCAGGGCAGGGGGTGTGGGCAATGAGGGAGGTGAGGGCAGCAGGCAGGATTGCAGGAAAACGAGAGCAAGCCACAAGCCCGGGACTCTGCCTTCCCGCACTCCGCCCAGGCCTGCGAGACCCCCACACCCAGGCAGGGCCTCACCTCGATCCTCCATATCTGCAGCCCCGGGGTGGTGATGTTGAGAGAGCCTTTGACTTGGGCACTCAGTTCGGTCATGGTGAGTGAGCCTAGGGGAGAGGGACTGTGGGAGCAGGGCCCAGGGGCTGGAAGCACCCTGGTCCCAGGTGCTGCCCTTCCCGCTGGGTGGCGCTAGAGAGCTCCCAACAGTGCTGGGAGGTGGTGGGCTCAGGGGCTGGGGGGAGGAGGGCGGTTGGCTTCCCAGTCTAGCCCCTGATCCCCGAGGGCCCAGCCTCCAGCCTTCCCACCCAGCTCTGAACTTGACACTCTTGCTCAGGAGTCACCTGTCCACTGAAGGCCCCACTCCTCAGCCTGGCACTCAAGGCCCTTATTTATCTAGCCCCAGATAAATTCTCTTTTTGAAAATCTTTTATCAAGGCCATGCTTGATTAAAAACATTGTACAGATTTTTTTTAAAAAATAGAAAATAAAAGACTAAATAAAGGCATAATGATGTATACACCCAAAAGAATTGAAAACAGGTATTCCAACAAAAACTTGTACTCGAAATTCATAGCAGCTAGATTCAAAATAGTCAAAAGGTGGAAACAACACAAATGTCCATGGACAGGTGACCAGATAAGCAAAAGGTGGTGTAGACGAAGTGCTGGCACCTGCTACAGCATGGAGGAGCCTCGAAAACATATTAAGTGAGAGAAGCCAGTCGCAGAAGGGCACCTATTGTACGGCCCCATTCATACGCCATGACCAGAACAGGCCAGTCCTTAGCGACAGAAGCAGACGAGTGTGGCCTGGAGCTGGACAGCGGGGCCATGGGGAACGACTGCTGATGGGAACCGAGTTTGCATCTGTGATGATGAAAAAGTTCTGGAACTAGATAGCGGTGATGGTTGCACAACACCGTGAATATACTGAATGCCTCTGAATTGTACGCATTAAAATGGATAAAATGGCAAATCGTATGTGTATTTTACCACAATAAAAAGAAAACTGTATGCAACAATTTCCTGCTCCTCCTCAGCTACCCCCATGCACCCCTCAGTCACTGATCTAGTGGCCCACAAGACGTAGACCCCACAAGGGCAGGGACAATTTCTACTCGTTCAGTACTGAATCCCCAGTGTCTGCACAGGGCCAGCACCTTGCCGGCTGAATGAATGGATGAAGGAGCGGAGGGAGAGGGGGAGAGGGAAGGATGAACGAATGAATGAATGACAGAGTGAACCCTCCTGCTGCGAACCTCTCTACCCACTGAACTGGAGGAAATCTCTCCTCCCCAGGCTAGTCTTATCACATCTGCTCTTTCTTTTTTGACCTGTAGCTGTGTTCTTCACTCCAGCTGCTCATCAGGATCACCTGGGAGTTTTTTAAAAATACTGATGCTCCTGGCTGGGGCGCGGTGGCTCACGCCTGTAATCCTAGCACTCTGGGAGGCCGAGGCAGGAGGATTGCTTGAGGTCAGGAGTTCGAGACCAGCCTCAGCAAGAGCAAGATCCCATCTCTACTAAAACTAGAAAGAAATTAGCTGCTGATCAGAGACTGGGCAGGGCCTTGCCCCAAACTCCAGAATGCCAGGGAGAGAGGCCACTCCTCAGGGCTCAGAAAAGGGAGTTTCCAAGGAGTAAAAGGCCAGGTCATTAATTACTCCAAGAGGTGACTCAAAGTCAAGGTGCAAGGAGAGATTAGATAGAGAGATTGCAGGCTATCAGTGCATGGAGACTTGATTCGTGGGGGCCACATGACCTTTCATTCATTATTCATCAGTTCAAGGAGCATTCATGCAGGGCAGCCCGTGCCAGGGGGGTGCTAGGCTCCGTGGAGACTGGGGTGGGCCCTGGTGGGGAGGGGTCTTAAAACCAAGGAGGAGGATAACTAGGAACAAGTGGCTCTCTGCCCTGGCTCGTATTAGAATCTCTGGGGAGTTTTAAATGCACCCATGCCCTGCCTCCCAAAAGGCAGAAAGTAAAGTACCCATACCTGGCCTCCTACCACAGCCTAACGATATCAGTGTCCCTGGGGACTTGGCCTGAGCATAGGAGCATCAGTATTTTTACTTTTTTTTTATATTATTTTTTTCTTTTCTTTTTTTTGAGACAGAGTCTCACTCTGTTACCTGAGCTAGAGTGCCGTGGCATCAGCCTAGCTCACAGCAACCTCAGACTCCTGGGCTCAAGTGATCCTCCTGCCTCAGCCTCCTGAGTAGCTGGGACTACAGGCACGAGCAACCACGCCCAGCTAATGTCTTTTAATTTTTGTAGTGACGGACGTCTCAATATGTTGCCCAGGCTGGTCTCGAACTCCTGACCTTAAGAGATCCTCCTGCCTTGGCCTCCCAAAGTGCTAGGATTACAGGTGTGAACCACCACACCTGGCCCCATCAGCTATTTTTCAACCCACAGAGTCCCCAGGGCTCCCAGGACTCCTGGTTCAGTAGAACCAATTTGAGTACAAAGGAGGGGAATGTTTTCTGTTTTTCAATCACCACCTTTTTCTCCATCCCTGTTTTCCAAGGCAGACTCTTTGACTCTAGCTATATAAGGGCGGGTCCCCTTCTTCATCTGTGAGTTGAGGGGGTCCACTGAGTAGATGATGTCTGAAGTCCCGCCCAGGGCCATGCTCTGATTCTAGGAGTGCACTGGCAGCAAAGGAACAGGAGGTAGGCATGAGGGGACACCTCTTGCCCCTCAGAGAGGGGACTCAGGGGAGCAGGGGCCTGAAAAGGCAGTGGAGAGAAATCAGGATTGGGGGCCTGCAGCAGCGGCCTCCTTAGGGCCAAGGGTGAGCAGGGGACTCGGGAGGGGTGGTTCTGAGGTGGCCTCGTGCCATGGAGACCCCTCCAGCTGCTGCTGCCCCACACTCAAGTTGGTCAAAGCAGCCACCTCTCCTCCACTCCTCTCCTCAGCCACCTCTCCTCACCTCTCCTGTCTCCCCCAAACTGCTGGGAGGTCAGTGAGCTCCTCGCTGCCCCCCGCCCTGCCGGCACGGCCCCTGGTTTGGATATGGGCTGTCTTCTCCCTCAGCTGGAACTCATGGGCTCGCCCTCACTGCTGGCACTCCTCTCTTCCATGTCCCCAGACCGGGGAAGGGTGTCGTCAGCCCCAGACCCCAAAGTCAGCCACCTGAGCAACATCCTGGACTCCTCACCTCCCCTGCCCTTCTACCTGCCTAAACTCCCTTGAACCTCCTCACACACCCCTGCCCTCTCTGCTGGCGCTCTGCCTTCTAGAGATGCCGGACAGCTGCAGCCCTGGCACCCATGCCGCCTCCCACCCATGCCTGCTCACCCTGTCCCTCCACCCAAGGCCTCCCTTCTAGACTCAGTTTAGATCTCGTCTCTTCCAGGAGACCTTCCCAGAGTCCTCAGGCTGAATGAGGGGCCCCTCCTTGGCGTCCTTGACTGATCCCTTTCTTGGCCCCCTGACCACACAATGAGGAAAGAACCTCTTTATGAGTCTGAGGTCCCCGAGCTCCAAGACCTATACATGTTTGTCTCTGTGGCCCCCAGCTCCTAGCACATAGTAGGTGCTTGACAAATATGCATGATGCTGAAAGACTGAACTGTGGGATAGGAGGACCCTATAGGAGGAGGGGTGAGGGTTCCTGCTCTCCGAAGGTCCCATCTTGGCTTTCTTTCTGTTTCCTGTTACACTTGGGGTGCAGCTCCGGACAGCCCTGGGGACCTGCCACAGCTCCTAGATCCCAGTCGTGCAGTCCTGAGCTCAACAGGGATGTGGTGAGGTCCCAGCCATCAGAGAAAGTGCATCGTCCTGCAGTGGACACTCCCCACCCCCTCCAGCCCGCAGGCTCGGCCCCTAATGACCTAGAGGATGCCTGAGCACATGATTTCCTGAGAAGACGGTGGCCAGTGTGCCCTGAGCCCAGTCTGGACCTGGCTCCCACCTCCGTTTCAGCTGAAGGGGCCTCCATGGCTGGGGAGGCCAAGCAGGCAGGTCCTGGTGCAGGGGAGATGGGGCAGAGGTGTGTGCTAGGGCGGACCCAAGACCCTGCTGCCTCCAGCCCATGCCTCTGTCCTTGCCTCTGTCTTTGCCCATCAATTCCTGGTGGCTGTCGCTAACACCCTGGGAGCCAGGAGGGAGGGCCCTGAGGTCCCAGGAGTGTCAGGGGAATGGCAACACAAAGAAAGAAACCATTTCAGATGAGAAGGAAATGGACAAAGAGATGAACTGTGGTGGGAGGTGGGGAGTGAGGTCAGGGTGACCAACTCGTCCCGGTTTGCCCAGGACTGCCCTGGTTTTAACTCTAGAAGTTCCAGGGCAATAGGGGACGGTTGGCACTCAAAGTAGGGTGGGGGACACAAGTGAGGGGACCGGAGGAGCAGTTGTCTGAGGCAAGGCCTGCAGAATTCTCTTACTGGAGGTGCAGTGCAGACACACCAGCCTTCTGTCTCTTCTCACTCTCCGGAGGGCCCAGCCTCTTCCTCAGGCCTGCACTCCGCTGCTGCGGGACACCCCAGGCTGCCAGCAAAACGCAGGGGGCCCTGCCCCCTCCCACCCACCACCTATGGTCGTCGTGTTTCCCCACCAGGTTGCCTTACCTGTCTGGGGGAGGCAGCTGCCACCTGGGAGATCTCAGGGAATTGTGGCAAGCTGGCTGCAGGAGAGCGACCTTTGTCTCCACCCCCCCCCCAGGAACTGCCTTCACCATATAAGGGAAGATAGGGCCCCAGAGAGAGAAAGAATGGGTGAGGGGGTGGGGAGGCAGGTGCCCGCCAGGTCCCTGGGTGCCCGGAGCCCAGCGACAGCCTGACAGCCAGAGGTGATGTGCCCCACCCTTGGCTCCTAAGCAAGCACGGAGGCCTGGGCTGGACTTCTACCTGGCACCCAGGTCCGCTCACTGCAGGCAGACAGCACCGTCCAGGGAGGGGCAGGGGCACCTGGACCCTTCCTCCTACCCACCAAGGGAAGGAGGCTCAGCTGTCCTCCCTCCTTCCCTGGGGGAATGGTTCATGGGGAAGGAGGGGCGGGACTCCTGGGTTCCAGAAGCCCCAGACCCAGGGATGTAGGGCCAGGGCTTCACACTTGGGTCCCCTCCAGGACAGATGGGACACTGGCACTCTAGATGTCTCTTCTCTTCAGCAGGACCCTGACTTAGAGAGGGCCCCAGCGGGCACAAGTGCTCTTTCTGTCCATGCCTCTCAGGAGCAGTGGCTCCACCCGGAGTTTTTATGACTTGTCATAAACCAGTGCCTTTGGACTTTGCTCTGCCACCCTGTCCCAGAAGCCAAGGCTTCCATTTCCGACCCCTGACCCTAGGGGACCCATGCCCTTAAGGATGGGAAAGGAGTGCAGCCCTCTCTGGGGTGGGTCTGGCTGACAGACCAGCTTCACACACAGACTCAGCACCTTGGGCAGCCGCCCCCCAACTGCACAAATTCTCCCGTCCCCTCTGAACCCTGGCCCTTAGGAGGGTGAGATGAAGTGGGCTGGGTGAGGGCAGACCCTCCTCCTGACCACACCTCCCAAGAGTTCTGGAGATCAAAAGTACAGTAGTCTGCCCTTATCTGACGGGGATACATTCCAAGACCCCCAGTGGATGCCTTGAAACCATGAACAGTACCAAGTCCGATTGCCGGACGCTGTGGCCATAACTTTTGCAGTTTGAGCTGCGACAGCAAAACTGGCACGAATGGATAGACCCACCTGCAACACGTGAGAGCCTGTTTCTCCATCTCTCTCCAACACTGGGCTCCAGTCTTGAAGAGAATCTCAGTTTGATCGTCAAAAAAGAAAAGAGTCCTTTTGTTGATTTGTGTTTCTTTGATTACCTGTGAAAGAGACCATTTTAAAATATATTTATTGGCTATGTCTTTAGTGAGTTTTTGATTAACTTGTAATTGTTTACACATTTGGTGTATTAAGGCTGGCAACGTGCCTGTCATTTATGTTGTACTTTTCTCTAGTTTGTTGGTTACCTTTTAATTTAGTCCAAAACACATACATGTTTTTAAAAAAATTATTACCAATTTCCTTGATTTCCTATGATAAATGCCAAATATAGAAAAGCAGGAATAATAGTACATGGACTAAAGACTTAACATTTGCCATTGTTGTGCATATATGTTTGAAAGTAAGATAAGGACATCATACTTTAGCCAAAATATTTAATTTTTCACACATCTCCTAAGAATAAGGACATTCTCCTTCATAACTGTAATATAACTTTCACACCTGAGAATATGAACAATTATTTCTAGTATATCTAATATCATCTTTCCAGTTCACAGTTAAATTTCTCCAATTATCTTCACAAGGACTTTAACAGCTGGTTTTATTGATATAGGATTAAATCAAGATCACATATTTCCTTTGATTGCTCTATCTCTTCAGTACTTTTTGTTTTCTTCAGTATTTTTTAATCTAGAAGAGTCCTTTCCCTTTTTTTTTTCCTGACATTGACTTACCTGAGTCAAAGACAGTTGTCCTGTAGAATGTTCACACTGGGGAGCTCTTTCCTTATGGTATTATTGCATTGGTTCCTCTTCCTCCTGTACGTCCCACAAGCCGGAAGTACCTCCAGTAGGTTCTGGTTTAACACTGTATTCGAGAACACTTTATGGGTCCATACTTCTCAAACTATAATAGCATAAAGAATCACTTGGGAATCTTGTAAAGTTTAGAACCTGATTGAATAGGTCTGGGGTGGAGCCAGAGATTCTGCATCACCAACAAGCTCCCAGGTGATGCTGCCATGCTGGGCCTTGGACCACACGTTCAGTAGCATGGTCAAAAGTGATGACATTGCATTGCTCAGGAAGTATCCAATGTCAAGTTATCCCAGCAAGAGCAATGCAAATTTTGAACCTTTAGTTACAGCCAGATACCCCACTACAAAGGCACATTTCCCCCTCTTGCAGTCAGAAGTCATCTTGGGGTGACCATTTGGCATCAGCAGCACAAAAGTTGTTGATTTTTTATTTACCACTTTCTACTTCTCCTTTAGTAATATTCATTTTGTAATTACTTTTTTAATGTCTATTTCCCACCCCCCATGTTTTACTTGCTGCTGCACCCAAGAACCTGGTGGATAGAGGGCATGCAAGGAACGTTTGAAGGAAAGAAATGGAATTTATGATTTCTACTTTCGATATTGTATTTAGGAAGCCAAGTGCATGGTTTTTAATTTCAAACTTCTTTTTATTTTAAAACATGAATAAATGTACCTGGTGAAATAATTCAAAACACAAACAGATATATAATAAAATGTGTCTCTTATATCTTAGATGAATCTCAGTCCTCCAGTCCCACTCCTCAGGCTTGGCCACAAGTACCTTACCAGAGTGTACAAAAGTATACACATATATTTGTGTCTATTTCTATATTTCACCTAAGTGGGAATACACCATCACCATTGTTATGAATCTTACTTTGTTTCGTTTACCAGTATGTCTTGGAAACCATTCTCTATCAGCTTATACAGTTCCACCTCATTGTTTTTCATGACTACAGGGTATTCTCTGGTATAGATATAACGAGGTGTATTAATATTTAACCAGGCCCTTATTGGTGGACACTTAGGTTATTTCAAGTGTTCTGCTACTACAGTGACACAATGCATACTCAAACATACAAGGTTACATATACATATGCTTTATCTACAGGGTAAATTCCTGCAAGTGGAAATGCTGAATCAAAAGGTCTGCATTTAAAAAATGTTTTTTTTTTTTTTTTTTTTT
>CM052439.1:14967920-15023207 GCA_028533085.1 Varecia variegata
GCCCTCAGACAGACATTTCCGGTTTGAGTTTCATTAAGAGTGCCCTGTCACTGGTCAGATGCGGCTGGGTCCTGGGGGCACAGGAGGAGAATCTCGAGCACCCCCTGAATAGAGGCCTTACCCACTGGGCTTCCCAGTTGGGTCCCAGTGGAGTCTGGGGCCCTGCCGGGTTGGGTTGGGGGCCATTTAGGGAGTATCAGAGGGAGGGGTCAAGGTAGGTGGCCCTGGCAATAGGGGCTTTCCCGGTTGGCTGTTCTGTCACATGTAGAACTTTATGCTGCTCCCCTGCTGCTCTGGCTGGCTTGAGGCCGGGCCCCTGGGCCCAGCTGGGACAGACACTTGAAAGCCCTCAGGCTTCTCCCGGGGCTGGTGGAACTGCCCGAGGGAGGAGGGGAAGAAGACAAGCTTCATTGTGTGTTTTCTACTGTGTGCCAGAGGGAGGGTTGTATGCCAGGGCAGTGTCTCACTGTCCCCAGCTGTCCCTCACGGCCTCCCATGGGTCCTGAGGCTCAGACTCAGATGCCAGAGAAGCCACCCTCTGGCTCTCTGAGGCAAGGAGTGGGGAGGTGCACTGTGACCCCACACTGGGGGTGCTGGGGCCGAGTCTTCAGCTGTAAGCCCGCAGGGAGGGTCCCTCAGGGAAGCTGCAGCTCACCCCACCCCCACTAGCTGCAAACTGCCCCAGCCCCACCCTGCAGAGTGGCTTCTCCGTCTCCCACCTGGGTCCCAGAGGACCAATTAGGAAACTTTATTTTCTTTTTGGTGGGTGATGGTGGGTAGTTCCGGGCCCCAGAACTGCTGAATCAGAATCCAGGAAGGGAGGGAGAGAGAGAAGATCAGAATCTTCTTGTTGTAGCCATCACCTCCAGATCATTCTGATGCAGGCGGGCCAGGGCCCGTATTTGAGAAGCGCAGTCCTAGAGCCCAGCTTGCTGACCATGCCTGGGGACTCCATGGCAGAGAGTTTGACCCCAGTGTCACCTTTGTGAGTCATGTGAACTCTTTGGGCCCAACTGCTCTTTTAGAGAGGGGGAGCGCTCCGTTTTATAGAAAGGGAAACTGAGGCATGGGCAGTGAGTTCCTACTTCTGGCCTCTGACAGCAGAAGAAAAGAAGCTGTATCTCTGGTAATGGCTCAAGAAACCAGGAGCCCTTACATGGGGCAGTGATATCCCTGGGTGGAGTCGGGCTTGAAGACAGAGGGACACAGGTTCCTCCCAGTGACTCTGTCCCCACCACATTTTCCCTCCTGAGTCTGTTCCTTTTTCCTAAATTCTCTTCTCCATCTGGCTCACTGCAGGAGCCATGGAACTATCGAACCAGCCATCAGTCCAGGCTCGGGGATCTCAGAGCCTAGATTTGAAAGAGATCCTCACAATTCTCTGGTTCAGGGATCTTAATAGGATGTGCCCTGGGGTCTCTGCCCCTCTGCAGTGGCCTGCAGAGTGCTGCCCATGTCATGGGTTGGTCCGGAGAGAGCATCCCAAGTTGGGAGATTCTCAAAGGGGCCTGTCACCCCTCCTCAAAGGCTAAGGCCAGTGCTCTGGGAGCCCCCGGAGGCCAGATCCCGGGCTGCGTGCCTGGGTCAGTGTAACCATCCTGCTGTGTTGCTTTTCTCAGAAAAGGCCCTCAAAGGAGCTGGGTCAGCCCCAAAATAGTTCAGGGCCAGTTGTCTCTTCCGACTCCCTCATTTGGGGTTTGGGGAGGGTTCTTGTGGCTAAGAGGGTGGGATTTAGGCTCAGGCTGCCTGCCAGGGGTGAATCTCTGCCCCACCACTGGCTTCTCCGCAATCCCTAGTGGGGTCCCCGCCCCGCCCCCCCCAGGACCTGCGGTCATCGCTCACAAGCGAAGAAGAGCTGAGGTAGTGGCTACTGTTCTTAGATGAGGCAGTTGAGCTCCAGAGGTGCTTCAACCTGTGCGGGCAGAGCAGGGACTGGAGATCGGGTCAGAGACACCCTGTCCAGTGCTCTTTCTACGTCCTGCCACTCCCAGCTCCCCTCTCCCCTCCCTCTTCCCTTACTAGCTCTGGGCCCCGGCTCCAGACCCCACGGCAGGGGAAGTCCTGTGCCCTAGTGACACAGCCCCACCCCATACTCTTGGGTGTCTGTGACCTGCTTAGCAGAGCACCCTGCTTGGCCAGGTCTGCAGCAGGGAGAGGGGAGGGGCCTGGGAAGCAGGTGGGTAAGGAGGGGAGGGGAGAGCAGGGGTGGAGGGGGCTGTAAATTGGGCAAGACACCCCCACTGGGTGTCACAGGGCCCACCAGCCCTGGCATAGCATGGGATTCACCTACCACCTGTGTGCCTGCCCCCCTCAGTCTTTCCTAGACACCAAGCTGGCATTTCTTAAGTGCCACTTGCTTTGCTGTGTGGGTGCTGGGAGCTCCAAGGGGGTTGGCAGAGAAGCATATGGGAGCGTGCCCGCCCTGGGCCAGGCTCTCACTGATCAGGGTGCCTGGGGAAATGAGGATAAGGTGCAGGCCTCTGCCGCTGAGGGGCCAGCCCCTGGGGAGGGCCGGGGAAACTGAGGTTTTCTGCTGGCATCACCAGTGCCCACATCTCAGAGGAGACGGTTTGAGCTGGGCCTGGAAGGTGGCTGTCTTCCAGTAAGCAGGGAAGCCTGGAAGTCAGAGAGAAGGGTATTCCAGAGAGGGTGACCTGCCAAAGCAGAGACAGGGAGAAGGATGGCAATTTTGAATTTTAATGAATTATTTCTCAAATTCACAAAAGGAGAGATGATATAGCAGTCTTCTCATCCCACCACCCCCCCGGCTTGAGAAATACCATCTCGGGTAGTGTGGAAGACCCACGTCCACCCTGCCCTGGGGTAGCATTGCTGGGTGGATGGTGATCATCCTTCAGCTGCCTTTATTCTTTTACTAATAGGTCTCTCTCCCTAAGCAATGTACATGGCAGTTTTGCATTGTCTTTGTATTTTTAATAAATACTGTCAGATTGTTTTCTCTGCAGTATGTGCTTGCGCTTTGTGGATGTTGAAACCCATTGCTCTAGATATTTGTTTTCCTGACTGTGTAGTTTTCCATGGCCAGAGTATGTCAGGACTTATGTATACATTTTTCTGATGACAGTCATTTAGGGGGTTTCCGCTCTTTCGCTCTTGGGAGCACAGGATTTTCCTTGGCCCATACTGGAGGGAGGAGGCAGAGACTCTTTGGTCTCAGTTCACAGAGGGCCTGACTGAGAGTCAGATGCTTTCTCATAAGCAGTGGGGAGCCACTGAAGACTTTTGAGCAGGAGCAGGCCTCTGTCCAATGCAGTGCTTTAGGAACTTAGTCTTTTGCCGTGCTTTGCAGTTTGGGTTGGAGACAGAGAGCTGGGGGGAGGCGGCTCTTCTAAGGGCCTCGGTAAGAGCTTCCAGGGGCTGTTCTTGTGGGTGAGCCTGTGTGGTGGGGGGTGAAAGGCAAAATTGAGACAGATCCTGTTTTGGCGGCATATGCCAGAGAGAGGGCTAAGTACAAGGATGGGAGGGTCTGTCCTAGAAAGAGGGGCAGGAGGAAGAGCTGACCCTGGTGACTGTGACTCAGCCAACCGTGCAGGCAGATGAAGGAGGAGCCAGAGCTTAGCAAGTTAGAGAGCCGAGTGGAAGTCATTGTCAGGGAGGGCACAGGCCTGGGGCACTCGTCCAGCGTCACTTGGTCCTCAGGCCCCTTCCTCCCCCCATTCAAACTGGGCACAGAGCTCAGTCTCGCTGCCACCCACTCTCTCCACCCCCAGCACCCTCTCTAGTCCAGGTCCCCATCCTCTCCCCACCTGGATGACTCAGTCCCTCCGGCCACCCTTCACTGCATCTGCCACCCAGCAGCCCAGCGAGCTCTCAGAGAGGGCATCGGATGCTGTGTCCCTGCCCCAAGGCCCGCCAGCAATTTTCCACCCCTCTCTCCGAGGCCTGGCCCCTGCCCTGGTCGTCAACCCCTTCTCTGGCACTCTCTGCCTCTCCAGCCCTGCCTAGAGACTCTGAGGCCTCCTGGCAATTCCTAAAACCTGCCATGCTCATGCCTGCCTGGGCTCTGGTGCCACATCACCCAGAACAGCCCACACTGCTGGCCCCATCTTTCAGTTTCCAGCTCAAATGTCACCCTCTGAGAGAAGTGTCTTTTCCTGGGCACACTGCGTACAGGAGGGCCTCTTCCGGTCACTCTTTTCCATCCCAGCTTAGTTAACTGGCAGTTTGCTGCCTTATCTGTTTTCTGCTTAATGCCGTTGGCCTCCCTTTCGCCACAGTATGAGCTTCCCCAGGGCAGGGCTCCGTCTGCCTTGTTCTCTGCTGTCTCCACCATGTCCCGCTTCTACAGTAAATACTTGCCAAACAAAGTAAGCGAAAGAAAGGCGCCTTGTTTACTGTGGCTTCTTAGTGTACAGCCCCGCCCTTACAGAGCTTGCCCTTTGTTAGGGGACAAAACCAAAGCACATATAGTGGGCATCCAGTGAGGGAAGGCAGGGAACATTTATCAGTCCCTCCCCGATGTGGACGACCATGTTCTAGCAGCTGTAGGGGCAACCAGCTGAATTTGGGAAGGAAACAACAGTTGCTAACCACCTTCCACCCTCCAGGCTCTTGCCTGAGTGCTTTATATTATTTATCTTATGTCACTTAATCATCACACAGTCCTGAGGGGTACATCGTGGCATTGCCATGTTATGGATGAGGAACCTTATCTGTAAGACCCATGACTCATCAAAGGTCACAGAGCTGGGAGGGGCTGTGATAAGAGCCCCAATCTTTCCGTTGCCAGAGCCTCTGCTCCTTCCATAAGCCCTTTTTTTTTTTTTTTTTTGAGACAGAGTCTCTCGCTTTGTTGCCCGGGCCAGAGTAAGTGCTGTGGCATCAGCCTAGCTCACAGCAACCTCAAACTCCTGGGCTTAAGCGATCCTCCTGCCTCAGCCTCCCAGGTAGCTGGGACTACAGGCATGCACCACCATGCCCGGCTAATTTTTTTTTTCTATTTTTAGTTGTTTGGCTAATTTCTTTCTATTTTTAGTAGAGACGGGGTCTCACTCTTGCTCAGGCCGGTCTCGAACTCCTGACCTCGAGCAATCCACCCGCCTCGGCCTCCCAGAGTGCTAGGATTACAGGCGTGAGCCACCGCGCCCGGCATCCATAAGCCCTTGTAGGAAGAATAAAGACAGGATCGAGACTCAGGCATGGGTGCAAGGTAGTGTTGGGCAGAGAGGAAAGGGTGATTTTATTTAATGTTATTTTTTAACTTTTCATTTTGAAATAATTTCAGACTTGCCAAAATAGTACAAAGAATTCCCATATACCGGCCGAGGCAGGAGGATTACTTGAGGTCAGGAGTTTGAGACCTGCCTAAGCAAGAGTGAGACCTCATCTCTACAAAAAAATAGAAAAATTAGCCAGTCATGGTGGCACATGCCTATAGTCCCAGCTACTCAGGAGGCTGAGATGGGAGGATCGCTGGAGCCCAGGAGTTCAAGGTTGCAGTGAACTATGATGAGGCTACTGCACTCTAGCCCAAGCAACAGAAAGAGGCCCTGTCAAAAAAAAATGGAATTCCCATATACCTCTCACCCAGCTCCCTCAAATGTTGACATCTCCTATAACCACAGTATAGTCATCAAAAGCAAAAAGTTCACATCCACACGATTCTATAAACTACTCTAAGACCTTACATTCACCAGTTTCCCCACTACTGCCCTTTTCCCCATCTAGAATCCCGCTTTGCATTTAATCTTCTGGTCTCCTCCACTTTGGGATGGTTTCTCAGTGTGCTCATGTTGGTGGCACGTTTGAAGAATACTGGTCAGACATTTTGTAGAATGTCCCTCAGTCTGGGTTTGTCTGAGGTTTTCTCACAAATAAATTATGGTTATGCATTTTTGGCACGAATACCACAGTGGTGTCACGCCCTCCTCAGTGCATCATATCAAGAGGCAAATGGGCCAGGCATGGTGGCTCACAGCTGTAGTCCCAGCGCTTTGGGAGCCCGAGGAGGGAGGATCGCTTGAGGCCAGAAGCTGAGATCAGCCTGGGGCAGATACTGAGACCTCATCGCTACAGAAAATTTTTTAAATTAGCCGGGTGTAGTGGCCTGCATCTGTAGTCCCAGCTACTTGAGAGGCTGAGGCAGGGGGACCCCTTGAGCCCAGAAGTTTGAGGTTACAGTGGGCTTCGATCTCACTGTAAGCATGAGGCAACAGAGTGAGCCTGGGAGACAGAGCGAGAGACATGCTTTCTCAAAAAAAATTTTTTTCATTAAAAAAATAAAAAAGGAGGCCAGGTGCCAGTGGCTCATGCCTGTAATCCTAGCACTCTGGGAGGCTGAGGTGGGAGGATCGCTTGAGCTCAGGAGTTCAAGACCAGCCTGAGCAAAAGTGTGACCCCGACTCTAACAAAAATAGAAAAATTAGCTGAACAACTAAAAATAGAAACAGGAAATTAGCCAGGTGTGGTGGCGTGTGCCTGCAGTCCCAGCTACTGGGTGGCTGAGGCAGGAGAATCACTTGAGCCCAGGAGTTTGAGGTTGCTGTGAGCTAGGTTGACGCCACGGCACTCTAGCCCAGGCAACAGAGTGAGATTCTTTCTCCAAAAAAAAAAAAAGAAAAAAGAAAAAGAGGCAAATGATGTATGCCATTTATGTCATTACTGTGAAGATTTGCTTTGATCGTTGGCTGAAGGTGGAATTGGGTCAGGTTTCTCCACTTCCTCTGTAATTACTGGCTATCTTGTTAAGGAGCTACTTTGAGACTATGCAAATGTCCTGTTTCTCATCATTCTTGGGTGATTTAACCGGGGCATCCAGGTGTTAGACTGTGCTCTCGTGCTGTAGGTACTCCCAGTGTTTGTGTGTTCAGGCCAGGATGAGAGAAGGGGAGCTAAGATGGTCGGGGAAGGCTTCTTGGAGCAGGAGGCTTGAACCAGGGGCAGAATCTGGAGGAGCAGAGGGAAGGATATTCCAGGTAAGGGGCCTGCCCAGGAGATGGCGCTAAGGCAGGGATCCTCAGGCCCCTGGTACGCTCCCACCATTGCTCCAGATGCCCCAGGGTCCCCCACCTATGCGCTCTGCACCATCTCAGCCTCAGAACCACGGCAGCTTGGTGATCAGGCAGCCAACACATGGCCCACCTGAGCCCAGCCATTTCCCCAACCCAGGCAAAGGGAGGGTCTTTGCTGAGGGACCTTCGGGAAAGACTCACAACCTCCTCAAGCTCCCCACTCCCCTAGAATGGATGTGCCAGGAGGGCAGTGACCTGGTCTGCGTTAGTCACCATATCTCCAGCACCTACAAGCTGTCAGGCCTCAAGAAATGCTTGTGAAGGAATGACTGAGGAAGAAAGTGCCCTGCTCCTCAAGACGGTGGGAATTCCCCTTTTGTCTGGCACCTGCCACCCCACCCCCAGTCTGCTATAGTCTACCCTCTCTCCGAGAATAGTCTCAAATGAGCAAATGGACACTTCAGGTGCACTGTGGGGCAGTTTTGTGACCCTTAATATATCTTTAAGCATACATGTCTATTTTTTATTCATTTTTAAAATCAGTTTCTGCCTTTTTTTTTTTGCATTTGCATTTCCTTTTCAACCAACAATGCTTATGCCAGTTGATATTAAAAAAAAAAAAAGAAGAAGAAATAAAAGCAACCTAAGTATCCAATAATAGGCTACTTTCTTTGTGTGTAGTTGTGGTCATGGGGGAAAATAATCTTATTGCTGAACCACAAGATTCCTTTGGAGTTTCTTTGTTTCTTTCCTCCTCCCTCCCAATGTCTCTTTCTTTGAGTACAGAAGCATTGCATGGACTCAAAGACATTACATAATAATCAGAAAATACAAATAAGCAAAAGAACTATTAAGGATTACTGGGATTTTTTTCCACTGAGAACCACTCTGAAAAACTCAGTGTCTTTTCCATGTAGATGTAGACGAATATTTTCTTTTTTCTTCCCTCTCCTTCCCTCCCCTTCTCTTCCCTTCTCTTCCCTTCTCTTCTCTTTTTTTTCCCCTAAGAAAGGGTCTATGGGCCGGGCACAGTGGCTCATGCCTGTAATCCCAGCACTCTGGGAGGCTAAGGCAGGAGGATCCCTCGCGGCCAGGAGTTGGAGACCAGCCTGGGCAATATAGTGAGACCCCATCTCTACAAAAAATTTTTAAAAATGAGCCAAGTATGGTGGTGTGCACCTGTAGCATAAATGCAGCATAAATGGGTGGATGACACGGGGATGGGGAAGTGGTGACAAGAGTAAAAAGGGATGCTGCAGCATTCCTGAGTCACTGTGTTTCTTAGAACACTGCTGTCTTCTTTATGAGAGGCCTTCAGGAAAGATTCACAACCTCCTCAAGTTCCCCACTCCCATAGAATGGATGTGCCAGGATGTGTCTTCTTGAGGCAAATTCTAGTTTGAGCTGAAAGCTTAGCCTCTCGGGTCAGTCGGAGATGTGCACTTACCTTGTACCCACTCTGAGTCTTGTTGAACTCTCACGCTTAGTGGGTCCCCCAGACCTCTGTGCTCACAGGGCATTGCAAACGCTGTGTGTGTGGGGGTGGCAAGGAACGGAGCACACACATATCTTGTGTATCTCCTGCTTGCATGCATGTTTCCCTGTCCTATCAGATTCCACTTATGAGACACGAGGTCAAAGATAAAGCATGAAGAACTGCAAGGTGGTGACAGCAGAGCGTTGAACTCATTGTAGGGCCCTTCTGAGCAAGGGGCCCTATGTGACTGCCCGGGTCACATACCTGTGCAGCTGGCTCTGCATACTGGCATTCTGTATTTGAGGGACTCTGTCACTCACAGGTCCCCTCTGTTCTCTGTGCCCCTTTTCACCATGTAGCCTGGCATGGCCTGGAATGATGGCCGGGGGCAGGGCGGACGGTCAGCCCATCCAGTCTCACCTCTCACTGCTTCCTCTACTAAGCAGCCAAACAGAACTTTCTAGTTTCCTCAAACAAGTCCTACTGTTCTGCTGCCTCTGCCTATGGTTTCCTCTACCCCAGTGGTTCCCAAAGGTGTAGTCCCTGGACCAGCAGCAGCGTCACCTGGTAGTTGTTAGAAATGCAAATTCCCTGGCCCCAGCCCAGAGGGGGGGGGGCAGGAATCTGGTCCTTAACAGGCCCCACGATGACTGGGATGCATGCTAAAATTTGACTCTTCTTGAAATATTAATATTCTCCCTACCTCATTTCATTTCAGCCTCCTGTCTCCTATGCCCCCTTCCCTGTAAATGTCACTTCTTCAGGGGGGCTCAGCCCTGGGCTAGATTAAATCCTCCCTCTCCAAGTCTCTTTTGAGAATTCCGCAGTTCACATCTCCCGTGACAGTCTGCAAGTTCTGAGCATGTCTGTCTTATTCTCCGTCTTGTCCTGAGTACTGAGCAGGGCAAGTGGTAGGCACACACTAAGCGAGGGTGGAATTGCATTGATGCGGGGGTGGCCACAGGAGTAGAGGTGTGGGCCTGCAGGCACCACGAAGGGCTCCAGGAGAGCTGGGGGGCTGACCATGGACCATCCCCTGTAGGTACAGCCTGTACACCCGCACCTGGCTCGGGTACCTCTTCTACCGGCAGCAGCTGCGCAGGGCTCGGAATCGCTACCCCAAAGGCCACTCCAAAGCCCAGCCCCGCCTCTTCAATGGTGAGCTTGGGCTGCCCTGGCCGGCATGCCCCACACTGTGCCCCCCCGTCCCCCCTGCTCCCTTCATGTGCCCCCATTCTGGGCTCCCTGCCTGTCACCCACCCACAGCCATCTCTGCCCCCCAGGAGTGAAGGTGCTTCCCATCCCCGTCCTCTCGGACAACTACAGCTACCTCATCATCGACACCCAGGCCCGGCTGGCTGTGGCTGTGGACCCTTCAGACCCTCGGGCTGTGCAGGTGAGGAGAGCATGGGGATGGGGGGCGGTGATGGGGTGCCTGGGGTCACCCCTGGGGACTGGCAGCTTCCCCTTGCTAGAGAGGGGCTGACCCTGGTCCCCCTACCTGTGGAACGTGCCCCCTCCGTGTTCACACCTACATATACACAGCCTAGGGGAGGGCAGCATCCAGGGCGTGGCTGGACCAAGCGGGGAGGCTGGGAGAGCCAGAGGGCTGGGGCGCTGGCCCGGGACAGTGGGTCTAGGGTCTCTGGCTGGCTCTCATGCCTTTAGGCCTTTTCCTGATCCATTGGTATCTGGATCTCCCACTTTCCTTGCCATTCCTTATTGCTCTGTGTCCATGCCCTCTGCGAGTCTCCCTCTGCCCTCCCTCTTCCACTTTTCCGGCTTCCACGTGCCCCATGCTGGGTCTCAGCTGCCGCCCCCAGTCCCTTCTCAGCTCTCTCCTCTCTAGCTCCATCTCTCGCCTTCTCTCCCTGTTCTCCTCCCCTCTCCACCAGCACCCATGCCCCTGGCTCTTTCTGCTCCTCACCTCCCCCTGCATCCTGCTCCCCCAGGCTCAGACTTCCTCTCTCTCTCCCCCAGGCTTCCATTGAAAAGGAGGGCGTCACCTTGGTTGCCATTCTCTGCACCCACAAGCACTGGTAAGGGGCTGGGGGGGGGGACTGGGTGCAGACACTCTTCGCTGGCCCACCCATGCCCCAGCTGGGCTTGTCGGGGTGGGGGTCTGGAAGTCTGGATGGGTGGGCACCCACCTTCCTCAAGATGTCACCTGGGCACCAGCAGAGGTGGAGAGGAAGGGGTGGTCTCCCACCACCCGCCTCTCACCACTCCACTTCTCAGGAGTCTGAAGCCCCAGAGGAGGGCAGGCAGTCATTTTCTCTCATTTCATGGGCAGGTATTAGACACCTACTGTGCACTGGGCAAGGGCAAAACTTATTAGGATCTTTTCTATAGAGGAAACTGTAGGTCCAGTAGGAGAGACAGCCTGTATAGAGGTATATAAAAATTACAAACATTTAGGTGGCAGTGGGCACAGGGTACAGGGGGTGGGGGGCACCAGGTGGGTGTGATCCGATCCACTTGGGTGATTTAGAGGATGATGACCCTGAGCTGAGAGAGTCCAGAAAGATCAGTTGGCATTGGTCAGGTTGAGGTTATTGGGGGTGGTGACATTCTAGGCTTGAACAAAGGCCAAGAGGTGTTGACGGCTTGGCTCAGTCTAGAAGCCACAGCGCAGGGCTGAAAGGCCTGGAGATGCTGTGGGGAAGAGGGAGGCCCAGTCACAGTTGCCCCTCGTAGCCGCCTACCTGTCTGCTGTCCTGCAGGGACCACAGTGGAGGGAACCGCGACCTCAGCCGGCGGCACCGGGACTGTCGGGTGTATGGGAGCCCCCAGGACGGCATCCCCTACCTCACCCAGTAAGTCCCTGACCCTGGCACGGGGGGGGCTGTGGCCTTTGCCCTCACCCCCAGCCTTCCGTGACGTGTTGCAGGGGTGTCAGCAGGTGTATCTTTGCTGACGTCCTTCCTGGCCCTTAGAGAGCAGGTCCTAGCCCATTTGGAGACTGGCACTGGGCCCCCCGACCGATCCAGCCATCATCCCCAAAAGAGGACGGGGTGGGCCTGGGTTTGAGACCCTAGCACGAGGGTGCCTTCTGTCTGGTGTGGCGGCAAATCGCCAGCCCACGGGCCCGGGATGTGGGCAGGGATCAGCGTGGCGCAAGCTCTAGTACCTTCTCTCCCCTACTGCCTTGTCCCCAGTCCCCTGTGTCATCAAGATGTGGTCAGCGTGGGACGGCTTCAGATCCGGGCTCTGGCCACCCCTGGCCACACACAAGGCCATCTGGTCTACCTACTGGACGGGGAGCCTTACAAGGGTCCCTCCTGCCTCTTCTCAGGGGACCTGCTCTTCCTCTCAGGCTGTGGTGAGTTCCCACAAAGGAGGGAAGAGTGGGGAGAAGAGGGGAGGGATGGACAGAGGCCCGGGCAGCCACAGTCCCATGGAAGGCCCTGGAGCTCTGGTTCCAGCACAGATGCTGCCTTGGCAGTTCCTCCATCTGTGTTACCCGGACCTTGTTCTATATCCTTAAGATTTCCCGGTGGGGACGGGCAGGAGACCATGCCTGTAGCTGAGTAAAACCCTGGCAGGGCATTTGTTTCCACTGGGTGGAGCCTGGTTCTCTGACACAGTGACGGGCAGGACATGGTTATGAAAAGTTGAGCACCCCTACGTGAGAGAGCAATCGCGTGGGTGGGTGAGGATCACATCCCAGACTGCGTGGAGTCCCGGAGAAGCGCCCTGTGTAAAAGGGCAGCCCTACATCTACAGGGCGTGGGGCCGTGAGAGCTCGGCCGGAAGGTTCTGCAGCCCTCTCCACTCGGATGTCACTGTGTGCAGTGGAGGCTTCAGATGGGCTTGGTCGGGGTGGGAGAGTGACCAGTTAGGCCCAGCTTCCATTCGGAAGGAGGGGTGGGCCTGGCAGGGCCATGGTTGAGGGGCGTGCACAAGCTGTTCCCCACCCCTCTCCGTGTGCCTTATACCATAGTGCGCTATCCTTGCACCTTGTGACATACTCCCTTGACCCACCCAGGACGGACCTTTGAGGGCACCGCAGAGACAATGCTAAGCTCGCTGGACACTGTGCTGGGGCTGGGGGATGACACCCTGCTGTGGCCTGGTGAGGCACCCCCTCCCCACGTCTTTCCACCCTCCAGCCCCATGCTTAGCCTGAGACGGGGACTCTCCCAACCTCTCACTCCCCTAGAGCCCAGGCCAACCCGGTTCCTGGCCCAGAGGTGACACAGGTCTGGGGGGCAGAGTTCCAGCCTCCCTTCTCTCTAAGCCTCTGCTTCCCGGGCCACTGACCCCTGCCAGCTAGCCTTTGCCCTCTTGGGAGCCCTACATGCCCCAGAGTGTACCAGAGAGATGTCTAATTGTTCATAGCCAGAGCCCGGAACAGAAAACAGCCTTTGCTTATCTGGGGAGAAGTCAGTAAATCCACTCTGCATGTAACCATTGCCTTGTGGTTTATGCAAACATTCACAAGTATCTCAGTTAGTCCTCAGAAAATTCATTCATTCGTTCACTCAACAATACATTATGAGCATCTAACGTATGCCAGGGTTTCTTCTAGGAATCGAGAACACAGCAGTGACATCTGTGTCCACTGGCATTATTGTTTTCTCCATTTGCCAAATGAGAAAATTGTGGCTCAGAGAGGTGTGGTGACTTGACTGAAGTCACATACTGGGCAGTGGCAGCGTCACTGGGAGGCCTCCCGGCTCCAAGTCCAGTAGCTTTTCCCCCGAACCACTGCTACCTCTTCCCTCGCGGCTGACTTGTGCCCGCAGTTACAGAAGCAGCTCGGGGTGGTTGGGGCTTTCCTGGAAGCGCTGCCCTCCTCCCTGGCTGTCGGGTACCCGTGGGCCTGGCTGGGGTTGGGAGGTCTCGTTCTGGCCACACCACCAATCTCTCTGTGCTCTGGGTCTTGTCCCCCACGGCCACTGTTAGGTCACGAGTACGCGGAGGAGAACCTGGGCTTCGCAGGTGTGGTGGAGCCCGAGAACCTGGCCCGGGAGAGGAAGATGCAGTGGGTGCAGAGGCAGCGGATGGAGCGCAAAAGCACGGTGCGGCACCCGGGGCCCAGGAGGGCCGCGTGGGCACTCAGCCCCAGCGGGAACCCATCTCAGCTGAGCTCTGACTGGAACAGGGGCCAGGCCTTCAAGTCAACTCTTGAACCCCAGGACAGGGTGGGGGCTGGGAGCAGACTTCCATGTCTTGGGCTCATTTGCCATCTTCTCTCCACCAAACCTGGTGCCTCTCACTCCACAGTGCCCGTCCACCCTGGGAGAGGAGCGCTCCTACAACCCGTTCCTGAGGACCCACTGCCTGGCACTGCAGGAGGCTCTGGGACCAGGCCCAGACCCCACTGGGGACGACGGCTGCTCCCGGGCCCAGCTGCTGGAAGAGCTCCGCCGGCTGAAGGACATGCACAAGAGCAAGTGATGCCCCCGCCCAGCCCACCCGAGGTGGGGAGGCCACCCATCGCCTGCACCTCACCGTCCTTCTCATTGCTAAGCTCCACCACCTCCATCAGCACCCGCGGTGGGCATCATTCCTCCACACTGGTCAGGGGCAGGGGAGGGACAAGGCGATGAGACCTCGAGACCAAGAGGAAAGGGTTGGTCGGAGACTCGGAGACCCCACAGGGTGAGGCTGAGCCATGAAGGGTGCAAGGAAAGGGGGGCCTGGGGACATCTCCAGAGCCTACAGACTGGAGGGTCTGGCAGGACATGGAGGCTGCTATTAGCTCCTCCTTTGGGACACCTCACCCCGCTGTAGCCCGGAACCCTCAGGGCAGCAGGAGCCATGCCCAGATTGAGTCCACTCTCCCCTTCCTCCATCCAGGATTGGGGAAGAAACTTGGCCCCTCAAAGTGGCCTAAGGTGTGGTGCCTTGGAAAAGTGGGCTCTCGGAGGGGCTACCAGACTGGTTTCCTAAGACTCTGCCCTCCTCCCCACGCCTCCCTGCGCCCGCCCTGCCTCACCCCTGCGAAGGTATTTTTCAGACAGAGCCATTCCTAAGAACACTGAAAGGGCTGGGAGTCTGGCTGTCTGGCCAATCTCTGCCTCAGTGCCCCTCTCCAGCCTGGAAGAGGGAGAGTCCTGGTTTCCAAGGAAATCTCCACTCCAGGCTACGGAGACACCAGAGCTGGGATGTGGAGCCCAACAGTCTTGCAGGTCACATGCTCTCCCTGCACATCTGGCCTGGTCCTGCCCGTAGGCCTCTGCCCCCGTCCTGGGCCCAAAGGGCCGCCCCCTCCCAGGGGAGAGAGAGCCATGGTCTGCCACGTTCTGCCCTGGCCGCTGCAGTTCTCTCACTTTGTTCCTTGTTCTCAGCCCTTCTGCCTGCATTCTCCTCTGTAGCTCACTGTCTTCCGCTTTATCCTAAGCCTCTTTCTTCTTTGAGTTAGCAAGATTTATAATATGTTGTAACCCTGACACTCATGTGGCCCTTTGCAGTTTGCCGAGAACTCTCCCATGTGATTTCCCATTTGGTCCTCGGCCCCATCCTGGCTGGGAGGAGGGGCTCTGTGCCCCAGAGTGCGAGATCAGCGGTCTGCCCGAAGACAGCTCGCACGTGGCTGCTCTGGGGCTCCAGGCCTGGGCCCTTCCCCTCCACTCATCCCACCTTCTCCTCTGGTCTTGGGTCCAGGTCCCTTGGGGGCCACAGTGAGGAACCCTATGGTCCTCAAGCAGGCACACCATGGCTCAGCCAGAAGCCTTTTCTTCCTGTGTGGAACCAGCATTCCCTCGGACTCTGCTTGCCTCTGGTTCCCTCCGAGATGCCCCCTGCCCTCAGTTTCCCCTCATCATCTGGCCTCTGCCACCCTCTCCAGCTGCGGCCTCTGGTACACTCTAGCAATACCACCAGACTAGTAGAGTCCCCCACCCGCCAAGACTTGCAGTTTCATGCCTCTGTGCCTTCACTCATGCTGTTTCTTTAGACTGGAATGCCTTCCCTGGCTCCTCCTGCCTGGCAAACACCTGTTCATCTCTCATGATCCCCTCAAAGGCCCCCTCCTCCAGGAAGGCAACCACCCTGCCCCTCCCCCCAAAGTGCTACCTCTGCACTTTGTAAATGCTTCTCATGTGGCACTTAATACACTGTATTTTACTTGTTTACATGTTTGTCTCCCCTTCTAGACTGTGAATCCTTAAGGGCATGGACTGTATCTTATGCATCTCTGTATTTCTGCGCCTAGCACGGTGCCTGGCACATAGTAGGCGCTCAATAAATGTTGAATGAATGAATGATTTAACCAAGGCTTGATCACTCAACAGCTTATCTTTACTGCTGCGCGAGTGAAAATAGCAGAGAAACTTCTTGCTATTTTCCCGTCTTAGTTCTGGGCCCTCTAACTTGGAGTTAATGAACTTCAAGAACTTTGGTCAGGAACGATGCCCTAAATATATTACTTCCACTTCCCATGTGTGTTTGTTCCTGGTTTGCAATTTGCTTATGTCAGTGTTGTCTGAAGCTTGAGATGCACAGGTGTACCACTGGCCAGAGGGGAGTGATTATATGTGATCACAGCATGTGCCCTTGAAGTCCTATGAAGTCACAGCACGTCAAGGGCATGGTGCTAGCCTGTCTTTAACGCCTCTCTAAAAAGAAAGAGCCAGGCTCCAGGTCCACACCTTAGTTGGCAACTATCTAGTTAAACTTTAACAACATTGTTTCGTTTTCATTGTATTTTTCTTTGGGGTCAATATTTGTTTTTGACAAGTGACACTGGTTTTCAGTTCCTGAAAGTAATTAGAGATATTTATTGAAATAGGAAAATACAAAGTAAAGGTGGCCTTTGGCTATGGCAAAACTCTTGAAAGTGGCCCTGGTATGGCTGAAGACCGGGAAGCACTGGCTCAGCCCCATGCTTCCTTGGGGCCAGCCCAGGGCACAGTTTCCCACCCCCCGGCCACAGCGCAGCCTCCTCTCTTAGGCGCTCCTCACCCCAGGCCGGGGACCTTGGCACTGTCCTTGATCACCGCTGTACCTGGGCTGGCGTTGGAGGAATGGGCCGTGGTCTTCACCTTCCGGAAGGGCAGTTCTGTGTGCTCTGTGATGTTCTTGGGTCACTGCTATCTTGGGCAGGCGAGCCCCAAGACTAGGCCCTGGACTATGCAGTTCACTCTGGGTATGCCCAGCTTTGAGGAGCACTTGGTGACGGTTCTCTGGAGCATTTTCCCAGAGCCTTGTGTGATCCTCCCACTGGGCCATCTGTCCCAAATGATGAGCACATGAGTCTCCTGGGGCTGGCACTGACCAGTAACAATCAGACCACATGAATTTTGCTTGCAGGACAGCAGATATTACTGGCCTTAGAGACCCTGGTTCCAGTCCCAGCTCTGTCATTCGGCATCCTAGTGACCTTGGGCAAGTCATTTCCCTGACTTCAGTTTCTTCACCTTCCAATGGAGAGGACAACCACTGGCCACAATGGCCACAAACATAAATGAGTCGGAGCCCTTTTAGATGCAAATGACAAATACTCAACATAAAGCAACTTAAAAGGAGAATTTATCAGCTCATTAAATTGAGAAGTGTGGGATTATGTCATGGTGGCTTCAGGCATGGCTGAATCCAAGGATTCAAGGGGAATGAATCTTCATTTAGCTCTGCTTTCTTCTGTATTATCATTCTCTGCCAGGCTTTCTCCCTGCAGTGGAAAGATGGTCTCTAGAGGTTCCAGCCTTGCAGGCAGTATACTAGTTCATCAAACTACCTGCAGTAGTTCCAGGACTTGAGTTTCATTAGTCCAGCTTGGGTCATGTGCCCAGCCCTGAGCCAATCATAGGAGTCAGGGAAATGGGCTTCTCTGATGGTAGCGTAGTGTTAGACCCAACTGAACTACTTTGGACTCAAAGTAGGGAGGGGGGTCCCGAAATGAATAGGGTGCCTGATACCAGAAATGATGCAAGTCAGCAAAATCATAAATCTTCACCAACAATTCCACTTATTGGAGGCTATGAGGAAGGTCAGATGAGAAAAGGCATATGAAGTCACATTGAAAAATGCTACATCAGATTTCTGGCATGATGATTAATTGTATAGAGGAAATGGAGGTGGACAAATGGCCTCAAAGGTATTTGAATAATATGCAGTTTTTAAAATAACCAGCAAACAGTTTGGGTTTGTTTCATATTTTTCCTGGATCCTAAGCTGTCTTTCTTTGGGGGAGGAAAAGAAGAAAGGGAAGAGAGCCTAAGTGGGTAGCCTTCCTCAGTCCAGGGAAGAACAGATGAAGGGGAAGTTGTAGAAATGAACGTGTGAGCCCTGGAGTGCATGTGTGTGTGGGCGTGCTGGGGGTGGGCTTACTCCTCCAAAGCCCTGCGCACAGATGGAGCCTTGGAAAGCAGGTGGGAACCTAACACCAAGCGTATGGGAATACACCAGGCTCAGGCCAAATGCTGGACAGGATGGCATAAAGAGACAGCCTCTTTTCAATAATCAGTCCTCTTTCCAAAATTAAAATTGCTTTATGCAGTTTATACTGCATTTATTCATTCAGTACATTTTATTTCCCTTAAAAAGCAATTGATTGACAAACCAGCCTCCCAAGTTGGACTCATCAGGGTACAAATTTAGATTCTGCTCTGATTGGCTCCGTGTAACACTGGACAAGTAAGTGACTTGGTATCACTGAGCCTCATTCTAGAGTGGGTGGAAAAACTGAATGACAGGCACAGTGTTCAGTTAACAGCAGCCTCTCTCTCCTGTTACTGTTATTACTGAACTTAGGGCGATTCTGTCAGGAGCATTAGAACAAAGCAATTAAGAACACAGACTCTAGGCCGGGCGCGGTGGCTCACGCCTGTAATCCCAGCACTTTAGGAGGCCGAGGCAGGGGGATTGCTTGAGGCCAGGAGTTTGAGACCACCCTGAACAACATAGTGAGACCCCCATCTCTATAAAAATTTAAAAATTAGCCAGACATGGTAATGCATACCTGTGGTCCCAGCCACCTGGGAGGCTGAGGTGGAAGGATCACTTGAGCCCACAAATTTGAGGTTACAGTGAGCTATGAGGACACCACTGCACTCCAGCCTGGCTGACAAAGTAAGATGCTATCTCTGAAAAAAAAAAAAAAAAAGAACGTAGACTCTGGAGCCAGCCCATTTGAGTTGGAGTCCCTAATTTCCATATATTAGCTGGTGAAGGTTACTTAACCTTTCTGTACATCAGTATCTCATCTGTCAAATGGGGATGATGATAGTACCTACCTTAGCAGCTTATTGTGAGGATTGAATGGGTTAATACCTTCAGCGCATAGTGAGCCCCCTCTAGGTTAACAGTTGTTCAGTGATGCCTACCTGAGCACTCGGGAGACTGTCCATCCATCTCAGGCTCAGAGGGGCCAACCTACCCAGTGCCACACAGCTAGTATGTCAACCTGCTCCAAGGTGTTCTCACACTGACTTAAGGAGCAAAACAATGATTTTTCATAGATCTCTTGCAGATGGTTAAAAAATAGACAACAGGCCAGATGTGGTGGCTCCCGCCTACAATCCTAGCACTTTGGGAGGCCAAGGCAGGAGAATCACTTGAGCTCAGGAGTTTGAGACCAGCCTGGGCAACATAGTGAGACCCCATCTCTACAAAAAATAGAATAATTAGCTGGGCATGGTGGCACATGCCTATAGTCCCAGCTACTCAGGAGGCTGAGGCAGGAGGATCGCTTGAGCCCAAGAGTTAGAGGTTTCAGTCAGCTGTGATGATGCCACTGCATTCTAGCTCGGGTAACACAGTGAGACCCTGTCTCAAAAAAGAAAAAAAAAGACAACAGACTGGGTGCTAGTCCTTCTGCTTTGCCCAGCTGTTTTCCCCTCTAGCAGCCAGCAGGAAACAGCCAGCTCCAAGGGGGATGGAATTTTGATGGGAGACGTGAGGAGAGAGTTGAGAAGAGCCCCCAGGAGGTGGGGAGCCTGTGAGGACAGGGAGGCAGGACCCCCATGCAGTAGAGGAGGCCGCAGAGAGAGATGTTGGGAGAGAGCCTCAGAGGGAAGAGGACATGGGAAGCCAATCTTCCCTCAGGCCAGGGGTTCGGGACAGCAGTTGGGGAGGAAAGAGCATAGGCAGAGAACTATGTGAGTATCTCTGACAGAACATCTAGACCATAATTTGCTTCTTTCCTTTTTAACTTTGTCCTAACAATCCAAATAATTTTATCTAACTTTGTGTAATTCACATTTTGAAAGCAATAGGGTTTGCTTGTTTCTTTAGCTTTTATATTAATCCTCTGTATTTTATAAACAGCTTTATTGAGGTATAATTCACATAGCACAAAATTCACCCTTTTAAAGTGTACAGTTCAGCAATTTTTAGTCGGTTTTGTGACCATGACCACAATCTAATTTTAGAACATTTCATCATCCCAAAAAGAACCCGTGTGCCCATTTGACATCACTCCCTCCCTCCATGGCCTCACCCCAGCCAACGCTAAGCAACCGCTAATCTACTTTCGGTCTCCATAGATTAGCCTGTTCTGCACATTTCGTATAAATCGAATCATACAATATGTGGTCTTTTGTGACTGACTTCTTTTGCTCGACATGTTTTCAAAGTTTATCCATGCTGTAGCTCGTATCAGTTCTTTATTTCTTTTTATTTATTTTATTATTTTTTTTTTTTGAGACAGAGTCTCGCTCTGTTGCCCAGGCTAGAGTGCCATGGCGTCAGCCTAGCTCACAGCAACCTCAAACTCCTGGGCTCAAGCAATCCTTCTGCCTCAGACTCCTGAGTAGCTGGGACTACAGGCATGTGCCACCATGCCCGGCTAATTTTTTCTATATATATTTTAGTTGGCCAGATAATTTCTTTCTATTTTTAGTAGAGACGGGATCTTGGCTCTTGCTCAGGCTGGTCCCTTTATTTCTTTTTATACCCAAATAATATTCCATCATATGCATATACATTTTATCTATTCAGTAGTTGATAGTTGGATTGTTTTCACTTTTTGGCTATTATGAACAATGCTATGAACGTGAATATGTACAAGTTTTTGTGAGGACATAGGTTTTCGATTCTCTTGGGTATATACCTAGTGGAATTGCTAAGACATATAGTAACTCCACATTTAAGTTTTTGAGGAACTGCCAAACTGCTTTCCTAAGCAGCTATGAGTTTTATTAATGCCATTGACAGTGGCTTATATGCAAAGAAAAGGTTATTTAGAATTCACCTTGGCTTTTAAAAATTAATACTCGATATCTTAACATGAAAATTTAGAAACATATGTATTTTTTAAACTTTTTTTTTTTAAACATAGGATCTTACTCTGTCACCCAGGCTCACTGAAACCTTGAACTTCCATCCTCCCACCTCAGCCCTCTTGAGTAGCCAGGACTACAGGTATGCACCACCATGCCCGACTAATTTTTTAATTTTTTTGCAGAGGCAGGGTCTCACTATGTTGCCCAGGCTAGCCTTGAACTCCTGGGCTCAAGAGATCCTCCTGCCTCAACCTACCAAAATGTTGGGATTATAGGCACAGCCCACCGTGCCCAGCTTGAATGTTAACTTTTAAAGGGGCTTGGGTTAATAATCAGTCCTCTTTTCAAAATTAAAATTGCTTTATGCAGTTTATACTGCATTTATTCATTCAATATATTTTATTTCGTTTTAAAAAGCAATTGATTGACAAACCAGCCTCCCAAGTACTTTTATTGCAACCTAAAAAAAAATAAACATACAAATATAGTAAATTTTAAAATTTAAAAAACAAATTTTCATAGATGCAGAGTCTCACGCTGTTACCCAGGCTGGTCTTCAAGTCCTGGCCTCAAGCAATCCTCCTAACTCAGCCTCCCAAAGTACTGGGATTACAGCCATGAGCCACCTCACCGTATCTCAAATATAGTAAATTTCAAGTTTTTTTATTTTTAATGTTCTGGTTCTACTTACAATCTAGTAAGACTTTAACTTAAAATGACTTTAACTTAAAACTTTAACTTAAAATTATTCAACTGCCCAATTTAAATTAGCATCCTCAGGCTTGTCTTTTATGCACTTCAATATGCCAAATTATTTTAAACATTTCGAGAACTTGAAATATGTACAATGTATTATAACACACATACACGCACGAATAATACTGCTAGTTTGATTCTCATAAGCATTTCTTTGTGGAATCCTAAATCTTCCTGAAGTTTAAAGATTATTAACCAATATGGAGCCATTTGAGGATCACCTTCCCAAGTGATCTGGGCGGGAAGTGGCAGCCAACTCCTCAGGTAACTGAGGAGGTTTGGCGCCAAGATGTTTCCTGTGACCCCCACTATCAGGCTGAGCCCCTTTTTATATGCACAGAACGGAGATCAAATGGCCCACAGCCTGGGGTTTGAGTGATAGCATCATTCAGTTTTCAAGGCTATGTCTCTAATCACTCTCCAAATCGTTGCACCACTTGTTTGCATTCAATGTATCCTCTATTCACCACTTCCTTATCCTCTGAATTCTCTCAGACTCTGGAGCCTGACTGCCTTGGGTTGAGTCCTAGCTCTGCCAATTATTAGCTGTGTGACCTTGGGAAAGTGTTTAACCTCTCTGTCCCTTAGTTTTCTTGTTCATAAGGTGAAGGTAATAAAAGTAGCTACTTCACAGGGTTAGTCTGTAGATTGAATGACATAACGTATGTAAAGCCCTTCAGAATAGTGCCTGGCCAAAAGTAAGCATGGTTAAGGGTTTGCTATGATTGTTGTTGTCATCATTATTGTTACATGTATTAGGACACAACCTTCAGAGATGTTCACGTGGCATCTAATTGCATTCTTTGCATGTGAGGCTACGTCTGACTTTGGGTCACAATTTCTAAGGTCATTTAATGACCCGTTTCTTACCGCTGTCTCTTAAGAATGTCAAATGCTCCCTCTGCTGGACAACATCTTGTGCATGAGCCGAGCTCCAGACCCTGCAATGTCAATTTCCTCCAAGGTCTGGGTGGAGCGAAGTGGGTTGATGGCCCTTTAAGGGGGGGGGCGGGGAAGCTAGCTCCCGGTTGCCATGGAGATAGCTGGATACAGACCGGGTAGCGGCAGGCAACATGTCCTCCAGAGCTTACTCTACAGTTGGAAAGAGGGCTGCTGGGGCTGGAAGTAGGGGGACCTCTTCTTCCTCACAGTCCACCCTAGGCTTGGTCTGGGAGGATTCTGCTCCTGGGGGAAGGGGGGCTGGGGCGGGGTACGCCTGCCCCAACTCGCCCTCTCCCCAGGGCCTGCCATCCTAACCCCTCCTCCCTCTGCAGTCCCCAAAGCCAAGGACCCCCCGCCCCCAAGCCCCGAGCATCTGCCACTCCCAGAGGCCAGTGCTGAAGCCATCGACTTCCTCAGCTCCCTCCGTGAGCTCAGACGGTGGGGTGGGGTGGTGGGGGGGTGGGTGGAGTGCAAGTCTGGGAAGGACGGAGGAGGGAGGCCCAGACCGGCCCCCCACTCTCTGAGCCTTGATTCTCCCAGGAATCTGAAAAGGCCTGAGGCCTATATGCTGACACTCTTTAAGGGAAGACTCCAGGTACATGGGGGAAAGGGTCTTCACTTGCTGGCTCCTGTAGATGCCACTGGAGGCAAGGGCCAGCTGGGAAGTGTGTGGGGTGAGGAGGGGGTAGGTGGAGACTGCAGGGGACACTGGTGGTCCGGGATCAGAAGATTGGGACCCAGGAGCAGAGACTTTATCTGTCCCCACGGGCCCCTCACCCCCAGAGCCAGAGGAGCTGCAGATGCTGTTCTTCTCCGAGACTCTGGACATGATCTCAGACACAGGGGAGCCTCAGGGAGAGCTGACCATTGAGGTGGAGCGAGGCAAATACAAAGACGAAGTTGGTACCATGTCATTCTGCCCCTTCGTGCACGCTTTTAGCCGTGGCTTCTTGGACAAAATGCTCTGCGGAAACTCCCTACTGGGTAGAGTTCCTGCTGTCTGAGCCTGTCACCCCTCTCCTTCTCCACCGTACCCCCCAACCACTCCCAGAATCTTTATTCAGGACCAACCCCCCTGCCTTTGCCTTGGGACCAGGACTAGGCAAGGGCGGGCGGGAGGTGCAGGGAGGTTATTCACAGCCACAGACTCAGGAGAAGAGCAACGCTGACCCACCAGTAGTTCTTCTGTGACCACATTACACCTAGTCTTCCAGTCTGGGCCACCACCCTCCCTTCCTTCGATCTCCAACCCATGTCTCCTGTGACATCAGTGTTTGCCTCCCCACGTCCCAGGCTCTCTCTCGTGGCAT
Source organism: Varecia variegata (assembly GCA_028533085.1). Taxonomy (NCBI): domain Eukaryota; kingdom Metazoa; phylum Chordata; class Mammalia; order Primates; family Lemuridae; genus Varecia; species Varecia variegata. Next base: position 14,991,547 of record CM052439.1, read on the forward strand.
TTGGAGGCCAGAGAACAACATAGCCATGAGTTCATCAAGGTACCTCCTAGGGCCGAAGCTTTGATCCTGATCCAGAGTGAGAGAATAGAAACGCTGGGAGGGAGGGAGGGGCCCCAGTGGAGTGTCACCCGCTCTCTCCCTGGTTACCCTGAAACCCTCTACACACACACAACTCAAAAACCAATCTATCCAGGATACCGGAGGTAAGCAGCGGTTTGCTGCTGTTGAGTTCTCCTGATACATGAGCTCTGAACCCCGCCCACATCAGCCCTCCCCCAGCCCGGGAGACCAGCTTCTGCCTGGGGGGTCTGGGGGCTGGCCTGGGAGACCAGCTTCTCCCTGGGGGGCCTGGAGGCTGGCCTTTCCCAGAGCCTGCCTTTCCCTGGGGCCCTTGGCCACCTGGCCTCCAAGTCCTCCAGCTCTGTGCCCCACACTCTCAGCCCCATCTACCACGTCACTAACTTCTGGAATGTGACTGTGACCTGTTTACACATTGGAAACTACTGGTGCCTAAGAACCTTCCCACAGAAACTCTTCCCATCTTTTAAAACCAGGATTCTGAAGTGCATTTCTTTTTTAACTTTGCTTTTTATCATTGCTTTTTAACTTTGTATTGCACCACAATGTGACTGCAGTTCTTGAGCTTTACTATAAACAAAGGGGCTCTTCGATTTGTTGTGTTGTTGCTGTTTTTTAAATAAAAAACAGCATTACATCGGAGAATGTACAGGTGACCTCTGGGGGGTCCAGGGAGTTCCTGATTCTCCCCTGCATGCTCTGGCCTTTAGTTCCTCATCCTGCCCCTGGAGCGGAAGATAAGTTTGCTGAAGCAGAATGACCAGCTGGCCGTGACCAGAAGTATCAAGGAGGGTGAGGTGAGGACGAGAGCCCGCTGGCAGCTGCACTCCACATCGCTTCAGAACCGTGAGCAGGGACAGGGTGCATCAAGCCAGGAGCCTGGACTGAAGACTTATTAAGAACCGTATGCCCAGCACTGGCTTGCCCATCCCCCACCCCCTGCCCCTTTCTGGCTCCAGGTCCCTGACCTAGATCTGTCCTGAACAGGAAGTGAAGACTGGAGTGACTTTTTTCCCCTGGCACTCAATTAAGGGCTTCATCTCCGAGGCTGCCAACCTGCTGCTGCTGAGGGTGATGGCCTGGCGGCGGATGGTGCCCAGCAATGCCCGCTTCCTGGCCTTGGACACCGAGGGCAACCTCTGCCATTCCACCTACGTGAGGGGTCTTCCTGGGCAGGAGACTTGCCCTGGGGACAAACTAGAAGGGGACTAGAGAGCACTGAGATGGGAGAGAAGATAGCTGTGGAGTGGAACAAGGAGCTGGGGAGGGATAGAACTTCCGGAGTGGGAGGGGGGCTTCCATGGGCAAAAGAAAGCAAGAACCACAGTTGTCAGAGAGATAAAGTGTGGGGCAAGTGGAGTGAGTGAGAGGTGGGAACAGTTCAGGGAAGCAAGCCTTTTTGCACAAAAATCAGTCCAGGAAAAATAAACCTAGTGCAGGGCTGCTTTTAAAGATACACCATTCTTTAACTTCAGTATCTCCAACTGCACTTAAATATTCTTTTATGATTTCTCAACCCTGAAGGGTGTGCCTTTTTTTTTTTTTTGTAGAGACAGAGTCTTGCTATGTTGTCCAGGTTGGTCTCAAGCTCTTGGACTCAAGCAATCCTCCTGCCTCAGCCTCCTAGTCACTGGGATTATAGGTGTGAGTCACCATACCTGGCCTTTTCTTCTTTTATTTTGGCTAAAATTTCATAATCAACATACCTAGGACTTCCTGTAATACATGATTTTTAAAGGTACCCCTTTATAGCTGGGCACAGTGGTGTGTACCTGTAGTCCTAGCTACCTGGGAGGCTGAGACAGGAGAATCACTTGAGTTTGAGGTTGCAGTGAGCTATGATCGTGCCACTGCACTCCAGCCTGGGCAACAGAGCAAGACCCCATCTCTTAAAAAAAAAAAGCTGCCCCTTTGAACACAAGAGATTTCAAGACACTTTGACAGCTGATTTCTTTCCTGGACCAACTTTATAAATTACCTTCTATGCTTGTCCATCACCACACAACAAGCAGCAATGTGTTTGACATGAATGAGTGAGTACATGCCATGTCCCCCCACTTTCTTTGAAACACCTGTTTTAACATTAGCACTTTTCTCTCCATGGCCCCAGCCATAACAGGGGTTTAAGTTTTAATTACAACAGGGACAACTTGCCAGCAGCAGCACAGGCCTGAGGTGGCCACCAATCTCAGCCTGGTCTCACTCCTCAGAGCCTTACTCCACCACCTCCCCCGACTGGCCTCCATAGCCCACCCCCCATCCCCCACCCACGCCCTTACTGCTCCTCATCCCTGTAACAGAATCTGCCAACTAGAAGCGCTTGGTCAGCGAGGTAGTATGGGAGGGGCTGGGGCAGGGACGACCTGCAGCTGGCTCTCTATGAAGGGGTCCCCAATTTAGCTTGCGGTGCAACTCAAATCTGTGGCACCTGAGGGTGTGGACAGCCAAGGGCTGCTAATCACTGGAGGACGAGGAATGAAGATGTGAGATGGAGGAAAGGCCAGAGTGAGACAGCGGGGAGACCTTGGTGGACAAGCGCCTCACCCCACCCCCATTTCGCCTGTTACCAGCATGCCCTGGGCTTCCAGACAATCCAGGTGGGCCATCAGCAGGCTGAAGTGTTCATCGTGGAGCAGACTGTACACTCGGAGAAGGGCATCCCCATGTCCTGCCAGTACTACCTGCTGCCCGATGGGTGAGCATGGGTGCTCAACGATGGGGTAGGGGATGGGACAAAGGGGAGACCAGCTGTTTCTGGGGACACCAGCGGGAAGAGTTGCCATTGAGATCTAGCTGAGCGTCCCCCTGCTTTAGCCACATCATTCACCCGTTCTTCATCTACTCGCTCGTTCTCTTAATCCTCACAGTGCCTCCCAGACCTCCTCACCAAAGAACCCGGAATGGCTGAGGAAGTAAATGCCCCTCCTCAGACCCCAGGCAGAGCTAAGGCATCTGCCACAGTGTTAGGGGCAATCATGAGAAACACCAAGGTTTGAACGACTGGACACTTGATCAAATCCATGTGCTGGGAGAAGTGCCCCTGGCACGCTGCCAAGCTGCCACCAGCAAAGCTCTGGCTCCAAATCACAAGATAATTCGGGTGGGGGAGAAGAATTTGTTTCTTGAAATTTCAGAATAAGTATTTGCATAGTCACTACCCTGGGAAAAAAGTAATCAGACTGTTGTCTTTCTTTATTTCATAACTTAGTATGTTTCTATTTTGAGTGTCCCATAGCAGAAGGCTCCACAATTTTACCGCTAAAGGTCTCAGTCCTTTTTTTAATCTCCCCCCAAGCAGGAGCCTTATGCTTACCAAGCCCTGTGCTTTATCTGGGGATCGAGAAATGACCACCACCCAAGAACTCAAAAACCAAGAGCGGGAGGCAGAAGTAAGCTAAAGCCTCCAGGACAGGTCTCTCAAGGGGGCACTGTCGTGTATTAGCCTTCTGAGGCTGCCATAACAAAATAGCACCGGCCAAGTGGCTTCAACACAGAAATGTATTTTCTCCCAGTTCTGGAGGCTGAAGTCCAAGATCATGGTGCCCTCAGCCTTGGTTTCTGGTGAGGGCTCTCTCTTGGCTTGTAGACAGCCGCCTTTCCAATGTGTCCTCCGGCCTTTCTTGCGTGTGCGAGCGAGAGTGGATAGAGAGAGCTCTCTGGCATCTTTCTCTTCTTATTAGGACACCAGTACTATCTGATCAGGGTCCCACACTCAGGACCACATTTAACCTTTAATTACCTCCCTAAAGGCCTTATCTCCAAATGCCATCACATTGGGGGTTAGAGCTACAGCCCTCGTTGGGGGCAGGGCACAATTCAGCCCATAGCAGGTAGTCTAGGAAGACTCATGCTCACACCTTCCATGTTGCACTCCAGGCACCTGGCCAAGAGAATCCAGGTGGGCTCCCCAGGGTGCTGCATCATCACCAAGATGCCCATAATGAGAGAGGAAGGTGAGTGAAACCGATTAGGCATGGAGTGGGAGAGTGAAGAGGAGGTGGGAGAGCCTGGGGCCTTCCAGGATGCAGGGCTGCACTGACGTGCTATGAATGGGACAGGAGCCTAGAGTCAGATGGAGAAATTCTGCCCTCCGCCCCTTCCTGCAACTCTGTGCATGCGGGCAGAATCCTGGGATTTTACCTGAGCCTTCTGTTTGGGTGGTGTTGGGATCCCTCTGTGGATCCAAGGAAGGTTCTGGGGTGGGGAGATGCAGCTTTCCTCCCTGCTCACCCAGATGAGATTGAGCCTCGCCCAGTGTTTGAGAAGCAGCCCCTGGTGTGGGAGGAGGACATGCAGCTCTACTCCAAGTTCCTGGACAGGAAGGTGAGGAGAGGCTACAGCCAGCTTGGCGGGGCATAAATTCCACCAATCCTGATCTCTTGGAGCCTTGCTTAAATGCACACCCCTAGGGGCTGGAAGGCTGCGGTGCCCCTTAGCCCTTCTTGGAGCAAGTGGGGAGCCTCCTGGGGTGCCCCCCCACGCCCGCAGGCTCAGGCTCGGGGCTGCCCCGTCCCCCTCCAGGAGGAGCTCCGACTGGGCCACACCAGCTATCTGCGGCAGCACCCCGAAGCCCAGGCGCTCATCTCCGACTTCCTGCTCTTCCTGCTGCTGCGCCAGCCCGAAGACGTGGTCACTTTCGCTGCCGAGTTCTTCGGCCCCTTCGCATCGCACTGCCCGCCGATCCCCGCCTTGCGCTCTTCCCACCGGCCCAGCCCTTTCCGCAGACTGTACCTAGAGCTCGATGCCGGCTCCGGGGAGGACTAGGCGGGGCCCTGCGGCCCGGACGCGGCAGGAAGCGGGGGCGTCGGGTTGGGCCGGGGGCGGGCACGCTTTCTGGCTGCGGCTGTTGTGGGAATAAACGGGGCACCCCTGCGGCTCTGCAGTGTCAGCCAGGACCTTCCCTGGCCAGCGTCTTGTGTCTGGGGCTAACAGTGGGAACCACTGAGATCGTTCACCTAGTGAATTTCAGCCTCTCTTCCTAGATGCTATTTTACTCGTTATCCCCATTTTACAGATAAGAAAATAGAGGCACAGAAAGGTTAAGTAACTCAGAGTTGTCATGTGGGGAAGCAGAATTCGAACCTGGACTTTGGACTGGAAAGGCCACACTCTTACCCACCGGGTTAGCGGGAACGGAGGGCGTGGCTCCTCGCCACTCAGAACCATTACGGTCACCTCTGACCATGACTGTCCTAGCCACCCACCCCAGAGAAACAACACACGGTGGGTGGGGGAAGGAGGAGGTGGCCTTGCTCGACAACCCCCGAGCTTCCCAAAACGTAGCCAGCGCTCCTCCTCATTCCCACTGACACACAGGAACCCCCAAACTGCGTGGGGGAGGTCCCCAGTTACCGGCTTCCGGAGTAAAAAAAATGGGTAGGTGATTGTCACCTCCTCTAGGCTCCTTGCATAACGTCAGTCTGGCCAGTGGCTTGCTTCTGCCGGATGCAGGCTGCCGGCTCAGTAGCAAACAGTAGGCAAGGTCCCCCGAGGCAGCTGGTAATGGGGTGCAGACTCCATCTTTCCTTCTGTTCATTCATCCGACCTGCTGCTGGGAGACTCCAGAGAAGCTGTGCCCTCTAAAGGACAGCATGAACTGCCTGCAAGGTTGGGTGGAGGGTGTGTGTGTGTGTCTGTCTGTCTGTCTGTCTCAGGGGTGTGGGGGGAGTCCGTGACTCAGGAATCAAGGAAAAAGGGCTTCATGGAGGGCTATCACATGAGTTAAGCCCTGAAGAATTTTTAAAAATATCTTTTATTGTCCCCTTCCCTTATTTCAAAAGAAATACTTGTTCCTTAGAGAAAACTTAGAAAAGGGAGATAAACCAAAAGAAGAAAATGAAATCATCTCAATCTCTCTACCTAGAGGCAGCCACTCTTAACACTTTGGCAAATATCTTCTCTCCATTTTTCTATGCATAAAAGCAGCAGGTGTTTCTTGAGTGTTTGTCCAGCACTTTTCTACGGATTGTTTGATCTGGTCTTTACAACTCCAAAGGACTTAAAAAATAAAATCGTATAGTAATACATGCTCATTAATTGGAAATTGCATACTTAATTACATCATTGACATTTTCAAAGTTACTGATGAAGTTGAAGTCTCCCTAGATTTCCACTCCAATCTCACTGTATTTTGTAAGTTTTTTCATGTGTTGTAACTGGCTTTGTTTCATCTAATAGTATATTTTGAAAATATTTCCATGTCATTACACAGTCTTGTATTTTTGATGGCTGTACCATAATTTAACCAATCTCTCCCTTTTTCCCCTATTATAAACAGTGTTGCACTGACCATCCTTGAAGCTAAATCTTTGCATATGTCAACAATTTTTTCTTGACAAGTTGAACTGTTGAATTGCATTTAAGGCTTTTGTTCATTTTAACATATTGCCAAATTCTACATGGGAAGGATTTTTATTAAGGGTCAGGTACAGTGTTCCAGGTAGAGCATGTGACATGAGCCAAGGGTGGCAGAAGTAGGAAAGTGTAATGCATGTTCGTGGTCTAAAGCAGTGGCGTCCAATAGAACTTTCTGCAATGATGGAAATGTTCTACATCTACGGTGTCCACTGTGATAGCCACCAGCCATATGTGGCCACTGAGCACTTGAAATGGGGTTAATATGACCAAGAAACTGAAGTTTTACTTAAATATTAATTTAAATTTAAATAGCCACGTGTGGCTACCACATTGGACAGTACAGCTCTAGAGGATACATCTTTCATTCAATCAGGCAGTCAGCCCAACAAATATTGGGCTTTTTCCATGTGCCAGGATTATTCTGGGATATCAGCAATGACAAGACAAAGTCCCTGTCCTCATGGAACTTACAGGTAGTGTGGGGCAATGGACAATAAACACAAAAGGTCATTTAAGGCCGGGCGCGGTGGCTCACGCCTGTAATCCTAGCACTCTGGGAGGCCGAGGCGGGTGGATCGCTCAAGGTCAGGAGTTCGAGACCAGCCTGAGCAAGAGCGAGACCCCGTCAGGAGTTCGAGACCAGCCTGAGCAAGAGCGAGATCCCGTCAGGAGTTCGAGACCAGCCTGAGCAAGAGCGAGACCCCGTCTCTACTAAAAAAAATAGAAAGAAATTATCTGGCCAACTAAAAATATATATATAGAAAAAATTGGCCGGGCATGGTGGCGCATGCCTGTAGTCCCAGCTACTCGGGAGGCTGAGGCAGTAGGATCGCTTGAGCCCAGGAGTTTGAGGTTGCTGTGAGCTAGGCTGACGCCACGGCACTCACTCTAGCCCGGGCAACAGCGCGAGACTCTGTCTCAAAAAAAAAAAAAAAAAAAAAGGTCATTTAATATATGATATCTCAGACACTTATGAAAAGAAGTAAAGCCAAATTATGAGTAGAAAATGACTCAAGGTCAGAGGGTTGAGGGTACAGACTTTAGGGAAGGCCTCTCTAAGTTCTCAGTTGAGCTGGGACCTAAATGATAAGGAGTCAGACCTGGGGAGAGCTGAGGGAAAAGCATTCTAGGCAGACGGAACAGCACGTGCAAAGGCTATGAGCATGGCGTGTTGGGGAACAGAAGGCTAGTGAGGCTGGAGCACAGTAGGGCAGGAGAGGTGGGAAGATGAGAATGCTCGGTCATTGTGAGGTGGGCAGGGCTGGATCCCACAGGGTCTTCTAGGCCCTGGCAAGTTCTCTTCATCTGTAGAGAACCAAAACTGAGGCTGACGCAACCCGATGCACATTCCCAGAGAGATCTCAAGAGCCCCCTTCGGTCCCAGATACCCTGCAGGCCCAGTGGGGGAGAGGGGACTGTGGCAGTATCCAACCCACCGAGGTTCTTCCTCTGCTGAGTCCTCTTGTATCAGGCAACGCAGGAAGGAGGAGTCTAGCCACTTCCCTGTCTCCTCTGTGACATCCATTTCAAAACTGGTTTATTTTTAAGTCTTCTTATTTGTTCCCAGAACTTCTATGACTCCCTCCTCTTGCTCCATAATACTAAGAGATACATTTCTTGGAACGAAGAAAAAGTATATTGAGCACTTTTGAGGTGCTGGGCACTGGACTGAGATGGGGGGCTGCTGTGGCGTGCAAACAGGCCAGCCCCTCCACATGGCACGCGGTCAACCTAGAGCGGAAGAGACAGCGGTCAGTAACCCTGTGAATGTGTAAGTATAGATGGTGGAAAGGGCTAAGAAGGGAGCATATACTTGCAATATGAAGCAGTGTGCTTAAGGTGGACTTGACCTCGTCTGGGATTCCCGGGAGGCAGAGGGAAATAAATAGTAATAATAGGGAGAGCAAGCCTGTAATTCATGTGATTCTCACAACACCCCTATGAGGTGGGTTCTATTATTATACCCATTTTACAGATGAGGAAACGGTTAAGGCCCAAGGCAATACACTGGTTAGTGGCAGAGCCAAGACTGGGACCCAGAGAGTCTGGCTCCAGAGTCCATGTGCTAATCCTCTCCAATAAACAGATCAAATGTGGCTCTCTGGAAACATCTCAGAACAGAGAAGAGGCACGTTCCTGCTTTGATACATCCAGAGTAAGCTTGACATACACTGTCTTCTTCCTTCCCTGGCACCGGGAGACCACTCCCGTTGCCTGGTGCATCGTCACCACTAGCAGCCTTGTTGCTGTGAGCTGCCTGGGTAGAGGGGGAGGCACTGTGCAGAGAGAGCACACAAAGATCAAGGAAGGCTTCCTGGAGGAGGTCACATCAGAACTGAGTCCTGAAGAAGTCATTCATCAGGCCCAGGCTGTTTCAGGAGGAAGCCAGCCTAAGCAAAGGCCTGGAGGTGAGAGGCAGGGAGCATTTAAGGTCTGAGCTACCACAAGAAGCTCAGGACAATGCAGTGAAGAGTGTGGCAGCCCAACTGAAGCATTGCCTGCTGTCCCAGAGACTGAGAGACCCTGGAAGTGGGGTAGGCAAATGCCCACATGCCCACCTGTTTCTGCAGTTTTTTCCCCCTCCCACAAGAAGCCTTAATGAGAGCAGATAAACTAAGAGCAATGCTACAGATGGAGCCCTATAAGAAGAATCTAACATTTTGAAATTCAACTAGACAAAATAAAAAACTAAGGCTGGTAATGCCCTTGGAAGGGGCAGACCTGGCCTTCTGAATCCCTGTGGGGCTCTTCCCTTTAATAATCCTTTGGTTAAATCTGCTGTTCCCCCAACATCAGCATGATAATACCCATTCTTGTTCAGTTTGGTTTTCCCCTCTTGTTCAGAGGTTTTCCCCTCTTATTTTATGATACATACGTATGCATTGGTTAATGACAGGTATACATTCAGGGAAATGCATCATTAGGTGGCTTCGTTGTTATGTGAACATCATGGAGTGTACTTAGACAAATCTAGCGGGTATAGCCTGCTACACACCTAGGCTATATGGTATTAGCCTACTGCTCCTAGGCTACAAACTTGTACAGCATGTTACCGTACTGAATACTGCAGGCAATTGTAACACAATGGCATGACTGTATTGCATCAGAATTGTTCTCTGCTATTTAATCATCACAAATCTCCCACATTTAAGATATACTGCATCAAAAGGCTTCGGTGAGTGTCTCAATCCATTCTGGCTGCTATAATAAAATACCTTATGGCAGAGCAAGGTGGTTTATGTCTATAATTCCAGCACTTTGGGAGCCCGAGGCGAGAAGATCACTTGAGCCCAGGAGTTTGAGACCAGCCTGGACAGCCTCATCTCTACAAAAAATTAAAAAAATGAGCCAGCTGTGGTGGCGCACACCTGTAGTTCCAGCTACTTGGGAGGCTGAGGTGGGAGGATCACTCGAACCCAGGAGTTTGAGACTACTGTGAGCTATGATGGTGCCACTGCACTCCAGCCTGGGCAACAGAATAAGATCCTGTCTCTAAAATAAAATGAAATAAAACCTTTTTTTTAAAAAATATAATATTAATTTAATAAAATGTATCCTTTCTCTTCATTTTAAAATTTGACATAATTGAAAAAAACTTTAATAAAAAAGTTAGGCTTGGTGGATGTCACCTGTAGTCCCAGCTACTATAGAGGCTAAGGTGGGAGGATCACTTGAGCTCAGGAGTTTGAGGCTGTGATCCACTTTTATTGTGCCTGTGAATAGCCACTGCACTCCAGCCTGGGCAACATAGTGAGACCCTCTCTCTTTAAAAAAAAATTTGACATAATTTTAGATTCACATATACATCTGTAACTGTAATAAATAATTTAGAGATCACTTGTACTCGTTGTCTGGTTTCCCCCAGTGGTAACATTTTTTTTTTTTATTTCTTTTTTCCAGCATGCACAATTCTGGAACAGTGGTAACATTTAGCAAAACTGTAATGCAATATCATGATGAGGATTTTTTTCACTCTTTTTAGTGGCAAAGTATACATAAAATTTACCCTTTTAACTATTTTTAGTTGTGTAGTTTAGTAGCATTAAGTATATATACAATGTTATGCAGCTATCACTACTATTCATTTCCAGAACATTTTATCATCTCAAATAAAAACTCTGTGCCCATTGAACAATAATTCCCCATTTCCCTCTTCCCCTAGCAACTATCATTGTACTTTCTATAAATTTGCCTCTTCTGGGTACCTCATATAAATGGAATGATACATTTGCCCTCTGGCTTGCTTTACTTAGCATAATGTTTTCAAGGTTCATTCATATCGTAGCATATATCGGAATTTCGTTCTTTTTTAAGGTTGAATGATTCGCCATTGCATTTTGTTTATTTGTCCATTGATGGACACTTAGGTAGTTTCCACCTTTTGGCTGTTATGAATAATGTTGCTATGAACATTGGTGTACAAATGTTCGTTTGCATCGCTGCTTTAAATACAACCGGGTTATTGACATTGACTCAACGCCATTGATCTTTTTCAGATTTGCCACTTTTTCTTGTACTCAATTGTGTGCGTATGTGTATGTGTGTGCATGCACGTGGGTGCATTCAGTTCTGTACGATTTGTTTTCTCTGTTTTTTTTCTTCTTCTTTTTTTTCCCAACACCACCAAGCCTGTACAGTTCTGTACAATTTGTGGTTGTGGTTTGTGTCTCCACCACTAGGATCAAGATGCTGAACAAGTCCCCGCCACAAGGCTCCCTCAAGTCACCACATACCCTCACACCCCTCACCTCACCCATCCCTAACCCCGGGCAAACACTTATCTCATCTTCATTTCTAAAATGTTGTCATTGCAAAAATCTTATATAAACGGAATAAAACAGTATGTAACCTTTTGAGATTGACTTTTTTTTTTTTTAACTCAGCATAATTTTCTGAAGAGTCATCCAAGTCATTGTGTGTATCAATACTTTGTTCTTTTTATTGCTGGTAGTAATCCATGGTATGTTTGTACTGCGGTTTGTTTAGCCACTCACCTGTTGAAGGACATCTGGTATAACTCCAGTTTGGTGCTATTACAAATACAGCTGCTATAAACATTCGTGTACAGGTTTTTATGTGAGCATAGCTTTAATTTCCCTGGGATAAATGCCCAGGAGGGTATTCTGTGGCATGGATGTACCATAGTTTGGTTAACCATTTATCTGTTGAAGGACGTGTGGGTTGTTTCCAGTTTTGGCTATTATGAATAAAGCTGCCATAAAAATCTGTGTACATATTTTTGTGTGAACATAAATTATCATCTCTCTGGGACACATGCACAGGAGTGCAGTTGCTGGGCCATATGATAGCTGCATGTTTAGTTTTTTAAGATATCTGCCAACTGTTTTCCAGAGTGGCTGCACCATTTTCCATTCCCAGCAGCAACATAGGAGTGATCTAGTTTCTCCGCATTCTTGCCAACATTCAGTGTTCTCGCTGCTTTTTATTTCAGTCATTCTAATAGGTCTATAGCAAAATCTCACTATGATTTTATTTGCATTTCCCTAAGGGCTAATGATGTTGAACATCTTTTCATGTGTTTGTCATCTGTATTTCCTCTTTGGTGAAATGACCATTCATGATTTTTGCCCCATTTCTAGTTGTGTTTTGTTTTTTTTACTGTTGAGTTTTAAGAGATTTTTATATTTCTAGATACTACTAGTCCTTTGTCAGATGTGATTTGCAAATATTTTCTCAAGTTCATTTCTTTTTTTTTTTTCTTTCTTTTCTTTTTTTTTTTTAGACAGAGTCTCGCTCTGTCACTCTAGCTAGAGTGCTAGAGTGCAGTGGTGTCATCATAGCTCAGTGCAACCTCACACTCCTGGGCTCAAGCGATTACTCTTGCCTCAGCCTCCTGGGTAGCTGGGACTACAGGCGCATGCCACCACACCCGGCTAATTTTTCTATTTTTAGTAGAGACGGGTCTCACTCTTGCTCAGGCTGGTCTCAGACTCCTGAGTTCAAGCGATCCTCCCACCTTGGCCTCTCAGAGTGCTAGGATTACAGGTGTGAGCCACTGTGCCCAGCAATTTCTTGTCTTTTCACCCTCTTCTTTAAAGTTTTTAATTTAAAAGTTTTTAAAAATACATTTTTTTTTAACCCAGAGAACTGGTAAAGCATCGTCTTTTCATTCTCTTGACAGGGTCTTTGACAGAGCAAAAGTTTTTCATTTTGATGAGGTCCAATTGATCAATTTTTCCCTTTATGGATCATATTTTTCATATCATGTCTGAGAAGTCTTTGTCTAGCACTAGGTCCTAAAGATTTTCTTCTACATTTTTTCTAATAGCTTTATATTTATATTTAAATCTGTGATCCATTTTGAGTGAATTAGGCTTCATGGAATTTCAGCCCACCCACACAGGGTTTAGTATTCAGCAACAGATCCAGGTCCGAGGAGATGTTTCCGCAGATTTCTGGAGCTCTTCTCAGGTAGCCTCCTGCTCTCTAATACCCTGCCCAGGATCTCTGCTCTTCACCTTTATACTGTGCTACCTCTTCTGTAAGTTTAGGGGTTTTTCAGGATATTGATCAATGGTTAATCAATTACACTTACTGAGTTCCTAACTGTGGGAAAGACCCCACAAAAGATACAAAAAAGGAGGACATCCCAGCCCCAGCCCCAGTCATCCCCACAGGAGCCCAAGACAGTGATTGGGAAATGTGTGCAAACCTCAGTGGCTGGGGATGGTGACAGAACCTTGAGCAATAGCATTGCACAGTGACAAACCATGATGCTGCTGTCTCCTCTCTGGACCCATCATTCATCCCTCTTCCTACGCCCCCACCTCTCCAGTTCCTCCAGACTGCCCATTTATGAGGAGCCAGGAAATTGACTGTCTCCTCCACCTTAGGCTCCCAAGCCTCAGCGAAAGTTTTAGACTGAACCTGGGGAGAAAATCATATCCCAGATCAAGTCTGGACCTGAGAACCTCCCTAAAACGAAAAGCTCAGATTCTCTACTTTCAACACTTTTTATTTTTTGAGGCTAGCATGCAGTGGCATCCTTATTGCTCACTGCAACCTCAAACTTCTCAATTCAAGTGATCCTCTTTATTAGGGTGGGAACTCGCAGCACAGGATGAGAAAGAATTTTTGACACAAAGATTAGGACAGGTTTAAAGAAAAAATTTATTTTATTTTCTAAGAGGAAAGGGCCTGGAACAAAAGTGAAAGAAAGAAAGAAGTGGCAGTCCTGAGGGTGAAGGTTTCTGGCTTTTTATTGGGGATTATAAAGGGTAAAAATGTTGTTCATGCAAGCTAATAACAGAAGGCAGCGGTGAAGTGGCTGCAATCAGACAGTCTCATAAGCTAGAGGAGAGTCAGGATAGGGGTTCATTGGAGGGAAACAGCAAGAGCTTGAATTTGGTTTCGTATGAATGCTATTAAATAGTGGAGAATGTAGGGTCTGAAAACGAGTGTTAAAAGCAGAGCCGTTAGGGGTCCTAAGAGAGGTGTTAACCAAGAGAACCATGGCCACACACACAGTTTGAAATCCCACCAGTCAAATCCACTAGAAGTTCCCTGTTTGTGGAGTGTATAAGCCTTTTTTAAAATATCTTGAAGGTTTGTTTCTATATAGTCTCTAACTGATTAACAAAGAAACAACAATCTTGTCTTAGTACAGCACATGTGTCTCCTTGACTGGCAGTTAAGAGATCAAGAGTTCATCTATTTTGTATGACAACCCCTGCCAGGGAATTTATTTGTTGCTGTAGAATAGTAATTTCTTGGACTGATTCCATGGCTAATTGACTTATTTTTAAAGACAGTCTTCACACTGAAAATATTGAATTAAGTAAGTCCACTGTGTCAGCAAAAAGTCCAGATATTACTCCAATTATTGCAAGAATGATAAAGGCACCATGCTTCGTTCATGGGTATGAAGAATAAATGGGAGGAGGTATGGCATCATTGATAAGATAAGATTAGGAATTATGTATGCCAGAATACAAGTTTCCATCCAGTTTTCTGGGAGGCATAAATAAACATTTGATCCACAGAGAAAGTAAGTTTGATTTTTGGGATTTAGACACATATCTATGGATATGTTGAAATAAGATTTTCCGAGGTGGGTCCCATCGTGTTCTATGTCTTTATAAGCAGAAGCTAAAGTCATTCCAGCCAATGGAGGTATGTATGAGGTATATTTAGGAATAGTGGAGCAGTTATATGTCCAATTGAAAGAAGGAATAGTAGGGTTCTGTCCTATTTTGTAGGTCTGAAGGGTGCTTAGTTTTTGACATCCCCGGCGGTTGATATGACTAGGTTGGAACCAAAAGTTATGTCCCTTGAAGAAGGGGCATGATCAAGGGGGTGCAGGACAAATGCTGGTTCACGAATAGCTTGTTTGGGTCCCATTAGTAGTGACTGTGGGGTTTAGGAAAGTATATGCTATGGAAAGGGAGTCGGGTGGGTAGTGCGACCCAAATGCAGTTAGTAGATAGATGGAAAATGTGGTTGTAAGCTGGAGAGTGAGCAAAAAATTTTTGCATGAAAGGGCCTGGGCAAGATGGACTGATTAGGCACAGGGAAGTTTGTTGGGCCAGTAAAACTGAAGAGAATATAGTTCCCTGGAGATTAAGGTTGGCTTTCTCATAAAGAGGGCTTCAGAGGAGGCGGTCTATTTTGGATCAAACTGTTGGGTTTACAGCCCACCCCAGGTGATCAGAGTATGAGGGAATTACATAAGATTCTAACTGATTGCATTCAAGAGTCGGGATAGACACAAGCCCCTTTTGTGGAGAAATATTGGCACATATCCAACAATTTGTGTAGGATCAAGAAGAGTCTACGGTCTTGAGAAGTTGGAGGACCTCTTGGACCGTAAGCAAATAGGGATGTTGTAGAACACCCATGGTGGGGAATATGGAAAGTAGGATTATTATTAGGGTTCCCAGCACAGGCAAAAGGAGGACAGGCCTGGTACATCGGTTGGGTACGAGTATAATGAGGACAAGGACAAGACGCCATATATACCACAGCATATGATTGAAGCTCACAGTTTTGGGGCATCTGCTGAGTGAATCAAAGCCTGGTATCAGTGATGGGCTGGCAGGTGTAGGCTGGCGGATTTCTGGGGAGTTTGTGGTGGGTGGAAGCAGTTTCCTCTAGAGGATCAGTGGGTTTGCGTCCGGAGAGATGAATCCAGTATGGAATTCCCAGAAGTTTAGCTGTAGTGGGAACAGTGATAATTATTTCAAAAGGACCTTTTTCACAAAGGTTGGAGGGAATTAGTTTGTCCTGGGAGATCCTTAAGTAAAACTCAGTCTCCAGGCTAGAAATGTTGAGTTCCCTTTAAATTAAGGGCTTGAGGTAGGATGTATATTTTTGAAAGAGCTGTGGAGTGAGTCTCACTGTTGGCAAGTAAGTGTCAAGTGGGGCTGGGGAAATGAGGTGAAAAACAAGAAGAACAAAATATCCATATATAAGTTCAAAAGGGTTAGGAAATAAAGGCACCCTAGGGGAGATGCGGAGTCTGAAGAGAGTACAGGGCAGGAGGTTTAAGGTGGCCCTGAAGGCTGACTTGTCGACAAATAGAGCAGTCCTTAGTACATCTCAACCTTAATAACAATTTAAAAACTAGTTTTATTTACGAAAGTTTATCCAAGTCACGTGAACTAAAAGGTATTTGAGTTTTTCTTATTTTCCTGATAAAATATTTAAGTGTTACTTTTTTAAACCAATTAATTAGAGCTCTTTTACATATTTTGGTAGTGAAATATCACATACACATGACATATATAGACACACAAACATACAGACAGAAGCAGATACTTTTAGGTGGAAAATTTGAAAGTACAGAGCTAGGACTTTAGGCCTAAATATAGTACCAGTATTTGTTTATACCAAGAGAAAATAGGTTGTATGTAAAGTTTCAGTTAAGCCTTTCCCAAGAGCCTGAGAAAAGAAGCTTGCAGTATTAAAAGGAGTTGGGTGTCTAACTTAACCATAAGATCCTTTTTTAGTGAGGGGTAGAGCAATTGGGAAGCACTAAAAGGAATGAGCAAGATCTGATTTCCCAGTGAGCAGAGGAGCTGTGGGGTCCCCAGGGGGGTTTGTATTTTACCTTTTACACTGATTATGGAGATAGAAGAGGGAAGTAGATGTCTTGAAAATTCAGGAAGAGCAGTATAAGTGGTTCCGGTGTCCATCAGAAAATCGACCTGCTTACCGTAACAGAGAGTTACCCAAGGCTCGCCATTTCGATATTGTGAAATGGAGCTGGTTTCGATTCCAGGGTCTGTCAGTCAGACTGAAGTAGTCCCAGAAGATCCACGGGTATTGAGGATGCCTGGGGGGCCCCTCTGGTTCCGGAAGGCAAGTGCAGTCCCCTGTCTCAAGGAGAGGGCAATCTCGCTTTCAGTGTCCCTCCCTTTTGCAGTGAAGCCACGGTCCCAGTGGAGGTCTGCTGGGGCACGTCTTACTCCAGTGACCCAGCTGGTGTAGTTCAAGCAGGGTTCAGTCCCTGCAGAAAAGCATGGTCCTGGTGTCTTCTTGCCTGGTCCTTCAGGGTAACCCTGTCTCTGAGAAGCTCCTCCTATAGCGGTAGCCACCATTTGGAAAACCTCCTTCCGCTCCTGGGTCCTCTGGCAGTCCCGTTCCCTCCTTTTCTCTCTCCTCTCCTCATCTCGGTTATTAAAGACCTTGAAGGCCGGGTCTAAAAGTTCCGCTTATGGAGTTTGAGGCCGCTTTTCAGGTTTTTGGAGTTTATGCTGAATATCAGGGGGAGATAAAGTGTATTGTTGAGATGATTTGTCTCTCTCTTGTGTCAGGATCTAAGTTAGTAAAGAGGTAAATGGCTTCAGACAGTCATGAAAGAAAAGGGGCTTGATTTTCATCTTGGCTTTGAGTAATATTTTTAACTTTATTATAATCAACAAGCTTAGCAGTGGGCTTTCATCCCTTCTATGAGAAAGGAAAGCATATGGTCTCACTGCCCACTATGAGGCCATCCCTGCTGGTAATCCCAGTTCAGGTCCTGTTCTGGGACCACAGTGGTATTGGGTTGTCCTCGATTGAGATCATCTGTATACTCCCTAGCCTTAGACCAAATACAGCGCCTCTCCTCAGAAGTAGTACAAGTGGAGAAAATTATATGGACATCTCTCCATGACAGGTCATAGGAAAGGGTGAAATATTCGAATTCTTTGCAGAACTGTGAAGGATCAGCTGAGAAGCTGCCCAGTTTGGTTTCTTTTCTTTTCTTTTTTTTTGAGACAGAGTCTCACTCTGTCACCTGGGCTAGAGTGCCATGGCATCAGCCTAGCTCACAGCAACCTCAAACTCCTAGGCTCAAGCAATCCTCCTGCCTCAGCCTCCAGAGTAGCTGGGACTACAGGTGAGTGCCACCACACCTGCCTAACTTTTTCTATTTTTAGTAGAGACGGGGTTTCCCTCTTGCTCAGGCTGGTCTTGAACTCCGGAGCTCAAGCGATCCTCCCACCTCAGCCTCTCAGAGTGCTAGGATTATAGCCGTGAACCACCATGCCCGGCTTCCCAGTTTGGTTTCTATTAGAGACAGATGAGACATAGAAAAAGGAACATGAACTCAGATAATGCCTTCTGACCCAGCCATCTCTCTAAGGCAGAGTTGGTATATGGGCAGGGAGGGATTGGGAGACAGTGCGGCTGGGCAAGACAGGTGGAGACACAGAAGAGGAAGAAGGAGGGGGAGAAATAGGTGGAAGTGAAAACAGTGGATGTCACCCCGTCACTCGATTCCATCAGGCAGCAGCACCAAAGGAGGAATGTGATATGGAAGGAGAACAGGGGGAGCCAAAAGGGAAATATCATCCCAGTCAGAGGAGGATGGGGGAAGAGGTGTAAAGGTAAGAAGTAACATGTGGCAGGTGGGGCAAAAATCAGGGTGCCAAGCAAGTTCATAGAAAGCCTGTACATACAGGACTTCAGACCACTTGTCAAGCTGGTGGCAGTAAAGGTCAAGTTGTAGAATGGTGTTATGATTAAGAGATCCATTCTTGGGCCAAATCTCCTGATCATCTGATTTATATAGTGGCCAGCCTATATTGTAATAGAAGACTAAATGTTTGGACTTGAGGTCAATAGTTTCCAAAGTTGTCAAAATTTTAGGAAGACATCCTTATGGGGAGTCTTTGGGTGGGGCCAACTGAACATTGTCCATGGTGATAACTAGGCAAAAGGAAAAGGGAAGGACTTTAGGGATGGTCATACATTGAAATGCTGACAGTCTGAGAGGAGTTTTCCCCACTAGACAACCTTCAGGGTGCTTGCTGAGCAGTTATCAGTCATCCCCAACTCTGAGTCAGACTGAAACCTAGAGATCTAGCAGAAAGCAGGTGTCCCTGAGTTCTGACCCACACCAAAATGAAACCTAGAAAGCTTCCCCAAAGCCAGGCATCCTTAGGTCTAGGCAAAATCTGGGAGGGGGTGGTTAGGAGGCGTCCCTCCAAGGCACCTCTCCAAGAGTGGCAGACAGGCACTGGGGTTTCCGTAACCATGAAGCTGCCCCTCTTTATCAAGTATATGACCATCTCCAAAGCCCTAGAGACTTACTAAGTTCCAAATGGTATTGAGGGTGCTGAGAAGGATGTCCTGGGAGTTGCACAGCAGAGGAGGGAGCAGTCTCAAGACAGAGGCAGAAAAGTGACTTCCTCATATAGGGATAGAGAAGTGACTCCCTGTACAGGCCACCAAATCTTAGGGTGGGAACTTGCCGCATGGTATGAGAAAGAATTCTCGACACAAAGATTAGGACAGATTTAAAGAAAAAGTTTATTTTACTTTCTAAGAGGAAAGGGCATGGCATAAAAGCAAAAGAAAGAAGAAGTGCCAGCCCCAAGGGTGAAGGTTTTGGCTTTTTACTGGGGACTATAAAGGGTAAAAAATTTATTGCTGCAAGCTGATAGCAGAAGGCAGCTGTGGCTGCACTTGTTTTTCGTTTTTTTCCCCTCTTCTCTGTGAGGCTGGCTTATCAGTCTCCTTGGAATGTGTTCTGGCGGGAACTGGGGGAGTGTTCTGCTCCTTCTATCTACTCAGTTCTTTTCAAGGGTTGTAAAAACAAACTCTTAAAGACCACAAGTTAGCCACAAGTGGTTAATCTTAAAGACAAGTTGAGCCACAGGCAGTCAATCAAACAAAGGGCAGTTGTGTGCTGTGATCTTTCTATCTTTTTTTCTATTAGATAGTTTATTTTTCTCTATTAAGAAGTTTATTAGTAATACCATCCTTTCACTCCTTCCTCAGCCTCCTGAGTAGCTGGAACTATAGGCATGCATCACCACACCCAGCTAATTTTTCTACTTTTTGTAGAGATAGGGTCTCACTATGTTGTTCAGGCTGGTCTCAAACTTCTGGCCTCAAGTGATCCTCCCACCTTGGCCTCCCAAAGTGCTAGGATTACAGGTGTGAGCCACCATGCCCAGCTTACTTTCAACACTTCAGACATCAAATGTGTTGATTTTCCACCCCAAATAATTCTCTAATTCTCTACACACACCAACTGGGGTTCCTACAATTAACTCAATTCTGACACTAACTACCTGGAGTTAGCACAAGCCCCACAGGTTAAGGCCTCAGCCACACAAGACTGCCCCTCACTTCAGATGCCAATCACAAGTAGTGGTTCCCAGGTTTCCCATATTGCTGTCAAACTTGGCTACAAGTTGGAGGTTCCCACAACCTTCAGGCTCAATAATTTGTGGCTCACAGAACTCAGGGAAACACTTCTTACTATTACTCATTTACTATAAAGGATATGACTCAGAGGCCAGGTGCGGCGGCTCGCCTGTAACCCTAGCATTCTGGGAGGCCAAGGCAGGAGGATCGTTTGAGTCCAGGAGTTTGAGGTTGCTGTGAGCTAGGCTGACTCCACAGCACTCTAGCCTGGGCAACAGAGCAAGACTCTGTCTCAAAAAAAAAAAAAAAACAATACAACTCAGAAATAGCCAAATGGAAGAGAAACATAGGGCAAGGTACTGGGGAGTGTGCATGGAGCTGCCATGCCCTCTCAAGAAGTGCCACCCTCCCAGCATCTCAGTATTTTCACCAACCCAGAAGCTCCCTAAAATCCACAGTTTATGGCTTTTGTGGTGGTTCCATTATGTAGGCATGATTGATTAAATCATTGGCCATTGGTGATTGAACCCAGTCTCCTCTTCCTCTCCCCTCCCCAGAGGTGGGGTGTGGGGAGCTGAAATTTTCAACCCTCGAATCACATGGTCCCATAGTCCTCTGGCAAACAAGCCCCCATCCTCTAGGAGTCACCTCATTAGCACAAACTCAGGTATGGTTGAAAGGGGCTATTATGAAGAATAAAAGACTCCCCTGACCCCTGTCACTCGGGAAGTTTAAAGGGTATTAGGAATCAGGGGCAGAGACCAGATATATATTCCCTACTATGTCACACTCCCCTACTTTCTCTGGGATGGCTACAGGACAGGAAGTGTGAGAGGATGTCAGGGAGGAAGTGGGGGTACAGGAGCTGGCAAGAAGTCAGAGCTGGAAGGGTCTAGCCATCAATTATCCAGAGGTTACAGACTGACAACCTCAAGTGGAATCCAGCCCAGAGATGTGTTTTTCTTGGATTACACAGTATTTTAGATTTTTTAAGCCTAATATTCAAAAACATATATTACACAAAATTTCAAATTCTCCCGCATGCCTGACAAATCAGAAGATATGGTGATAGCGTGCTCACATTCCCACATGACAGCAATTGGCTGGAACTCCGAAGGCACTGCGCTGTCAGACAGAATGTATGACCTTTGTTTTGCTACAGTCTCCACCACTCCCTATTGCCCTTCACTGCTGAGGCTCCCCATCACTTGTCATTCAACACCGAGCTGGAGCTGTTTTTCTTACTCCCAACCTCATAGTTTATCTTACATGCTTGGCCTCCTTGGACACCTAAGTTTTTGACCTCTTAGCTAGTCTGAGCCCTTCATTTAACAGCACAACAAGCTCTAGGAAGGGACATGACCTGGTGACAATCGCTAGTGAATCAGTGGAAGAACCAAGACCAGATCCCAGTGCCCCTATCTTCTGAGGCCATCCATGATCTGAATCTTTTTTTTTTTTAATTTTAATTTTAATTTTTTTTTGAGACAGAGTCTTACTCTGTTGCCTGGGGTAGTAGAGTGTCATGGCATCAACCTAGCTCACAGCAACCTTAAACTCCTGGGCTCAAGCGATCCTACTGCCTCAGCCTCCCGAGTAGCTGGGACTACAGACATGCGCCACCATGCCCAGCTAATTTTTTCTAAATATTTTTGGTTGTCCAGCTAATTTCTTTCTATTTTTAGTAGAGACAGGGTCTCGCTTTTGCTCAGGCTGGTCTCGAACTCCTGAGCTTAAACGATCCACCTGCCTCCGTCTCCCAGAGTGCTAGGATTACAGGCGTGAGCCACCGCGCCCGGCCCATGACCTGAATCTTTAATGCATGTCCTTGCAGCAGTGCCTGGAAATTCTTTTCTTCTGAGGCCCTCAAAGGGAAACTGAGGTCTCAGAAGCCATGAGGACTCCCTCCCATTAGGCCAACCAGTGGCCTTGGGACTCCAGATTAAAGAGGAGAAGAAGGGCTTGCCTGCTCCTGTGTGTGGCAGAGGTGGGTTGTGATCATGGGGTCTGGACACGAATGCCCAAGTGGCAGGAAGTGCCTGAAATCAGAGCTAATTTGGAGGCACAGAATACAGGGTGCCTGGAAGGGAAACAGACATGTGGGAACAGGGCAGCCTGGGAGGGGAACAAAGGTTAATGCTGGGGGTGACCAGATCCTTCCGCCAGAGCTGACCACTTCTGCCTTTGGAACATGTTTCACAACTCCCCGTGTGTGAATGTGCGAATGCGAAGCGAGTGGTGATGTAAGAGGCGGGAGCCCAGCCGGGATGGGTAAGAGGGTGTGGGCTCGCACACTCACTCGCACCAGCACCCAGAGAGGGGGTGCAGGGTGAACAGTTGCCCAGCACGTCGCTTACACCCAGCGAGTACCTGAAGGCTGCGTCCTCATGGCAGGTGAGTAGTGGCCTCCGAGGACACAGGCTGATTGGGGCGGGGGGACAGAAGAGGGGACTAGGCTGGAAGAGACTTGAGAAGGCAAGAGAAAAGACTGTACCTTCAGGGATCATTTCTATAGTTCATTGCTAGAGGAGTTTCTCTGAACATGTATAGCACCGGAAACCACGAGGAGGAGGCGCAGCGTTCTCCCCTGAGTGTGAAGCCGGCTCTTGGTGTTGCTTCGCTGCTACGCCACTTGCCATTGATGATCGTTCTTCTCTCCTTTTTTGGGAGAGTAAGAGGGAGAGGACGCAGTCTGAGTGGTTTTCTTTTCAAAAAAAAAAAGAAGAAGAAGGCAAGAGAAGTCCTGCCTCCCCCCCACCCTCGACCACCGCCGGAGTCCTGGTCTAGACCACAAGTCTGGACGCCGGACCCACCGGGGCTGGGTCCTTCACAGCCCTGAGGCCTTGCTTTTCCTTGTCTGATCTCCATGGATTGGAGCCCCTGGAGCGTCCTCAGCTGCTGGGGAGGCAGCGACAGGCCAGGGACAAACGTGGACTCAGCTTGTCCCTCTCAGAGTCCAGTGTCTCCCTCGCATCCTCTGTGGCAGAAGACGGGGATTTGGGGATCTCTGTGCTCACATGGGAGGAAAGTCATTTGGAAGCGTCCACATCCCACACATATATCTTCTGGAATGTTTTGTCGA
The DNA here is from genome assembly GCA_028533085.1 of Varecia variegata. Classification (NCBI taxonomy): domain Eukaryota; kingdom Metazoa; phylum Chordata; class Mammalia; order Primates; family Lemuridae; genus Varecia; species Varecia variegata. The sequence goes on from CM052439.1 coordinate 15,014,663, forward strand.
GGGGTGGAGGTGATGGACCCAAGATGGGGACCAGACCTTAATTTCTCCACTCTGCCAGGAGGAGGTGGGAGAGGGGGCAGGTGGTTTTAACCCTGGGCCACTAGAAAGAGAAAGGACACTCACCCTGCCTCGTGGGGCCCCTCACAGATGACAAGGACCCCCAAAGGCTGAGCAAGCCCAAGTATGGCTCCATCTCCAGCACACCTGGCCCAGGGCCACAGCAAGCACCTCCCAAAGAGACCTACCTGAGTGAGAAGATCCACATCCCGGACACGAAATCGGTGAGAATGCTGGGAACATCCAAGGGCTTTTGGGATTGACAGGATCCAATGGGATCTTACAGGCTGGGGGACGGGGGTCTTCTTGTGACCGTGGCAAGTCCCTTCCAGCTCTGAGCAGCAGTGACAGATCATGTCAACTGTCTCTATCCTCAGCACCCAGCACGCAGCTAGGGTGCTCAGTATTTGTCTGAAAATTATAAAATTGCTTTCTGAATGAGTCTCAGCTTTCCTATGAAGGAAAAGGAGCCTTGGGTGAACGGGGGTTGGAGGCTGGGGGATGTGTTTTAGTATTTAAGAAGACCAGATGGGGCATAGGGAGACATGGAGGAGGCTGCAGGCTGGCAGCTAGGATGCTGTCACCTGCATTTCCAGAACCTGTAGCAGATTCCTAAGCTGATGGGCCAAGCCCTGGAATGGGCTGGGGGGATCAGAGCCTCAGTGGACCCCAGAGAGAAGGACCTGTGGTCTGAGAAGGGGCTGGGGAGGGAAGAGCTGGACCAGGGAGCCTTAGCCCCATGAAATCCCCCTCTTGGGGCTCTGAGGACCTGCTGAGTCAGAGCCTGCTAGAGGCAGGCGGGTCACGTATAGAATGTGCTGGCTCCAGAAATCAGATCCTCTGTGACTCAGCAAATCCTGCTGGTTCCTCCACCCGTGCCCCCTTCCCCAAAGGGCAGCTCCAGGCATGGGGACCAGAGGGCAAGCTGGCCTGCCTGGGCTCAGAGGTCTGTGGGGCTTAGCTGGGGGCTGGCCAAGGCCAGCTGCTATCATCCCCACACCCAGGACTCCATCAGCCTGCTCCCACCCCTAGGGCACGTTCAGCCTGAGGAAGCTGTGGGCCTTCACGGGGCCTGGCTTCCTCATGAGCATCGCTTTCCTGGACCCGGGAAACATCGAGTCGGATCTCCAGGCTGGAGCTGTGGCTGGATTCAAAGTGACTGAGTCAGGGCTGGGGGAAGCTGGGGGTTCCGGTGGGACGGGAGGTGACCAGGCTAAGTGGGCGGAGGTCCCCGCTTGCCATGTTTTCCCAGGGTGGCCTGCATGAATGGTGTTCCTGGGAGCATTCAAATTCAAATGTGCCAGGAAAGGGTCCCCAGTGCATCCCTGCCAGAATGTGGGGTGTATGGGGGGAGGGGGTTGGTATTTTTGCTATATCTGTCCCACGCTCTCCCCAAGGAGTCTTCTTGGTTAGAGGGTACCACCAACCCTGGGGCTTTCTGAGACTGGCCCCTCTGGCTGAAGGTCTCTCCCTGCCTTCTCACAGCTGCTTTGGGTGCTGCTCTGGGCCACGGTGTTGGGCCTGCTCTGCCAGCGACTGGCTGCCCGCCTAGGCGTGGTGACAGGCAAGGATTTGGGCGAGATCTGCCATCTCTACTACCCAAAGGTGAGCCTGGGGACCTGGACAGAAGGCACACACTGGTCCCAAACCCCAAACAGCTATTTACAGCTTTCATGATCAAATAAACACATCATCTCACCTGGGCATCCCAAGTCCCTTTGATAGTTGAAAAGACTGAGGCCAAACTGATAGCACACAATCTGAGAGGCACATCAGAGACACGTCGCTCATTTTCCAGAAGGAGAAATTGCAATCTGAGAAAGTGACCAAGCCAAAAAATAGGGAAGTATCAACTCAGGGATGGTCACTGGCTGGGGTAGACTCTGGGGACTTGGTGGTTGTGAGTGTCTGGTAAGGAGAACAGAAATTATACCACTAAACATTTCAAAGGTATTTAATGCAGGGATTTAAGGGTTCGGGAGGGCTGGAGGAGCAAGGGAAGAGGGTGTTACCCAAAAATCAGAAAGCTGCTACACCCCTGGCACCAGCCCAAGAACCATCATGGTGCTGAGCTTCCAGAAGCATTGCTGACACTGATGAAATAGCCACTCACTAGTGCTGCCGGAGCCCAGGTTGCTTCATGTCCTTGCTGGTGCGACTTCCAGAAACACCACTGGAAACATGGGGAAAATGGTTTCTCTTTCCCTTTCAATCTCCTAAAAGCATTTCCTGCACAACCCAAGTGGACGCCAGCCGACAAGGCTATCCTGCAAATGCAGTTTGCAGGCTTCTAGCCCAGCAGCACAGTGCAGAGCATGGGAAGGTGAGTGTTGGGCTGAGACAACAGACAAATAACTGGCCCACCCCTAACGAAGGCTTATCTCCTCCCCATAGGTGCCCCGCACCCTCCTCTGGCTGACGATTGAGCTAGCCATCGTGGGCTCGGACATGCAGGAGGTCATCGGCACAGCTATCGCGTTCAATCTGCTCTCAGCCGGACGGTACCGCCCCAGTGTGTCCCAGCTCATCAGGGCAGGCTGGGACCAGCTGCTACTTCTTCCCCAAGCCTTGTGCCTCCCTGAGTCCATTTAATCCTGCCGTCTCCTCTGACGCAGGGCCGTTGCCCTATTTCCTAGAAATGAAAAATGACTTGTCTAAAGTCACGCAGATGTGAGTTCTGCAGACTTCACAACTGCAGCCCCAAGCTCCCTGCCATGCCTAGCCTCCCATCTAGCTTTGCCCTTTCTAGAGTGTTCTGTGCTATTTCTCCATCTCCAGCACACTCTCACTCCCCTCGCCCTAGCTGTCTGAGGGCTCTTGGGTTCCTGCTCCCAGGAGGCCAGATTCCACAGTCCCCAGCCCAGAGGAAGACCCCTGGGCCAGTCTGGGCTAACCCGGGCCACTCTGGTTTCAGAATCCCACTCTGGGGCGGTGTCCTCATCACCATAGTGGACACCTTCTTCTTCCTCTTCCTTGATAACTACGGTAGGTGTGCACCTCACAGGGGAATGCTGGTGGTGAGGATGCCATGCTGGGGGAGGGGTCTGACATTGCCTGGCAGCGCATGGGAGCTCCCTCACCCTAACTGTGTGGCCAGTCACTTAGATTTGGGTTTCTTTTGTAACATGGGGAAAATAATGGCACAGACATCATAGGTTGTTGTGAAGATTCAGTGAGGTAATATATCTTAAGCACTTGGCACAGTGCCTGGAAGTGCTCCGAACATTAGGCATTAACAATTGTTTATGTTACAGAGGTTTTTGGTTTGTCTGTTTGTTCTGCCCCTTTGCCCTACCCCTAGGTTTGCGGAAGCTGGAAGCCTTTTTCGGATTCCTTATTACCATTATGGCCTTGACCTTCGGCTATGAGGTGGGAAGCCAGGCCTGCAACTCCCTGTCCCCGCAAGGTCATTCCTCTCCCTTCCCTCTACCCTCTACCTGTCAGGGTTGAGTGGAGGGCGAGAATCGGTAACAGTGGCAGTGGCTGTGAAGGGGCGGGGCGTGTCCTGACCAGACTCCTCCCTGCAGTATGTGGTGGCACGTCCCGCGCAGGGAGCGCTTCTTCGGGGCCTCTTCCTGCCTTCGTGCCCCGGCTGCGGCCACCCTGAGCTGCTGCAGGCCGTGGGCATCGTGGGCGCCATCATCATGCCCCACAACATCTACCTGCACTCGGCCCTGGTCAAGGTGAGTGGGGGGAGGGAGGGAACCGCCCCTGCCCCAGAGCTGCCCAGGCCCCGCCTCCATGCCTGGAGCTCCGCCCCTTTGGCACCTTCCTCCAGGAGAGTCATTCTCTCTTTTTAAAATTTCTTAATAATATCTTTTATTAGAAGTGTGGGGTGGTGGCTCACGCCTGTTAGCACTTTGGGAGACCGAGGCAAGAGGATCGCTTGAGACCAGGAGTTGCAGGTTGCCCTGAGCTATAATCAGGCCTCTGTGGCAAGAGCAAACATGTTAAAAAAAAAAAAAAAGAGCAGAGATGTAGGATTGGGTCCGCTGACCAAGGCCTGTCCAGACTGCCACATAGGGTACTTTAAAAGGTACTGGAGTGTGGGCGGACCACAGGCAGAAGTGTGAGAGTGGGGGAAATTGTGGTGCTCCTAACGGGCTTTGGCCTTTCGCCCTTTGACCTTCATAGTCTCGAGAGATAGACCGCACCCGCCGAGTGGATATCCGAGAAGCCAACATGTACTTCCTGATTGAGGCCACCATCGCCCTGTCTGTCTCCTTCATCATCAACCTCTTTGTCATGGCTGTCTTTGGACAGGCCTTCTACCACCAAACCAACCAGGCTGCGGTGAGACACACTTCCCCACCCTGTGTACCTGTGGCCATGCCCTACACACATGCCCTGCAAGCCTTGCTGAGGACCCAGGCAATGCAGGCTCTGCCCTGGACTCCAGCCACTGGAGTCCTGTCACCTGATAATCTTCACTGTTGATAGATAAACCATAGTTCATTCAGCAAATAATTAATTAGTGAGTGTCTGTTATATAACAGGCAGTGTCCCTAGACCCTGAAGATACAGCAGTCAATGATGCAAAGACCCTGCCTACTTGTAGCTTAAACAGGGAGGAGGCTGAGCACACAGGAAACAGGTCAACAAATAAGTACCCACAGGAGGCAGAGAGTGTGAACGACAATGACACCATGAAAGAAATAAAGGGGGCGATGCAGCATAATTGGGGGCATGGGGGTGGGGAGTTACATTAACCCGTGTGGTCAGGACAAGCTTCTTGGAAGAGGAGACATTTGTGATAACACTGAAAAAAGAGCTGGTCAGCTCCTCTCTGGCTCTCTGGGATTTGGGACCTGTGTAGGTCTCTCTTTCTGAGTGGGTTTCTGTCATGAGGCTGTAACAACTGCTAGCCAGTGGTGGGCACTTACTGAATGCTGAACACTGTGTGTGGGTCCCCTCTGGGGACCTGGGCACTGCCACTGCCTTGCTATGTGACCTTGGGAGGTCATGCCCCTCCCGGGGTCTCACTCTGTTCCTTGGCACAAGGAAAAGAGGTCTAAATAAGGGATTGCAAACCCTTCAAGACCAGGCGGGCCGCACAGCTGTGGGAAGTGGGTCGGTGTTGGAAGAGGGCGTGGAGGCATGAGAGCCAATTGTCTCTCTGGTAATGCCAGCTCTTACAAATCCAAGAGAAGCTGGAGACCGGGTTCTCATGGGAAGTCTTCTCAATTTTAAATGTTGTGAACAAATTCACATTACAGAAAAAAAAAAACCCAAGTTTGTTAGCCAAACAAAGTATGTCCGGCCAGATTCGGCCGGCGGGCCACCAATTTCTGAACTCTGGTCAAAGCCGGCAGTCTGGTTTTCTAAGACTGAACGTGCGCTTCACCTCTTCCTCCTGCTGCCCCGGTGCCCGCAGTTCAACGTCTGTGCCAACAGCAGCCTCCACGACTACGCCAAGATCTTCCCCATGAACAACCAGACGGTGGCCGTGGACATTTACCAAGGAGTAAGCGCGTAGCACGCGTGCGGGGGAGGGAGGGACCCGCCGGGGTTCCTCGCCTCGCCCACCTTAGGGGCGGAGCCTGCGCGGGGAGGGGCGGGACCATTGTTCTGACCACGCCCCGTCCCTCCAGGGCGTGATCCTGGGCTGCCTCTTCGGCCCCGCCGCCCTCTACATCTGGGCCATAGGTCTCCTGGCGGCCGGGCAGAGCTCCACCATGACAGGCACCTACGCGGGACAGTTCGTGATGGAGGTGGGGCAGGCCTGAGGTCCAAGGACAACAGGCGCACTGCTAGGGGCTTGGACACCCGGCCTTGTTGATCTTAAAGTAACCCAGAGGGCGCCACTATCAAGCCTCACTTTACAAATGAGAAAACTGAGCTTCAGAGAGATGAGGCGACCAGTGGAAGCTGCAGACCCAGGACTAACAGGAGCCTTTTCCCAAAAACTGTTTAGTCTTCAGCGACCAGCTGTGGGAGAACACCCCCCGCCCCCATTTCTCTCCACCCATCCCTTCTCTGCCACTTAGGGACAGAATAATGGAAAAACAGAGCATCCCCCAGGCATGAGGTGGGCTGAGGGAGAACAGAGGGTCCCTGCTTTGGAATCCCTAGTCCTGCCCATCCTCCCCACCAAGGTGCTCACCCCATACTCCCCAGGGCTTCCTGAGGCTGCGGTGGTCACGCTTTGCCCGAGTCCTTCTCACCCGCTCCTGTGCCATCCTGCCCACCGTGTTGGTGGCTGTCTTCCGGGACCTGAGAGACTTGTCAGGCCTCAACGACCTGCTCAACGTGCTGCAGAGCCTGCTGGTAAGATGGGCAGTCTCCACCACCTCTGCCAGCTGCAGAGCTAAACAGGAACGACAGCAATCCCCCCAGCCCCAACTGCCAGGCCCTATCCTAAACACACTTTGCCTACAAGGCTCACATAATTCCCACAGCCACCCTAGAGGGTAGGAATCACCATTTTATCCCCATTTTACAGGTGGAAAAACTGATGCACGAAGTTAAGTGACTAGTGGCAGAGTTGGGATTCAAAATCAGGCAGCCCCAAAACACCTTCTCCTGCTTTGGAGCCCCACGACCTTGGAAACTATAGAGGGAAAGAGGCTCAGAGTGGTTAGGGGACTTGCCCAAGGGCACACAGCCAGGCAGAGGATGACAAGATGCACCCATTCATCCCCTGCTGTATTCTGAGGGCAGGGTCCCTCAGCCTCCACCTCCCACTGCTCCCCCCAGCTCCCATTCGCTGTGCTGCCCATCCTCACCTTCACCAGCTTGCCCGCCCTCATGCAGGAGTTTGCCAATGGCCTGTAAGTACTCCCCATCCCAAGCACTGGATGTGCATGACCGCATTTGATCCTCACAACCACCCAGAGGTAGGAGGTACTATTATCCCTATTACCCAGATGAAGCAATTGAGGCTCAGAGAGGTTAATACACTTACCCAGAGCCACACAGCTAGAAAGTGGCAGTGCCAGTACTGGAATCCAGGGACAAGGGCTGTTTCTAGAGCCTGAGCTCCTCACTCTCACCCCAGATTCTGCTCTAGCCAAATCTTGCCCCTGTGCATCCTGGAGAGACTAGGAGGCAGAAAGTGGGCTGGGGGGGGGGGTCTATCTGCTCCAGGCCCCACAGCCCAGAGAAACTGAGAGCAGGCTCTGTGTATCCGCCCCCACCATCAGCTATGGGCACTAGGAGAAGAGGAAGAGGAGGAGGAGGAAAGGGAGAAGGAAGAGGAGAAGATGCAGGTGGTCCAGCTGTGTATGGCCAGTCCTGAGCCTCTCTTGTGTCCTCCAGGCTGAGCAAGGCCATCACCTCCTCTATCATGGCACTGGTCTGTGCCATCAACCTCTACTTCGTGGTCAGCTTCCTGCCCAGCCTCCCCCACCCCGCCTACTTCAGCCTTGTAGCCCTGCTGGCTGCAGCCTACCTGGGGCTCACTACCTACCTGGTACTGTGGGGCGAGGGGGTCCCTTGGGGATGGGGGAGGCAAAGCAAGGAGGCAACAGATGGGGGGGCATGGGGGGGACTTCCCCAGAGGTCTTGGCCTCTCCCCGACTCTGGGCCTCCTCTCCCCCAGATCTGGACCTGTTGCATTGCCCATGGAGCCACCTTTCTGGCCCATAGCTCCCACCAACACTTCCTGTATGGGCTCCCGGAAGAGGATAAGGAGGGGGCGACCTCTGGATGAGCCCCCACCCAGGGCCTGGCTGGAAGGCGGAACGGGTGGGGAAGACTGGCCTGCTGGACATGACAGGGCTTGAAGGCAGCAACACAGAGTGGGAGAGTTTTGGGGGCAGGCCCACGTGAGGTCCTTGGAGACCTACTGTTTCCTAGCTTAGACAAGAGATTAACCTCTGGGTCTCAGTGTCCTCATCTGTAAAATGGGGACAACACCAATCTTGCAATGGATGCTAAGCACTTTAACACAGTGCCTGGCACTTGGGACTAAAAAAAAAAATCATTCAAAAAATATTTATTGAGCACCTATAGGAGTGCCCTGACAAGACCAACGGTGGGGGTGGGGTGAGGCCGGACAAAGGCTCTAAACTGGCACTTTATTAAAATAGAGTCTAATAAATGCTAAATAAATACTAGTTCACTTCTCTTCTGGAACCTGGGGCCTCAAGGTTACATGTGGCCCTCCAGATCCCCAAGGGCGGCCCTGCAACTGAATCCAAACTTCACAGAACAAATCCCTTTAAAAGGATTTGTTTTGTAAAATTTTGATTCAGTCAAAAGGCCGCACTCAAGGATCCAGAAGGCCGCATTGTGGCCCCAAGGCTGCAGGTTCCCCATCCCAAAGTCTGATTCGCTCCTATTCCCCGCAGCCTTTCTGTTCCTCCTGCAACCCATTTTCCAGCCGTTAAAACGGAGGCGCGGTTCCCTCTTCTTCAGGGACCAGGTCATAAGGAACCCAAGAGTCCGTGCCTCCGAGGCCCAATTCATTTGCCATCTCCCCAGGGGACCGGGCGGCCGGGACTCCCACGCCGCCGCGCAGTTAACACTCCCTCTCAGCTGACTCCCG
>CM052439.1:15023707-15066353 GCA_028533085.1 Varecia variegata
CGTCTCTACTAAAAATAGAAAGAAATTATCTGGCCAACTAAAATATATATATAGAAAAAATTAGCCGGGCATGGTGGCGCATGCCTGTAGTCCCAGCTACTTGGGAGGCTGAGGCAGGAGGATTGCTTAAGCCCAGGAGTTTGAGGTTGCTGTGAGCTAGGCTGACGCCACGGCACTCACTCTAGCCCGGGCAACAAAGGGAGACTCTGTCTCAAAAAAAAAATAAAAAAAATAAGTACTGGAAAATTTAAAATTTCGCACATGGCTCACATCATATTTCTACTGGACAGAACTGGCAAGGCTGGAGTTCCTTCTGATGCCCCTCCTTCCAGCCCCTCCTGCACGTCTGGCCCCTTTGCATCCTTGATGGAGGTGGAGGAAGCTGCTAGAATCCTCAGTCAGACTGGGGTGAGAGTGGGGCGTGTTAGGAATTAAATTTTGGAGGCTACTCAGAGTGTGGTCCAGCAGTGACAGCATCACATGGGGCTCATTGGAAATGCAGAATCTCAACCTACTGAAGCAGAATCTGCACTTTAATAAGATCCTCAAGTGATCTGTTTGCACATCGAAGTTTGAGAAGTGGCCTATTAGACATCCAAGTGGCGATACAGGTGGTGGTCCTCTAACTGCTTTTCTTTGCTCAGTGACTTTGGAAGCAAGGCCAAGGCCGAGAGCCAGGCTGCAGAAGAGAATTGGAATTTGAAGGCACTGGAGAAAGTGCGGAGTAATTACTTAGGATGGGGATGTTAGTATGAATGGACAAGGAAAGTTGAAGTTTTTGTGAACTTAAAATGAGATCAGTCAGGGCCGTGGCATGTCTTCCTGCTCTCTCTTGGCTGTGTGGGTGCAGAGCTGAGGTTTGCTGCTGAGAGCCACACAGCACAGCTGAGGGGCGGGCAAAGCGGTAACTGTACTTGGAATCTAAGCTGGTCTAGGCAGGAAGTGAACATGTGAGGGATGAGAGGGAGCTGGAAAGATTAACAGCTTGTTGATCCTGATACGGTCACAGAATTGTGGGAGTCAGGGTCACAGAGCTGGAGAGAGAGGAGATGCTGGTCAGAGTGTGGGGAGCTTGAAAGTGAGATTATGCAGGGGGTGCAGTTATTGATAAGGAGAGGCTCTCAGGCAGCTGTTACCTTGGGTTGGGAATAAGATAAGAGGAAATAGCTGTTGGCTTTTCTTGGGGAGTGGAGCTGTTTAGACAAATGCCAGAAATATGAGGAAGAGCTTCCTGACTGGGAGGCAGGAGAGTAGGAGGATGAAGCCCAAGATGGAGGAGGAGGGGCTTCGAGAGCTGGGAACCCCCCAGTAGGTCTGGCGGGCAGAGGTGCCAAGGCCTGGGGCTGCCGCGGGCAGGGTGTGAGGGCACCACGGTAGCCTGGCCGGCTCAGCACCCAGCACATTCATCCCTCCAGGCCCTGTATAGTCTGAAAGGAGGTTGTGTTCATCACTGAGCTTCTAGCTCACAAACAACAATAACAATTGACAGTTTTAATTCTACGTGACAATTGCTACATTTATTTATTAATTTTTTTTTTTTTTTTTTTTTTTTTTTTTGAGACAGAGTCTCACTCTGTTGCCTGGGCTAGAGTGCTGTGGCGTCAGCTTAGCTCACAGCAACCTCGAACTCCTGGGCTCAAGCGATCCTCCTGCCTCAGCCTCCTGAGTAGCTGGGACTGCAGTCCTGTGCCACCATGCCCGGCTAATTTTTCTATTTTTACTTGCCTGGCTAATTTCTTTCTATTTTTAGTAGAGATGAGTCTCCCTCTTGCTGAGGCTGGTCTGGAGCTCCTGAGCTGAAGGGATCCTCCTGCCTCAGCCTCTCAGAGTGCTAGGATCACAGGCCCGAGCCACCACGCCAGGCCAAAGTTTTTTTGTGTGTGATTTGGCAGGTGAGTTGTTACACACTCCTTAGCAGATTCTCACTTTCAGGGCCACCGCCCTGATAACTGCTGTTTTTGATCCTTACAACCCTGTGTTATTACCTCCCTTTTTTACAGATGAAAGCACCAATGCTCAGAGCAGTTAAGTAATATGCCCAAGGTCACACAGCCACTAAAGAGATCTGAAGTGGGATTCAAACCCAGGTCTGCCTGGCACCAAAGCTGGGTCTACTTACAGGAGGATCTACTGCTGTTACCTGGGGCTGGGAATAAGACAAGAGGAGATAGCTGTTGCTGGTGCTGGCTGGTGATTCAGCTGGGGCCGTTTGCTTACACATCCCATGAAGATTCTGATTCACAGGTCCAGAAAGCGGTATCCCCAAGGGAATCAGCATGTTTTCCTGAGCACCTCAGGTGACACTGATGGTCGCGGGAGATTGGAAAGCACTGACCTCACTGGCTGGGTGCCAGGCTGGTTCGGTGGCAGGCTTCCTCATGGTGCAACCCACTTCCAGTTCCGGCAGAGTTTGAGTCACTATCAGCAGTGACTATCACCCAGTGCCCTTTTCACTGCCTTTCACTTAGATGACTTCATCTGAGGCTTCAAAAGTCCCAGGAGGTAGAAGAAAGCAGTATGAGTGGACCCACTTCTAAGTAAAGTGCCAAAGCTGGAACAAAAGCCTCCCAATCAGGACATCCAAATTCACCGTTCTTCCCACTCCCTATTTCTTTAGGAAAGTGCTAAGTAATGTCTGTGAATAAGGAGGCCAGTTTTAGGGGGAGCAGCCCCCAAACTCCACCCCCACCTCCCCTGCACATCCTCATTCCTGCAGGAGAGCCTCCCCCAGCCCACCTTGGGGCATTAGAGTTCCTTCAAGCCAGCTGTGCCCAGGCCTGGGGATGAATGAGACTTTGTCCCTGCCCTGTAGTGGGGAGAAAAGGGCGTATTTATTTACCTCAGGCTGCGTGAAATGCCTCGATTCAGTAAATACAAAATCCTCTGAAAAAAGGCAACTTCTTTGAGGAAGTTAGTGATAAACACTTGGGTGGAGTAACCCCTTAAATGCCAGGTAATCAGGCAGCTATGGGAGGAATTAGTGGGCCCTGGGGCCGGGCTAGAGGGGCATATAGCAACAGAGAAAGTTCGCTGCTTCCACAGATCCAATTATGTCTCCCCTACCCACTCCCTTCAGGATCCAGCCCCATCAGTCACTGAGCTTTAGCGACTCCGGTCCTGAAATAAACTCCGGCCTGATTCCTTTCATTCCCCCACCCCTCTTCCTGCTGCCAGGGATGTGACTTGACTTGACTTTCCTCCCAGGCAGGGTTGCCAGAAAATGCAAGGTGCTCAGTTAAATTTGAATTTCAGATAAACAATGAATACTTTTTGAGTATAAGTATTCCCAATATTGTATGGGATAATGGGACATACTTATACAAAAAAATTGCTTGTTGTTTGTCTGAAATTCAAATTTAACTGGTAGTCCTGCATCTTTGCTTGCTAAAGCTGGAAGCCCTACCCCAGGGCCCCTGCCAAAGCCTCCCACAGCCTCCCAACCTTTCTCAAGATGGCTGTTCTCTGGCTCCCCATTGCCTACAGGGTAAAATCTCAATTCCTGGCCCCCTGCCTCCTTGCCCAGTCCTATTTCTTACCCTTCCTACCCCACTGCACTTGCCCCCCGCCCCCCCCAATCCTAGCTTGCTGGGATGATGGGCCCTAAGCCCCTTGCTTCGGACACTGTTCCCTCTACTGGAGAACCTTCCCCTCCTCCTCCTCTGGCTAGGCTAATTCCTAACACCCCAACACTCAATTCAGGTGTCACCTCTTCGGAAGAGCCTCCCTGAACCCTCACTCCACTCCCCACCCGGGTTAGGAGCTCCTTTCTCTCTGATCCCGAAGAACCAAGTGAATATTTCTTTATCCCAACACTGTCAAACTGTCAAAATTGTAATAGTGTGGTGTTTACCAGCTGCCTTGGATTATGAGTTTCTGGAGAGCAGGGGCTGTGTTCTTCAGCTCTGTTCTCTCTGGAACTGGAAATTCCTGTCTGGTTGGCAAATAGCAGGGGCTTGATCGATAATTTTACAGATAAGGCCCTCGGTAAAGAAGGGACGTCATTTATTGAATGCCTCTCGCCAGCTAAGCACTGTTGCTCTGGGCCAGTGTTTCAGGTATTATTTTTGATCCTATGACCAGAAGACAGTTCAGGAGACAGCATGCAGCGAGGCTCGTGCGGGACTTGTCTGCGTGTGCTCCATATTCCACTCCCCCAGTTGGGCAGATGTGAGGCCTTGGTGTTTGCTGGCTGGAAAATGTATCTCCTTGGAAACCATCCTGGCAGTTCTAGAAAGTGGAGGGTGCTTTCCAGAGAAGGGGCCTCCTATGGTTTGAACGTTGCTGCCCCGACAAATTCATTTGGTGAAACTTAATCCTGGGTGCGATAGTATTAAGAGGTGGGGCCCTGAGGAAGTGAAGTGATTAGGTCATGAGGGTGAATCCTCAGGAATGGATTTGTGCCCTTATAAAAGAGGCTGGATGGCCGGGCGCGGTGGCTCACGCCTGTAATCCTAACACTCTGGGAGGCTGAGGTGGGTGGATTGCTAGAGGTCAGGAGTTCGAGACCAGCCTGAGCAAGAGCGAGACCCCATCTCTACTAAAAATAGAAAGAAATTAGCTGGACAACTAAAAACATATATATATGAAAAAAAATTAGCCGGGCATGGTGGCACATGCCTGTAGTCCCAGCTACTCTGGAGGCTGAGGCAGTAGGATTGCCTGAGCCCAGGAGTTTGAGGTTGCTGTGAGCTAGGCTGACGCCGAGGCACTCTAGCCAGGGCAACAGAGCCAGACTCTGCCTCAAAAAAAAAAAAAAAAAAAAAAAAAAGAGGCTGGATGTTGTCTATTCACTGTAATGATAGTTTCTTTGGCTGTGCAGAAGCTTTTTAATTTGGTCAGGTCCCATTTATTTATTTTTGTTGATGCTGTGATTGCTTTTTGGGTCTTCTTTATAAATTCTTTGCCTAGGCTGATGTCTATAAGAGTTTTTCCTACATTCTCCTCTAGAATTCTTACAGTTTCCTGCCTTATGTTTAAGTCTGTTATCCATCAAGTGTTGATTTTTGTGAGTGGCGAGAGGTGTGGATCCTGTTTCAGTCTTCTACATGCGGCTATCCAATTTTCCCAGCACCACTTATAGAGAAGGGATTCTTTTCCCCAGTGTATGTTCTTGTTTGCGTTGTCAAAATGGATTAATAAAATGTGGTCTATGTATACCATGGGGTACTACTCAGCCACAAAAAACAATGGTGATCTAGCACCTCTTGTATTATCCTGGATGGAGCTACAGCCCACTCTACTAAGTGAAGTATCACAAGAATGGAAAAAAAAGCACCACATGTACTCACCATCAAATTGGTACTAATTGATCAACACTTATGTGCACATATAGAAGTAACAGTCAGTGGGGATCAGGCAGGTGGGAGGGGGGTGGAGGGGATGGGTAAATTTACACCTAATGGGTGTGGTACTCATGGTCTGGAAGGGGCACGCTTGTAGCTCTGACTTGGGTGATGCAAATGCAATAGATGTAACCCAAACATTTGTAGCCCTGTAAAAATTTTGAAATTAAAAAAAAAAAAAAAGAGGCTGGAGGAAGGCTGTTTGTTTCTTCCTTTGGCCATGAGAGGATGCCACTAGAAGATACCACCATCTATGAAGCAGAGAAAGCCCCCACCAGACACCTAATCTGCTGGTGTCTTGATCTTGGATTTCCCAGCATGCAGAACTGTGAGCTATAAATTTCTATTATATATAAATTACCCAGTTTAAGGTATTTTTGTTTGGCAGCCAAAATGGACTAAGACAAGAGCCAAAGTGTAGAGAGCATGGAAGGATGTCAGGATATCTGGCCAGATTCTATAGGGCTGTGCAGTTCACCTAGGGTTCTATTCCTCTAGCAAGGGGGAGACAGAAATTGAGCAGAGCTGTACTTGCTCTTATGAGTTCACACTTTGGGAGGAAACTTCCTAAATTGAGGTTTGTGTCCCATAGGAACTGGAATTACATTGAAGGGTTGGGTAGCTGGGGGAGCTGGCCTACCATAATGACCACCACCCTCCTAAGTAACTCCTACTTAAATTATATCTATCTATGCAAATAAACATACATAGTGTGTATGTGTTGGGGGGCACCTTTAAAATCATCTTTAATTGGTCTTAAATATATAATCTAAGTGGTAACTTCTTACAATGCTTACTACAGTAGGCACATCGCTGTCACTTATGCTTACTATGCAAATGAGTCTCCAGGTAAATCCACAGGCCTCTCCTTACTAAAGCTTGCTCTATGAAAGAGCTGGACTGGCTAGTAAATAAAAGTGCTTAGTGATGGGTTTGGTTTCAGGAGGTGCTCAGATAGTCTCAGACTAGCTCTCTTAATTTCTGACTGTTTTGTCAAGTCAATCCCTGTTCATTCAAAAGCGAAAGTGTCATAGCACAAGATAAGCACTGTAAACATAACTGCTCAACCACCTGCAGCCTTGGTGTCATGGAAAGAATGTAGACTTTGGAACCACACACATTTGGGCAAGCTGGAGTGACGTTTCAAAACTTCCTGAACCCCACTTCTTCCTGGAACCGCTGCGGCATTCTTCACTGGGTGGCTATGAGGGTTGCAAAGCCCCCAGCCCACTACTGCTAACAGTAGTAACCTGCATCTCAATGCAGAACTCCAGGAAAACACCTGCTTTCCTGGTTGAAGGAATTCCAAGCAGAGATTCTAGGTTCCATCTCCACATTTGCATGTTAGAGGTTTTAAACTTGAAAAGTTCATTTAGCTTAAAAGCATGGAATTGTCAAGGATATTCATCTCGGATTTATTTATGATAATGTAAAACTGGGAAACAAATATCCTCCAGTAGGAAACCGATTTCATAAATTAGTCCAGCCACGTGATGAAATACTTTGCAGCATTAAAATTATGCTTTTGAAGACTATTTAGTGACAAGAAAAATGTCCATGTGGGGGATGGCCAGGCTTGAAGCTCTGACTCGGGTGGGGCAAGGGCAATATACGTAACCTAAACACTTGTACCCCTGTAATATGCTGAAATAAAAAAAAAATGTCCATGATAAAATGTTGACTACAAAGAAAAGCAGCAGACAAAACATCACACAATATGACCCCACTCTAAGAAACAAGTAAAATACAGAGATAAATATAACAGGCACAGAAGCACCCAAAACAAGCGCCTTCCCCTGGGAGTTGGGAGGGGTGGAAAACGTTATTTTCTTCCTGTGAGTTTTCTAAGTTTCCATCAATAATCCCGTAATGCCTTTATGGGCTCAGCACGCTGCGGCTTCCCAGCCCTGTTATATTGCCCTTAAATCCGAAAATAACCACCGACGTTGTTCGTAAGCCGTCGTCGGGGCCACCCGAGGCGCGCAGACCCGGGCGGAGCCCTGCGCCCCCTGGCGGCGCCCCGAGGCCCCGCCCCACGGGGCAGGAGCGACGGGGCGGGGCGCGGCGCGGAGCCCAAGCCCAGCCCAGCCGTGCCCGGGCAGGATTCGCAACACCCGGAGGCCCGGAACGCTCCGTCGGGAACCGCGCAGGCAAGCCAGGGTGGCCGGGCCGGCGGAATGGGGGAGTGTGGGCCGGTGGGGACGGGGCAAGGGCCGCGGTGGCGCCAGGCTGGGGTCCTCAAACTTTCTCGGAGCGCGCGGGCGGCTGGGCCCGCTCCCGGGACTTAGCTTCGGGCCGGGGCCCAGCCCAAGGAGCCCGCGCCAGAATGGGGTTTCGCTTTCCCTGTGCGCCCAGGGTAGGCGGATAGGCGTGTGGCACCTGGTTAGCCTTGGGAGCTGAGCTGCGTGTTGTGGGCACCCGAGAGCGGACCAGGGCCCCCGCTTACTGGCACGAGTGGCCTGTCTGTCGCAGGGTGTGCCCACCATGGCAGCCCCAGAATGGCCAGCTGTGTGTGGGATGGGGACTTTCATGGCTCTCGCTGGTGGGAAGAGGGAAGGGAGACAGACCAGGTCCTGGCACCGATCCCAGGTTGCCCCTGCATGCCCTGGCAACAGTCTTGGTGTAGACAGGTGAATATTTAAGGGGTGGGGGAATGCGGGGTCCTAGCTTGGAGTTGGCCGTGGAAGCCAATGAGCAGCCTAAGGAGAAGCAACCGTTGTCACCATGACTTTGCCCTCAGCCAGTCCTGCTTCCAGGTGCTGCTCCCTGGGCTGGTTCAGAAAGCTACAGGGAAGTGCCATCCTCCTGGTGACCTCTTTGGGTGAGAGTAAAAACAAAACAGTGAAATGGGGAGAGGAAACCAAGTGGAGAAGACTGGGGCAGGAGCCAGGGAACACTGAGTGGGAGGACGTAGAGGGAGGCTGCTGGAAGGCTTGGCCTTGACCTTGTGGGCTCTGCACCCGTTCTTGTCCCTATGGGGTCTCCATTCTCCTCACTCCACTGTGGCCTCCGTGCAGTACCTAGAGGCTTGGGGTTCTAGCTGAGCACCCTGGATGTGGGATAAGTGGGGGCCTGGGAATGAGGGTCAGAGCCATATGTCATGGAAGGGCCCTCAGGTGTCCAGTTCTCTGGGCTCTGAAATATTCATCTCACTGGTGAGCTTTGGTTTCAAAGCTGGTGCCTTTGGCCTGGCCAGTGGTAGCAAGGGAGCCGGGTGCTGTCTGGGGCAAAGGGAGAAACATACTTCTCATCTGCCTGCCTTCCTTGTCTCTCCAGTCATGAGGACCCAGAGAACTGGTTTATAGCTTATAAAGAAGTGGCAGGACCACACAATGTTGGGGCCCTGACTGCCTCCGTCTTCTTGTGCTATGACATTAGGGCCTCACTTGTAAAAATGAGCATGTCACAGAGGTGATGATGGGTTATACTGTAAGTGTCAGGAGAACCTAATGTCACGAGCTGGGGTAATAGCCATCTTGGCTCAGTCTCCTCCTCTGAGAATGGCGGCCTCAGCCAGAAACTGTCAACCTCAGAGCACCTCCAGCCCCAAAACTGCTCACTCTGGGCCCTTCAGAAAGAGCAGAAGACACAGAGAAGGGACACACATACTTGTGTGTTTTCAGAGGGCTGAACTGGGAGGACCAGAGTGGAAGCTCATACAACTCTCTGGGAGGAAGTTCTGGTAACAATATTGCTGACCATGATGGGACCTTCTGGATGGGAATGCTGTGCAAGGGTTGACCGGGACAGAATCTGCCAACCCTAAGAGTCTGGGATTCTAGGCAAAAGTCTGAGACTTGTTTTGAAGTAGAAATGAAATCCTTTTTGTTCTAGTAGAGTCAGAAAAAAAAAAAAAATCCAGAAGTCCACAGGCCACAGTGGTGGGTACCTAGAGGGTTCTCAATACATTGGTCGGGGAGGATGGTACTAATGAGTCCTCACTCTTGTATAATGATTTGTGCTTCTCCAGTACACAGAGGTGAGGTTAGGGGGTACCAGTTTCCTGGTTCTGTGCTAGCTGGCATGTCCCCCAGCCCTTGGCAGTAAATCCCACCCTAGAGGTTATAATAGCAGCTGTGTGGAATGGGGGAGAAGGGAGGACAATTGCAGAGGATCCTGGCACTGGGATGACTCCCTGAAGGAGGGCATGCCTGGCACTTAATGCGACGGCTCTGAGGGGCATACTTGGTATAAGCACAGGGGTTTTAAGATTTGAGGAGGTTGGACATGAATTACTCTCAGGGTTGGGTCTGTCTGTAACACAAGGAGGCCTCCTCTGCAGATTCCAGAGCCTTAACCCTACAGATGCCCCCGGGAGAGCCCAAGCCCGGCTCCAGGGGAGGAGAGGCCCCTCGCCCCTGGACCTGAAAACCTTGACACCCAGCAAGTCCTGCTGTTTGAGCCCACCCAATTCTGCTGCCACCATGGCTGAGTCTGGGGTGCTGCAGGAGAAAGTGGGGACTCTGGTTCCTTCCTGACAGGGGACTGGGGCCGTGAGAGGAACAAACTTAGGTCTGTAATGGTCAGGGAGGGGCAGGGTCCGAATGCCGCTGTAACAGCATCCCACAGGATATTAACAGGTGCACCTTGATAGACGTGTTTCAGGCTTAAGGAAGTTTGAAGGAACACTTGGTTAAACAAAGTTGGGCAGATTTGCTTACTGCTGGACTTCTCTGAGACAGAATGTGCCACTGTGCTTTGTGAATTTCCAGAAGGGGATGTGGACTGTTTCTCAGACTCATCTGTTTCCAGAGCTTATCCATTAAGGTCTCCTGGGGCATGACTGTCTGGGAAATTCCTGGCTAGGTGATTCTGTCTCTCTGCTTTCTGGTTCCAGTAAACTAGTCCCTATTCCTCTGCCTCATAGGGGTTGATTTAGGGATAAAGGGAGGCCAGAGGAAGTTATTTGCCTGGATTCCCACAGCTAGTTAATGACCCCGGGTCTCTTGACTTCCTGCCTCATACTCTTTCTTTCCTACAGTGTCAGGCTGTTTCTCTGTAGGCTCTGGGCTAACTGAGCACCAGGAGGAACTGGCCAGGGTCCAGAGGGCATTGTGGGGGCAGTTTGGGAGGGAGGGAGTTACGGCCATCCCCATACCTAGAACATGCCATGCACTTCTGTCCCTGTGGATGTTCTCCGACCAGCTGCACATCAGTAGTGACCCCCAGTGTAGACTGGGAGGTGTGTTATTCTGCCCTGAAGCCTTCTGTCAGGCAGTTCATTCAGAATCAGAAACTGGCAGAGTTAGAGTGGCCTTTGATCTTTCTACTCAGCGTACTCATCTGAAAAACTGAGTCCAGAGATAGGAAGTGGTCTACCGTGACTCACGTCACACGATGGAGTCAGTACCAAAGCTGGGACAAGCATTGGTGGTATAGTGGTGAGCATAGCTGCCTTCCAAAGCCGGGACAAAAACTCAGGTCCCTGCCTCCTAACCCAGGCTCAGGCATCAGACCGAGTGACTTTCCGCAGGGAAAAGGAATTGGCCTCAGCAATACACTTGCTCAGCTCTTTTCTGCTGTTTTGATCTCTACCGACTCACCCCTGCCCTCACCCCTGCCCCAGCTGCCGCCTATTCTCGCAGGTGACTGGCGGGGGGTGTCTCCGGGGCTTCCGCTCCAGCTCCAGCCGGGTGTGAAGCAAAGGGGTGCACTTTAAATCCGACGTCAGGTCTGGATTTAGCCCCATCTCTGCTGTTTGCCTGCCGTGGGACCTTAGATCTGTTTTTCTCTGAATCTCACCGACAGAGTGGGGGTAAGAATATCTACCTGACAGGGCTGTAGTGAGGATCAGATGTGCCGTAGTTACTACAGGTGGAGTGTCCCTTATCCAAAATGCTTGGGACCAGAAATGCTTTAGATTTTGGATATTTTCCGATTTTGGAATATTGGTGTCATACTTAAGGGTTGAGCATCCCTAATGTGAAAATCTGATATCCAGTGCTCATTGGAGCATTTCCTCTGAGTGTTATGTCGGTGCTCAAAAAGTTTTAGATGTTGGAGCATTTTGGATGAGGGATACTCAGCCTGTACTTAGTTGCTTAGTAAGTACTTCTAGTACTTACTACTCTAAGTAGTTCTCTTCCCTGCCCATCCCCAGTTCTCCAATGCAGGTTGTTAATTATCTGTTGAATTCCTCTGCCTCTCTTCCCTCCTGATCTTAAAGTTCAACTGAAAAGAAACACAAAGAAGGAGGTGGATAGGGCCTGCTCTTCGGAAGTGGCAACCGCCAGCCAGTTAATGGCTTCCTTTTCCTTATACGTGCTGCCAGGCCGTCTGACTCCTGACTTGGCTGGGGTCTCTGAGATTAGCATCCTGATGACAGGATTCTGCCTCCAGAGACTAGGGTGATGGGGGAACTGTGGTGCCTGGGTCCTCCTTGGAGCCGGGAGCTGCCCCTCTGTCTCCAGGGAGAGGCCGCCCTGCTTGGCTAGAGATGGGGCTGGAGGGTGGGGTGGAGCTGGGAGCGGGAAGTCCTGGGCTGGCAGTCTTTATCTACTGAGCCAGGAGATCACTAGAGAACAGAGGGATTGGTGGCTTGTTCTGGCTCCTCCCAAGGGGGGTGTGTGCTTGTGTCTGTCACTGAGTTCTCAGACAGTGGGCAGAACCGGGAAGGGAAGTTCCAAACCCATGACCAAGAGGCCCTGGGGTGGAGCAGGAACTTTCTTGGCTCTGGGGGGGTTTCTTGTCTGTCACATGACCACATGATTCTCAAAGTCCATTCCAGCTCTGATATTTCAGTTTAGGTCCCTTCAGTTTCATCCTCTTGAGTGGGGTAGGTAAAGGAAAAGAGAGGGAAGGAAACAGGAAATGTCTGAGAGATCTGAGCGTGGCGGCTCAGCTGTGCTCCTGCGCTGCTGGGTGGGGTTTCCTGAGATGCACACTCTGAGCTATTCTTTCCATTCTGGCTCTGGGCAACCGTCCCTGGCAGGGAGGAGGGCAGGCTGCCTGGACCCGTCAGCTGCTCCTTTCCATCCCTCCCTCCAACACACACCCCCTCTTGCTGTAACCCTGGTAGCTCCGGCCTCCTCTGCAGATTCCAGAGCCTTAACCCTACAGATGCCCCCAGGAGAGCCCAAGCCCGGCTCCAGGGGAGGAGAGGCCCCTCGCCCCTGGACCTGAAAACCTTGACACCCAGCAAGTCCTGCTGTTTGAGCCCACCCACTTCTGCTGCCACCATGGCTGAGTCTCGGGTGCTGCAGGAGAAAGTGGGGACTCTGGTTCCTTCCTGACAGGGGACTGGGGCCGTGAGAGGAACAAACTTAGGTCTGTAATGGTCAGGGAGGGGCAGGGTCCGAATGCCGCTGTAACAGGTGTTGTGAGAGGGGACAGACCTAGAGATTCAAGCTGCTGCAGACACAGCTGCCTGCTCCCTGCCGCTGGAGTTGCTTCCAGCAGAAGCCGAATGCCTACTGTATTTCAGGAAAATCTGGGCTTCCAGTGGGAACGTTAAAGGTCCTTTTTAGCCCCTGGAGACTTTGAGGCCCTCTAGCAGGCACCAGCAGAACGCCGAAGGCCTGGTGTCTGGTTTTTGGGCATCACCCTCACTGTCGGGCATGACCTCCCCGCCCTTTGCCCTCCTTCCTTCTGTTCTCCGTCTTCTCCAGCCCCTGCCCTTAGACACAGCTGGGAGAGTCAACCTGGCTGCTTCCCCGTTTCCCTGCTACCTAGACAGACGGCAGCCCCAAACCTCATCCCTAGAGAGGTGGCCAGGGCACTCACGTAGGTGGGAGCAGCCTGGGAGCAGGCTGCAAAGCTGCACGCCTGGCAGCCTGGGCCCCAGCGGCTCCTGCGGTCAGACAGTGTTTTTGGCACCGCTCAGAGGCAGGTGTGGCGGAGTTTAGAAACTCCCCTGACGGGCACTGATGCTGGGGGTTTCCTCTCCTGCGCCCAGCTGTCTTTACACCAGAGAGCTAGCATCCCGCCCTGGCCCCAGGGCAGCTCTGTGATCGAGGATAGGTCACTCTGCCTCCCTGCACTGTGGCTGTCTGGTGGCTGAAGTGAGGTGAGGGCTTGGCTGGCCTTGGGTGAGTGAGTTTCCTTTCAGCTCTGACCTTTATGAATCTCTGTGCCTGGACCACCCTCTTCTCCTCGTGCTGTGGGACAGGGTTTGAGCCCTGTGGCATTGTGGAGGGTCTTCTATCGTCACAAGAGGGTCTCAGATGGGGAGCCCTGGTGGCAGTGATGAGAAGCTGGAAGGACAGGGTGCCCAAGTGAGGGACTAGGAACAGGGCCTGGGGAGTCAGTCTTGGGCCTCCAGTCTTTACTTCATCCCACCCTAGCTAGGTAGCCTTGGCCAAGTGACTCCATTCTTCTAAGCCTTAATTTCTTCATTTGTAAATGGGAATAGTAATAACAGTACTCACCCTGGACCACTGTAAGGATTTAATGAAATAATAACTGAAAATAGCCAACATTCATCCCTGTTTACCAGGGGTTAGTCATCGCTCTGAGTGCTCTGTGTATTTTTTCATTTAACTCTTAGAAGAAGTCTGTGGGGGGTACTATTATTAGTGGTGAACCCATTTTCCAGGTGAAGAAACTGAGGCATAGTGACGTTCAGTGGTCAGTGGTGGTCTCTGGTGTAGACAGGCTGGTGGCTGAGGCCCCAGAGAATGGGAGTGGGACCTGTTGTGTTTCCAGCAGGCCTACTGGAGAATTCCTCTGACACCAGAAGCGTGAAGGGGAGGCTGGGGAGTGCAGGAGGGCATCTCTGTGAGTCAGCAGCCTGCGTGGCTGGTCTAGAACCCGGAGTCCTGGTGGCCCATCCCAGGCTGACCCTTCTCTCCTTGAATCACCTCTCACCTTTGGTCTGGGAAGGGACCTGTTTGCCCTGCGTGGCTTAGGGGTGGGAGGGAGGGGCAGGTGTCTGGCCAGGCAGAGGGCAGGCCCTGCGTAGCCCAATGTCCAGGATGAAAGTCTGTTGTCAGAGCTGGCAGTGGGCTCAGAGATCATCTGGCCTGCCCCACCTCATTTCACAGAGGTGCACCCCAAGGAGGTGAAGGGATAGGTCACAGTGACATCATGGTTTGGTGGCCCTTCCGGCCAGTGCCTCTCGTGCCATGTTCACCCAGCCACCTGTGTATCGCCTCTCTGATGGTAGACGTCAGATGGGCCTGGGGTGCTGAGCTGAGGGCAATAATGACAGACACCCCTACTCCAAAGGTGACCTGCCCCACACCCCTTCCTCCAAATAGGACGCCATTCTTTTTGTGGAGCCAAAAGTGTGTTTTCAAAGGGGCCAGGTAGAGGGGTCCCAGGAAGGGGAGCCTCTTGCTCCAGGGGAAGACAGGGCCCAGCGTCTCTCTCTCTCTTTTTTCTTTTATCCTATTAAGAGAATTCACATAGTACAACTACTTAATATTATTTTCCTACCCTGACATAAACCAAGACATTTTCAAAAACAGTTCAAATCTCTGCATCTTAAGCTCCCAGCACTCTCTGTGGCCCTTCCCTCGTTCTCTCGCTGCGAGTTTCTCTAGGGTGTTCTGCCCACTGCGTGGCGTCTCCCCCACTCCGCCCTCCTGGTGCCTGGCTTGCCGCCTCACATCCTCGCCGTTGGGAGGGCACTTCTTATTTCTGACCTGACGTTCTCGCTCTGGCTCTATCCTGCCTACTCCGGGGAGATGGAGAACAGCTTTCCTCAGAATAACCCACTTAGGCACCTGACCTGTCATTCAAGCTCCCTTCCCAGCCCTCCGTGCACCGTCTCCTCTCCACCTCATCCCAGTTGTCATGAGAGAAGACATAAGACAGTCCTCATCTGATTCCCGAGCTGTACAGGGTGTCCTAAAAAGAGAGGCAGGTCTCTCTTGCTTCCAGCAGAGGCTCTGACGGATGCTGACCTGGGTCTGGGGTATCCTCCCTGGGGGTCCTAAAGGTCTGGCCCCTGGGGGATGCACTAGGAGAGCTGGTGGCACTGTCAAGGGGCTCAGACTCTGCCAAGGCTTATCCTTACCAGGGACACAGGGGCCTTCCAGGGACCTCCTCCTTAGATTTTCCCAAATCTCCAATTCTGCCACCTCAGAGGGTAATGCCAGACCGGAGAATGTTTATTTGACAGAGAAGGCATAAGAGCACAGTGTGACATGAAGCATGGGACCCAGGATCCTGAAGGCCTTGATTCTGGTTATGCCACTAACCTGCTAGTTCAGTGATCCTGGGCGTCACTTCACTGTTCTGAGCCTTGATTCTCTCATCTGAAATGAACGTTCGGGGCTGTACAACCTCCGGGTCCCCTCTAGCTGTTTCTGGGGTTCCTTGCCCGCCCTGCCCCCTGGCTGTGGGGCTCTTCCGGTCTTGTGGACTGACTCCTCAGCTCCCCCTCCCTGCTAGCCACTGCCCTGGGGGAAGGCAGGCAGAAACCATAGAGATTCCAGAGACCCTGGGATTGCAAATGTGTGTCTCCCCCTCCTAGTGGGGTTTGGGGCCCTGCACTTACTATCCATTCCTTAGCAGGGCCAGTGAAGACAGCAGCCACAGTCACAGGCTGCCACATGCCTTTCTAACACGCCACAGCTGTTATTTGAAGGAACCAGAAAGTCCTGTCTCAGGCCTGCCCTTTCCTGTGGCTTCCCAGCCCCCACGGCCAGCTCTGTGCACCCTCCCGCCCAGCCTCTCAGCTCCCCGACTCAGCCTGCCCTGGTCCACTGGTCCACTGGCCCCTTCCCCCTGGGGCCTGGCAGCTCTGGCACTGGGGCTGGCTTGTTTTCCTCCTTCTCCTCCTCCTCTTCGCTTTCTACTTTGAGCCTTGGCTCTGTCCCAGCTCTGGCTTTCAGGCCTGGTGTTCTTGGCAGCTGCCTTGGGGGTGGGGCTGACCCTTTCAAAGGGTCGCAGCTGGCCCTGTGAGTCACCAGGAGGCTTCTTCTCTGGGTCTGCTGTCAAGCCCAACACTGGAAGGTTTTCTTTGTTTGTTTGTTTCTTTTTTTTTTTTTTTTTTTTTTGAGATGGGGTCCTGCCCTGTCACCCAGGCTAGGGTGCCGTGGCGTCAGCCTAGCTCACAGCAACCTCAAACTCCTAGGCTCAAGTGATCCTCCTGCCTCAGCCTCCCAAGTAGCTGGGACTACAGGCATGTGCCACGACACTCGGCTAATTTTTGTATTTTTAGTAGAGACGGAGTCTCGCTCTTGCTCAAACTGGTTTCAAATTCCTGGCTTCAAGCGATCCTCCTGCCTCGGCCTCCCAAAGTGCTAGGATTACAGGCGTGAGCCACCTCGCCCGCCCGGAAGGTTTTCTTAATTGAGAACAGGGAGTCCTGGGCTGCCCTGTCCTTGCCTCCCCCAGCACCGAAGCTCAGCGGCTCCTCTGGGCTCCCGAGCTGACCCTCCTCCTGCTGCTCTCCCAGGGCCAGGTTGGTGCGGTGAGGAGAGGCGCAAGGGGCAGGGGCTTAGCTGGTGGGGAAGTGGCTTGTGGACAGCGAATGACAGGCTGTGATCTAGAGAGAAAATAGGAGGGTCTCCTCCGTGGACGCAGCCTGGATTGGGCTGGAAGGGGGCCGGTGGCTGGGGAGCTGGGCCTGGGCACTCATGACTGTTGTCCTTGTCTCCCATTTCAGGTCCCAGCAGCTGGGGTTTCCCCTCAGCCCTCGAGCACCATGTCCAACCCCAGTGCCCCACCTCCGTATGAAGACCGCAACCCCCTGTACCCTGGCCCTCCGCCTGCTGGGGGCTATGGGCAGCCGTCCGTCCTGCCGGGTGGGTACCCCGCCTACCCTGGCTACCCACAGCCTGGCTACGGTCACCCTGCTGGCTACCCGCAGCCCATGCCCCCCGTCCACCCGATGCCCATGCACTACGGTGAGTGTCTGAAGGGCAGATGGTGCGTGGGTGGGAGGGGCGACGCTTGGAGCAGATGAGGCCACCTTTCGTCCCTGTCTCTTCCACTTCCTCTCTGATACCCTTTCCCTGCGTCTCTGTTTAGAGCTCTCCTTCTGTTTGCTGTGGTCGCTACCCCCCTTAGCACCTGTCCCCCAGCCACTTCATTCAGCAAGGACACCGAGTCCGTGAGACTCGTACCAGAACCTACACCCCAGAGGAGACAGTGTGGTTGGGTGAAGCAATGACTTCCGAGCCTTACCCCAGAAGACCGTTTCTGTTTCCCAACGCAGCGCCTGCCACCCACCCAGACTCCATGTCTTCCTTAGCAACTGCCTTTGGAACCCAAAGCACTTTTTTCTTTTAAAATTAATATTAATATCCTTGGTGCTGAGAGATCCTCATCCTTTAGGGTAAAATCTGATTTTTGCAAACATCCAGAAGTTATTTGGGACCAAATCTGGTAAACGTCATGGCAGGTAAATGCTGTATTTGGTCAGAAATGAGGTGAGATTAGAATGCAGTGAGACTCCTTTCCTGGGTGGCTCACATGCAGATTTTGAAAGCACTTCGCCAAAAGGCATTCAGGGAATGTTTGGAGCCCCTGCAACGTCTCTGGAATCTTGCAGTGAGTGTCCTGCCAACTCGTCTGGATGTGTGTGTTGGTGTGCATCTCAGCGCGTCACTCATAGTTTACAGTCACGCACACATGTGACGAGTCTGTTCTGTGAGGCCGGGTGCAGCCCGGTTTCACCCTGTGTCCCCCCACCCCACACACACATCCTGCACTTTGCTACCTCCTTTCCTCTGACCCTCCATCCTCGCGTGCCCCACTCTACCCCGGCCAGCAGCACCCACTGAGGCTCCACGGCCTGCTCCTGCCTACACTGTGACCCTGCCACCTGCCCTCAGTGGCGTGGGCTGGGCACAGAGGCATGCTGATGGAATGGCTCACACCTAAGCCCTCTCGTGACAGGCCAGCTCTGGGTGGCTCTGAGGGCATCTAGAGGACCCTGCTTGGGCGAGGAGTTCTTTTTTTTTTTTTTTATTTTCTTTTTTTCCTTTTTCTGTTTCCTTCAACTTAGTGACCAAGGAGTTCTTGCATTATAACACTTGTCTTTTGGTTGGAGATACTTGAGACCTTGTTTGAGACAGTGTCAGGGAGGCTTTGGGATTGAGGCCACATGTCCCAGGTCCCCAGTTGTTTATGTGTGATCTGTCCCTAGGCCCGGGCCAGGGCTACGATGGGGAGGAGAGAGCAGTGAGTGACAACTTCGGGCCTGGAGAGTGGGATGACCGCAAAGTCCGACACACCTTCATCCGAAAGGTGAGATGTGGGCTGGGAGGCAGGTGTGCCCGGGGCCCCTCAGTCCCATGGAACATGCTGGCTGCCTGCCTTCTCTAGCCCTGCGCCGTCCTCAGAGGGGTGCTCGGCTCCTCTAATCCCAGTGTTCCCCTCCTTTTGCTCTTCTCTTCTTGACCTTGTTTTGGGAGAGCAGATTCAATCTGGGAGAACTTCCTGGGTGGCCTCTGCCAAAGTGTTCCGCCTTCCCCAGACATCTTTCTCCCGTTAGACTGTAATGCAACTTGGAGCCAGAAATGACCAACTTGCTCGTAACCCACCCTCCCCAGCTCACAGCTGCACAACCCGTGCAGACCGGACGCTGGAAGTGTAGCGGCCGCACAGGTAGAGCCCTGCCAGCGAGGCAGGGCGAGTTGGTGGTAACCAAGGCAGGTGCTGGACAGGAGGGGGAAGCCAGGGAGCCCAAGTGCGGGCAAGGATGATAGAGCAGCTGAGCCAGGTGCCCCAGGGGGTCACCTCCAGGCCAGGCTGCAGCTGGGGAGGGCTCCAGAGTGGGAACAAGGTAAGAGCAGATACTTCAGCATTGACAAGTGGCCCCTCCCACCACTAACAGGACAGGCAGTGGCAGGGGTCCGGTGGGCTTTGGGTTCCTTGGTCTTGGGGGATGGCGGCTTCCTGGCAGAGGCCAGGGATGCAGGACGGTGACCCCCGCCCTGCCCGGGCTGCCTGTGTTCCAGGTTTACTCCATCATCTCCGTCCAGCTCCTCCTCACGGTGGCCATCATCGCCATCTTCACCTTTGTGTGAGTCTCTGCCTCGCCACCTTACCAGCCCTGGGGTGTCGGGGTCACCTGCTGGGAGCTGGGTTGTGTGGGGCCCGCTCTCAGAGTGACTGTGGGTGATTAGAGAAGATGGAGCCCTGGGCTGCCTGGTGGGCTTGGTGGTGTCACACAAGCTACGGTGTGACTCCTCTGGTCCTGCCCCGCCCCACAGGGAACCGGTCAGCGCCTTCGTGAGGAGAAACACAGCTGTCTACTATGTGTCCTAGTGAGTGGTGGTCCTCCTTGCCCAGGGCCAGGG
The DNA here is from genome assembly GCA_028533085.1 of Varecia variegata. Taxonomy (NCBI): domain Eukaryota; kingdom Metazoa; phylum Chordata; class Mammalia; order Primates; family Lemuridae; genus Varecia; species Varecia variegata. The sequence continues at coordinate 15,043,245 of CM052439.1, forward strand.
GAGGAGGGCGGTAGCCTCTGTTGCTGGCCGACAGCTTTGCTGAGGGCAGGATCAAATGCTTTTTGAGAGGGGTCCCCCGGGTTGCCGGTGCCAGTTTTTCATGCTGGGGAGTGCAGGTGTGTGTGCCAGATGAGTGCAGACTCCTGGAACTCACGGGAGTGGGGGTGGGGCACTCTGGTGGCAACAGTCCCCACCACCTCAGCTTCTCTTAGCCGGCCTGCTGCGGCCTCCCTAAACCTTCCCGGCCCACACCTGGTGTTTCAGAGCTTCTCACTGCCCCTAGCTGGGGTGGTCTCATCCTTGCTTTCTGCTGAGCAGCTGCCCTCAGACCTCCAGCTTTTGGGCCTGCAACCCATCGGCCTGGGGCTGCTGCCAGGAGGGCCCGGGAGGGGGCAGAGGCAGGTTTGGGCCTGTAGACTACTCTCTCATCTCTTTCTCCCCAGTGCTGTCTTCCTCGTCACCTACTTGACCCTTGCCTGTTGCCAAGGACCCAGGTGAGTGCCAGAGACCTTAGACAATGAGAAGGGATGGCAGGGGGTGGGACAGGGGCCAAGTAGTTTGGGAGGAAAACGAATTCCTGATAACAGTTGAATGGAGACTTAATAAGAAATGATGATGATGATGATGATGATGGCAGCTACTGTTCCAGTGTGTAAAAGGACCTTGTGTGTGCAGGACCTATCTAGCTATCATTCTCATGGCAACCCTGCAAATATGTGGAATCTTAGTCATTTAACAAATAGGAAGATGGCCGAGCACCACGGCTCACGCTGTAATCCTAGCGCTTTGGGAGGCTGAGGCAGGAGGATGGCTCAAGGTCAGGAGTTAAGACCAGCCTGAGCAACATAGCAAGACCCCATCTCTACAAAAAATAGATGCCTGTAGTCTCAGCCACTCAGGAGGCTGGGGCAGGAGAATTGATTGAGCCCAGGAGTTTGAGATTGTAGTGAGCTATGATGATGCCACTGCCCTCGTGCCTGGGCAACAAAGTGAGACCTTGTCTCAAAAAAAAAAAAAAAAAAACAAACCCAAAAAACAAAAACAAAGCAAAAACAGAAACAAACAAAAAACAAACAGGAAGAACCCAAGACTCAAGGAGGCTGAGGATCTTTCTCAGTCACGCAGGCAGGCAGTGTAAGAGCTGCACATGAATTCAGGTCTTTCCACACTGCATGTCTGTCCCACTGCCCCATATTGTCCCTGCATAGAACACCTGAGCAGGTGCCTAAGGCCATGCCAGCCTCCCCTCCCTGGAGTCAAGGCTCAGTCCTCCTGGCACAGGAGCCAAGCGCTTCCTTCTGCCGCAGAAGCTGCTACTGCCTGACCAGCCAAGTCATTTAATCAGGGTTTCTCTTTCGCTTCAGACGCCGTTTCCCATGGAACATCATCCTGTTGACCCTCTTTGTGAGTCTGGAAGGGTAGCAGGAGGGTGTGGAGATGGTTTGAGGGAGGGCTGGTCCCAGGGAAGGGATAGGGACGCCATTGCGGAAGGATGTCCCTGGCTGTCCCCTCACCTCATCACCGCTCTCAGTCTCCTCTGTGGCTGCCTCTCTCCAGCTTGGTCACATTTACCCCCAGCTCTGGGAGGCCACCATGACCATTCCCCCAGGGCCCTGCCTTTCTTTTTAAGTGTTTTTCACTTTTATTTCTCTCCTTCCCTTAGACTTTTGCCATGGGCTTCATGACGGGCACCATTTCCAGGTACGTGCAGGGAGGGACAAACCACTACACTCTCGGGAAACGTGTACTGTGGGGGAGTGGGGTGTTCCTGGGCTGGCAAGAGCCTTCTGGAAGCGGTGCTTTGGAAGTCATTTGTACATGGCTCATGCCTCTGGCCTCTCTTAACACCTTCTTTCCCCCCAGTATGTATCAAACCAAAGCCGTCATAATTGCAATGATCATCACTGCTGTGGTGGCCATTTCAGTCACCATCTTCTGCTTTCAGACCAAGGTGAGGACATGGGGGCCCTTCCCTGGCCACCTACCCCCTTTCTTATCAGACCTGGCCCTTTGGGCCTGGCACTTGAACAGGCCTGGGTGGGCCCAGAGCTCAGTGTTCCAGGGATTTTCCTTAGAGACCTGATGTCTTTCCCCTCATCTGCACCTATAAAACTGCTTCCTGTGTCTGTCCTTAAAACGTCATGGTCACTCTCATGCCCCCTAGGAGGCTGCACTGGAACTCCCCAGCAGGGGCGGCAAGGCCAGTCTGGCTGGGCTGCTGGTTGTGGCAGTCGTCTGACAGGTGCCCTCTTCTCCCTTCCTGGCAGGTGGACTTCACCTCGTGTACAGGCCTCTTCTGTGTCCTAGGAATTGTGCTCATGGTGACTGGGATTGTTACTGGCATTGTGCTATACTTCAAATACGTGAGTTTCCCGGGAGAGCTGGGGGCAGTGAGCCCAGTGCTCAGAGCAGATGTCCTGTACAGCATGGTGTCGCGGGCCCCCTCTCGGGCCTGCAAGGCCTCTGGGCAGGCTCTGGTCTCCAGATCCTGGTAGCAAGGGTACCAACACGGAAGCACCATCCTTTGGGTGAGGGTGTAATCTCTGGCCCTGGGAGCCATAGCACCTGAAGCTGGGGACAGGATCACTGAGTCCTACGGGAAGCTGAGACCAGGTTCCAGGAGGCAGACTGGGAGAGGAACCCAGAGGACCGAGACGGAGGGCTTGGGTGGGAGGGAACTCAGGGATTTCTGGATCCAATTCCATCTTTTACTCCAGTCAGCTGGGGGAGGGTATGAGCCCCTAGGCTGAGAGAGAACAGTCCTGAAGGGGCAGGATGTGAACACGAGGGCTGCCTGCCCACTTCACCACGCCAGCCCTGCCCTCTGTGGACAGGCACCCATGGGAGTGTCACACAGGCTGTCCCGTGGGTGCCCCCTGATTCTAACACTCCCCAGAGTGGCTGGGGAGCTTCCTTCCCAGTCCCCATCCCCTGGTCTGTCCCTCCCAGGCTGGGCCGCAGGAACACTCTACTGAATGCTGACCGTGACAGGGTCTGCCCCGTCCAGAGTTAGAACTCAGCCGCCTTCTTTTCTTCAGAAGTATAGTGGACACCTCAGTACCTTGACTAACTTCGGAGACTGGTTTGGCTAAAAGATGCCGTGATTAGCTTTATTTTTGATTAATTCATTTTTTTACATTTACCTTTCTAAAAAATTTGTGCAAATGTTTGGGGTACTGTGATTGGCTTTATATGGCCCTTGTAGGATGGCCACTGCTTTCTCTGTCAACTGTACCACCATTCTTAATTTCTTGCAGGATCTAGAAAGGCAGTAGTCTTTCTAGTTGTCTAGCAGGGAAGCTAGCTTCCTAGCTCTACCTGCTCTCTTGCTAGAATCCCAGGGAGAAGCTGGGGCTGAGGGCCTGCCTTGGCCTGTGCTTTGCTAAGGTTTCTAATGCCATCCCCTGTCTTGCCTTCCCAGGTTTACTGGCTCCACATGGTCTATGCCGCTCTGGGGGCCATTTGTTTCACCCTGGTAAGTCCCTGCCCCACTCTAGGAAGGGGAGCTGAAGGGATGGAGCATGAATTTAGGCTGCTTGGGAGGCAGGGAGTGGGGTATAGCTGGTCTTTCCTCTCCCCACTGTCAAGAGGTTCCATTGATTTTTCCGGGCATTTCCGCCATCCCTTGTTCATGTTGCCTGCTATTGGATCGCTCGGTAGGCCATTATCATAGAGGACAGTGTGTCTCTTTCCTATTCTATACTGTGATATGCTCGAGGGTATAACCCACGTGTTATGCTGTTCATTAATGTGTCCCCTAAGCACACTGCATGGCACATAGGCTCTTAGGACAAATCTGCCGACCAGAAATGAGCTTTGGACACTGAGCTCTGGGTTCTCACTTCTGGCTTCTCTATCCTTGCAGTTCCTGGCTTACGACACACAGCTGGTCCTGGGGAACCGGAAACACACCATCAGCCCGGAGGACTACATCACTGGTGCCCTGCAGATTTACACAGACATCGTCTACATCTTCACCTTTGTGCTGCAGCTGGTGGGGGATCGCAACTAAGGAGCACCCCGTTTCACCCCACCCTGGGCTTTCCCTTCCCTAGAGGGCTGTGCCCTGTGACTGCTCGGGCCTCAGACCCCTTTCCTTCCCCTCAAGTAGTATGCCCAGTGTCCTTTCTGTCCTGGAGATGGTGGTCTCCGTCTCTCTGGCTCTGGATGGGGAAGTACCTAGTGGGGACGGAGGAGCTGGGGCCTAACTGTTGCCCTTGGTGAGCTTGGCAGGGACTAGGCTGAAGATGTGTCTTCTCCCCTCCACCCAATACATGGCACCAAATTCTTCTTAACAGCTGGGGTTGGGGGGAAGATGAAAAGAGCCTATTCTGTAGCTAAACGGGAATATGAAAGGTAGAAGTGACTTCAAGGTAATGAGGGTCCCCTCCCACCTCTGCCAAAGGCTTCTGGGCTAGGCACCTGGAGCTGTTTCCTCTCCCACCCTCAACAAAGCCAGCAAGCTTTGTCCCCAGCCTCCTGGACACATAGACTATTATCCTATACTCCTTTGGCTTGGCACCTTTTAGCTCAGGAAGGAGACGCAATCTGTGCCCATGAGTCTCCTCACTTCAGCCCCTTCTTGTTTCAGTGACACGTGTATATTGTTTATCTGGGTATCCCAGGGATGCGGGGGAAGAAGAGAGTGAGCAAAGTGAAGCTCCAGGGGCCAATATGGAGCAGCATCTACCCAGGGCTGCCTTGTGACGGTGGTAGAGAGAGCAGGCTGGCTGTAGCCAACTGGTCCCTGTTCTCCAAAGCTGCTTGGGGCCTCCCCAGGTGCTTTTGAGATCTCTGGTCAGAGTGACCTCTTGCTTTCTGTGCTCAGGCAGCTCAGAGGAAGTGAGGGGCAAAGGTTAGGAAACGGGGTGGTTTAAGGATCATGAGTGAGGTCAGGAATTAATAAGGGGGAAAAGAGACTAGGTGGGGGAGGCAAGGAAAATGCTTTGGGGTCCCCCTCTTGGCCTGAGACATACTGAAGCCTACTGTGGTGCCCAGGATGACTTCTGTGTTCTTTCCTTCTGCTAACCCAAAGAGGGCCCTGAGGGGAAGGTGACTTCCTCTCTCAGTTTGTTCTTAACTTGCACTGGGAGATTTTTGACGTAAGCCCCATCTCTCCAGCCAGCCACCGATTTCTTTGTAATATCAAAGTGCCTCAAGCTGGAATGGGGAAGGGGGGACGAGGGTCAGTCTGTCGGGTGGGGGTGGAAACCGAATCAGCCCAAGGACATACTTGGGATTTCTCTATTAAGTACTTGATGCTAAATGTATCACGCAAAGGGACGCAACTAGACATGTAATAAAGTTTTATGTGTAGATGTTAAAACCCCGTATGGCTCTGGTTGTCTTCACCTGACAGCTCATTCTGGGAGCATCTGTCTGGCTGTGTCTGAAGCATCCACTTCCTACCTCTGCATTCTGGCTTGGTCTTTCCCACCTTTTCTAGGGTAAATAAATCCTCCGCAGCGCATCCTGGGGGTGGATGCGATGGGCTGGTGACAGGGGAGCTCAACCCTGCAGCACTGGATCTGGAAGGACCTCTCAGCCAGAGTGCTGACCCCTTCTGTGCCACAGACCCTTTCCAGAAGCTCACGAGAACTATTAACTCTCTTCCCCACAAAGCTGTATGTACGCATACAACTTTGCAGATGGGGGAGGGGCTGGGCTGCAGGTTCAGGTTCAGAACTCCCTCTTAGAAATCACTAGTCCAATCTCTTGCAAGCGAGGAAACTGAGGCCCAGAGATGTTGAGTCATTTGGACTCAGCCAAGAGTAGTGCTTTTTTGCCTCCACACCCTGAATGCCTTCTTTGATTCTCTTTATTTATTTCAAGGCTGAGCAGAGCCCCACCCTCCCTGCCAGCATCTCTGAGGGCTTGGTCCCCAGGGCCTGAGCCTAGGCTTGTTGCACTTAAGTCTGTGGTTGCCCCACCATCCAGCCGGGAACACTGAGCTCTTCTGTGAGAGGGAGCACACATGAGTAACCAACCCCACCCTCTGCCCCTCCCGTCCCAAGGGACTCACAAACCCAGACCTGGTTCCTTTTCACTCCAACACTCAATAACTTTATTTGCCTTTGGCTGGCTCCTTGGTGTGGGAGGGGCGGGGGCTGGCAGCAGCCTGGGCTTCGCGCGCCCTCTGGTGGACCTCAGAGGTAAGGGCTAGAATCCCGGCCAAACCCGAGGTCTTCACAGTCAATATGATACAGTCTAGCTGAGGGTTGCAGCACTCCTCAGGCCTGCACCCCGGGCCCAGCTTCAGGGGACCGGGCATGTTGGGAGGAGGCCCTGAACCTCTGGCTCTCATACTCGCCCGTGTTGGACGCCCGCATGTTCTGCCGAGCCTTCATCTGCTTCAAACGGTCCTTGTCCACTTCCTGCTTGGTGAGGATGAAGAGGAGGATACCACAGGGGAAACCGATGGCCCTAGGGGTGGGGAGATGTGCACGGGGTTTGGGGAGGGGCCCAGCCTGAGCCAGAGGCGCTGGGGAGAATCATTCCAGCTTTATCAACTGTATGAATTTTGCAATACCTCTTGTGTCTAATTCATCCTCCGTGCTGGCTGCTAGAGGGACCCACACAAATCAGATCCTAACGCTGCCCTGCTTAAAACCCCGTGACAACTCTCCATCACTTTCTGGCCAAGTTTAAACTCCTAGGTATGGCACAAAAGGCCTACTGTGGTTGGGTCTCTGCCTACCTCTTCACTCCTTCTCCCTAGAGCCCCACACTCCTCAGAGCCCCACACTCCTCAGCTCTCCTGAGCTTCTGGAAAGGGTCCTAGAGCCCTGTACTCCTGCTATAGCACTTGTACTATATAGCACTATGTACTCCTGCTATAGCACTTGTGTGTGATTCTCCAGGCCACCCAGCCTCCTTCCCTGAGTCTTGGCAAAGGCCCCATCTGCTTAATTGCCCCACATCCCGTCTCAGACTCCCCTTCTTAATCTGAGTAACTGCGACTTGGAAGGCAGCTTGGTATGGGGGAAAGAGCACAGAGTCACAAGACCTAGTAAAAATCTAGCTCTGAGCCTCAGTTCTCTCCTCTGTAAAATGGGGATGTAATATTAATCTCAGAAAACTAAAACATTACATAGTAAAGCACTGGCACACCCCAGGTGCTGAAAAAATTTTGATCAATAATAGGTATTAAGGTCAGAGTCGCATCCAAATAACAATGTAACACCTTCTAGGCCCTGTACACAACTAATATAATCTCACATGACCTCAATTAACTAATTACTGAAACTTGGGTCTCACCCCAAGCTCTCAAAAGGGAGGATGAGGCCAGGGACCCAAGTGTGAATCAGATCAGCTCAGCTTACTCCACAGAAAACCCACTCTCTCCCCACTTCCACATATTTTCCCACCTCCCCTGCCCCACTCCTCTGAGATTCAGATCCTTGAACCCAGGAGATGTGTTCCCACACACAACTTTGGATTCAACTCACCGTGACCTGAAACTTGGAGAAGTTTCTGAGTCCTGCCCTCCCCTGGATGCCAATCCCCATTAGTGGGCAACTTAAACTCACTTAAAACTCACCAGGCTAGTCCCACCGCTTTCATGGGGTTCTTGCCTCTCTTTCTGGGAATGTATTCCAGCTCAGGGGATAGGGGCTCAGGTTCGTCCTTGCACGCTGGGGAGCTGTGGCTTTGCAGTGCCCGAGTCCGGTTGTGGGAAGCCTTGTTAGCCGTAGCTCCTGAGAGAATCCCTGTGGATGGAGGTAAGGAAGGTCAGTAAGAGGGGATGAGGAGAAAGAAAAAGGGGAAGAGGGATAAGGGCTGGGAGGAGTGGTTGAGCTCTGAGGAAGGGGAGCGACTGCAGTCTGAAGTAACAGTGCCAGGGAGAATCCAAAGGGAAATGGGAAAATCGCCATCGAGGTGGCACTTTTGGAAGCCACTTCCACGTCACTGCGGGCTCATCACCCTGGTGCGAGGAAGGCGAGATTCGCTGTTCTTCATCTCAGACGACAGGATGGGAAGGACTGCAGTGGGACTCACATGAGACGTATGAAAGAGATCCAGGAAAAGGTTTTAAAACTACAGAGTGTTAGCACTGGAAGGGAGCTTAAAGATAGTCTACTCCATCCCCTCGTTTTATAGAAGAGGAAACTGAAGCCCTGAGAAACAAACTACTTCTCCCAAGGTCAAACTGCTAATTATCCGGGGCTAGAACCCAAGCCTCCAGAAGCCCGGGGCTCTTTCCTCTGCACTGCGGTGAGTGTAAAACACCTGGAGCGCGTGAGTCTAAAAGGCTTCCTTGGGTCTCCCTCTTGCAGCAAGACCCCAGAAGTGTGGTGTAGCCCGAAGGCGGGGGGATGGACTGGGTGATCTCTAGAGAGCATCTTTTCACCCTCAGATTCTTTAAGATCCTGCAGAGGAGTATGGGCAGGAATAGACAGCCCTGACCTCCTGCTATCGCTGGGTGAGATGTGAAAGAAAAGGGATCTCCTGCAGTCCTGCCCTCCCCGGGGTCCCTCTCCTTACCCCGGAGGACGCGGGCATTTCTCGCCCCCCGGCCCTTCAGCGCCGTAGCAGCTACCACCGCCGCCATGTTCAGATCCCACCCCCCTACGCCGCGCTCCCCGCCGGGAATTGTAGTTTGCGTAAGGGGCCTCCCCCGCTCCTTCCGTCCTGCCTACAGGCCAGAAACTACAACTCCCAGAAGGCCGTGGAGCGGACCCGAGAGAACTACTCTTCCCAGGAGACCCCGGAGGCGCGCACGCTCGCTTGTTTCCCTCCTGTTGTGGGCGGAGTCAGGTGGGGCGGAGTTTGGGTTCTCCCCGCCACGCCCCGACCCGGTCTTCCAACTCTGCCCTGTGATTGGTGGCTCAGCCAGCCAACCTCAATCGCTAGTGGCCGAAAGGCCGTCGCTCTTCCTGCCGGGGAGTCGCCTACGCCTACTTCCTCCCGGGAGGAGGGGCTCGAGTTCCGCGTCGTCGCGCAGAGCTGACTCTGGGAGGCGTTTGGGCCCGGAGAAGTGGATCGGCCGCTTGCGCCGCATGGAGTCCGAATCGGAAAGCGGAGCTGCCGCTGACACCCCCCCACTGGAGACCCTAAGCTTCCATGGTGATGAAGAGATTATCGAGGTGGTAGAACTGGATCCCGGTCCACCGGACCCGGGTGAGAACTGCCGTTCCTCAGGCCATGGGGCAGGCAGGAGGCGCTCACCCATGGCCTCTGACCCCTGCTGCTACCCCCTCTCCTCCACATCCCACCGGTCATTCCTACCAACATCCTTCTCCCTCCTCCTCCCCCACCCCCACACTTAGTTCTCAGGCCTGGCGGGGTGGGGGTTCCCTGACGCCTCCTCTGGCCCTTCCCCTCACACACCCCCTTCCCATCATCCCCTAGGCCCTCCCTTCCTGCACCGTCGCTGGCCAGCTCCGGGTCCTCAGACCTGGCCTCCCGTCCTCCGTCCCACACGCCCCCTCCTCCCTGCCGCTTCTCGCCCCCGCTGCACCCAGTGTGTCTGACTCCACCTTACCCTCTGGCCACATGACCCAGCCTCAGGCCTGCTGACGCTTCTCTCCCTCCCTCTTACCGCCTCCTGAGCCCCATCTTTTAACCCTCTCCTCAAAGCAGATGATCTGGCGCAGGAGATGGAAGATGTGGACTTTGAGGAAGAGGAAGAAGAGGAAGAGGGCAATGAGGAGGGCTGGGTTCTGGAACCCCAGGAAGGAGTGGTCGGCAGCATGGAGGGCCCCGACGATAGCGAGGTCACCTTTGCATTGCACTCAGGTAGGTCTCTGAGGAGATGCACCTTAAATCAGTCCAGGTGGGCGTGTGAGCATTAGACACCTGCCGTGGACAGAGCACTATGAGGGACCCAGAGGTGGGAAAGATACTGGCCTTGCCCTGGAGGAGCTCACAGGTAGGGTGCATTATGGTGGGATGGGTGAGAGCTTGGGTCTGGAGTGTGTTGAGACACCTGTGTTCAAATCCTACCTCTCTTACTTACCCACTAACCTTAATTAACCTCTCTGAATCTTAGTTTTCTTTTAAAAAGTTATCTTTGATAAGAGTTAATGAAGGTAAGGTGAGTGTAAATTAGAGGTACCTTTATGAGCATATTTTTAATAACGTTCTCAAATACTAGTTCTTAGTGAGAAAGCCACAACACGATGCTCTCCTGGCTTTCTTTGTACCCAGCCTGGTGGTACCCCATGCTGAGAACTGTAAGCCCTGCGCATGTACCCCTTGTCCATGGCATCAGTGTGGGTGGTGAGGGAAGCAGCACATAGGGTGCATCTGCTCTGGAGAAGGACTTGAGTTTGGCAAGTTAGGGGCAGACTTTCTCTAACAGCCTGATTCTTGAAACTTAGAAGGACTTGGATTCTTTTCCAGAAGCAAAGTCAAGTTGCTTTGGGTGAAAAGGGGTGGGCTGCCTGAAGGTTCTGAAGGACAGAACCTTAGGTAGGAGCTCTGTCCCCTTACCCATGGACTACCTCTTGGGACAGCATCTGTGTTTTGTGTGAGCCTGGATCCCAAGACCAACACCTTGGCAGTGACGGGAGGTGAAGACGACAAAGCCTTTGTGTGGAGGCTCAGTGATGGGGAGCTGCTCTTTGAGTGTGCAGGTGAGGGGCCAGGGCAGAGGCCTGGGGGGTCATGTTCCTTTGGAGATCTTAGGGGGCTGGTCTGCAGTGGTTGTGCAGCCAACAGCTATTTAGTGACTTCTGTTTTGTGCCAGCTCTGTGCTGGGCCCCAGGGCCACAAAGGGGGAGTATATAATAGTCTGTTGCAGGCTCAGGAGCAGGAGGCATTAATTGGCCAAGGGAGTCTAGGAAAGGCCTGGGGAGGTGACACTGGTGTAGGAGTAGTTGAGTGGAGGGGGGATGTGGGTTTTAAGGAGAGGTGTAGAGTGAACGGAAGTGGTAAGAGATAGGAGGCCTGGGGTATGCCTGGGTAAGAGGGGCCAGCAGTGTCTCTCCTGGAGATACCTGGGGCTCTTGTTTCCTGGAGCAGCTGTGAGTTCTGTCACCTGTTCTACTGGGGCTCACCCCTCTTTTATTTATTTATTTATTTTTGAGATGTAGTCTTGCTGTTACCCAGGCTGGTCTTGAACCCAAGTAGCTGGGACTACAGGCATGTGCCAGCACGCCCTGCCCCTCTTTTTTTCCTCACTAGTCCTTTCAGCGGGCCAGATACTGGGGTCGTGTGCCCCCAGCAGTCGGTACCCTATAGTTTTTTTCTCTTTTTTGCCCACTTTTCTTTGCAGGCCATAAAGATTCTGTGACTTGTGCTGGTTTCAGCCACGACTCCACCCTAGTGGCCACAGGGGACATGAGTGGCCTCTTGAAAGTGTGGCAGGTGGACACCAAAGAGGAGGTCTGGTCTTTTGAAGCAGGAGACCTGGAGGTGAGATCATCAGAGTGGGATTCTTCTCTGTGAGGCTTTGGGTTGGGGGCCGAGAGCTTGGGGGCCCAGTCCTACCTTTATGGGAACAAGCCAGCTCCGAGCCAGCATACCACAAGGTGCAGCAAGAATGTCTATACTTGTTACCTGGAAAGTCTCTGCTGACCCCAGAAGCAGGGAAACCTTAGGTGGGGCTCGTGGGACGGGCTTCTAGGTCTGATGGGGTGATGGGCCTCCCTACTGTCTCTTCTTCCCTGCCCAGTGGATGGAATGGCACCCTCGGGCACCTGTCCTACTGGCGGGCACGGCTGATGGCAACACCTGGATGTGGAAGGTCCCGAATGGTGACTGCAAGACCTTCCAGGGCCCCAACTGCCCAGCCACCTGTGGCCGAGTCCTCCCGGATGGTGAGAGCAGCTCCCTTGAGTGTCCTTTCCTGGGTACAGAGGTTGAATCCAGGGTTAGGCACCTCCCTAAGCTCCCTCCTGGGCCACAGCTGGCAAACTCTGAGGCCTGCTCTTGGGAGTGCTGACCTCCCAGGCGCCAAAGCTGACAGCACCTCCTTCCTGCCCTGAACTGGGTCTCGTCTGTGTTCCCTGGGTTGCTCTCTTCTCGCCTCTCCCCTTCCCCCATTCCCTTGTTCGTTGTCTCTGAGTGCACGCTCTGTCCTCTTTTCACCTGGGCCTCTGGCCCTTTAGGGAAGAGAGCTGTGGTAGGCTATGAAGATGGCACTATCAGGATTTGGGACCTGAAGCAGGGAAACCCCATCCACGTACTGAAAGGTATCAGAGGTGGGGGAAGTGTTAACCTGGGCCTTTGGGGAGGGGCTGAGAACCCAGGGCAGGTCTTGGAGGGTAGAGAGGACGAAGTCTGTCTTGCCCCCCTGCCCTGCCCTAGGGACTGAGGGTCACCAGGGCCCTCTGACCTGCGTCGCCACCAATCAGGATGGCAGCCTGATCCTGACTGGCTCTGTGGACTGCCAGGCCAAGCTGGTCAGTGCCACCACTGGCAAGGTGAGTGCACCTGGAGCCTGGCTGGGGCTTCTGCTCTCCCGAATCCTCTCTCCTTTCTTTCTCATTCTTCACTCCGCCTCCCCTCCCACCGTCTTTCTCTTTATCGGAGAACCGTGATTCCAGGCCCCCTCTGATCCTCTGTTGCTTATAGGTGGTAGGTGTTTTCAGACCCGAGACCGTGGCCTCCCAGCCCAACCTGGGAGAAGGGGAGGAGAGTGAGTCCAACTCAGTGGAGTCCTTGGGCTTTTGCAGCGTGTGAGTGTGAGCCAGGCCCTTGGCCCAGAGACGGCGTGGAGTGGGGAAGAGGGGGCTGTTGGGGGTGCCTGGGCTGGAGCCCCAGGGAGAGGCAGGTGCCCCCGGTAGAGGCAGGGCATGTGCATCCTCACAGTGTTCTTGGCACAGGATGCCTCTGGCAGCTGTTGGTTACCTGGATGGGACCTTGGCCATCTATGACCTGTCGACACAGACCCTTAGGCATCAGTGTCAGCACCAGGTATGGACAGCTGGAGCTGGGTTCCCCATGGGCTGTGGCCATGGGGGGCATCTACCCCAGACCTGGCTCCTGCTTGGTCCTTCTCTGTGGCTCTCCCTTGTTGAGGGTTGGGAGCAGATGCCTCTCCACTCTCCTAACCCTGGCGTCCACCCTGCATCTGTCACACCCGGGGCAGTCGGGCATCGTGCAGCTGCTGTGGGAGGCAGGCACCGCCGTGGTTTACACCTGCAGCCTGGATGGCATCGTGCGCCTCTGGGACGCCCGGACTGGCCGCCTGCTCACTGACTACCGGGGCCATACAGCCGAGATCCTGGACTTTGCCCTCAGCAAGTAAGCGCATGGGGCGAGGGCTGGGATCTCTGTATTTGAAAGGGTCCTTGGGGTGTGGGAGGGGATTGTTGGGGGAAGCTGGGCCCGAGGCCTGGTTGCACCCTGTGAGGCAGGAATACCGGGAAGCCTGAGGGTTCACAGCCCAGGGAGTTGTCACTGCTGATCCAGCCCCCACCCCAGCGGGTGACAGTGACCTATCCAGGGTCTGACATCCCAGTCGCGGGGGTAGGAGACTGCGATCCATTTCCCCTGTTCAAGTCAGCTCCGTGCTTCTCCGTGCTGGGCTTTCCTTCTTCCATCTGCTTGCTGGTCACGTGGAGGTGTCAGCACAGCCTTAGGCACTGGAGTCTAGCGTTGAGGATGTGCTGGAGGAGGCCCTAGGGTGGGTTGGGCTGGTCCCCAGGTCATCTTGTCCCGTCACCCACATGCTTTCTGTTTACAGAGATGCCTCCCTGGTGGTGACCACGTCAGGAGACCATAAAGCGAAAGTATTTTGTGTCCAGAGACCTGACCGTTAATGGCTGCAGCCCCTGCCTTTGTGTCTGGTGTTGAGGGGGCCGAAGGGAGCTCCCCCACCAGCAGAGGCGGTAGGGTACAGAGGGAAGAGGAGGGGAGGGGGCCTCGGACTACTTTCCAACCCCTTCAGCTGACTTGCCCCCTCTCTGTCCTTTTCTTCTCTTTAGAGACCCAGCCCTGGGCCCCCTCCCCTTCCCCCCGCCCAGGCCCGGCGGGCCCCTCCGAGGCCGTTCAGGCCTCTGTCTCTTTCACTTTCACTTGCTGGTGTGAGCCATGGGGGTGTGTATTTGTATGTGGGGAGTAGGTATTTGAGGTTCCCGTTCTTTCCCTTCCCAGGTCTCTGGGGGTGGAAAGGAGGAAGAGATACTAGTTACAGATTTTAAAAATGTAAATAAAATATACTTCCCAGAGACGGCGTCTGTGTGGATTTTGTGGTGGCTGGGAGCAAGGAGGAGCTAGTGAGGGCCACGTCAGGGTGACGTTCCCCTCCAGATCTGCTCCATGTCAAGATGTGTCAGCGCACCCTCTCTCAGGGGTGGTCTGTTCGCACCAACAATTAATTGCCTGTCTGGGCCGGAATCTCCCTTGCTCCACACGTCTGTCTTTAGGTTCTTTCTGTAGTGGGTCCACCTGCCTCTCCCTTTCTGAGATACAGAGTGAGATAACCACAAACAGCCTTTATTCGGTCAGGGAGGAATCAGATGGGGCAGGGTCTCTGATCCAGAGAAACGGGGACCCGTGGAGACAGGCTTGGCTGAGTTGGATGGATGCTCTGGTAGGGTCAGCAGAGGCCCTTCCCCTAGTTCAAGTCCAGGTCAACACTGCTTTGGCTGCTGGTGTGGTAGGCAGTGCTGGGGCCGGGCCTGCGCCGGGAGGCCCTTCCCCGTAGCCTCTGCAGCCACCTTTGTGCAGCCGCCCTCCAGGGGGCTGTGTAGCGCTGATCACCCAGCCCCATGGCCACAGGCACGGCTGCCGCACTGGCACTGCCCAGTGAGAGGAGGGACAACAGCGTTCTAGGCCCCAGTGGTGGGCGCTGCTCATAGGCCAGGACCGAGAGGAGCAGGGTGGCCACGTAGGGCCCCCAGCACAGCCCGAAGAGCAGTGTGGCTCCTGCCTGTGCCCTGGCCTGCCTCCAGGTGAGGGCCCGGGCCAGGGCTGAAGGCTCATCGCGGTACACTGCCCGCTCCAGCCGGCGGATGTCCTGCAGCTGGCGATGGGCGGTGACCAGCACGCAGGCAGAGAGGAGGGCGGCAGCACCTACGGCGGGCAGCAGGAGCCCATAGGTTTCAAGGTAGAGGTAGGGGGCTGGGAAGACAGCCTGGGAGCTGCAGTTGGTGCCAGGGGTCCAGTGGTTCCACCCCAGAGCAGGCAGGCTGGCAAAGGACAGGGGGCTGGCCCAGGTGAGGAGCAGGGCCAGCCGTGTGCTCCCAGGGGGCCGGAGTGGCCACAGCACTGCCATGTAGCGCTCCCCGTGCACCAGCAGAAGGTTGGCGAGCAGGGAGAGGAAGGAGAAGTTGGGAGCCAAGTAGAGGAAGAGGCAGGACCAGTAACCCCGGCGGCTCTGGCTCCACAGCCCTGGCAGCATGGGCAGCGCCAGCCCTGTGAGCAGCCCAGCCAGCAGCAGGCTCAGGAAGAAGCAGCCAGCGGGCGGGCTGCGCAGACGGCGGTCACAGGCGATGCCCAGGGCCAGGAGCAGGTTGGCAACAACGATGAGGCTTGCCAGGGCCAGGGAGAGCCCCAGAGCCCCGTTGGGAACAGAGCTGGGCCACTCCTCGGTGCTGTTGGCTGTCATCTTGGGCCTGGGGATGGAGCGGGCCTGGCGCAGCAGCCAGCATGCCTGCATGGAGGATGGGGCGCCAGAGTGAGGAGGGGGTGCAGGTTGCTGTCCTGGTGGGGACTGCACGTGAATCCAGAGGGTGTAGATCCACGGGCTGGGGGGCCATATCCTATTTGCTGATACACATAATTTTTCAATTCATTGCCGATTAAAAATTTATATAAAATTCATATTATATTTTTGATTTTTCTTGAAAAATCAGGTCTGGTAACACATCTGTATGGTAACAGCCAGCAGAGATTACTGGTGGTTGCCCTCAGACAGTCCCCACCAGGCCAGCTCCACTCATTTCTGCTGTCTGCCCGGCCTCCCCTGGCAGCCGTGACTCCGCCTCTGTTTAGACTGAGAGGAGGACGCCTGGCCCCGTGTGCAGCAGAGGAGCCCTGCATCCCGGCCTCCACCTGGGTGGCCTCTACATGGACCAAATGGGAGGACAAGTCCTCCCAGTGTGCAGTGGTCTTCTGGCACGTCATCAGGAGAGAGGCTCCTTTGAGCCAGGTCTGGGGCACAACTGGGGTGCCCTGTCCCCTGCACTCCTCCCCCCATCTGTCCTTGCAGCCCATTACAGTTCAGTGAGCAGCCTCCGGGGAGGACTTCCAGCCCATAAACTTGACTCGTCCGCTCCGCACTAGCAACAGGTCCCTTCCTGGGAACTGGAGGGAGGAGAGGAGAAGGGGAGGGGACGCTTGGCAGTGAATGTGGAGATGCCAGCAGCAAGGAGATGACCCCCAACACCCCTAGAGCCTGAAGCTGAGCCCAGAGGACAGGGAGGAGGAGCCAGTGGGCAGGGCCTGGCCTCTCTGTGGCTCTGATCTGTCTCCGTCCTCCCCTTCACTTCACTCCTTGGTCTCAGTCCTCCAGTGCCACGGCCCCACAGCCCTATCCTGGGGACAGGGGGAGGGGTCCTGGGTCCTGTGGGAGCTCCTGCTTCTGTCAACAGGGGAGCAGCTGCTGTTGCTAGGATTAAAGTCAATAAGGAAAGGCTTCCTACTCCTCACCCCCTCCAGGTCAGAGGATCAGGGCCCCACGGCCACCCTGAGCTGAGAGAAGATGCTCCCCTCCATTCTCAGTTTCCCCAGTGTGCTAACCCTGGCCACCAAGCCCCACCCTGCACTCCTGGGTCCCTTTCCCCTGACCTCAGCCCCCGGTTCCTCTTCCTCAATGTCTCCTGTACTGTCCACTCAGGTCATCTTTCCCTCTCCAGAGGCCCTCAGTTTCTGTTCCCCTTCCTCCTTGCACCATAACCTTTATTAAACCCCGTGATGCCCAGGGTCTGTTGCCCCAAACCTGGCCGGAGCCAGAGCTCCCAGCTCTAGCCTGGAGTGGTCCTCTCCACCCCACCTCCACCAGGGCAGTGAGAAGGCGGGGAGCAGCCTGCCGCTGTGATTTCTCAGCGGGATGCTGGCTGTGCCACCCTCACACCCCGGAGGGGCTGGTGGCTTGGACTGGGTGCAGTGGCCTGTCCAGAATCTGGGGCTGAGGTCTTGAGGTGTGGCCCAGGAGGATGTGGGGTAGCTACTCACATGGCTTTTGGGGACAGGTGTTGCCTGCCCAGCCTCCAGCCTGGGCTTTCCTCAGTGGCCAGGAGTTGCTGCAGCCATCCCTGCAGGGCTTGGGACCATGTCTGGTGTCCTCGCTGGCCAGTGAGTGGTGTCTCTGCTCTGTGGGAACAGCGGTCCGGGCTGGGCTTGCCTGGGTTCCCCGAGGGATGGAGTAGCCGCAGCCAGGGCTGGGTCCTGGCCCCGCCTCTGGGGGTGGGACCTGGCACATCCTGAGCTGCAGCAACCCCTTGCCCTGACGTATCCTGTACGAGTGCCTCCTGCCCCATCCCCCACCCCTAGCCAACTGGGCACATCTGGCCACCTAGGTTGTGGCTCCCCTACCTCAGCTCGGAGCCCTCTCACCCGCTAGTGCCCAGCTAATCTGACAAATGCATTCCGGTTCATGAATAATGATGACTTAGTCTACCCTTCCCTGGTTCCTGCTTCAGCTAATACATTTACATTTATAACCTTTACACCGTGGGAGCTGCCAGCCAGCTGACAGCACAGCCAGCTCCACACTTCTGCCGCCTGCTACAGGTGGTGTGTGCGATGACAGCAGCTACAGGTGGTGTGTGCGAGGACGGCAGTGGTGGGCATTTGGGGCCGGAGGGTCTTCACTGGCCCCATCCCATCACCTGATGGGCCTTTCAGCTTACAAGGCCAGCCTCGCCTTCCTGAATCTGGTCACTCCACACTTAACTATTACTTTCTAAGTTCTGGGCTATGAGTTACAAATGGCTCTGGGATGTGACCTTCGGCAAGCTACTGCTGGCCCTCGGTTTCCACTATGTAAAATGGGAACAAGAAAAACCACCTCTTAAGCTTGTTGTGGGGAATGCCAAGGGATAACGTGTACCCGCGTACACCCCAGCGCTTGACACTCAATGGGGGGTCGTCTCTCCTTCCCCTCCACGATGATTAAGAGGCATGAGCCAGTGTTGGAATCAGAGCTGTCAGGGATCCTATTTTTTTTTTTAGCTGTGTGAACTTAGGCAAATTACTGAAGTTCTCTTGCCTTAGTTTCCTCATCTGTAAAATGGGACTCATAACGTGTGATAAGGACCCGGCGCACAAACACTCAATGACAGCTATTATTAACAGTATTAGGATTTCTGCCTTTTTTCTGCACCTGTCCCCTCTAAGAAACACCTCTGCTGAGGAAGGCAGGTAGGGAGCCTATGAAAAGTGAGAGGGGAACGACACTTGCTCCACAGGGAAACTGAGAAAAGTAGGTACAGTGAAAGGGAAGGGCAAGTTCAAGGACAGGAAGCCAAGAGGTGCGGTGCTCTGATTTCCACTTTGTATCAAGTGCAGCTTTGGGGTGAGGGCGAGAGAAGCCTGGCCACACTCCCTTAAGGCTGGAAACGGGAGGGAACAGGCAGACACTATAGCAAGAAAGCTGGGGGTGAGACGTTAGGAAAAACTTCCTGGCTGAAGAGCACCAGACTAGGGAGCAAGGGGACTTCAGGACTCTCTGGGGAGACCTGGGCCTGAAGGGCTGCAGGCCTGAGGAGTCTGGCTCTGCCAGCCCTGCACAGCCAGCCAGGGGGCCTGGGGAGGTGGGACTCCCACTAGGACAAAACGTGAGAAGAGGAAAGCGTCTGGCCCTCAAACCCAGCCCCCAGGGAGCTGGTGGGCGGGATGTCGCGGGGTTCCAGCACCCAGGCCCAGGACGTGCACTGTCTGCTTGGGCAGAAGTCAGAGGCTCTGGGAGAGTTCAGCCTGGGGGAAGGACACAAGTGGGTGTGGGCCCCTCGGATATGGGACTGCCAGGAATAAACAGACCTTCTCATTCCCAGCCCTGGCCTCCTCCCTGCAGGATTCAGAATGTCTGTGTTTCTTCTTCACTGCCCTGTCTAAACACTGAGTGTGGAATGACGTGTGAGGGGGGACAACTCAGGCGGAGGGCAGCTGCGGAGCCTGGGTTCTGTTCCCGTGCGGCCCCGTTTCCTCCTTACCCGATCATCTAGCTCCTCTCTGTGGGGCTGACTCATCCCCTGGCGTCTCCTCTTTGCCCACGGAGATGCAGTTTTCAGATGCTCTGCAGCCCGGACCCAGTCCTCTTTCTGAGGTGGAGTTGGTTTCAGGGTGGCCAATCCAGACTGGCACAGAATCCTCCTGGGCCTCCTCTGTCCACTTCTGTTCTCGCAGGTATTTGAATCTCTCTGCTGACCCGAGCTGTTTGGGGCTGGGTGGGTGTGATACTCAAGGGCTACTGACCCTAGACCGGGGGAGGCAGGGGTTTTTGGACCCTGGTTAGCCTCCCTGTGCCACTGTTCAGTACTCTCCATTCCCCACAGGCAAGGGCAGATGAACCCCTCGGAGCCTCTGAAGGGCTCTGGACACAAACCTGGTTTCGGGAAGCCCTAAGTCATCTGCATGGGCAGAAGAAACTCTGTCTTCCTGTTAGGTCTAAACTGCCAGATTCTTCAGCTCTGGGATGGCTGTGTGGGTCAGACACTGACCCTAGGAGCCACGGAAACTGCAGTGCTTTTTAGCAATCCCCAGAAGGGGGCAGCACTGCTTGAACCCCAAATCACCACCATAGTAGACCCAGGCTCCCGGCTTAGGCCTCAGTGGCTGTTGGGTCAAGGGCCCATCAGCACTACTCCCAATGAGAATGCGGGACCCGAATGGCAACTCTAACTACCAGGTCCTGCAAGAAGGCTGACGCGGTAGCTAGGGCCATTTCCTTTCCTTGGTTTCAAACCCCAACCCTGACCCCGTCCTTCCACTTCCTGCCTGCCAAGCTCCTTGTCCTTAGCTTGCCCAGCTCCCAGTTTATCCAGACATGGAGAGTCCCACCATCTGCCCCCGCACCCCGCAGTAAGGGCCATCCAAGAAGGGGAAAATACAAAATGCCAATCATCTTAGGGAAGGCCTGGGAAACCCCAAGAACAAAATGAGGCTGGGCTTATGTTGGACCTTGCTTCTGCAGTAGCCCTGTTACTTCTGATCCTCTTGAGTGTATAAAGGGAACAAGGATTTATTAAATGGCATTATAAATAATTACATGCATTATAATACATATTATGTGACAGGCATTTTATCTACTCTTTTCCTTTTAAAAATCCTGTGAGGAAGGTGGTGGTATGGCCAATTAAAGGTGAGGCTGTAAGGGCTCAGATTAGGAAATTTGCTTTGCTGGGCGTGGTGGCACACACCTGCAGTCCCAGCCACTCACAAGGCTGCAACAGGATTGCTTGAGCCCAGGAGTTTGAGGTTGCGGTGAGCTATGATGATGCCACTGCACTCTAGTCTAAGTGGCAGAGCAAGACCCTGTCAAAAAAAAAAAAAAAAATTGCTGTCACACAGCTCTTAAGTGGTAGAACCTGGATTCAAACTGAACCATCTCTAAAACATTGTTTTGTTTCTCTCCAGCTCATATCCAAGGATACCTACCCCTCCCAGGTGTGGGCCATTGGGGCAGGTGAGCATCAGCAACCATGGGGACTAGACCAGCCACGCCCTCAGCATGCCCCAACCCCATCAGGACCTGAATGGAGCTATAGCGGGCCTCAGGGCCCACAAGCAGTGAGCATCTTTGAGACCAGATCCATCCATTCTAATGCCAAGTGTGTCTTGGAAACTGGGGAAGAGAAAGAAGAGAATCTGGCTAGGGGTTTACCCAGCATGTTTTTTTTTTTTTGCAGATAGGGTCTCACTCTGTCACCTGGGCTAGAGTGCAGTGGTGTGACCATAGCTCACTGTAGCCTTGAGTTGCTGGGCTAAAGAAACCCTGCTTCAGCTTCCAGAGTAGCTGGGACTACAGGTGTGCACCACCACAGTTGGCTAATTTTTAAGATTCTTTTGCAGAGACAGGGTTCTGCTATGTTGCTCAGGCTGGTCTCGAGGGATCTTACCACTTCAGCCACCCGAAGTGCTAGGATTGTAGGTGTGAGCCACCAAGCCTGGCCTAGCATGGATTTTTAATGCTGACAAAATGTCCTGGAATTAGAAGCTTCCTAGGATTTACTCCTGCAAAAAAATGTTTAGTGCTGTTTTGTTTCTCTCCTAACTCCACACTTTCTAAGTGACTTCGGTTTTGCCATCTACAGTACTTTGCAGAAATCTGATTCCCACTATTGGCGACAGAGTACAGT
Source organism: Varecia variegata (assembly GCA_028533085.1). Taxonomy (NCBI): domain Eukaryota; kingdom Metazoa; phylum Chordata; class Mammalia; order Primates; family Lemuridae; genus Varecia; species Varecia variegata. The sequence continues at coordinate 15,064,436 of CM052439.1, forward strand.
GAATTCCAACATATCATTTGTTTTTATTTTTTCTTTCTTTTTTTTTATAGAGACGGGGTCTCACTCTTGCTCAGGCTGGTCTTGAACTGCTGACCTCAAGTGATACTCCTGCCTCAGCCTCCCAGAGTGCTCGGATTACAGGCATGAGCCACTGTGCCCGGCCCCAACATGTTAGAGTTATGTTCTGAAGTGAGCAAAAAAGCAAAAACATCTGAGTGCGGTGGTGTGCCCCTGTAGTTCCAGGTACTCTGGAGGCTAAGGTGAGAGGATCGCTTGAGCACAGGAGTTTGAGTCCGACCTGGGCAACACAGTGAGACTCTGTCTCTTAAAAAGTGAAAACTGGTTCTAGTCAAAATTACCCTCAAATAACTCATGGGGTACAGAATGCACATGTCACTTTCTCTCGATATATCTAACTTAGCCAAGTTTTCCACCTACCAGAAGTAGGTGACCAGGGGTACCCCAATAACAGCCAATTAGAAATCAGAGCACCCCTAGCTCTCTAGGAGCCCATATCAGTGAAGTAAAATGAAGTCTGAAGACTGAATGACCTCTGGCTTTCAATCTTCTCCAGTGACTCACAGTAAAAGGACATTTTTACAATCCAGTCATGATGTGTGTATGTAACGAAAACACGATTGATTTCCAAATCAATACTTACCCTTCATAGGTGTGATGCACTGATTGATCTAGTACATACTATTCCATTTCTTAAAAATGCTGGTGCCACACAAAACTACATATATGATAAAAATGCCTAGAAATACACTACACACCCTAAAGAGTGCATGTAAAACCAGTAAAATCTGAAGCATGTGGATGGCCTATACCAATGTCAACTTCCTGGCTGTGACACTGTACTACAGTTATGTAAGATGTTACCACCCAGGGGGGAAACCAGGTGAAGGGTACACAGGACCTCCCTGTGTTATTTCTTACAACTGTATGTAAATCTATAGTTATCTCAAAATCAAAAGATTAGGAAATAAAAATGCTGGTTTTGATACAGTCAGGTGACTTCACAAGTCATTAATGGGCATCAAACCAGACTGAAACACACATGCTGCCCTAGATGGAGACAAACTAAAGGGGAAAGCCGGAAGGCAGAAACCATCAGGACAGCCCTCAGACCAGTTTAGGTCCTCCTAAATTCTCCTGATGAATTCCTCACTGTGAGTACTTTCTGAATCAAATTTATTTCAGAGGTAAGTATCCTGCTAGGGGACAGCATGTTCTGCTAGGTTCTGCACTGTTTGTCAGGCGAGCATCTCCCTGAGTGCCAGTCTTTTGGGCTGCTGTTTAAGAAAGAGAAAATGTGGCCAGTGAGTTCGCATCAGATCCACACCTAAATACTCATTAGTGTCCTGCAGAACCACACATACGGAGGGACACATTTTGGGAAATGCTATACATTATCTACGATAAAGGAATAAATCAGAAAACACTTTAATTTGCCTGTCACTGGGGAGCTTCCTGGCCGCTCAGGAGCAGGCAGGCAGTTTCAGGGACCAAGCTTCACAGGAAGCATGTTCAAGTTTATTTATAGCTCACTGGCCAGCCATTGTCTCCTCTAGGGAGTGAGGATCTAGACCTGACAGGCTCTTGAACCTCAGGCTGTCTAGCTCAGGTTTGCAGGTCCAAGGGCAACGCAGGTGTATTCTTCTTCCCCTCTCCTCTCTTTTTTGGACTCACAGTCCAGAAACCCAGCAAATTCTCATGTAAGATAGAAAGATTTTCTTTATTAATGACCCCAACCGTATTTCTTTAGATACAGGAGTTTTGAACTCAAATACTTAGGAGAAAACAAGTTAAGATTGCATTATCCTGCAACTCATTACCAGTAACATATTGCAAAGCGAAACAGCCCGGAAAAGAGGGTGGGAGGGAAGGGGAGTGAGGGAGGGAAGATAAAGAAAAG
>CM052439.1:15066853-15085910 GCA_028533085.1 Varecia variegata
GCCAGCTACATGTATAGCTATCTTACTAGACATCCCAGAGCTGGAAGACACATTCTGGAAAGGTTGCTCTGAATTGTACTTTCCCCAATTGGTTTATTCTGAGAAGTGTAAAATACAGGGTGGAGCTGACATTTCCCAGCAGGTTCCCACACTGGCAAAGCCTTTCAAATCTCTTAGGTTTCTCCTCCAAGCTACTCCCTTTCTTTAATGTCTTGCTGTGATCTCCACTCCAACACCTCACCCCTTAGCTCCTCCATAACTTAGCTATTAGGCTCTCCGAAAGGCCCTCTTTTTCTGTTGCTGCCTGGCGCTGAGCGCTGGTAGAATCCCATAAATGTTTATGATGATCACACCAGGCAAGGCTTTGTTGAAGTTCTCGTGTAGGCATGAGCCTTGATAAATATTTAACTGCTTCGCTCCTGCCTCATCTTACTGGGATGCCTGAAAACTTACACTTGTTTTAGGCTTCTGCTAGGTGTTAAAACTGTAACACTAGGAAAGCCCTATCTACTAGGCACCATATCACAGTATCTTTTCAAAGATTTTCAAAGTAATTTTCAGCAGAATATTTTGAGCTCACTTACTGAAAGTCACATCTCAAAGGGGAGATGGGCCAGAATAAAAGCTGAAACTTAGCTTCTCCCCACCCACATTCAACTTTGCTACAATACACACCTTTGTAAAAAATGTCTTGCAAGTTGTAATTTATGTCTTCCAGACTTGAGGGCCTACTTTAATCCCTCTGAAAGGGTTAGCTGTTATTTTTAAGAATAATTTTCTAAAAGAAAAAGAGCTGAATAATGGGCCACATTTTAGAATCACAAGTTATTAATACACCAATAGATACGTGAACACACTCCTACAGTAAAAGGCATGCCTCTACTTGAAAATACATAGCCATTTATCTTGTAGATCAGCTTATAACCACCCAGGTCTCATTCTTTGCTAGTCTGGACCTGAGGATGCATTAAGATCAGTTGTGAAAATGCAGAAGTTAATTCAACTTCCTCCTGTGTGCTATACTGCTCAAAAAAAGTACATAGCAATCACCCAAAATAAGACCTGGGCTGATTCACTTGAATATTTAAAATGCAAAGCAACTGGTAAGAGGGGCTGAAGATAAAAAAGAAGCAAGTCAGCTTAAAATATAAGCAACTGCAGCTCCTGGCAGGAAACAGTACTGCTCCCTGCACACATTACTTCAAGGAAAGTAGTGCTTTGTTTTACAGACAAAAATCTGCGGCATTATGAAAGAGACAGGACACACAATATATTCAATTTAAGCGGTGAGTTAGTACTCTTTTTTTTTTTTATAATGCCTTTTAAGCCATAAGTGCATTGTGACCACTTAGAATTTCCCTTCCACCAATCCTCTCTCATCTGTGGATCTCCAAGTACTTTCCTATTACTAGTTCCCAGTTCACCAGAAACAGTTCGCACTTATTTCCTCAACTGTGAAACCAAGATGTGAAGCTCCATCCTCCCAGATGGGGAAATGAGGCAAAGGGACTGGCCACATGCCACCAAAAATTAGAAGCTAAAACCCTTGGCTCATGTTTTAAATATATAAGAAAAGCAAAGCAGCTTTGGAGGAGGAGGTTGTTTGTCTTCTACTGATTCTTGTGTTTGACAGAGAAGGCTGCCTTGGAAATATGCTCTAAGCTTATCTTTAAAAAAGACCAGTCATAAGAAAGGTTATCTCAGAACTTTACAGATTCTGGAGGTTTTGACGTGTGTTAACTGGGCCAGGGTTACCACAGAAGAAATCAAAGACCAAGGGTCTCCTATAAGAATTTAAAAGATAACCAGATAAAGGATAGTGGGTGGGGAAAGAGCATTAGAACCTCAAAAGAAAGATAAGGAAGGGGTGTGGATCTTAGCTTTGCTTGAGAAATATATAACAAAATGGCCAGTGTCTCTCACAGTAGGGTTCAGAGAAGGGCAACTAGAGAGATCGCGTTTTTCTGGCTGCAAGACTGGGTCGGCTTTCAGTCTTCTCTCCTGCTCCTTTTAGAGGACATGGGGGTGGAGAACTAGAACGCTGGTGGCGATCTGGGCCTGCATCTTCCCTCTTCCAGTCCTGGGAATTCCTGAAAACTCCTTCCAACCCAATTCCAAACGGGCTCTCTCTGGGTTCAGAACAATGTCGGGGAATACGGAGGGAAGGGTCCCCTTCTCGCCCCAGAGGGCAGTAGGCTCCTCCAGCGCGAGTTCCAGCCCAAGCTGCCCTCACGTCCCACAGGTCTCCAACCCTCTGGCATGCACTCTCCTGTCTGCTGGCTGCTTCCGCATCCCTCCTCCGAGCCTCTCCCCACGCATCTCTGCCCCTCACCCCGCCGCACCCAATCGCCTCCCACGTCTGTCCCGCCGGGGCAGCCCCCACACCCTGCCAGGCCTCCCATCTTTCTCCTCCAAGTCTGGGCGGCTGGACGACCCCACTGGGGGGATTCGCTGGGGTCAACTCTGCCTCCCCCGCAACCCACGGCCGCGCGCTCACCCTGCGGCCGCGTTCTCGAACTTGAGCGCGAGCGTCTCCTCGATGATGCGGTTGTTCACCTCCAGCAGGATCATGGCGGCGGCTGCCCCGAGCAGGGGAAGGAGAAACAAGGGCGGGTGAGGGTGGGTTAGGGAAGGAAGGATTGAGGGAGCGGCCCTGCTGCCCCCTGAGGAGGGGGGCTGGGTGGGGTAGGAGGTTAAGGGAGAAGGGGAAAGGGATCGGGGTGGAGGGAGGGGGAAGACGCACGCGCTGGCCCACGCACGCACTGACTGTGGAGATACCCACCCACCCAACCGACCTGGCCCCAGAAGCCTGAACCCGCCTGCCGAGCCGCCGCCGCCGCCGCTGCTGCCGCCTCACCGGGAAGCCTGGTCCCCGCCCAGCCCCCGGCTCTAGCCGGCCACTTCCGCTCTCACACCCACTTCCGCTCGCCGCCCGGACGCGCGGCCCCGCGGCACCATTTCCGCTCCAACCCCTCGTGCACGCGCACGCAGGCGCGCCAGGGGAGTTAGGAGGTGGCTAATCTTGCGCATGCGTGATACCATCGCCCCGCCTCCGCTTTCCCACAGAGCCCCGCCCCCACATCCACTCACTACTACCCACGGAGCTGTCATTCCCCAGTGCTTGTTTCACTGTCCGTCTTCTCCCTCACGCTTTTCCTGGAGGTCCAAGTCCACCCTTCTGGTCTTCTCATTTCAGAGACCCCGCAAAAAGCTCGCCCTTGTCATCTCCCAGCGGGATTCTTTGCTCTCAGCTTGTGGGTGCCCCTTTTTCATTCCAGGTTAATGGCTCCTCAAGCATTCATTTCTCCAACAAATAAATACTTAGTGAGCTCTTGCTCTGTGCTGGGGATACAGTGGTAAATGAAGTAGACGAGGTCCTGCTCTCCTGAAACTTACAGTCTGGAGAAGGAAACAGGCAATAAACAAATTCTTAATTATGTAACTACACGTCGTTAAAAGGATAATGAAGGAAAGGAAAGAGAAGTCACCTAGGTGAATAGGCAACTCAGATGGACCCCTCTGGGTTCCTTTCATGCCTCCATTTCTATGCCTGGGGAGCTCCCGAACATGATTTTTTCCTGCCTGTGAAACTCTCACCTTCCAGTACCTCTGCCAGAGGCATACCTTCCTACTCATCGGCGTTCAGAATTTGAACTCATCTTTGTGCCACATCTGCACCTTCTGCCTGTGTGCCTAGGTTTCTATTCGCCGTCTTCTAGGGAAAATATAACAAACTTAATTGAGTCCCTTCTACATGCAAAAAAAAAATTATTTTCTGTTAAGTATTGGGGGGCGAGGGGGCCAAAAAATGAACAAAAACTAGCCCCTATCATTAAGGCCCCCAACAGCCCTTAAAAAGCAGATTACTTAAGAGCTTCAGGAAATTGCAGATACCCCCCCAAATTATATGCTAACGTTTTAACATTAACGTCTATGGCGTTAAAATAATGCATATAGTTTAAAATATGTGTACATATAATACTAAAAAGCATGTAACGAAATTACCTGTCCTCTTCAGAGGCAATATCCTCGACTCTTCCACATATTCATCCTGAGATTTACCTTCATATTTCTAAATAAATGTTTATACCGCTATTTCTTGACTTTTTTTTTTTGAGACAGTCTCGCTTGGTTACCCCAGGTAGAGTACATTGGCATTATCATAAGCTCATTGCAACCTCAAATTCCTGGGCTCAAGGAGATCCAGCTAATTTTTTCTATTTTTGGTAGAGACAGGGTCTCGTTCTTACGCAGCCTAGTCTCAAACTCCTGACCGCAAGGTATCCTCCTGCCTCGGCCTCCCAGAGTGCTAGAATTACAGACGTGAGCCACCACATCACCTAAACTTGACTTGTTAATTTTTGGCATTATCGATTGACTTCCTACCATGGTAGATAAGAATGTGACTCTATCACTTCTGCTCCCCACCACATAGTTTGTAACAATTTTTTGTTAAGCTAATAATCTGTATTAAAGTTATTATGTATGTAAATATTGTTTGCTGATGAGCCAAGAAATGCACTATAATCGTGCCTTCCAGCTTATATAGCCCTTGATTTTTGTTAGGGTTAATTATTGCCTTTTTTCTCTCGTTTGTCTGATTTTCTATATACAATATGTACAATTGGCTTGTCCCCCCAAGTGCTCTAAGACTGTCTCAGAAAGTTTAGAAATAATATTTTCCATATAGTCAAATATATAAGTTCCACTTTTTCTCGTGATTGTCTGTCTCAGAGCCAGCCTTCCTCTTGTTTCCATCTGAATTGACTGCTCTGCAGACTTGCTGCCCAGTTGTCATTCTGGGATTTTCCTTTATTGCTGTTCTAGGTTGGTTTTGTCCATTTCCTGGATCCCATGTCTTCCTCTTTATTGGTTTACTTCCTTGTTTTGCTAAAGCACCTCCTCTAGTAACTTCCTAAGAAAGGAAGATAGGGACTATGTTGTCAGAGCCTTTGCATATTTGAAAATGTCTTACGTCTATTCTAATGCTTGATTTGTTGTTGGGATGGATATTCAAGTTTGAAAATAATTTTCCCTTATCACTTTAAAGGAATTACTCCATTTTCTTATACCTTCGAAGGTTGCTATTAAAAATGTGATTCCTGTTCATATTCCTGATCTTTTGTATGTTATTAATATATCTCCCTCATCACTGGAAGACTTAGGATTTTCTCCTTAACTTAATGGCTGGAAATTTTATAATGATATGTCTTGCTTTACCACTTTCTTATTTTTTTGTACTGAGCACTCATTCAAAATGGAAACTCATGTGCTTTAGTCCTGGAAGAAATTTTCTTTTATTATTTCCTTGACAATACCCTCTCTTCCGTTTTCTTTCTCTTTCTTTCTTTTTTTGGAGACAGAGTCTCTGTCACCCTAGGTAGAGTGTAGTGGCATTATCTCATCTCACTGCAACCTCAAATTCCTGGGCTCAAGTGATCCTCTTGCCTCAGCCTCCTGAGTATCTGGGAATACAGGCACTCCACAACACCCGGCTAATTGTTCTATTTTTAGTAGAGAGACATTGTCTGGCTCTTGCTCAGGCTGATCTGGAACTCCTGAGCTCAAGTGATTCTTCCACCTTTGCCTCCCAGAGTGCTAGGATTACAGGCCTGAGCCACCATGTCTTCCATTTTCTTTGTTCTCTTTCTGGAATGCCTGTTATTTGGAAGTTAAACTTTCTGGATTGATCCTTTAATTTTATATTTTCTATCTCTTTGGGGTTTTTTGTCTATTTGATTTTTATTTTTAGTTGTGCTAAAATATACATAACATAAACTGTATCATCTTAATCATTTTTTATTTTTTTGAGACAGAGTCTCAGTCTGTTGCCTGGGCTAGAGTGAGTGCCGTGGCATCAGCCTAGCTCACAGCAACCTCAAACTCCTGGGCTTAAGCGATCCTATTGCCTCAGCCTCCCGAGTAGCTGGGACTACAGGCATGCGCCACCATGCCTGGCTAATTTTTTCTCTGTATATGTTTATGGTTGGCCAGATAATTTCTTTCAATTTTTAGTAGAGACGGGGTCTCGCTCTTGCTCAGGCTGGTCTCGAACTCCTGACCTCGAGCGATTCACCACGCCTGGCCTATCACTAATCATTTTAAATGTATGTGGATTAAACTCAATTAAAAGACAAAGATTGGCAGAATAAATTAAAAAACATGATCCAACCATATGATCTTCCAAGAGACTCACTTTAGATCCAAAGACACAAATAGGTTGAATGTAAAAGGATGGAAAAAGATATTTCATGGAAATAGTAACCAAAAGAGAGCTGTGGTGGCTATAGTAGTGTCAGAAAAAATAAATTTTAAGTAAAAAATTGTTACAAGAAATGAAGAACATTGTATATTGATAAAAGGGTCAATCCATCAGGAAAATACAATAATTATAGACATGTACACATCAAACAATGGAGTCCCCAAATATATGAAGCAAATATTAACAGAATTGAAGGAAAAAATATTCTGTCTTAGTTTCCTGAATAGCTGGGACTATACATCTATACTACCATGCCTAACTAATTTTTAAATTTTTTGTAGAGACAGGTTCTCACTATTGCCCAGGCTGGTCTCAAACTCCTGGCCTCAAACGATTCTCCCATCTCGGCCTCCGAAAGTGCTAGGATTACAGGTGTGAGCCACCATGCCCAGCCTAGTATTTTTGTTATTATTAGAGTTCTTATATATCCTGAATGCCAGTTCTTTGTCAGATAGATGTTTTGCAATTATTTTCTTCCAGGTGGTGGCTTTTCTCTTCCTTTTCTTAATGGTGTCTTTTTGATGAGCAGAAATTTAAAATTTTGATGAAGGCCTAATTTATCAATTTTTTTCTTTTAGGGTCATTGCATCCTTTGACTTATCTAAGAAAGTTTTGCTTACCTGCAAGTCAAAAAGATAGTCCTTGTTTTCCTTCGAAATCTTTATAATTTTAGCTTTTATATTTAGGTCTATGATCTATCTCAAAATAATGTTCGTGTATGATGTAGGGGTCAAGGTTTATATTTTTCCCATATCTAGTTATTCCAGCACCGTATTATTGGTAAAAACTGAGATAAAAAACTTTCTTTCCCCACTGGATTGCTTTGGAACTTCTGTTGACAATCCAGTGATGGTGTGAGTGTGGCTCTATTTCTAGGAGCTCTTTTCCATACCAGGTTTAGCTGAGTTTTGCCATGGGCTCAGTGTTGCCAGATCTTCCAAATTTTAAAGAAGAGCATATAAATCCTTAAATTTCTTAAATTTAAAAAAGTCTCAATATTTGAAAGATTTAAACAAACACAGAAAGCCACCCTGTGCAGGCAAAGAAACTCGTGTGCAGGCTGAATCAGGCCTGTGGCATTGGGATGGGAAGAGGTTGTTTCAGCAGGAAGCTGGATAGATGTATATTAAATTATAAATCAAGGGTCTGGTCCTTTTTTAATTGAAAGATAATGGGAATGCTCTCAGGGCAAGTAGGTGGGTTCCAAAAGACAATGTTAATCGATGAGAAGTCACTGCCAGGGTGAAATTAAAACCTACAGGTGGAGGTTGCTTTGGTGCACAGGAAAGTGGAGGAGCTATTTGTGGAGCTTTTTGGAATTGCATTTAGAAACCATAAGGTTAGAAAGGCCAAGTGGGAGATGCAGAGAGGCCAGGGCGCCCTGACTGGTGGTGGAGGCCCTGAGTGTAGACAGTTGACAGAGCAGTGACGTGAAAGAGACAAGGACCAAGAGAGCCCACAGTGAGCAAAATTTGGAGAGTCTGGAGCAGAGGGAACAAGGAGAACCACAGGTCTCTAAGCCCAGGGCCCAGAAAGATGCTCCCTGGAATTGGCTGGAGGCCTCCTCGGCTCTCCGGGTGGATGTTGAGACGGAGCAGACCGAGGACACACGAGTGCAGACACCACAGCTGCACTCAGAGCAGGCACTTTGGCTGCACCACAGGCTTCCCAGCACCATGGTTAAGTTATTACTTTTTAACATTTTCAAATTATTTTTTACATTTAAATTGTGTACTAGGAACTATGTCACATGTTTCAAAAATTAAAATAATTAAAAGCTAGTCATGAGAAGTCATCTTCCCCACCTGTCTCCCATCTGCCCAGTTTCCATCTCCAACCCCTCCACCCCCACCCCCTGTTAACCATTTGTGCAGGTTATTTTTACTGCAACCACGGATACTACTTTGGCAGCAGAGTCTGGCAGCAGAATGTTGACTATGGTGGTTGGGACACGTAGGGTAGAGCTGGGTACAAGTGGCCACATGTAAGAGAAAAGAAGCAAGGCTGCATCAAAGACAGATAAAAGGTTGCTAAAACTTGCTAGAGCCTTGCGGCATGAATATGTAAGAGAGCACTATCACGGAAGGAAATCATTCCAGTCAAACTGGGACATGGTGCTTGTTGTGGACTCAATGTTTGTGTCCCCCCAAATTCACATGTTAAAGTGTCAACCCCCAGTGTGATGGTATTTGGAGGTGGGGCCTTTGGAGAGGTGACTGGCTTCAAGTGAGGTCATGAGGGTAGGGCCCCGTGAGGGGATTTGTGTCCTCCTACGAAACGGAAGAGACCAGAGCGCTCCTTCTCTTTCTCCCTGCCATGTGGGGACACATTGAGAAACTGGCCGTCTGCAAGCCAGGACGGTGTCCTCACCAGAACCGGACCCCACTGGCATCCTAATCTAGGACGTCCAGTTTCCAGAATGGTGAGGAAGACATTTCTGTCGTTTAAATCACCCAGTGCATGGTGTTATGGCAGTCCAGGCTGGAGGACCAAAACGTGAGTTGTAAGAAAACTGGAAATATTTTCAGTTCTCTGAGACTTGCTTTCTGAATACCTTCTATCTGTGTGGCCAGTTGTGTCCAAATGTGCTGTATTTGAAAGTGTGGGTTAAGTCAAAGAGGCTGAGAACCTTCTGGAGGAAGCATCTGTGGGCTGGAAAAGAAGAAGGTTGACCACAGGGACAGGACTGTCAAGTGCTTGAATCTTGTGACAAGTTGAGTAACAGGCGACCACATGGGTGGTACAGTTCAATTGCTCAGTTCAAACTCCATTTATGCTCTGGCAATGGCTAAACTGTCTTCCGGGAGGACTTTACGGGGAGAATGAATGCATACGAAAGGGTTTGCAAACCTTAAAGGGTGGCGTTGGGTTCTAGATGTGGGATGCCCAACTCAACTTACGGTTGTGCGCTTCCAGGCAGCATAGAGGGAGTTTGAAGTGCATCACTTCACCTGACGACTGCCAGTTATTTGGTTTGATTTGAAGGTCATGGTAATGCTGCCCTCTCCTGGACAAGTCTTACAACTACAGGTGCTGGCCTTTAAGAATATATTCTTTTCTTCCTTTTTTCTTGGTCTCAGGTGTTGCCAGAAGCAGCCAGTGGTCTTGTGCTTTGCTAAATCATTTCTTACAGCCATGGTGGACTTACCTTTCCCACCAGCGTTATTTCCCAGAGTCTGGAGGCAAGAAAAACATAAGGCAGATCACTGGGGGGTCTCACAGTCCCCAGAAATAGAATCCATCTTTCGTCCTTTTCCTTTTCTTTCTTTCTTTCGTTTCTTTTTGAGACAGAGTCTCGCTTTGTTGCCTGGGCTAGAGTGCCGTGGCATCAGCCTAGCTCACAGCAACCTCAAACTCCTGGGCTTAAGCAATCCTTCTGCCTCAGCCTCCCAAGTAGCTGGGACTACAGGCATGCACCACCATGCCCAGCTAATTTTTTTCTATATATATTTTTAGCTGTCCAGGTCATTTCTTTCTATTTTTAGTAGAGACGGGGGTCTCACTGTTGCTCAGGCTGGCCTTGAACTCCTGACAGTATGACAGTATGACACACAAACAAGTGGTCCAGTATGCCAGGAAGGCTGGGGAGGTGCAGCTGCACGTGGTGGGCAGAGTGGGCCTCAGCAGGCAGGTGCGCTGGAGCAAACACCCGGAGTGGCATCTAGGAAGAACTTTCCCCGGGAGTGAACAGCCAGTCACTGCCCTAAGGCAGGAGGGTCAGCAGGTGTTCTGGGTGAATCTTGTCCCCACCCTCCAAATTAATATACTAAAGTCCTAACCCGCAGTACATGAGAAGGTGACCTTATTTAGAATTAGGGTCATTGCAGATGTAATTAGCTAAGATGAGATCATTAGAGGTGTTCCAATCCAATGTGACTCATGTCCTTATAGAAAGGGGAAATTTGGATGCAGACACATGCACAGAGTGTGAATGCCATGCAGCGCTGAAGGCAGAGATTGGGGTGATGCTTTTACAGGCCTAAAACAACAAAGATTGCCAGCAAACCACTGGGAGCTGGGGAGAGGCACGGAACAGATTAGATTCTCTCTCACAGCCCTTGGAAGGAAGCAACTTTGACGACACCTAGACCTCAGACTTCCAGCCTCCAGAACTGTGGGACAATGCATTTCTGTTGTTCCAGCCACCCCATGGTGGTACTTAGTTATGGCAGCCTTAGCACACAAACACAGAGGGGTGATGGGGGGCATGGGGGTAGGGGGAGGGGAAGAGACAGAGGAAGGCCTTGAAGGCCATTTCAGGACTTTCACCTTTATCAATTCCACTTTTTTCCCGATAGTGAGATTTATTCCAAAAATTCAAGCATTATTCAACATTAGAAAACCATTAGTATAATTCACATACTAATATATCTGAGAAGAAAAAAAGTCGGAAGACTATCTTCATAAGCCTTTGACAAAATTCAAAACCTTTTTTTGATTTGAAACATAAACGCAGTAAAATAAAACACAGATGATCTCCTACTTATGATGGCTCAACTTACAATTTCCAACTTTGCAATGGGTTTATCTGGACGTAATCCCATGGTAAGTTGAGGAACATCTGTAGGTAACAACTTTAAAAGCAAATATTATCTAAAGCGACTATTATCTAAATTGCTGGATTTTATTTGAATTTGGCCCATTATTCCATCATTTCCTCTTTCTGCTCCAGGATCCAATGCAGGGTACCACATTGCATTTAGTTGTTGTCTCCCCATCTCCTGTGTTCTGGCAGTTTTGCTCAGTCTTTCGTTGCTTTTTATGACCTTGACAGTCTTTAGAAAATCTGGCCGGTGTCCTGTAGAGAGTCCCCCAATCTGGGTTTGTCTCATATTTTTCTCATGATGACTCAGGTTGTGGGTTTTGGAGAGCGTACCCCAGAGGCGAGGGGCCTGTTCGCATCGTATTGGGGGTTTCCTGAGATCCACACAACAGCGCTGGTGATGGGAGCCTTCCTCATTTGGGTAAGGTAGTATGTGTCAAGTTTTGCTGTAGTAACGTTACTCAAAAGGCACTGAAAACATTTTAGAAGCAGTAGAATTTGTACTTTGCAACATTTCGGGGCAGTAATAAGGAGTGACTTGCAAGGTAAAAGGATCGCTCAGGTGGTGAAATGAGAACACAGACAGCAGGAGCAGGGACCAGTGGGGGTGTTTCAATGATCCAGGTAACAAGGACTGTGGCAGGAGCCAGGGCAATCACAGTAGAGCTGCCGAGAAGACAGGAGTTGGTATTTATTTTGGCAGATTCAGCAGCAATTTCTGGTGGGTTGAATGATGGGTGTGAAAGATAGACGTCAGTGATGAGTCCATGAATTTTGGTGACTGGAAGGATAGAGTTGCTGTCCGCTCAGCTAAGAGGAGAATTCCATCCCTCCTGCAATATTTCATCCATCTGACAAATACTTACCTGGCTTCAGGGCTGGCTGCATAATTTGCAGGACCTAGTGCAAAATGAAAATGTGAGCCCCTTGTTCAAAAAGCTGGGAAAAAACCTTTTTCTTTTCTTCCATGATATTTCCCTTAAGTAGACAGGGTGGTTTATTTTTTTTATTTTTTTATTTTTTGCTATGTAATGTAGTGTTCCCTGGGGCATGAGGATACTGGTGGGGGAGTGTAGACCATCATGGGTGCCCAGGCCCTGACACCGACTGTCCCTGTGTCTGCACCAAGGCCACCTCCGGGGGGCTGAGGACCACAGTGTTCTCGGGGTGGGGAGTGGGACTCTGAGCCCTTGTCCCTCAGGCAACAGAGGTGGGCCAGCCCGTGAGCTGAGGCTCCAAGTCCCTGTGCATGACCCTTGGCCCCGTAGACATCACTTACAAAACACATTCCAAGATAAAATTATTAAGAGTTGTAAGACTGGAACTGCAGAATGTCAAACCCCAAGGGCAGGCTTTTCTGAGCCCGGGGCCCTGGGTGGCTGCACGGGCCTCATGCCTTCTCCTGGTGTCACACACTGTGCTGAGCACTGAGGATGCACACTAGAATCCTTTACAGCTCCTGCCTGGGATGGAAGGCAGGGTTGCTTTTAGAACCACGACCAGGAGTCCGTGCCAGAGTCCTGCCTACTCCCAGTCCAGGGGGAGAGAAAGACTCCTGAAAATAAGTGCAACCCGATCTGAAGAAACAGCAACGGTGGAGAACCGAGTGGTGTGGGAGCCAGAGCGGGAGGAGGCTGCAGGGGTTTCAGGGTTGAGGAGGGAGGAGCCCAGTGGGGTGGAGGAAGCTCAGAGTCCTGGGCTCAAACTGAGCTTTACTGGGAAATGACCATCAGAGCGTTAGTTATTATTTAATGAAAATGGCTAAATATGTATTTTTTTTCTCATTGTGAAAGTCAGGCTCATATTAAAAATTGGGCCATGTTAAAAGACATAAAAAGAAAGCAAATATCTGTAATCCCACTCCCCAAAGATAACCCTGTTCAGATTTTGACTATCTTTCCAATGTTTTCCCTGTGCATGTGATACATACATTTATTACAAAAGGTTATGCTGTATACTCTGCTTGTTAATCTTTAGTTCCACTTAGCATTCTATTATGGATATTTTCCATTAAATAGAATTAATCATGGCAGTATATTACTGTTTTTATAGAAGCATAGTGTTCCTTTTTATAGATCAGTATAATTTGTGTAAAAGATTTTTGAAGGACATTGAAATTATCACCTAGCTTTATTATTATAAACAACCCTGTGATAAACTTTGTCCCCTCCCTCCCTTCCTTCCTGCCTCACTAAATGGAATTGCATTTGCTAGTGTGTGTGATGCAGAGTTCCCCAACGGGACCGTGGGGGTCATGTATGAAGACAGACAAAAGTGACTGAAAACTATTATTTGCCAGATACTGTGCCAAGCACTTTACATGTATTAACTCACTTATCCTCATGCCCGTCCTAGGGACTAGGCCCTACTTTTATTCTGCTTTACAGATGAGGAAACTGAGGCACAGAGGCAGCACCTGACAGGGACAGAGCTGGGATCTGCACCCAGCTGCACCGTTACAGCAGCTCTGGGGGGTGTCTTATTGGCCCCCCTTTTTAAGATAAGGATATTTTGAGACATGTTCAGATCCTTGGCCAAGGTAACGAACTAACAAAGCAGAGGCAGGATTTGCATCATGGTCTGTCTGGTGCCAAAGCAGGCATTTCTGGGTCCTTCCTGGGGGTTTCTGAGTCCATTCCAGAGGGGCCCTCAGGTGGGCGCCATAAGCCCACTGTCCAAGGTTCTTCTCTGGCTTCCGCCGGAACTTGGGAGTCAGGGCTGGAAGGTCTGCACCTGGCTGGGTCATGCCTCTGTCAAGTGCTGCTGTGTCCTGACCGTCACAGCCTGGACCCTGTGACTCGCTGACATTCACGCCCTCTCCTCTCATCCCAGATAACGTTAGGATTCCAGAACTCTCTTAGCTGAGTGGTTTTGGTTGAAGGTAACAGAACACTCAGTGCGAGCTGGTCTTAACAATAAAGAGAATTTAACCAGGCTGGGTGACATAGTAAGACCCTGTCTCTACAAAAAATAAAAACAATTAGCGGACATGGTGGTGGTGGCCTATAGTCCCAGCTGCTCCTGAGGCTGAGGTAGGAGGATCACTTGAGCTCAGGAGCTGAGGCTGCACTGAGCTATCATTGTGCCACTGTACTCTAACCTGGGCAAGAGTGAGACCTTGTTTCTAAAACAGTAAGATTAAATTTAAAAAGAAAGAGAATTTATTGGCTCATGGAACCGAAAAATTCCGAGAGAAGATGGCCTCCAGGCATGGTCTGCTCAGGGCTCTGGCTCCATCACCCTGTGACTCAGCTCTGCCTTAGTCCGTGTGTTTGTTTTTGACCTTGGACAGGCTTTGCCATTTATGGTAGCCACATGGCTGCTGGCTGCGAGAAGACAACACACTTGCTTTTCCATAGGCATGGAACACACATCCAACCTTTGCTCTGATTGGGTCTTCTGAGGCCACAGATGCACCCCGAACCTGTCCCTGTGGCAATGGGGATGTCCCCGGGGGAGGGGAGAAACCTCCTTCCACCGCTTCCCTCCGCTTTGGTCCCCAGATCCAAGGGGATTCTTCTGGAGGACTGTGTCGAGATGCTTATGCTGGCACAAAGCTGATGCAGGGACAACACAGATGTCCTTATAGCCACCTTGTGCTGTTCCCACGGTCTGTGTAGAAGCTGCCACATTGGAAGCAGAGTGGTAAGAACAGTGGCACCCCAAGAGAGGCCACATTTGCCAGTTGCGTGGCACTCAGGCTGCACCCGTCACACCCATCTTTATGGCAGTGGGTGTTCCGCAGAGAAGGAAAAGTGCTTTCCCATCAGGACAATGGTACTCAGTTTACGAGGGGCAGGTACAGGTGGCAGGTGAGGTCCAGAAGACGGCTGGGGGCGGGCTGACTTGCTGGAACATTTTCAAGTGAGGAGAATTTTCTGCCCAGGGTGTCTGTGTGCTTTTCCCCTCCTTCAGCGAAATGCTCTTTCCGGCTGCGCAGTGAAAGTTTCTTGTCACCCCATTTCCTCCAGATCCACCTTCCCTTGGGGACCTCAGCAGTGGCTCTTGCCACCACTAGGCCCTTCCAGAGGGGCTGCTTGCCCTTCACTCCTTGGGCTTGAGGGCAGACCGGGCCCTTCCCTGGCCCCTCAGTGGTGTGTGGAAACAGACCGGAATGGTGGTGCCCCTTGACGGAGGGCTCGGGAAAAGCAGAAGGGACTTACACACTGAGAGGAACTGGCCTCGTGGCCCTGGCCTTTCTCAGCAGTTGCTGTCCCGGCTTCCCCATCCCGTGACTGCTGGCCCCTGTGGCAGAAGCGACATTTCCCCACCAGCTCCGCTTGCCCTTGAGTACACGTGGTGTTCTGTAGTCCAGGCCCTGGGCGGCCTCTTGTCTGCTGTGTCCCCAGTGACTCTTTTCTGCCCCTGGAGCTGCCTCTTCCCTGGATGATTAATAGGGGGTGTCTCCTCCCCTCCAGGACTGCCCCATCTGCAAGTCCTTTCTAGCCTAAGGCATAGAGCAGTCGCCCAACATCAGCAAAGCAAAGGGTGAGTCTCCTTACACTTCCGGTCACTATTTACAAATGAGAAGACAACCCAGGAGGAAAACACTACTTAGCTTACAAATGGGCTTGCCAGTGGCAGAACTGTAGGCACGAGTGGCATGATAAATGCTGCATTTGTGGTAGGGCAGGATTTATACTTGCATAGATTGGCGCTAACTCCAAACGCTAGAGGCCGGTGGGGAGGCGCCGTGCCAGGCAGACCAGCCTGGCTGCGTGGAAGTGAAGCTTCCAGACATAGCTGTGGTATGAGTGTGTGGCCAAAAGCAATAGACACTCTGAATCGTGGTGATCCATGATCCATGAATCACGCGAGATATGTCTACCATCATGTATTCCACACCGTTGACTGAGGGCTGCTCTATTCCTTGGCAGAGGTGACTCAGAGAGGTCCTTGCTCTCTTGTGGCTCACAGTGTGGGGGGAGGCCTGACTTGTAAAGCCTTCATCGTGGCACAGTAGGGATCCTGTTATAATGGAGAAGTGATAAAGGTGCCGGAGGAGTCAAGCCAGGGGACAGTCATCACCTGCTGGGGGCAGCTAAGGCAGGTTCCCAGAGAAGCCGTTTGTTATTACTGAGGGGGGCAGCAGTGACCTTGACCCCAACTCTTCCATTCCCTGATCACCCCAGCTCTTATGGTGTCTCTGTGATCCAGGCAGACTTCAGGGGTGGCCCAGGCTCCCAGTCTCACAGCCATTCTAATCAACCAGTCAGTGGTTGGAGTAGCTAGCGGTGGAGGGGGCTCAGTTTTCCCGCCAAATCTCCACCAGGCCTCTCCAAAGAAGCCTACAATGTATGTAAAGATTGTGTGCTTATTGTCCGAACGTGGTGTAAGTGCAGTTGTTCACCTCCTTCCCACCAGATTGCCCCCGAGTCCCTCCTGCAGTGGACTCCTTCTGAAGTCTCTACTGTAAAAAGTCAAATCCTTCCCCCTTTATTCTTGTCAGGCAAGTTGGAAGCTTTCAAAATTGATCTACTGGGGAATTTAGCAATAAACAACTGGAAATAAATTCAAGAAAAGGAAGAGAATAAAAGTGATCATCTATAGAGTAGAGAATTCACATAATGGACCCTCAACCTTGGCTTCAGGCCGGTACCCCCTGGGACATAGGGGCCCCCCGGGGTCTCTGCTTCTTGGGGTGCCCTGACCTCATCTGCTCTTTTGCAAATGCAGCCATGGGTGGGGCTAGAGGGGGTGTGGCCTGCCGTCGTTTCCCTGTTTCCCTTTATTCATCAAGTTCCCTCTCACTGTTAAGTCACTCTGGTCTCTGAGCTGCAGGCTCTTACGGTTGGACACACCTGGCTGGTGCCTCAGGTAGGAAACCACCTCTGCTTGCCAGAACTTTCTTTGGGGAAGGGAGGCTTTGCTTGTCTTTGTTTTAGAAAATGCATTCAATTCCCAGGGACCTGAGGATTTCTTTTCTTTCTTTCTTTTTTTTTTTTTTTAAGGCAAGCACGAAAATGAGGTTTATTGAGGAGAGAAAGATAGGATCATAGAGCAAGAGCAAGATGCGGGTTTACAGAGCATGGTACATATGCCACAGATGACGACTGGACCCATTGTCACAGCAAAGGGAGAGCCAAAAAGGGGGACCTGAGGATTTCTGCTCAACTGGCTGTCTCCCTCCTCCCTTGTGAGAATGTATTCAACTCTGACCTTGTACGTGGCTGCAGTTGGTGACAAGAGGGCCACAGCCTCTTCACCCCCTCCTGTTATACCTCCCCTCCCTTTTGGGGGGCAGAGGCTGACAACCCCCCAATCTGATGTTTATTGCTTTGCCCTGAGACTTTGTCTTCTGTGCAAATGTAAACACTGGCAGGGAGAGAACGTACTAAAATGTGTGGATCTGAATGAACTAACTTCCCATAGAATCTCAGACCTGGGAGCAAAGTAGAGGATCCCTCCTCTGTCTTCCTCCATTTGCAGATGTGAGGGCTGAAACCCATAGAGCTAAAAGGACCCACTCAAGATCACACAGCTTATTAGTGATAGAATCAGGGTAGAATGAGGCCTGGGTGCTAGATACGCTCATTTCCATTCTGGGTGACTTTCCAGAGGTTTTCAGTCTGCTCTCCAGAGCCCTGGAGCTTTCGATGGGGCTCCCTTAGGGACTATGTGGGTAGACAGAACAGCCCACCGTCTCCCACAAAGACTCAGCTTTTATCTGTTTCACATATTGGGCTTCTAGGAAGATTTTGTTCAACAAAGTGTCTTTCAAGAAAATAAAAATTTTGACAACTGCTGAACAATTCTGCAGATGTTTAGTAGGGGATTCAGGGACCAAGATGGGAATTTTATCCTCTGAAATACTTAAAAATCCTTTAGAAAGAGGACCAAAGTGTTTATTGCTCTTTTGAAGACAAGGTTTAAAACACACTTTGATGTCATTGGTTGCTATCACGTCCTTTCCCTGGTAGATCTTAAGAAGGATAAACAAAAATCAGGGAGCACATAGGAGGGGAAGTATGATAGAAAGGGACACCTGGGAACAAGTTTGCCTCCTTCCCTTTTTCTTATTTCTGCCCCCCGCCAAATGTCTAAGACCAGCCTGGTCCTCCCATCTGAGCGTAGACATGGCTGAGGATGGAGCAGGCTGAAGCGGAGGCAGAGGTAGAGCTGCAGGTAGAGTTGGGACAAGTTTGCAGGCCAACCAAGAACAAAGGTTTTCTCCATACTCCATTTCCATCTTACCCCACACTGAGGCTGGGCCTCCACTTTGTGGAAGGTGGATACTAGGGGGCAGCCAACCTCTTTAGAAGCCCAAGGGGAGGATCTCTGGCTGCCAAACCAACAGAGAAGCAAAAGGTGTCCCAGTAACTGTTCTTCCATCCTTGATGCGAGTGCCTTGATCTGAGCTACTCAATCACATTTCTTTCCTTCCAGCCTTTCAACTAGAAAACCATGGCTGAAACCGAGGAAACCGTTACTGATATATGGGATTGGTTTTCAGAGTTTTCGAATTTCTCTGACATGCCATCTGTAGAAAAAGACCATACCCCCTGTAGGCTAGAGACTGAGACACTCAACAAGCATGCTGTGGTTGTCATCTATGCCCTGGTGTTCCTGCTGAGCCTGCTGGGAAACTCCCTGGTGATGCTGGTCATCTTGTGCGGCCGTGTCGGCCGCTCTGTCACCGACGTCTACCTGCTGAACCTGGCCATGGCCGACCTGCTCTTCGCCCTGACCTTGCCCATCTGGGCCGCCTCCAAGGCGATTGGCTGGATTTTTGGCACAGCCCTGTGCAAGCTGGTGTCGCTCCTGAAGGAAGTCAACTTCTACAGTGGAATTCTCCTGCTGGCCTGCATCAGCGTGGACCGCTACCTGGCCATTGTCCACGCCACACGTGCTCTCACCCAGAAGCGCCACCTGGTCAAGTTTGTATGTCTGGGCATCTGGGGACTGTCTCTGATTTTGTCCCTGCCGTTCTTCCTCTTCCGCCAGGCCTATAAACCAAACAATTCCAACTTAGTCTGCTATGAGGTCCTAGGAAATGACACAGCAAAGTGGCGGATGGTGCTGCGGATCCTGCCCCACACCTTCGGCTTTGTCCTGCCCCTGCTGGTCATGCTGTTCTGCTACGGATTCACCCTGCGCACGCTGCTTAAGGCCCACATGGGGCAGAAGCACCGGGCCATGCGGGTCATCTTTGCTGTGGTCCTCATCTTCCTGCTCTGCTGGCTGCCCTACCACCTGGTCCTGCTCGCAGACACCCTCATGAGGACACAGGTGATCTCGGAGACCTGTGAGCG
>CM052439.1:15086410-15102835 GCA_028533085.1 Varecia variegata
TGCCCCTGCTGGTCATGCTGTTCTGCTACGGATTCACCCTGCGCACGCTGCTTAAGGCCCACATGGGGCAGAAGCACCGGGCCATGCGGGTCATCTTTGCTGTGGTCCTCATCTTCCTGCTCTGCTGGCTGCCCTACCACCTGGTCCTGCTCGCAGACACCCTCATGAGGACACAGGTGATCTCGGAGACCTGTGAGCGCCGCAACGACATTGACCGGGCCCTGGAAGCCACCGAGATTCTGGGATTCCTCCACAGCTGCCTCAATCCTTTCATCTACGCCTTCATTGGCCAAAATTTTCGCTATGGATTCCTCAAGATCCTGGCCACCCGTGGCCTGGTCAGCAAGGAGTTCTTGGCACGTCATCGCATTACCTCTTACACTTCTTCCTCTATCAATGTCTCTTCTAACCTCTAAAAACCATCCGTGAAAGAATATCTGTCCTCATAAGGAAAGAGTATCACCCCAAGGCTGTGCGTAGAGAGGGGTCTGGCTCTGGACAGATACTGTCTGGGTTTGGGAGGGAGGCTATAGCATGGCAGGAAGTTAGGGACTGGTGTCTTCAGGGGCCAACCCAACCTTCTGAGGAACTGCTGAGGTACCACCCAGGACTGGCCTTCACGCCTCCATGAACATGAAGCGTCATCATTCCTGCTGAACTCTTGTATCTTTGACCCACTAACTCCATAATTAGCACAGTCACATCCACAGCCTGAATCTGATGTTAGATCAAAGAGCTGGGGCTGAAGCTGTTTGCTCACGTGGGCTGGACTATCTTGTGACCCTCTCAGGACTGTCACCTCAACCACTGAGTGTGCTCCAACCAGGCTGCTTCCTTTGTACCTCTGTGTCCTCTGATCTGAGCTCGTGGAACTGTTTTCTTATCTTGCGTATGTTGTAGTGTCTGCTGGGGACATCGAGGCAGGTGCTACCAAAAATCATCAAACCACCAGGTGGCCTTGGGATGGGCTGGAAGCATATTTCCCCAGGGTGTGGTGGGTGAACAGAGAGGAAGAGGGGCGGGAAGGCAGCCCTACTGCATGAGGACCCCCTTCCCTCCCATGCAGACAGCATGTGCTCTGCACACAGCAAGTCACGTATGGAGCAGGATTAGTTCTGCCATGGTGGAGCCTCCAAGCTGACATCAGCAACCCCAGAAAGCCAGACACCATCATCAGTCAGCTGTGCAGCCAGATGGTTCTAATAAAGTTTCTGTTCCAGGTTGTCCCTGGGGCAGTATTTTGGGTGTGACACAGAGTCAAATGTGTGTGTGGTGTCGGCTGTTCCTGCAGTAGAATGGGAGCAGCACGCCCCAAAAGGCGTCTCTGGAAGGGCGACATTCCCTGGGGCTTTAACTCCTGTTAGAACAGTCTCTTGAGGGACAGAAACTCCCATTCATGCTCGTACCCCAGGCTGAGGAGTATCCCTTTGTCCATACCTAAAAAGAGCTGTTCCTCCAGAGAGTCTCAGCCTCACCTTAACTTGACCATCATTTTCTGGGTTAGACCTTGCCTGGCTCCCTCAAACTATATCAGCTCACCTCCCCCCCGCCCCAAATGCTTACCCTAAATTTCAGTGATTGTCTGTTTCCTCTCCTTGGGGCAGGAATCCTGTCTCTTTTGTTTACTCTATATCCCCGTGTCTGTCACACGGCCTTGAGCCTATTAAATGCTTGGTAAACATTTATCGAATGAACGAATGGGTGTTGGAAGGACCCCAATGCATTCGTACACCCTCTGCTCAGAGCTCCTCCTGTCTGTACCCAGGTTGGCCCCCTGCTGTCCGCGGCTGCACATCGAGTTTGCCTTCATGCTTTATTCCGTTAGATTTTTCTCTGTGTAGAAATGTCCCAAGTGAGTCCTGGAGATGTCAGGGCTCTTTTGATTGCAAATAATAGAAACTGAACTCAAACCAGCTTAAGCAAAACTTAGAATGTGTGGGTTTAGGTGGGATGGGGAAAGAACAGGGATGGCTTGAAGTTGGGAATGGGATGAAGCTCAGAGATGGGATTTATTTTTTTTAATTTTTATGGGTACATAATAGTTGTACATAGGTATGGGGTACATGTGATAGTTTGATACAAATATATAATGTGTAATGATCCCATCAGGGTAATTGGGATATCTATCACCTCAAGAATTTATCATTTCTTTGTGTTAGGAACACTCCAATTCTACTCTTTTAGTTATTTTGAAATATACAATAAAATGTTGTTAACTATAGTCACCCTATTGTGTGTGCTACCAAATACTAGATCATATTCCTTCTATCTGACTGTATTGTTGCACCCATTAGCCATCCCCTCTTATGCCCCCTCCCCACGACCC
Organism: Varecia variegata; assembly: GCA_028533085.1. NCBI lineage: Eukaryota > Metazoa > Chordata > Mammalia > Primates > Lemuridae > Varecia > Varecia variegata. The sequence continues at coordinate 15,088,737 of CM052439.1, forward strand.
TTCCCGGGCTCTGGTAATGTCATTCTATCTATGCTCAAAGAGGTAGGATTTACATCAAGGTTGTGATTGGGATCAGCGATTGAGGTTCCAGTTAGAGATTGGGGGGCAGGGATGGGGCAGCAGCTTGGGATAAGGTCAGATGAGGATGAATGTCAGGAGTGGGGAGAGATCTAGAAATAGGGGATGTTGGGGATGGGGTGAGTGAGATTCAGGGATGCAGTGAGGCATCGGGGACAGGGAGATTCTAGATGGGGCTGGGACCAGGTGCAGAGTGAGGCTTAGGGATGGGATCAGTGAGGGGCGTAGTGAGTCTCAGGGAGGGGGTGCCAGGCAGGGAATGACTGTCAGGGATGTGTTGGTGGCTACAAGGCTGCAGCAAAAGCATCCCTGGCAGAGTCACCATCGTCTCCGGAGCGGTGTCTAAGATGCTCTTCCAGGGGAAGAGGACGAGGCTCTCCAGGCAGGGTGAGGGGAAGGCGTTAGGCGCTCAAGGCCTAAGACAGATCTGATTCAGGAGAGAAGACAGAAGAAGGAAGAGACAATCCAGGTGAGGAGGGCTGAGAACTGGGGTCTCCTTCTCCTCTTCCTCCTTCCCCCAACCCCTGTACCTTTTCCACTGTTTCCTTAATGTCCACCTTTCTTCTGTCACTATGTGCCAGTCCAACGACAACTCCATCGGGGGCTGCAGCAGGTAAACAAGGATCCGTATCGGGTCTGGGGGAAATATGAACGACCAATAAACACGTGGAAATATGCTCGGCGTCACTACTAACCTGGAAAATAGGACCTAGTCAGCTATAAAATAACTTGAAAGTGTTTTACACCCTTGTCTTTTTTTTTTTTTTTTGAGACAGAGTCTCACGCTGTTGCCCGGGCTAGAGTTCCGTGGCGTCAGCTTAGCTCACAGCAACCTCAAACTCCTGGGCTCAAGCAATCCTCCTGCCTCAGCCTCCTGAGTAGCTGGGACTATAGGCATGTGCCATCATGCCCGGCTAATTTTTTCTATATTTATTTTTAGATGTCCATATAATTTTTTCTATTTTTAGTAGAGACGGGGGTCTCGCTCTTGCTCAGGCTGGTCTCGAACTCCTGATCTCAAATGATCCACCCGCCTGGGCCTCCCAGAGTGCTAGGATTACAGGCGTGAGCCACCGCGACCAGCCTTGAAAGTGTTTTAAACAGGGGAGGGATGTAGCCAGACTCTTTTCAAACAAGTGCAACATGGTTTGATTAGATATTTTAATGATGCATGTAATTCTCTGGGTATAGCTCAAGACGTAAATGATTTGGATTTCAGATTTTTATAAATGGCAGTATTCAGTTACTTAATTAACATAGTGCATAGTAATTTCAAAAACTGGTGTTTGAATCACTAGATAGGGTAAGAATTAGATCTCTGCTCAAGGCCAGGCAATAGTTCACCTCAGGGAGGGAGCCCCTGTCCAGGGTGGGGCTGGGACCAGGGATGGGGTGAATCTTAGGAGAGGATGAGGGTCAGAGTTGGGAGGGGTCAGGGAGGGGGTGCACATCAGAGATAAGTTGGGGGACAGGGATTGGGACGTGAATGGGTGTTTTGTACGATGCTTGCTGACGTTAAATTTGAAAATTTGTTATAGGCTTGGTCACAATGTTCCAGCCTCCAAGAAATTATGTCAAAATCTACTGTTTCCCCTAAACTACTTCCCTTTTGATAAACCACCATCCCTCACCATCCCTTGCCCCCATCCTGTGGCCCATTTTTGTTAGTTCCAGCAAAAAATGCTAATTGATAATCCAGGTTTTATGTCCTAGGGGTTAAAATTGCTCCTTTCCCAGAAACGTACTTTTTAATAAGGGTCTTTCAGGGGCTGAAAAGTCTTCCAGATGCAAATGAAATAAAATGACTGTTTCCCCTTTGGCCTAAGGATCTTCCCAGAGGTGTGTCTTTCCAGAGATGACCACTAATCAAGCGACGGTGGTGGAGTCCAGCCTTTAGCTGTTTCCAGGCAGAGGTTGGAGGGGCCACTCTGGGCTCGATCCAAAAAGCCACAAGGGGCTAATAGCTGAACTCTCACCACCAGTGGTTTTGTCCAGCCTGCTATTCTGTTTTTAAATTCAAGATCTTTCTTTCCACCTTGAGGGTACAAATGAATCAAAGACATAAAAAAATAAAGAATATATAGAATATGTCCACTTGGACTTCTTAATTTTCTTTTTTTAATCTAAGTATTTTATGCACATTATTGAAAAAGTGAAATGGCTTTATAAAGCTTATAATGAAAACCAACATCCTTCCAGTCCCAAACCCTGCAGGCCAAGGCAACGACTGTCAGCTCTCACAGCTGTTTCATCTAGCAGTGGTCTACATGTTTCTAAATATCAAACTTATTGTGCTAGTTCTTGACCCCTCCTTCTGTTTTAGATATCATCATTGACTTTCTGTTTTGGCGTTTGAGAATTTAATGCTCTTTCAACCGCTCTCCTGCTTTCATCTCCATCCAAGCAAATGCAAATACTGCCTCCCCCTTCTCCCAGGATACAGATACCACACTTCTTGGTTAAGTCAACATTCAGTGTTTTTGTTGCGAGGACTATGTAAAAAAAATGATCAGCAGCTGGGTACAATGTTTACAATTCCTTCCTTTGTACAAGGCTTGTTTTCCCTGGAATTGATTATAGGATGTTACATGGATTTATCATGACATCAGTACCAATGTCTCCCTCAACACGTTCACATTCATTGGATCATCTAGTAATTTCCCTTTCCTGGAGACCTCTCTCCTGGAGCTCTTCATTGTCTTCTTCCCACCTGGACAGGTGACTGCCCAGGCCTGTTCCTCTTTCCTAAATTGCCTTGGCTAACTTTCTAGATAAATTTTAGAATCTGCTTGTCAATTTCTATAAAATATCCAACTGCGATTTTGATTTGCATTATGTTGAACCCATAGATCAATTTCAAGAAAATTGACATCTTAGCAATAAGTCTTCCAGTCCATGAGCGTGGTATCTTTCCCCATTTATTTAGGTCTTCTTTAATTTTTCACAAAGGATGTTTGGTAGTTTTTGGCACACAGATCTTGTACATATTTGGTTAAATTTATCCTCAAGTATTTTACAGGTTTTTTGGATGCTATTAGAAATGGAATTTAAACACAATTTCATTTTCCAGTTTTTTGTTACTAGTTTATAGAAATATAATTGTGTTACGTGCATTGACCTTGTAATCTGGAACCTAAGGGAATTCAATTATTAGTTTTAGTAGGTTTTTTTAAAAGAATCTTTTGGATTTTAACTGTATGCAATCATTTAAACATTTTAATCTTCTTTCTATCTTTAGTTTTAGAATGCATGGGGATGTGCCTTCGTGGGGGTCTTTTTTCATTCATTGTGCTGGGCATCTGGTAAATCCTTTTAATCTGGAAATTTAGGTTATGCGAATTTTTTTTGTATCATTTCTTTGATACTTTTCCACCCTTCATTTTACCTGTTCTTTTTTTCCCTAGGATTTCTTTTATTTGGGTGTTGAATCTCCAAGATTAATTCTCTAATATTCTTATCACTTTTTGCCTATTTTTCAATATCTTCATCCTTATACTTTCCAAGAAGTTACCCTTAACTTGATCTCCCAGCTTTTCCCTGGGATTTAAAATTTCTGCCATCATATTTTAAATTTCCAATAGATATTATTCTGTTTCCCGATGTTCCCTTTTATACCATCCCATTCTTGTCTCATAAATGCGATATTTCCTCCTATCTTTCCGAGGCTATTAAGGTTTTGTAAAGATTTCTTTGGCTCCCTTCACTGTCTCTGTAGCTTTCCTTCTTGTCTAATAATTCAGTTCCCACTTTTCCATCTACTCTCTGACTTCCACTTAAAAGAAAATTTGTTATCTTCTGTTATTTTCCCTTACATTCTCTTTGTTCTTGTATCTCAGGGGACAATACCTTTAACAAAATCCCTTTGGTGTCATTTTTAGTGGAGTTTTGAGAGGGAGCAGATGTAAACGAATTCATCCAATTCTCCATTTGATATAAAATGCCTCTGGATTTTAAAAATGTGCTTATTTCATTTATTTAACCCTTTTTCCTTATAAAGACACAGTTTCGCTGTGTTGCTCAGACTGGTCTCGAACTCCTGGCCTCAAGTGATCTTCCCATCTTGGCCTCTTACAGTGCTGGGATTATAGGTGTGAGCCTCAGTGCCCGCAAAACATGCTTATTTTAAATTCATGTTTAGATTGCTCTGTTATCTTTAGTTCCTCAGGTATGAATTCTCCCTTTTATCAGGTCAGCTGACTGTTGACAGCAGTGGCAGTTAGTGCTTTGTAATATTTGATTTTGAATTCACCTTTTGAAGGGATTTTTTTGCATAGGAGACATGCATGAGCTCTGCAGTCATTATGAAGAAGTCTACACAGGGGCAGTTTCATGGCTGTACTTGGTGGGGCCTTACTGGGTCACATGGTTCAAAGCATTTTTTGTTGTTGCTATTTCTTGGCCCTGAAGTTCCACACCATTCCAAACGTCCATTTTGGGTCCTCATCACTTCCTCCCCAGGACTGGGATCCTGGAATGTCCCTCAAGTGACCCTCTTTCTCCCGTGGCCCAGGGCAGGCAGCTCACTTGGCGGTCATGTCTCAGAATTGCCATGTGTTTTTCTATTCCCAAACAAGGGCAGGCTAGTTCTTTGCTGGTTCCTGACTTTTGGCGGGAATCTGGTTGCAGTTCCCTGCTGTCCATGGGCCTGCAGGCTACCTGGTGTCACCATTCCCATGCTGACTGTGCATGACCAGTTCTATACCTTTCTGGGTTCCTGTGGCTTCCATCCCACTCCCTGATAAGTCTGCACATCTCCAAGTTCCTTCTTCATCTTTGGCCCTTAGAGATCTCTCTCTCTCTTTTTATTTTTGACCTTAGAGATTTATTTAAAAATAAAAAAAGTTATCTAGTATTTTTATGATGTATGTGTGTGCACGTGTGTCAGCATGTTGTTCCCATGCCTCCTTAGTCTACTATCATGAACAGAAATCAGTGAAAATAAAAATAGCACATAAAATGAAAAACAAAACTTCCCTTCTTGTTCTTTATTTCCTTTCCTTAAAGACAAACATTCTTAAAACCTTCTCCCAGTGAATGTTAAATGTTAACCAGGAGGATACATAGACCAGCTTTCTAGGTAATCCACAGTATGTATGTTGCATATGCACGGTGTGCATGTGCACGTGTGTTGGGAGTGAATGACCCCACCGTTATCCCAGAACTGTCACCTCTTTCTTTTAGCCAGGCTCAAATTAGGGGGATGGAAGGAGTAGGATCTCGAAGGTAAGTGGGGAGGGGCCTCTGAAGAAATCTAGTCACTTCCGACATGGGAAGGAATGGTGTTGCCCAAGAGAAACCTGAGAGGCCACATCCGCAGCTCTTCCTCTGTTTCCGTACTGTAAACAACACGGCTGTCTTCCTGAAAGAGCTGGCTGTGCTCCAACCTTAAAGGTCTTGAGGGTGTGAGCAGACTAAGCAGGTACAGGCGTCAGGGCCACCTGGTGCAGGGCTCTCACCTTGTCAGCATCCTTCAGCCCTCCTCCTAGCTGGATCCTGAGTGCTCAGCCTGTGCGGTCCCCTGTGCACAGTCCCACATGTCCATAAGCAAGAATCAAGTAACCCGTTTCTGATTATGTAACAAACGCCTACTTGCACCAACTTTGCGCTAGGCCCTGAAAACGGAGTCCATACTATAGAAATGAAATTTAGGAGACACAGGAAACTTGTGAATGGAGGATGTGTGAGGAGTTATGAAACTTCCTGTAGTTCCACGAACTGGAACAAAAAGATCTACTTGGGTGTCCTAGTGCACCACAAGCTGAACCTGAAGATTGTGAAAAATGCTCCTAATTAAATAAAAGAAAAACAAAAGAAAGACTTAGTAGCAGTGTGACTTGAATATTCACTTAAACTTTCTGAATTTCTGTTTTCCTTTCCACGAGGTGAGGTTTGGTTAGGTAAGTTCCCTTCCAATTCTAAGAGGAGGATGCTCTAAATCTGAGAGTCTGCTGAGATGTATAAATAGGATACAGCTCTCATGAACTTGTTATGAAATGTCTATCTTTGCTCAGATCATGATTATCAGTAGTGCGGTGCTCCCGAGAAGGCCAGTTCTCAGCATGCACATTCCAGGCAGCTGCTGACCGTGCCTGGGATGCCTCCCTCCCTCCCTCCCCCCCCTTCCTTCTCTCTTCCCCCTCCCCATCCAATGCCTCTCTCCCTGGTCTGCCAGCCACTCTTCCTTTGGGGTAGGTAGGTCCCTTAGAAAAAAAGCAAATGCCCCTGGGTTGGGGAAATACTTTTCTTTCCGTCATTAAGCCTGGAATGAGAATCGGTTTTTGAAATCGTCCTCTTGCACAGAAGATCCTCTTTTTCTGAGCCTTCAAGGTCCTGAGCAAACTGGCACACCACAGTCCAGCACACCAGCTTAGCCTCTCACTAACAGACACGTCTGTGCTCACTTACATGGCTATGCTTTGGATTTAGAAGCAGTCTCTTCGAATCCAACATTAATCTGTGAGAGAGTTTGCAAGGAGAGAGAAAGCAGCCACCTGGGATTCCTGAGGGCTTCCTGCAAGGGGAGAGCAAGGTGTTGAAAGGGACCCGAAGATAAGCTGTTTCTGCCCCCGTTTCATGGATTTGTTACTTTAATCCCTGAGTTCTGTTTTAGATTTTACAATATAAGGAGACCCTTCATCTAAGTCCTTCTATGTGTAGTGTGTTTCCAAAGATATTACTCAGCCGACATTAATAACTATTATCCGCTGATCACTTATGACTTGCTATGTGCCAAGCACTGCAAAAAGCACTTTTTCCATGAATTATTTCATTTAATGCTCATCAAGACCTTGTGTAGGAATTATTATCCTTACTTTATAGAAGAAGAAAATAAGGCCCAAAGAGATTAAGTACCTCACTCAAGGTAACACAGCAGCCAGTAAGTGGCAAAACTGGAGTTTCTTTTTTTTTTTTAAATTATGGGTATATAATAGTTATATATATTTATAGGGTACATGTGATGTTTTGATACAGGCATTCAATGTGTAATAATCAAATCAGAGTTATTGGAGCATCCATCACCTCAAGCATTTATCATTTCTCTGTGCTAAGAACATTCCAATTCCACCCTTTTAGTTATTTTGAAGTATAACATAACTTATTGTTGACTATAGTCACTGTGTTGTGCTATCAAATATTGTTCATTCTATCTATCTAACTATATTTTTGCACCGATTAACCATTCCCCGTTTATCCTCCCCCCACCCCCCAAAAACCCCTGGCGTTAAAGTCAGGGGCCAGCTGTCCTCAGAGTCTGGGCTCTCGGCTGCTCTGTGACGTGTGGCGAGGTGCTGTGGTGGAGAGAGCCGTGGGGTGACTTTGAGGTAGGCAGGGGCTCGGTTGGTCCTGACTTGTGTGATCTTAGAAGTAACTTAACTTCTCCGGGCCCTGGTTTCCTTGAAACCAGGCAGCAGTAGGAGCTAGCTGCCAAGGTTCAAAGTAATGTACCTTAGGCTGTTCGGATAGACTGGGGTCTCTATAAACGGCAAACATTATTTATCGTAGCAGACATGTCTTGGAAAGGTGAGTCAGCTGAGGAACTGGATATGACACCGAATCTTCTAACTCTAATGGCAGTGCTTCCTGCATGATGTCACAGGGCCGGGGGCTACTAGGAGAATTGGGATACACCACTTTCCGAGGCACTGGGCTGCTTGAGATGAAAGGACAAGGCTTGGCAAGGGAATAAATGGTCCTTCTCATGTTCCTGTGACATCCATTTTATTCTCTTCCAGACTGTTCCATTAACACACTGCTGCTGCAAGAGCTCCCGTTTTATAGGAACCTCCCCTTGCCCCACCTTCTGTCAGCTACAGTTCTATTTCTCTGCTCCACTTTGCAGCTAAAGTCTGAGTCCCACTGTGCAAGGGACACTTCAAGCCCATAAAGGCAGATTAGTGACATTTAGTAGAGTCTCAGTTTGAACCTAACTGGGCCCACCCTGGGATTCACATAAGTCTGGGCATACCTGAAAGGAATGAAGGATCAGGGACCCCTTAAGGACGAGCTCATGTCTGGGGGGCAAGAGTGCACAGGGGGGCAGAAGCACACAGGCCACCTAAGGCCATGACGTGGAGTTGGGGGCAGCAGGGCTTGAGTGACAAGGCCAAGACTGTCCTTGGCCGGTGGATGCTCACCTGAGTGGTAGGGAGCTGGGGCTGGGAGTGAAAGCAGAAAAAGTGGGGCGATCTTGGCAGTGCAAGCAATGCACTCAGGGAGAGCTGGCCCTGTTCCTCTCCCAGTGGCCGGGCTGGAACCGCTGAGCTGTAGAGCCCGACTTGGCACCGAGAGCCCAGGCAGCCTCAGGGGGCAGGCGGGAGCCGGTCCGGGCCCCTCCCCGTGGTGCGGATCACAGGCTTGCTGGGTGGGTACGCACACAGGCTGTGAGCAGGAGAGAGCTGAGAAGAAAAAAGGCAAAAAAGCACGCACTTGACTTTGATACTACGCTGCACATTTTTGGCTTATTTCCTTCGGGCATTAAAAAAAATAGACTTTATTTTTCAGAACAGTTTTAAGTTCACAGCAAAACTGAGCAGAAAACCTTCCAGCACTTTTTCTATGAAATATTTATATTTTGAATGTTACAGTGTCACCATGTCACAGAACCACAATGTCTTGTTGGTACAGCTTAGGCTGAGTCTTGCTAGTTCATTTAATATAAGGTCATTTTCATGTTATTATCATATTTAGCTTTTCCTTGGCTGTGTTTATCACTCCCACTTAGTAATTTTCTCTGACTTTCTTCTGGCCTCTTGTTATTTCTGTCACTTTCCTCTCTAGCGTCTGATCCCAGGGCTGGGCCCTGTCTCACTTTCTCTCTCTCAGTTGGTTGTCCTGCCTCCCACTTATCTAAGAGAACCTAAGCTGTTGGGCAGGAGGCTCCCCGGCAATCTGACTCCTCACCAGCCTCTGCACCCGCTCCCCTCTCCCCCACTGCCCCTCCTCTGATGTCCACAGAAGGGGTGACGTCTATTCCTTCTGCTCCATTGGTGGAATCCCCTGCAGGGCCCAACCCACCCTCACCCCTCAGTGATGCTGAACTCACTCTGCTTTCAGTCCCCTCTGATCCCACTGTTGTGTCACCCTCTCCCAGGCTTCCGCTCCTTCCCTGATGTCTCTGCATATGGCCTTTCTAGACAACACTTCCTCTCTGTGGCATTTGACACTTTCATATCATTGTCCATTGATTAAAAAAAATTATGAGGCCAGGTGCAGTGGCTCACGCTCATAATCCCAGCTCTTTGGGAGGCTGAGGCAGGAGGATCGCTTGGGGCCAGGAGTTTGAGACCAGCCTGGGCAATATGGTGAGATCTTGTCTCTCCATACACACACACACACACACACACACACACACACACACACACACACACACACACAGTTATGGAGCCACTTCCGTGTGCCAGGCCTTCTGCTATGTCCAAGGAATTGCGGGAGCTAAGTGCTCCCAAAGCCTTGCCCTACGAGAACGTAAATCCACATTTCTTGCTTGAGTTTTTAAAAACCAAAATGACAAGATTCGTTGTATAAAAATGAGAACATTTATTGCATAAAATATTATCTCATATAAAAATTAGAAAATTCAGAAAAGTTAAAGAAGACAATAAATACCCTAGTTCCCCACTTGGAGATAAGCATTGTCAACAATGAGTTATACATCCTTCCATAGCTCGTTCTATGCATATATCACCTTTTTTAAAAAACAAAATGAAAATATGGTATTTCATAGCCTGATTTGTTTTTCTGTCAATACAGTCTGTTTTGCTATAACACCATACGACATTCCTAAGAAATTTTGCAATAGCAAATTGTCTTAAAGGGGAGGAAAAGGGTTAAAAGCAAGAGGTCAAGTTCACAATAACAGTATTGCCCTTAGGAATGTCCATAATGGTAATGTTTGAAGATAGTTAAGTCTAGGACTATAAACCCTAAACACCACTGAGTGATCCAGAGTCACAGAAAGAACATCTTTCTCTTGTCACTCCTGGTGACACAGAGTCCTGGCACGTCTCTCACCCATTGTGCTGGACAGTGAATGTGCTGGGAGGGCAACCCTTTTACCTCCTGGAGCCCGAGGACACCAGTTCCCTGCTTTGCCTGTTAAAATTAACAGCAGTCCTCGAAACTGTGCATGCACATTTCTTATGTCCAGTTCATGCTGGAGCAGAAACTTCTGCTTATCGTGAAATCTTTTTCATGTTCATAAATATTCACCTACAGCCTCATTTCTGGCATGGCTGGGTTTCACTGTCAGGATGGACCATATGTCATCTAACCAATGTACTCTTGGAAACAATGCTGCAGCGGACATCCTTGTACCTAAAACTTTGCGGGTAACATAATTGTTTTATTAGAACAAATACTTAGAAGTAGAATCTGGGTGAAAGGGCTCTGGATACATATGGCCACATTTATTCATTTAACAAATACTCAATGACCACTATTTTCCTGGCCCTGATGTAGGTGCTGGGGATACAGCAGTGGTCCAAGTGGATATGGGGCAAGCTTGCATTCTGCTGGGCACATAACAGCAAACAAATGAGAATAACTGTAATGTCAGGCAGCAATTAGTGCTTTGAATAAAGCAGGGCAAGGCGGCAGGGAGTGAGTGGGGCTCATGTGGATGAGGTGGTGAGGGAAAGCTTCCTTGGTAAGGCGACATTTGAGCAGAGACCTGAAGGAAGTGAAATATCTGGGGGAAGCTCATTCTAGGCAAAGGAAATGGCAAGTGCAAAGGCCCTGAGGCAGGACTCTTCTTGGCATCTTCCAGAATGGGAAGGAGGCCAGTGTGGCTGGAGTGCAGTGCTGGGGGACCACTGCAGGAGATGACGTTAGAGAGGCAGCCACAGGGCACATCAGGTCAGGACACAGGATCCAAGAGTGAGGAATGTGAGCAGGGTCTTCATCAACCTGGCTGCCAGGTGGAGGGTGCAGGAAAGGGTGGAGGCAGGGAGAGCAGTCAGGAGGCTGGAGATCATTCTGGAAGAGAGGTGATGGTGGGTCTTGGACGAGGGTGACAGTGGAGGAGACAGTGTAGAGCAGTCAGATTTTCACTCCCCTGGTCGGGTATGAGCGTGTTATTTTCTCACATGTCACACTTCCTCCTTCTTCAACTTCTACTTCCTTGGGCTCCTGTTTTCCTCTGGCGTCTTTGGCTTCTTCTCAGTCTCTTTTGAGGGCCCGACTTCCTCTTTTAGTCCCTTCAGTGCTGGCATGCTCCAAGATTCTCTTCTCTCTGATTTTCTGTCCTTTCTCGATTCTCCAGTTTCCCTGGGTGACGTCCTCTACTCCTGCGGTTTTAATGATCTGCCATCTCTGTGCGAACAATCTCCAAAAACGCTTGTCCACTCTAGCCAATTTTCCCTGGGCTCCCAGAGCTGGATGTTCCAATGCATATTGACATGTCTACTAGTACCCTCACCATGAGTTCAAAATTGGAGCCAGTATCTTCCCCTGAAACCTGCTCCTTTGAGCCATTCATCCAAACTATGGGCTAAAGAATCCTGCTTGACATCCTCTGCCTTTCTCACTGCTCCATCCCCATCCAGTTGGCAGCCAAGTCCTGTTGGTTCTCCCTTAAAGATCTCTTAATCTTGTCCCCTCACCTCCATTCCCAGTGTCATGACTCTGTGCAGACCTGCACTGTTTCTGCTGGGCCCCTGCCCCTCTCACTGCCTTCACACACAAGCCAGGGGAGCAACTGGACGGTGTTATTCATCTGCTTAAAGCTCTCCCAAGTCTCCCATTGTATGCAGGATAAGGTTGCAGTGTTTTAGCACAGCACTCAAGGCCCTCTGTGGCTTGGCCTTGCCTACTGGCCTGGGCCTCTGTCCTTTCTACCACATCCCACATCTGCTATGGCTCTTGCTTTGGCCATGCTGGATGCGTAAGTTTCCCCTAACACATCATCGTGCTGTCTGCCTTAGTCCAGATTTCTGTGGCTGTGAGTGACAGAAACCTTCTTTAAAGAGGTTAAAGCCAAAGGGAATTTATTGGAAGGATCCAAGGGTATCTGATGGATCCCAGGGTCATGAAATTGTACGAGGGACCAGAACCAGGCAGGAGCAGTAAGATGGCTCCTTTCTCAGGCTCTCTCTCTTGGAGGCCACTGAGTCATCTCTACTCCATTTATCCAGTCCATTTCATTCTCTTTCTAGGCATACTTGCTTTCTCCATGTCTTTTAGCCTGTAGACACTCCTGAGTGTACATTACCCCATACCAATGGAAAAGTCCAGGTAGCATCCCAGTTTCCCATTTCCAGGAAAGCAACTGTGGGTGGCCCAGCTATGGCCATGGAGGCAGCATCAGGTAGAGCAAACACAGCTTGTATGAGAAGGAAGGCTTGTATGATAGCCTCAAAGAGGTCTCTAAACTTCCCATGCTGAGCTTTTGCATATACTGTTCCCTGTCACTGGATACCCTTCCCCACACTTCATCTGGCCAAACTCTATTCATCCCTCAAGAGTTAGCTCAAGGGTTAGACCTCCCTGAAAGCCTCCTTAGGCTAAGAGCTCCTCCATGTGTTTCTGTAAAACTGTAACACACCTTGATTCTAACACATCACATTTGGGTTGTGTACATTGATTTCCTGTCTGTCTCTCCTTTAGACCATGAGATCCTTGGGAATAGACACAGACCTGTTCCCCTCTTTTTCTCTAGAGTCAGGGGAACAGCCAGGTCTAAAACAGGGACAGATTCAACTTGTAAGTGAAGGAACCGAGCAGCCTATTAACCTCCATCCACCCCATGCAGGTGATTCCTGGGGCAAGATTTGGGCATGTGATGGGAAAAGAGAAAATGCCACAGCCGGCTCATTGCCTTGGCTACTACGTGTTCCTCACTGTTCATTTCATGAGTATCAGCCCTCAGGAAGCTGCGTAATTTAGCATTCGTTTCTGCGAGTTTACAGCGTTATCTATGGGTTTCTAGATAAAAACTTTCTAATCTGACTGATTAGGTGATAAATGAATGGCTAAAAGTAGAATAGGTCAGTTTTAGAACTGATTTTGAAAATGCCACTACCTTTATTGACAGGCTAGTTGATGCTGGCTATGTACATTTTCATTAACAGTATATCTGGGAACTAGTTTGAACTTTATATCAAAATTTCTATGCATAAATTTTAGCCCAGATTACTCTATCTGTGAAATTGGAACAAAATATTTAAATACATATTAATAGCTAACATGTACCGAGAGCTTACCATGTTCTGGGTCTTGGACTAAGTGCTTTATATGTATTTACTATTTTAATCCTTAAAACTACCCTATGACGATGGTTCTATAATTAGCCCATTTTACCCAGCAGGAAACTGAGGCACAAGCATTTAAGTAACTAGAGTTGGGATGTGCCTGAGGGGATCTAGCTCCACTTTGGTAGCTTTCTTCCGGTACTTATCTGTTAAGGGTTGCTATTTCAGTTATGCCTTGTTTAATAACTCATAATTTAATAGAGGTTTTCTTTTAACGCATCCTTTATGTTTATGTTTTTGGGTAAGAATCATCATCTCTCTGTGTGGGTGCAAGGCATCTTGGCATTTAAAGCTCTTGCAAGAAGCTCTCATCATGCCAATGTTTCCCACTAAACCAGCTCCTAATGGATGGAAATAAATGAATAAATGAAGGAATAGCTTTAGGACTGCCTTTTGCACCTTTACTCTTGGGTTTTCTTTACCCCTGAATTTTTATATAAAGATACTAGAATAAAACGGTTATGGGCACAATCTTCTGAATCCTGCTGTCCGTCCCATGAGAATCAGGTTCCCCAGTGACTTCAGAGGAGGCTTCCTGGAAGTGAAGATGGTAATGAATGGGGAACCCGGAGACCAGGGTCCAGTATTGCTTCTGTCACTTGAGTTCAAGACAGTTGGCAAGCGTCCAATTGCTCTGGGCTTCCAGTAGCTCACCTGTCAAAAGAGGAGGTTAGTTTCATAAGTGGACCTTCAAGTTCCTTTCCACTCAGACTTTCTAGATTTAGGTCAAGCAGTTCAGGGCCACCATTCACATAAGTGGTGAGTGGAAAGTAC
>CM052439.1:15103335-15122620 GCA_028533085.1 Varecia variegata
CAATCCCCCTTCCACTCTGCCACCAGAACAATCTTTCTAAAATGTGAATTTGATCCCCCCCTTTTTTTTTTTTTTTTGAGACAGAGTCTCACTCTGTTGCCCGGGCTAGAGTGAGTGCCGTGGCGTCAGCCTAGCTCACAGCAACCTCAAACTCCTGGGCTCAGGCGATCCTTCTGCCTCAGCCTCCCGAGTAACTGGGACTACAGGCATGCGCCACCATGCCCGGCTAATTTTTTTTTTCTATGTATTTTTAGTTGGCCAGATCATTTCTTTCTATTTTTTTTAGTAGAGACGGGGTCTCACTCTTGCTCAGGCTGGTCTCGAACTCCTGAGCTCAAACGATCCGCCCGCCTCGGCCTCCCAGAGTGCTAGGATTACAGGCGTGAGCCACCGCGCCCGGCCGATCCCCCTTTTTTTATATGTATAAACATATATGTATGTTTATCTCTATAGCCCCAAACCCAGCAGTGTTCATCATATCAAAGATACCTAATGCATTTTTGTCGAGCACTGAATGAATTGACAAGTAGGGGAAAATGATGTATGCTGGGGCATCCCAGTGACATTTAATTTAAAGTAACAATTATGTTGCCCCAATTTCCCAGGGCATCCTCAGCCTGTGAGCACAAATGAAGTCACATCAATAGCACCAACCCAGGTTGCACTGGCTCAGACCCCATTGCTCATGCAGGACTTCAGCCCTGTACAGTGCTCCTCAGGGATCTGGGGGGAGTCTGTTGGGGACATCTCCCCTGTGGATCTCTGGGATCTGCTGTTGTTGACATGTGCCCTGGAGTCGCTGCTGAAGGACGGGTGCCCTTGCAGTGCCAGGCCCTGGCTTGTCTATGGTGACCTTTGCAGATCTCTCTGCTAGAGGATTCCCCAAATCTAACTTTTCTGATTTCTTTGTAGAGCTTTTCTGCTCTTCATTGAACTTGGTGGGGACTTTTTGGGGACAATGTTGAACTAGAGGCTGGTCCTCAGCATTGCCCGTCCTTTCTCTGGACAGCGGGAGGTGGTCAGACTCCCTCATTCCTGGTCCCAGATTCCCTTCCGATGAGTGCTCTTCCGGGAGCACCCTGCTTCCTCTTTGAAAATAGACTTCTGTTGTGCCCTCCCCACTCAGTTCATCAGGAAGGCCTGAACTCCATGCTGGAATTCCTGCTAGAATAGAATATGAGCTCTTCTGCCATAATGAGAACCCTGCCCTCATTAAAGTACGGGGGTAAGTCTGGTCGCCAGGAAGGGACTCCTGCCCTTCAGGGTAGGGGCGACTTTATTGCCCTGATTGCTCCCGGAGCCCCTCATTCCTTCTCTCAGTGTTGTTGCTGTGTTTGCTAAGGAGAAATTATCACCAGCTCTCCAGGGCAGAAACTGCTGTTGCAAAACTCTTGGTCCATGCAAAGGCAATGGGATGCAACTCTGTGTGGCCCTGACCCCAAGAGGCCATCCACGGGCTCTGGTTAGAGCCACAGGATTGCCCAATCACTGCAGGGGCTCTGGCAGTGCCTGTAAGGCAGAGCAGATGGGGACAGTGTGAATGCCTGTCTGGGCCCACAAATTGTGCCCTAGAGCCTGGGCAGGGCAGCTAATTGTCTGTTGTAGAGTGGGGTGCACACTTCTTCTGAAACAGTATTCTCAGAAGCACCACAGTTAGGTGCCCAGTGAATGACATGTAACTTTCATAAGCCTTCTTGGATGGTTCAGGGGACATGATCTCACACCCCCGCACTCTGTAGTTCTCATAAACTGTTTTCATCAAAGTCTGGCTGATTGAGCACTGCACAGAGAGTCTCCTGAACTCCTCTCTTTCTAGACATTGACAACATAGGACAAGTCACCACAGTGGTTGGTAGGGGAGGACAGAGAGGCCCAAGTCCCCTCCCTGTGCCTCCTCCCCTGCCCACCAAACCCAGACACCCTGGGAGCAACTGGAACTCTCCCACACTGCTGGTGGGAAGGTACAACATATAACCTCTTTGGGAAACAGTTCAGTAGTTTCTTACATGTTAAACATGTACCTATCACAAGACCCAGTCATTTCATTTCTAGGGATTTACCCAAGAGAAATAAGTGTATGTCTACACAAAGGTTTGTCCACAGATGGTCACAAGAACCTTATTTGTTATAGCTCCAAATCGGAAACAACCCAAATGCCCAACAATAGGTGAATGTATAAAAAAAAATTGGCATATCCATACAGTGGAATTCTACTCAATAATAAAATATATTGTTGATATATATAATACAACAACACAGGTGAATCTCAAAATAATGCTGAGCGAAAGAAGGCAGGCAGTAAAGAGCGCATATCATATGATTCCATGTATATAAAATTCTAGAAAATGCACATTAGTCGATGGTTCCTGGAAAGACATTAGTGGTTGTGGAGGGTGGCCTGGGTGTGGAGGGAGGGGCAGATGGAGGGAGATTACACTGGAGCAGGAGGAAACTTGGGGGCTGATGAATGTTTATTATTGTGAGTATGGAGATGGTTTCACGCAGGTATGTTAAATTAAAACTCATAGAATTGTATACTTTATGTGATGTTTATTATGTCAATAGTCCCTCAGTAATGCTGTTAAAAATAAAGAAAAACAGGCTAGGCGGAAGGTGGCTCACGCCTGTAATCCTAGCCCTCTGGGAGGCTGAAGTGGGAGGATCATTTGAGGCCAGGAGTTGGAGACCAGCCTGAGAAAGAGGAAGACCCCATCTCTACAAAAAATAGAAAAATCAGCTGGGCATGGTGGCCTGTACCTGTAGTCCCAGGTACTTGGGAGGCTGAGGCAGGAGGATCGCTTGAGCCCAAGAGTTTGAGGTTGCAGTGACCTATGATGATGCCATTGCTTTCTAGCTGGAGCGACAGAATGAGACTCTGTCTCCAAAAAAAAAAAAAAGAAAAGAAAAAGAAAAAGAAAGACAAAAAATAAAGCGAAACAAAACAAATATGGACCTCTAAAGCAGGTTCCAGACAGGAAGCTACTGATGAACCCAAGACCCTGCAGGCTTCGCTCCTCATGTATCGGGAAGGGTGGGAACCACAGCTGAGTGAGGAGAGTACGGAGGAGAGAGTTTGGGGCTGCAGGGGTCTTGCTCACAGCATGTGTTTGCTGTGCTCAAAGTCCCTCAAAGGGACTTTAGAGAGGATGGAGCCGACTTTCTCAAGATAGAGTAAAAGCCTCGAGAGCCTTGGGCTGTGCCAAGTCACCCGGCTCATCAGGATAGAAGCAGGGCTGGGACCTGTCTCCTGCCTGCCAGTCTGGCTCTTCCCTCTCCCCACGCTGCAGTCTGCCTGCACAAGGGCTGTTGCTTTGGATCACCAGCTTCTAGAAGGTTGGACTGGACAGAACAGAGGGCTGGGGAGAGCCGAGGGCAGGAGTGGATTGGGTGGGGTGGGTAGGTGGCTAGTCCTGGGCTGCTGTGGTCAGGTGACCTGGGCAGCCACTCCCTGGGCACAGGGCGGGCAGCAGCACTCTCTCTTCTTGTAATCCGCGGAGCAGGCGTGGCAGAGCAGGTCTCCGCAGAGCCTGGGGAGCAGAGACAGAGGCCTCTGCAGCTGGGTCGTGGAATTCCAGCACCTTCAGGTCCCCCTCAGATATCAGTTTCTCATGTCCCAGCAGAACGGCCCTTGGTCTGTGTCAGGGTCTCCCCTCGCCCGAAGGGTCTCCTGATGCCCGACCCCCGCAGAGCCTCCACCTCCAATGTCAGCTTCTCCTGGTGATTCCCTTTCCTCTCCCACTGCTTGTCCTGCCCCGCGATCACAGAGGAAGGCGGGGAGCAGCTTATCCTGCGTGGGATCTCTCTTCCCAGACCAGGGGCCCGTTCATCAGTCTGTTCCTTGAAGAGTTACACTGTCCCGCCCTGCGGAGCCCACTCCTCATCTGACCCCCTTCCGCTGTTCTGGTTCATGACTCTGCTTAGTGTCGGAAGCCAGACGCGGTAAACTGAGTGGCCAGCTTTCAGTGGCCTCTCGTGAACCCCCAGTTCCCATGTCCCCCCTTCCCTGGGTGGGAAGGGGGCTGTGAGCTGGTGGAAAACCGGGATGTGCCAGAGGAAGGATTCTGTGCCCTCATTACCTGCATGGATACCGCCGAGACAGTCGGCCAAAGATCTTGCCACAGCCGACACAGCACCCAGCGGCCATGGAGGAGAGATGCTGGAGCCTCTGCCACTGGTGGTCCTTCTCCCTGGTGGGAGGATGGAGGAGGAGAGACACACACATAGACAGAGACAGGAAGGTAGAAAGATGGAAATGACCCAGATAGAGAGGACAGAGAGGGACAGCAAGGGAAACACAGAGATGACAAGAGGAAGAGAGAGCCAGTGGCATAGGAAGTCACACATAGACACACGGAGAGACAAAAAGAGACAGAGAGACAGAGAAACAAGGACAGAGAGGCAGAAAGACAGAGATACAGCAATGGAGAGAAATTCAAAGAGGGACAGAGAAAGATAGGCACTCAGAGAGAGGAAGTCAGGGAGTTGGCAAGGGTGACAGGGAGAGACACATGGAGGAGAGAGATCGATGTAGAGGGAGAGAGAGAGAGACACAGAGACAGAGATACAGAGACAGAGAAGACAGAGACAGGGAGAGACAAATACAGAGACAGTGAGAGACACACAAGAGATCAGGATGGTGACACTCAAGTCCACTTTGCCCAACATAACCTTGATTCCGCTTCTGAAATACAATGACGCCAGCATTCCTGCCTTTCAACTCTCCTTCCTCCACCTCCTAACTTGTCATCTATTCCCACAGCATCCAACATGGTAGCCACTAGCCACATGTGGCTATGTAAACTTAAATTAATTGAAATTAAACAAAATGAAAACTTCAGTTCCTCAGTCACACCAGCTTAATCGCTACATGTGACTAGTAACTACCACACAGGACAGCACAAGTATGGAAT
Organism: Varecia variegata; assembly: GCA_028533085.1. Lineage (NCBI taxonomy): Eukaryota > Metazoa > Chordata > Mammalia > Primates > Lemuridae > Varecia > Varecia variegata. The sequence goes on from CM052439.1 coordinate 15,108,246, forward strand.
ATCTCCATCTTCATAGAACATTTTATTGGATTCTATTCTATAGTTAATATTGTTTATGTGGTAACATCATGTTCTGCAATTATAATTGCCTTCTGTCATTGAAAAAAACAATGAATAGTATTTACATTATTAGATAATATATACACATTGCTTCCCAAAGAGATAAAATGTCTTCTAAACATTTCCCTTCTTGGAAGGCTTTTGTTTTTCTAGGAGTTTCTAACGTCCTTCCTTTGTTACTTGCATTACTTGCTTTTAATATATTACCTTTCCCTCAATTCTTCAACATATTAAGTATTCTGGTGATTTGCCTTTTCCCAGAGACCTTTCTCTCAGGCCCTTGGTATTAATACTTCTGCTTTAATCTAGGTTGACTGCCCCTGGGCTTGCTGCCCACTTGTCATTTTAGGAATTCCCTTTTCTTCTCTCCTAGGCCAGAGCTATTGCTTCCTGAATTCCACATCTTCTCCTTTCTTGGCTTACTTCCTTGTTTTTCTGGAGCACATCCTCAACTAACTTCTTAAGAAAGGCTGTGTGGGAGATGAATTTTCAGAAACCTGTTTGAAAATGTCTTTGCCCCATCATCTTCCCCACTTAATTCATGGTTTGGACATGGAATTCTATGGCAAGAGTCAGCTTTTCTCAGAACTTAAAAAGTATTGCATCATGGACATGAGTTGGATTTGGCTTCTTTTATAGGTGACCTGTCTTTTCCTACAGACAATTTTAGGATATTCTCCTTATCTTTACTGAAGTTTCACAGTGATGTATCTAGGTCTGGGTTTTGATTGTTTTGTTTTTCATTTATTATGCTGGTCACTCAGTGAAATCTTTATATCTGAAGATCAGTGTCTCTAAGAGCTGGGAAATTCTCTCACATTTCTTTGTTTATTATATTTTATTTGATAAGCTCCTCAATTTTATTTTCTTTCTATGGAACTTCTTTCACTTGGAGAGGAACTCCTAGACTGATTCTTTATGTTTCTGATTTTTTCTTTCATGACTCCCATCTCTGTGCTTTGTATTCTACTTTGTGAGGGACTGCCTCATCTTTCTCTTCCCATCCTTATGGTGAATTAAAAAAAATTCAGTGATCATATTTTTAATTTCCAAGAACGTTTCTCATCTTTTGACAGTTGTTTTTCACAGTGTCTTGTTTCATGGAAGACAGATGTTTTTGTTTCTTTGTTTATCTTCATCTACCCCTTTTGTGTTCGAGACTCTCCTCAAATGTCTGGGGATCCTGGGTTGCCATTTCATGTTTAAACAAGAGGCAATAACAGCTGATCGGAGCTCTGAGTAGTGGAAGAATACGGTTGACTAGTGGCTTCCCTTTAGGGGGAACTGGGCAGGGAGCGGTTGACTAGTGGCTTCCCTTTAGGGGGAACTGGGCAGGGAGCTACCTGCTACATCAGACTTTCAAGTGTCAGGACAAACTGGTCTTTTATTTGGGACATCAACTAAATTTCTTTAGAGAAGGACCTTTTCATCATTTGCCTGGGAGATAGGCCCCTGACTATCGGATATCTTGCAGGCCTCTATGCAATTTATATGCTGTGTATCCTTGGGGACCAAGTCAGCCTCTCTGACCCTCAGTTTCCTCATCTGTAAAAAATGGGGATGCCAGCAGGGGTCAGCTAAAAGAAGGAGATGAGTTAGCATATATAAAAGGTCTAGAACCCTGCTTGAGAGTTGCTAGTGGCACGGATTTTTCACGCCCTGCCCTCTACATCCCTTCCCATCCCCCCTTCGGCTCCAGCACTCCACCGTCCCCATCCTTACTGAATCAGTTCCAACACCCGTCTCTTCATAGCCTGGACCAGGTCCCGCTGCCCTCCGAGCTCCTCCTGGTACGTGGCGTCCCTCCTCTCAGCCTCCTGCTGCTTCTGCTCCAGCTGTGCCTGCAGCTGGGCTCTCTCCTCCTGACACCTAGGCACAGAAGGAAGAGCGAGCCATGAGGCGGGGAGCTCAGCACTTGTGACTGAGCTAGGCTGGGCCTCTGCCTGGCAGGGGTCCCCGGGGGGAGGCTGGCGGTGCCCCCTGCAGCTCAAGTCCACATACACACAACACAGAGCACATACACAGCATAACACACAACACAACACGCGCCTAACACAGACAACACACACAACACAACACAACACACATAACACAGAACCCAACACTCACAAGACACAACATACACATAACCCATACACACAACACAATACACACACAACACACATGTACAATATAACACAATGTGTGTACAATGCACCCATGTGTACACACACACACGATGCACACACCACACACCAAACTGAGCACTGTGTGAGGTCTCACACCTACACGCTGACTCCTCTCCAACCATTCAGAGAAATGAAAAACGAAAACAGGGCCAGGCCTTGAGTGCCCCTTTAGAGGGCACGAGCCGACGTTTCCACTTTTCTCTTTGTTTTTCTTCTTTTTTCTTTTTAAAAATATTTCCATTTTAAAATGCGATTTGCTTTAAAGGTACGTTCCTGATCATCTGATCATCGCAGCTCTCTGGAGGGAAGGAGGCCACTGGCAACCAGGCAGGACGGGTCGCGCCTGGCTGGAAACGACCGTGTGGTGGGGGGTGGGCAGCAGCGTAGGATTTGGGGGGATTTTTTGCTTTGAAATATTTTAAAAAGTTACGTTACATTGTCTCTTAAATTAAAGAAGGTAATATTAAAAATATGGCTTTCTTAAAATTTTGTTTTAGTTTTGGCCTTGGAACCTCCTCAGCTCTATTCTTATCTTTATTTTTTTTTGTCTTTAGTGGTTTTCGAGAAGGTTCCAAGAAGTCTACTAGACAGGACATAAAGAGGTCCCAGCCCCAGGTCCCAGCCTCTTACACCATGGTTCGGTGGGGAGGGTGCTGTGACGGGGGCGGGGGTGGGCACCGGTGGGGGTCCCTGCACTCTGGACGGGTGCACGTGTGTGCACATGCACGTGTGTGCAAGTGGCCTTGGGCAGGAGCGTGTTTGAGGGGAAGAGGCTTGCGACAGGCTTGATAATGAATCAAGCAAGTGATTTTGAAAACACAGTCATTCAGCATGCTTCAGGGAAGAAAGTTGGGGGGCTCATGAAATGGAACTGGCAGCAGTGGCCACTGGTCTTCCAAAAGGGCCAGTCACTGCAGCCTTGAGAGCGTTCTGGGGCTCAGGTGTGGATCAGGGCCACGTTTTGACTTTTAATGAACATTCTCGTCTTCAGCTTCCTCATTTCTTAGCTGCTGGCTTTAATTTTCCTGAGCCAGTTTACTTGCCCAGTGATCGCGGGTCCTTATGTGACCACTGGGGTACATGTGTGTGTGTCTTTGGGGTGGGAGGGAACACTTACTTAGCACCTACTGTGTGCCAGTGGCTGTTTGGGTGCCGGGAATAGAGCAGTGCCTACGGCTCCTGTGGACGTTACAGCGAGTTTGGGGCAGCGGTCAAAGCAAGTGACAGACCAGTAAAATAATTAAAGTCAGTGTTATGACAGTGACAAAGGAGGGCTTGAGAAAGAGACCAGAGAAGGTGTGCAGGGAAGGCTTCTCAGACAAGGTGACATGTACGCAGACCTGGAAGATGAGAAGTCAGCCATGTGGAGCCAGACAGGGCATATGCAGAAGTCTGCCAGTTGGAAAGAGCTGGGCTGGTTTGAGGAACTGAAAGAAGACTAGAAATCTGGAAGGCCATGCAGGGCAGCGGGGAGTGGGGAAGGCAAGAGAGGAGGGGGGAGGTGGCAGGGCCTGCTCTGTCCTCCAGTGGCACAGGAGGAGTGAACGTTAACCTCAGTGCAATGGGAAGCCACTGGAGTGTTTAAGCAGGGGGTGGCAGATGCTCCTAGTGCAGGAGAGGACATGGAAGGAATTAGTTTAATGGCAGCTCCTATATGTCAGGCACTGATCCTAGTGTTTTGTAGCCTTGTTCATGTCGTTTTCACAATGTTATGAGACAGGTAATATGATCCTCATTTTACAAGAGTGAAAAGTAGAGCCTCAGAGAGGGAGTGACACTTGCCCAGGGTCACACAGTTTGATCAGTGGAAGAAGCAGAAATCTGGACACAGGCTTGTTCGGCTTTTAACTTCTGCTTCCCCACATCTCCATCCACACAGGGCCCCGATCACCAGCGATCTCTGGCACCAGCGCCAAGTGGGCAGCAGGTGGGAGAGAGGGATGGGTCCCCATCGCCCTTGTGGGCCTTGGAAGAGCTCAGTGCTGCCGTCCATGGGGAGGGGGAAGTGTGGTGTTGCCTAAATCCCCATCCTGAGGACCTTTTGGTTTGTGTCAGTCCTAATCTCCTTGGCTTGGAAGTCTTACCCAGGGGCAGAGGAAATCCCCTGCTCGGACAGATGGCCCGCAGAGCATCTGTGCTGGGAGGAGGAACCTTAGCGATCACATCATCTGCTTTTGCTAATTGGAGACCTGAGGCCCAGGGAGGGGAGGCCACTGTCTCACGGGCCTGCAGCCAGAGAGCCATGAAGTGGGTGTTGCAACCAGGTCTCAGACCAAGTCCATTTTCATAGCCTTGCAGGTCTGCCCTGGGGCTGCTTCCTGCGGGGTCAGCTGCCGCTCGCCTCTGCCTTTAGCCTGGGCTCTGTGTGGGGGCCTTCACTGTCCCCCCTCAGTTTGTCCTCAGATTACAGCCTGAGCGAGCCCTTTGAACACCAATGTCAGACTGAGACATTCACCTGCTGCAACCCTGCCCCGGCCTCCTGTGGCATGGAGAAGAATCCCAGAATCTTACCCAGGCTTCAGGGTCCCTGGCTACTGCTCTGTCCCTCTCTCCCCTGCTCAGCCACTCCTGAAGCACCTGGCCTGCCTGTCCCCAAGCCCACACTTTTAGGCCTTTGTCTCTGCCATTCCCCTGGCCAGCAGTGCCCCTCCCTAGACATTCGCATGGTCCGGTCTCTCGTGTGGTTGGGATTTCTGCTCAAATGTCACCTCCTTGGAGAGGCCTTCCTAGACCCCAAGTCTGAATGACTATCCTGCCTTTATCTCCTTCCCCAGCTGTATTTTTCTCCAGAGCATCTACTACTACCTGACATGTATTTCTCTTTGTTTACCTATCATCTGTCTCCCAGGGCATGTAGGGCAGACTGCGCCTGTTTTATTCACGGTTGTCCACCCCCCGCCCCATTGCCCTGCTCGCGGCCATAGTAGAGGCACAGTAAGTATTGTTGACAGATGACTGGGCCCTGTGGCACTCCTGTTCACTGTGGCCAGATGCCCGTCACCAGCTGGAAGCCCAGGGTCCCTTTTCCTAGGAGTGAGTGTTGTCCTTAGCCCCCTGGATCCCAGGAGTCAGGGAGCGTGTTCTCTTCCCAGCCTCAGGGGCAGCTGTATTCACAGTCTGGGGCTTCCCAAATCCGTCTCCGGCCCCTACTTCCTTCCTGAACCCCACACCCAACTGCTTGCCCAGCGGCCCCACTCGGGTGTCTAACAGGTGCCTCAAACTTGACATGTTCAAATCTAAGCTCTGAACTTTCCCCACAAGCCTGCCCTCCCACAGCCTCCCCACCTGGGTTAACAGTGACTCAGCTTTCCACTTGATCAGGTAGAACATTCGGGTCATTCTTGACTTCTGTCTTTCTCTCAGACCCACATCCAATCCCTCAGGAAGCCCCACTCTGGAATTTGCCCTGCACCCAGCAGCTTCTCCTCCCTCCACTGCCTCCAGCCCAGTCAGGCCCCTTAGTTCTCCCCTGCACGGGCGGCGGCCGCAGCCTCCTCCCTGGGCTCCGTGCACCTAGCTTGCTTGCCTGCAGGCCAGCTCCATAGGGCCTTTTAAAACACAAGTCGGTCTGGAACAGGCCAATCTATAGAGACAGAAAGTGAACTGGTGGCTGCCTGTAGCTGGGGAGGGGACAGGAGTGGGGGTGGTGACTGTTAATGGGTACAGGATTTCTCTTTGGGTTGATGAAAATGTTTTGAAATTGATTGTGGTGATGGGTGCACAGTACTCTGAATATGCTAAATACCTTGAACTGTAAAAAATTTAAAAAGCATATATACATATATTTGACATTTAAAAAAACCTCAGATCATTTCTCTCCTCTGCTCAGAACTTTCAATAGCTCCCATCTTACTCTGAGTCAAAGCCAAGGTTGCTTCAATGACCCACCAGACTCTCCCTAACCTGGCCCCCATTGCCTGACCTTTTTCTACATCCATTCCCTCCTTCACTTCACTGGGGCCAGAATGGCCTCCCTGATGTTTCTAGAACCTGCCATGCCCATTCCCATCTCACGGCTTTTGCTCTTGCTGTTCCCTCTGCCTGGAACATCTTTAAATGTCTCACTCAGTAAAGACTCAGGCCTTTACTTAAACAACATCTTCTCGGGGAAGCCTTCTCTGGCCATGCCACCTTATTTAAAATATCACCCCTGAGATCAATTCAGCAAGAGGATATAATGATTATGAATATATAAGCAGCCAATATCAGGGAACCCAGATATATAAAGCAAATATTATTAGAGGTAAAGAGAGACAGACTCTAATACAATGATACTTGACTTCAACAGATGATCTAGACAGAATATAAACAAGGAAACATCAGACTTACACTACCCTATAGACCAAATGGACCAGATAGACATCTACATAGCATTTCATCCAACAGCTACAGGATATACATTCTTCTCATCAGCACATGGAACATTCTCCAGGATAGACAACATGTGAGGTCACAAAACAAGTCTCAACAAATTTAAGAAAATTGAAATTGTATCAAGTTACCTTATCAGAGTACAATAGAATAAAACTAGAAATCAGGAACAAGAAGAGCTCTGGAAACTGTACAATGACAGAAACTAAACAATATGCTCCTGAACACCCAATGGTTCTATGAAGAAATTATTATAAAAAGGAATTCCAATAATTTTGTGAAACAAATGAAAATGGAAACATAATATACCAAAACCCATGACATACAGCAAAAGCAGTAGTAAGAGGTAAGCTTATAGCAATAAACACTCCCATCAGAAAAGCAGAAAGATTTCAAATAAACAACCTAATCTTGCACCTCAAGGAACTAGAAAAGCAGGAATAAACCAAACCCAAAATTAGTAGAAGGAGAGAAAATGAAGATCAGAACAGAACTAAACAAAATAGAGATTAAAAAAAAAAAAAGAAAAGAAAAGAAATACAACTGATACCACAGAAATACAAAGGATCATTAGAGATTATTCTGAACAATTATATGCTAACAAATTGGAAAACCTAGAGGAAATCAATAAGTTTCTGAATGCATATAACTTACCAAGATTACACCAAGAAGAAATTGGAAACCTGAACAGATCCATAATGAGTAATGAGACTGAATCAGGAATAAAAAGCCTCCAAACAAACAAAGCCCAGGACCACATGGCTTTAATTCTGAGTTCTACCAAACTTTTAAAGAATGAACACCAATTCTTCTCAAAATATTACAAAAAATGAAGTGCATGGAATTGTCCCTAATTCATTCTATGAGGCCAGCATTACCTTAATGCCAACCCCAGACAAGGACATAACAGAAAAAAAAATTACAGGCCAATATTCCTGATGAATATAGTTGTAAAAATCCTCAAATAAATATTAGCAAACTGAATTCAGCAGCACATTAAAAAGATAATGCTTCACAATAGCTAAATTATGGAAAAAAAAAAAAAGATAATGCATCATGGTCAAGTGGGATTTATCCCAGAAATACAAGGATGGTTCAATATATGCAAATCAATAAATGTGATACATCTCACCACCAGAATGAAGGACAAAAACCATGTAATCAATTTAGTGGATGTAAACAAAGCATTTAATAAAATTCAATATCCTTCATGATAAAAACTCTTAAAAAATTAGGCAAACCCACAGTTAGCATCATACTGGACAGGGTAAAGCCAAAAGCCTTTCTTCTAAGAACTGGAACAGGATAAGAATGCCCACTTTCACCACTCTTATTCAACATGGTACTGAGAATCTTACCCAGATAAATTAGGCAAGAGAAAGAAATAAAAGGCATCAAAACTGGAAAAAAAGGAGGTCAGAATTTCCCTCTTTGTAGACAACTTGATTTTTTATATAGAAAAACCTAAAAGCATCAAACATCTCTTAAAACTCAAACAAATTCAATAATGTTGCCAGGCACAAAATGAACACACAAAAATCAGTAGCATTTCTATATATCAATAATGAACTAGCTGAAAAGAAATTGAGAAAGCAATCCCATTTACAATAGCTAAAAAATTAAAATATTTCAGAATAAATTTAATCAAGGAGGTGAAAGATCTCTACAGTGAAAACTCAAAATACTGATGAAAGAAATGAAAGAGGACACAAAAAAAGGAAAAGACATCCCATGCTCATGGACTGGAAGAATTAATATTGTTAAAATGACCATGCTGCCCAAAGAAATCTCCAGATTCAATGCAATCTCTATCAAAATACCAATGACATTCTTTACAGAAATAGAAAAAATAATCCTAAAATTCACATGGAGCCACAAAAGATCCTGAATAGCTAAAACAATACTGAGTGAAAAGAACAAAGCTGGACATACCACACTATCTGACTTCAAAATATACCACAAAGCTATAGTAACCCAAATAGCATAGTACTGACATAAAAACAGACACATAGATCAGTGGAACAAAATAGAGAATCCAGAAGTACATGCATTTATTTAAAGCCAACTGATTTTCAACAAAGGCACCAAGAACACACATTGGGAAAAGAATAATCTCTTCAATAAATTGTGCTGGGAAAATTGTCTATCCATAGTCTGAAGAATGAAACTAGATTCCTATCTCTTGCCATATACAAAAATCAAATCAAAATGGATTAAAGATGTAAAATCAAGACTTGAAACTATATAACTACTAGAAGAAAACATAAGGGAAATGCTTTAGTACATTGGTCTAGGCAAAGATTTTATGGGTAAGACTTCAAAGGTATAGGCAGCAAAACCAAAAATAGACAATTAAGGGGGCTAAGATGGAAGACTAGAAGCAGCCTGCACAATGCTGCTCTTGTGGAGAGGAACAAAAGTGGTGAATAGACATTCACTTTTGGATTGACCGTCTAAGAGAGAGCACTGGGTATCAACACAGAGGTGGCAGGAGTGAAGTGAAGAAGAGAGAAGTGGGACAACTTGCTCAGCAGCATTGGGAGGTACTTGGGGAAGATGCCCACACATGGGGAAAGGACAGAGGAGAGAACCCTGGGGCTCCAAGCTTCCCCTGAAGATACTACAACTAGACCTGTGGGAAGGCCCCTCCACCACAGCAGGCCTGTGGATTGAAACAGAGCCCTGCCTGGAGGCTGTACGGTGGCATTGCTCTTGAGAGAAGGCACAGCTGGCTTGCAAGCCCTGGGTGCTGCTGCTGGTGCCATTGTGACATCCCAGCTCCACAGCACTATGTCTACGCAGGGGTCAGATCCATAGCTGCTACCTGTGCCTTGCCCCTACTGGGTGGGAAGGGAGCGAGGAGTCCTGGTGCCTATGCATGCCCCATGGGCATCTGCTGTTCACCCCCACCACTGCCTTTGGGGGATCTGAGTGGAGTAGGAGACTATGGAACCAGTGCCCACTTCTGTGGCCTGGGTGACCCTGCACAGCCACATCTCCTGTGGGACCTACATGGAACATGTGCTGTAGCCCCATCCCATTCTGCACATGTACCTCACTCCGCAGGCCCACCCTGCCCAGTGCGTGTGCCTGCCCTGCCATAGTGGCCCTGTGACAACCACATGGGATTGGGGGAGACACAGCAGAGCAGCAGGCTTAAAGGCTTACAGTGCATCCGCCTCTCTCCTGCATGTTCAAGCTTCTTAAGTAGGACTCAAGCATGTCATCCAGGGACCCATCCCTATCTTCTCCAAGTAACAGAGGTCCCAAAAGAGGAGAACAGGTGTTTCATAAAGCTATCTGTTTTATGTTGAGAGAAGAAGCTCAAGACAAGAAGGAACCAACATAAGAACTCTGGCAACATGAAATAACAGGCTGTTTTGACACCCCAAAGGATCAAAAGAGCTCCAGTAATAACTCCAACCAAAAGAAAATCAATATGACAGATATGGAATTCAGATTACAAATGGCAAGTAAAATAAATGGGATTGAGGAGAAGGTAGAAAACCAACACAAGGAAACTTAAAAAATTATTCAGGACAGGAATGAAAAATTCACTAAAGAGATAGATAACATAAGAAAAGATATAACAGAACTTAAAGAAATGGAAGTGTCATTTAGGGAATTTCAAAATACATCAGAAAGTTTAAGCAACAGACTATACCAAGCAGAAGAAAGAATTTCAGAGCTTGAAGACAAGGCTTTTGAATTAACCCAGTCAGTCAAAAATGTAGAAAAAAGAATAAAGAAGAATGAACAATCACTGTGAGAAATATGGGACTATGTAAAGCAAGCTAATATAAGAATCACAGGTATCCCTGAGGGAGAAGAAGAAAAAGCAAAAAGTATGGAAAACCTATTTGTGGGAATAATTGAGGAAAACTTCCCTGGTATTGCTGGAAATTTAGATATCCAGATACAAGAGCATCATCAAATACCTGGAAGATTCATAGCAAATAGGACATTACCAAGGCACATAGTCATCATTCTGTCCAACGTCAACATGAAGGAGAAAATCCTGTAAGCTGCGAGACAAAAGCAACAAGTTACTTTCAAAGTAAAACCCATCAGACTAACAGCAAACTTCTCAGCAGAGACCTTACAAGTCAGAAGGGATTGGAGTTCTATTTTTAGTCTTCTTAAACAGAATAACTGCCAGCCAAAGATTTTGTATCCTGCAAAGGTAAGTTTCATAAATAAAGGAGAAATAAAGTGTTTCCCAGACAAGTACACATGATGGCAATTTGTCACTACTAGACCTGCTCTACAGGAAGTGCTTAGAAGTGCTCTATACCTGAAACAGAACAATTGATCCCGACTATATAAAAACACCTGAAAGTTAAAGCTCACAACTCTTCAAAAAAGTAACACAAGGGAGAAAACACAGCAACTAGGTATCATTCAACATGACAAACAGAACAGTATCTCTATATCAATACTAACATTGAACATAAACAGTCTTAACACTCCACTTAAAAGATATAGGCTGGCCGAATGGATGAAAAAACACAACCCAAATGTATGCCATCTCCAAGAAACCTATCTAACTTGCAGGGATTCTCATAGACTCAAGGTAAAAGGATGTAAAAAAATATTCCTTGCAAATAGAAGCCGACAGCAAGCAGAAGTAGCAATTCTCATATCAGATAAAATAGACTTTAAATGAACAATGGTACAAAAAGACAAAGATCATCATTATATAATGATAAAGAGAGAAATTCAGCAAAAAGATATATCATGTATGTGTGTGTGTGTATGTACCTGCTGCTGAATGATCCTTGTGTCAATGATGAAATTAAGATGGAAATCAAATCAAAAATTTTTTGGATTGAACAACATAGATGACACTAGCTTCCTAAATATATGAGATACAGAAAAAGCAGTGCTAAGGAGGAAGTTCATAGCCTTAAATGCTTCCATCTGTCATTTTACAGAAAGACCACAAATTAATGACCTAATCTTACCTTAAGGAACTAGAAAAAGAAGAACAAACCAAACTCAAAGCTAGCAGAAGACAGGAAATAACAAAGCTCAGAGCAGAACTAAATGAAATGGAAATAAAAAAACAATACAAAGAATCAAGAAAACAAAAAGTTGGTTCTTTGAAAAGATTAACAAAATCGGTAGACAACTAGCTAGATTAACCAGAAACGGAAGAGAAAGGACTAAAATAAGGTCAATCAGAAATGAAAAATTATACAGTCCAACTGATACAACAGAAATACAAAATATCATCCATGACTGCTATAAAAATGTCTCTGCACACAAAGTAGAATATCTAGAGGAAATGTATAAATTTGTGGACACACACAACCTTCCAAACTTGAATCAGAAAGAAATAGAAATACTAACAGACTAATAACAAGTAGCAAGATTGAACAAGTAATAAAAAGTCTCCCCCCCAAAAAAAATAAAGCCCCATACTGGATGGATTCATAGCTGAATTCTACCAGACATACAAGGAGGAACCAGCTCCTATTCTACTGAAACTGTTCTATAACATCAAGAAGGAGGAAATCTTCCCTAACTCATTTTACAATGAGTTTTAGAGGCATCACATTACCTGACTTCAATTATACTACAAGGGTATAGTAATTAGAATAGTGTGGTACTGGTATAAAGGGAGACACAGAGACCAATGGACAGAATAGAGAACCCAGAAATAAAACCAAATAGCTATGACCAACTCATTTTCTACAAAGAACACAAAAACAATGGGGAAAAACACCCTATTCTATAAATGGTGCTGGGAAAACTGGATAGCCACATCCAAGAAGAATGAAACTGTATCTCTGTCTCTCACCATCTATAAAAATTAACTCAAGATGCATTAAAGACTTAAAAGTAAGACCTGAAACCATAACAATTCTAGAAGAAAACATAGGAAAAACTCTTCCAGACATTGGCCTAAGCAAAGAATTTATGAGTAAAACCCCAAAAGCAAATACAGCAGCAGCAACAGCAACAACAAAATGGGACTTAATTCAACTTAAAAGTTTCTACACAACAAAGAAAGTAATAAACAGAGTAAATAGAAAACTTACAGAATAGGAGAAAATATTTGTAAACTATATCTGACAAAGGGCTAATATCCACAATCTACAAAGAACTCAAACAAATCAATAAGAAAAAAACAAATAACACCATCCAAAAGTGGGCAAAAGCACGACCAGAGTTTTCTCAAAAGAAGATAGACAAATGGCCAAAAATCATATGACAAAATGCACAACATCACTAATTTTCAGGGAAATTCAAATTAAAATCACAATGAGATACCACCTTACCCTTGTCAGAGTGGCTATTAATATTATCATTGCTTTTTTTTGAGATGGAGTCTTGCTCTGTCTCCCTGGCTAGAGTGCAGTGGCATCCTCATAGCTCACTGAAGCCTCAAACTCCTGGGCTCAAGCGATCCTCTTCCCCCACCTCCCAGGTAGCTGGGACTATAGGTGTGTACCATCATGGCTGGCTAATTTTTCTATTTTTCATTGAGATGGGGTCTCACTCTTGCTTAGGCTGGTCTTGAACTCCTGGCCTCAAGCAATCCTCCTACCTTGGCCTCTCAAAGTGCTAGGATTACAGGTGCAAGCCACTGTGCCCAGCCCAGAATGGCTATTATTATACAGTAAAAAAAACAATAGATGTTGGTGTGGATTTGGTGAAAAGGGAACGCTTATACACTGTTGGTGGGAACGTAAACTAGTAAAACTGCTATGGAAAGCAGTGTGGAGATTCTTCAAAGAACTAAAAGTAGACCTACTATTCATCTCCGCAATCCCACTACTGGGTATCTATGCAAAGGAAAAGAAGTCATTTTATAATAAAGACACTTGCACCCGATTATGTATGGCAGCACAATTCACAATTGCAAAGATATGGAACCAAGCTAAGTGTCCATAAACTGATGAGTGGATAAAGAAAATGTGGAATATATATACCATGTAGTACTACTCAGCCATAAAAAGAAATGAAATAATGTCTTTTGCAGCAACTTGAATGGAACTGGAGACCATTATCCAAAATGAAGTATCTCTGGAATGGAAAAGCAAATACCACGTGTTCTCACTTATAAGTGGGAGCTAAACCATGGTCATAACACATTGCAATGGACATTGAAAACTAAGAAGGGGTGAGGGTGGGAGGGGGCGAGGAATAAAAAAATCTACCCATCAATTACAATGTATACTATCATGATGAAGGGTATACTTAAAGCCCTGACTTCAGCATGATACTATTCATCCATGTAACAAAATCACTTGTATCCCCTAAATTTTTTGGAAAAAAGTAGACAAACAGATCTATATAAAACTAAAAAGTTTCTGCACAGCAAAGGAAATAATCAAAAGAATGAAGTGACAACCTGTAGAATGGGAGAAAATATCTGCAAACTATATATCCAACAAGGGATTAATATCCAGAATATAAAAGGAACTCAACCCAACAGCAAAAAACCTAATAATCTGATTAAGAAATGGACGAAAGATCTGAATAGACATTTCTCCAAAAAAGACATATAGGCCGGGCGCGCTCACGCCTGTAATCCTGCACTTGGGAGGCCGAGGCGGGCGGATCGTTTGAGCTCAGGAGTTCGAGACCAGCCTGAGCAAGAGCGAGACCCCGTCTCTACTAAAAATAGAAAGAAATTATCTGGCCAACTAAAAATATATAGAAAAATTTAGCCGGGCATGGTGGCACATGCCTGTAGTCCCAGCTACTCGGGAGGCTGAGGCAGTAGGATTGCTTGAGCTCAGGAGTTTGAGGTTACTGTGAGCTAGG
>CM052439.1:15123120-15138471 GCA_028533085.1 Varecia variegata
CACTGAGGGGGTCGGGTCCCAGAGCCTTCCCTGCATTCCTGTGTGGGGTCCTGCACCCCTTTTGGAAGTTCTGGGGTCTAATCTGACTCCCTCTTCCTCTCTCCCCAGTTATGTGGAATCATAGACCCCGGGGCTGAAAAGGGTCTTGGTTAGTGGTTCTGATCCTTTGAGGACAAGGATTCCTTTGAGAATCGGATCAGAGCTCTGCAGGCTGTTGCTGGGCAGTTGTGCACACACGTGCTCACACACGCTCAGCCACTGTCTCACACACACTCGCCTCACACACCCCTTCGAGCCCCCCACGGTCCTGATCCATCCGCCCCTGCTTTTCACAAATGAGCACACTGAGGCCCAGAGCCTGGGAGAGACTGGCCCAAGGTCACAGGACAAGTGAGTGGCAGAGCTGGAACTCTGTCCCAGGTGTACTAGGCCCAGACACGTGTGAGTTTTGTCCCCAGATGCTCCTTTTACCTTCCCAGAGACTGCCAGCAAGACAGGCAGGCTTGGTTCTTTATTTCTTCAGCGTGGATTCCAGCTTTTTGAGCCCCTGCTATAAGCCAGCCAGGGAGCTGGGAGCTGGGAGCTGGGATAGGGCTGGAAGCAGAGAACCCTGTTCTTGCCCTCAGGGGGTTGTCAGTAGGGTGCAGATTTAGGACAGGCTGTGAACACGCAACTGCACAGAGAGAGGCATTACTGGAAACAGTGCTACGGGGGAAAGTAAAGGGTCTAAGGGGTGATGATCCTGGAGGGATTGGAGTGGGGTGATGGGGGACGTGCCATTTAAGGGAGGAGCAATGGTGACAAGTATTCCAGGTGGTGGGAGCCATGTACTTGCATGTCCTGGGATGGAGGAGAGTTGGGAGCTGCCACAGGAGTTTAAAAGGCATCTCTGGCTGCTGCTGCTGCCCTCAAGTCCCCCACGTGTGCTGGGTATAGGTGGGTTGGAAGGGCGAGAGGCACAGTAGGTGGTGGCAGCCCTCTGGGTGGGGGTGGTGGGGGTTTGGGTTAGAGAGGTTGTGGCCTTTGCCGGGCTGAGTGAGGCCAGAACTGACCTGGGAGAGGGGTAGGTCGTGGAGGTGGGGGAGGACTAGCAGGAGGGGTGTGCGTGATGATGACTGTCAGCATCTCACAGACATGTGACTGACCAGGTGGCATCGGGCCTTCCTCCACGTCAGTGTAGAGAAGCATGTCCTAATTACAGAAAGCGTGCAAACGTCCCCTAACTGAACACTCCCATGTACCTACGCACTCTGCACGCAGGGCCAAGAAAGGGGCCATTGCCAGCACCCAAAAGTCCCCTTCTGCCCCTCCAGTCGTTAACTCTGCCCTGAGTGTGATTCATAACCCCATCTTCTGCCCGCATAGCTTCGTGCTGTAGAACGTCTCATAAATGGAAGGGTACTTCTCACGTGGAACACGTTGTATGTATTCTTTTGTGCCTGAGTTGCTTTGCTCAATATTGTGGTTGTGAGTTTTATCCATATTCCTGTGTGTTGAGTAGCTCCTTCCTTCTCCTTGCTCGAGAGTGTCCCGGTGTGTGAAGATACACTATTGATTTACCCGTTCTGCTGTTAACAGGCATTTGGGTTGTCTCCAGCTTGGGGCTATTGCAAACGGCACTGCTGTGAGCACTTTCGTGCATGTCTTTCGGTGATCATAGGTCCTAATTCCTGATGGGTGTTGTCATCCCTCCATTTTCACGGGTGACTCTGGAAGACCCAGGCATCTCTGAATCAGAGGAGTCCTTCCACAAAGGGAGTACCTCAGGCGTCCTGGCCACGGGGACGAGAGATCCTGGGCTCACGGAGGATCTCCCTGGCTCCCTAGTACTCCCTTTGTTGTGATTCTTCTCATCCTCCCCCCCCCCCCCACAATGTGGGACTCAGGAGGAAAAGGAGAAAGAAGCTCTGGGGACCTGCACTGGAGTGAGTGGGTGGGGGGCTCAGCTGACCACCTCTCCTGGTCTCAGCCACTCTCTGGGGCAGGCCTCGGTCCCTGGTAGGGCAGGAGGACATAAGGCTGAGGATAGAGCCGCACCCTCTATTTCTTCCCTCCTTCCGGAAGGGCAAGAAACCAGCCACTGCCTTCTTGTTTGATGTGTGAACTTGCCAAGGGCTCCTGGCACCAACGTAGAGCCTGGTGCCAAGGGCAGGCAAGCTAAGGCAGCCCCCAGAGGGGCAGCAACCTATGAGTGGGAAGTCGACGCTGCCATTGCAGAGAGGCCGAGTGGAGGGGAGGAAGGGAACCCGGACAATGCCTAGGGTCCAGGTCCCTTGCTGACTGTCCCAGCTCTGATCCCTAAATCCATTTCCACCCCGGAGGCCCCAGCCCTCGTGCTCTGGCCAGTCCCTCCCCTCCCAGCCTGAGCAGCCCTAGGGACCAGAGCAGGAAGCTGGCTCTCCACACCTGCCCCAGGGATCGGGAATGAAGCAGCCCCAGCTCTAGTGTTCCTTTCTGGCCAGGGGTGGAAAGAGCGTTGGGTGCTTCTGGTCATGTCTGTTCAATGTCTCCCCAGTAGGTCTGTGAGCCAGGGTGTACAGGCCAGAGCAAGCTTTAGTGAACTTAGCATCCTGGACACGTAGCAAAGGACATGCAGCACACATAGAGGCAGGAATGAATGGTGAGAGGGGGACAGGGAGAGGTCCCAGAGACAGGAGAGAGAACCCAGAGGGGGGCAGCGCCAATGGGCGGTAGTGACAGGCAGGGCTGGCCTGCTGCATGGGGCACGGCCATTGTGTCTGGGAAACAGTGGTCCCCCTTGGACCCTGGGCTCCACCTGGGTCTGAGCTCCTTCAGGCACCCAGCGGGAGGGTGCAGGTGTGGGGACAGGAGCTAGGATGACACCATCAAGGTCTAGCTCAGGCATGGCTGGAGGCCAGGTAGGAACAGGGGCAGGGCTGGACGAAGTCAACTGACAGAAGGACTTTCCGAGGTTTGGAGAGTGTGAGAAGGGAGATAAGAGCCAGGTGACCAGCTGGGGCTGGCTGCAGGTGGAAGTCACTGGGAGGCTGGAGGGGGTGTCTCCTGGTGTCTGCTCAACCCCTCCTGGCATTCCTGCCAGCGCCCCTTCCCTGGAACTTCTGGGTATCCCCATCATCTGCCACAGCTGAGACTGAAAGGAGTCCCGGATGGCCTGGCAGGTCTCTAGACGCAGGCCTCAGGGTCTTCTCACCCAGCCTGCTGCCTGACGCTTGCCGACCCTGGTGCCTCTGGGTCGTCTGCACTGGGGGAGGCCTCTCGATTCTCATTAGTCTGCTCACCTTTTGGACCCTCTGCCTTTCCACCCCTCTCCTCTTCCACCCATCCACCATCTTCTCTTTGCCCATCCACCCTTCATCCTTGAACCATGCCCCTTTCCCCTCGCCCACCATCCACCCTGCTGCCCGCCCACCCTCTGCCAAGCCCCGTGCACACACACGTCATCTGACCGAGTGAGGCCCTGTGCCCAGGCTCCTGAAGGCGTATACAAGCTGTCACCTGGTTGTAGAGCAAGGACTGGCCTGTTCTGCCTGGGGCAGCCTGGAAAGACCTCCGAGAGGAGGCAACATTTTGAACGGGGTCCTGAAGGATGAGTAGGAGTAACCCAAGGCCTAGAGGTGAGAAGGCTCTCGGGGAGTGGAGTAGTTTAGGGGGGTGGAGGGTAGCAAGGGAGGGGAGAGGCCGGATCCAAAGCTACAGAAGAGGTGAGTCTGCATGGGAAGGGCCCTGAATGCCAAGCTTGGGAGTTCGGACCTTAGACTTATCATGTGGGCTGTAGAGAGCCCCTGGAAGCTTCCACCAGGGAGGGGTCAACACTTGAAACTATCCCTAGCTCAGGGTGGAGGATGGATGAAGGGGGGTGTCGGGTGACTGGAGCCAGCTGGACAAAATAGGTCTGAGTGTGTGTGACTGTGAGTGTGCTTGTAGGGTGGGGCTACTGTGTCTGCTATAAAGTCCCCCTCCCTTTGTGGACTCCCTGAAAGCTGGTTCCCCTTCCTTGTCCCTGACAGCCCCTCCTCTAACCCGCTCACACCCAGCCAACAGCCTGAGCCGAGGCCGGGCAGGCCAGGCGTCGAACGGAGAGCTGCCCCAGTGTGCTGGCCTCGGCCTGTGCTCGTGGCCCTTTCACCTGCTGCCCAGCCCAGACGTCATGGAGGCTGGGCAGGGGATAGGCCTGGCTTTGCTGGGGCCCTGAGACCCAGGCTAGGCCCGTTGGCCCTGCCCTCGAGGGGCTGGAGGGTCCAGTGGGGAAGGGGGTTCCTGGGACAAGGAGCTGCGAGGAGCTAGGGTACAGGGTTTCCTGGGGGAGCCCCCCTGGCCCAGCCTCACCTCATAGCTGTGGGGGACGGAGGTGAGTGGGGAGTGGGGCGTATTTGGCCAAGGATGGCACAAAGTCGTGGGTGGGAAAGTGCTCTTGGGCCACATTGTCCTTCCTCGTCTGCCCCTTCTGCTCCAGTACCCTAACCTGTCCTTGCCCTGACTCCGTGTGCAGGAGCAGGGTTCGCTGGGGCCAGAGCAGCTCTGCCCCTGGTCTCCCCTCGCGCCCATCTCTGCCTTCTTTCACCCCTAAGTCTCTCGCACTGCAGCTCTGCTTCTTTCTGTGTCTGTCTCAGCCAACACCTCGGGAGCCTCAACCTGCTTTTCCATCCTCTTTCTTCCTCCAAAGGCAGGAGGCAGGGATGCGTGGCAACTCCACTGCACAGGAGGCAGGACAGCTGGCCTTTGGGGTCACACTGAGTTCAACTTGGGCTGGGCCACTTAAGGGCTGTGCCTTGCTGAGCATCTTCTGTAACCTCTCTGTGCCTTGGTTCCCTCCACTGCCCTGAAGGCATTTAGTACCATGTTGGAATTGGATGACACTTAAAAAAGGATAGTTGCTGTTGGTGGCGGTGTTGTCATTGTCAGTAGTGGTTTAGATCTTACCAGGGAAATGTCCGATGGAAGGGAAGGAGCCAGGGGAGGCTGGGAGAGCCGCAGAGCAGTGTCAAGGCTGATCCTGAGTGAAGGAGAGGGAGAGAGAGCGGGGGCGGGGTGGGGGTGGGAGCGGGGGATATGGAGGGGGCAGTGTCACAGGCCTCCCTGTGCTCAGAGGGGAGCTCAGCAAAGCCAACAGGGAACCCCGCAGCCAAGTCGGTCTAGGAAGAAGCCCCAGGTCTCCCAGGGAGGGGTCTGCCTTAGTCGGCCACTGCGCTTTGCCACTGGCCTCAGCAAACGCAGACGTGGATCTCAGAGCACACAGCCTGGGCCCTCGTTTCTGGTCCCTGCAGCAGGAGGCCCTCGAGGCGCATTGTTGTGGCCGTTGGGGGGCCTTGAGACATAAAGAGGGACAGGGCCTTTGGTCCGGGGGCTCTGAGGCAGGTTGGGAGGGCTAGGGAGGGGTGACCCAAGCGTCTGGAAGGAGGCAGCTGCCTGGGCTCTGGGCTGTGTGCTCCCTTCCTGGCCGGGCCTGCCCGGCCTCCTGGCTCGGGCTGGGTCCTGGCTGTTGAGTCAGTATCCTTTGCCCTAGTTGTGTTAGATGGCGTGATCCTGCTTGGAGCAGGGGGCTGACTCCCCCTGGCCTCTGACACGTCTCTCTGTTCCCCTGCCCATTTCTCCTTTCTGCCGGGACACCTTAGCGCTGAGGGAGAAACTGAAGCCTGGGTGCACTGGGCCCGTGAGCATCCTGGGTCCTCGTCTCCTCTTCCCCCAGACGGAGCCCCCACATCACAGCTCTGGCTAGGGGAGGGTGGGCGGCCTCACATTCCCCCTGATGCTAACCTTGGCTGTCCTCTGGGGCTGGCCTGGGCTGGCCAGAGCGGGGCAGGGGGCAGGGGTGCCCGGAGCAGATGCCAAGCGGCAGCAGCATTAGGGGAATGAAGCTGGAGCAGGAGAGAGTGTTTCTGGCACTGAGTGGAGGTGTCCGTGGGAGGTCAGACCAGGCCCAGCCCGGCCAGCCTGTCCCCTGCCTCCCTGGCCCATCAGCTTCCCACCCTGCAGCAGCGCAGACTGCAGTAGATGAGTGAGGTGCCCAGACGGCCTCTTGAACCCCGGCCACACAATACGCTAAGCAGGGCTGATCTGTTCCCTGCCTCTTAATGGGATTGCAGCAAAGCAAGCAGGGGTGAGCGTGTTGGAGGTAGTGCTCTGGGGGGTGGGGGGACAGTTTCTCTGGGCGTCTCCTGCATCCTTCCCAGAGCCTTTGGCCCCCCCTGTGACTCAACGCTGCCTCTGCACGGCTTCAGCTCAGAGAGGAAGCTGTGTGGCTGAGGGCATAGGGCCGTGGGGCCGTGGCAGGCTGGATGAGTCTTTTCTTACTACTTCCTAGGGGGGTGCCCTGGGCAAACTGCTTAGTGTCCCTAGCCTCAGCTTCCTCACCTGTAGAATGGGGAGGCTAGAGCCCGCCTCACCCGCCATGGTGAAGCGCCAGCTTCAGAGCACAGAGCATGTGCCAGGCTCTGGGGCACCCTGAGCAGGCAGCGCAGTTGGTGCCCACACTCTGTCCTCGTGGGCATCTCCTTTCCCTTTTTTGTCCCCCTCTGCAGTCTGGAGTCCTGAGTCCTGAGGTCAGCTGGGCATGGGTTGGGAGGAGGAGGAGGAGAATGTTCTGGGAGCTTCTCTCTGGGGCTCAGGCAGTGGGTGTCAGGGGCGGGGACAGATGAGCTCACACCACCGTGGTGACAAAACGAGCAGGGTTGGTGGTGGAAAGCAGGGACCCAGGGGTCAGGCTGGCCTAGTAGCAAGTCTGCGCTCTGCCACTGATGAATGTTGTGAGCCTCAGTTTCCTCATCTGCAAAATGGGAATAACGCCTACCTTGCAGGGTTAGTGAGGGGATTTAGGTGGCTAAGGTATGTAAAGTCCCCAGCACATAGTAGGTGCTCAGGAAACATCAGTTTCCTTCTGTCCGTGGAAGGGGCATGTGAGGCCATCTGGTGGACCCCTTCACTTGCTGACTTGGCCGGGGGCCTCACCTCTGAGGCCCTCTGGGAAAGTAGGTCTGAGTGGGGGACAGCTCTGAGCTTGGGGTCTGTGACGCAGCACGCAGGTCAGAATCGGTTAGCAGTGATGATAATGAACACCTTTGCAGAGAGCCTCACACGATGCTCTCAGCAGCCCTGAAGAGTGACCTGAGCAGGTGTAATTACCCTCTTCACAGATGGGGAGGCCGAGGCCCAGGGAGGTGGCTTGCCCGTGTCTTCCCACTGATAGTGCAGGGGGGGATGAGAGTCGGGTCTTAGCACTCCCGGCCCTCTGCACTTGGCCTCTCCCCCCTCTCCCCTGTTCTCCTTCTGTTGAGCAGGGCAGGCCCTCAGCCTGGGCTTTTTAGTGTGTGGGGGGGTCCTTTTGTTCTCAGTGGTCCCTTGGGAGCCACAGGTCATTGTCTTGCTTGACTAGTCAGCAGCCCTTCTCCTGGGACCCTTCTGTCCCCAGCCTGGCCTGCATCCCGAAGGCACCAGCCCCTGCTCAGGAACGGGTGTCTGTGGGGGCCACCTTCTCTGGGGATGGGGGGGCAGGGAAGCCAAGCTCCCTTGCCCTGAGGAGCCTCCTGCAGGAGGCTGGCACTTCTGACTGTCTCCCCAGGGAGCGACTTCTAGCCCAGCTCTCTCCCCAGCCCCTGAAAGCAGGAGTCCCAGCCCCCAGCCCCTCCCCCACGCTGCCCTTCCTCCCAAGCTCTTTGGCCACCTCTGGTCTGTGAGAACAGCCCCCATCTTGCTTCCCAGACCCACTGACTGGGCATTTCCAGCTCTGGGGTCTCCCCCTGTGCCCCTCCCCCTCCCCCATTTATCTCCCCCTCTGGGAGCCAGAGGCCCTTTGTGAAGCTCTTTGTGTGGATTTGAGCTCCCAAGGCCAGGCAGTGGGACAAAAGGACACCCCTGTCCCCTCTCCATTGTCCCCTCTTCCCAGGAGGCTGTGTGTGTGTGCCTGTGTGTGTGTGTGTGTGTGTGTGTCTGTGTGTGTGTCCACGTCCCAGCTTGGCATCTTTTATATGTAACTTGGGAGGCAGGCAGGGGTGTCGAAAGGGTTCAGGGATGCAGAGTGGTCTTGGGACCCCTGGGCCAAAGCTGAGTTGCCCCAGTGGGAGACAGGAGTCTGGGCTCCTTTGAGGAGGGATGGTCGGGCCTGGGGGCGGGGGCAGGGGACCAAGTCATTGACCCTCCAGCCCCAGACGTGAATGCTGTCCTTCTCACCGCTGCCACTTCTCTGATTCTCTCGGTCACTCCGTCTCTTCTCTCCGTCCCCTGCCCTTCTTGCCCCCCACCCCCAGCTCACTCTCTCCACACCTGTCTCGCCTCTTCACCCCAGCAGCTGCCTTCCTGGGCGCAGAGGAGAGGCCAGGCAAGCCCCTCCCTGCCCTCGATGCCGGCTCCAGGCAGGCCCCTCCTCCCTCTGCCCCCCAGTATCCCAGGCTTCCCCAGGCTTCTGCCCCCACTCGGCCCTCCCTGCCCTTCCCCCACTCTGCAAGGGCCTCCCCTGGGGTGCTGTCTCCTAGAGCCTCAGCCTCAGCCAGGCTCCCCTTCACCCTAGCTGGCTTGATGACCCCACAGTCTAGAATAGCACTGCGTGACAGGCTGCCTGCTAGGGCCCGGCTAAAAATAGCCCATGCTCGGTGTGCTTTCGGGGCAGTCTGGGGTAGAGGCAGGGTCCAGCCCTTGAGGTTCCTGTCGTCTTCTCAGGGATGTGTCTGCTGGGGCCCTGTGGCCTTCCCATCACCCTGCTGCGGTCAGGAGCCTGGATGGAGAGCCTGGTCCCCGTGACTCCTGGGCGGGAACTTCTGGCCTGGTGGGTGACACATGAGCAGAGTCCTAGCTGGTACGTGTGGAGGGCAGCACTCGAACTCAAGTCCAGAGCATGAGACTGGAGGCACAGACCCTCCAGGTCCCAGGCGCGGCGTTGCATGCAGGTGGAGTGAAGAGACCGCTCTGCTGGCTGTAGGCCCCAGGCATGGCCCCCTGGAGCGTCAGCTATCCCACCTGTAAGATGGGTGCTTTCCACCTGTGGGGGCTGCTGCGTGTCAATCTCTGCTGGGTCTGTGGCTGAAAGGGGTCCAGAGGGACCTTCCACCTGCTCTCCAGGCTGGTGGCCCCCATCCCTTCTCAGACCTCACCCCACCTCCCTGTCTCTTTCTTCCCAGTAGGTGGCCGGCCCTCCCCAAGTCTGGGCCTCCATTTACCCTCTGGTCTCCAGGCTGCGGCCAAGCTCCCCATCAGGAGTTCCTGGGCCCCGGGGGTCGTGCGGAGCCCTGGGGAGGAGAGCTGGCCTCCCGCCGGGGCCGTGATCGGTGGGGCACAGGGCAGGGTGAGCTGGTGGCTGATCAGGCTCCGCCGGGCTCTGCCAGGGGCTCGGTCTTTACCATTTCCAAGGCCTTTCTGCTCTCTGAGTGTTCTTTCTGTTTGGCAGCCTCCTGTTCTTGGTTCATGGATGCACTGTCTTCTCCTGTCTCTCCGAGGACGTTAATAGCTGTTTATCTTGCAGTTTCTTCTCCCTGCGTTGCACTTGCTCCTCCAGGTCGCCTTTGCTGTCTCTGGCTTACCTCCTACGTCTTCCTCAGATGCCTGGGTTTTCAGCTCACTTTTAAGGGGGGACAGTAAAGGGTGGATCAGTCGCTCTCGGGTGTCTGGCTGGACCTCCCTGGGGAAACTCCTGTCGGCATCTCTAGGTCCCTCCTCTCGGGCCTATCTGATCCCCAGAGAAGTCCCTGCTTTTCTGCCTGGGACAGGTGCTGGCCTGGCTGTCAGTCACACTCAGCAGCAAACACTCACTTCCTGTCAGTCCGCACCCTCAGCTGTGCGGGCGTCCCCAGGCCAGAGCCCACCTTTTACTCTCTCTGGGGAATGAAGTTCCTGTCTTCTGCGGGGTCCGAGATGAGACCTGGACGTGGAAGCTCTTTTCAATCTTCCCGTTTTAGATCACATTCGCCCCCTACCCCCAGAGGTACGTGAGGTTTTGGGGGCTCTGTGCTGTGGCCCCGGCTGCTTCTTGGCTGTTCCCCGGCCAGACGCAGGGTTTGGCATTCTCGGGCTTAAGGTTCCACTTGCCCATTCCTCTCCAGCTCCCAGAATTTTGACACTGTTGTCAGGGGTGATAATGAAAATATTTAACCAGTGATCCTAGGGACCGGGCTGGGAGGCTGGGGGGATCCTTTCCTTGCTGAATTGAAGGGGGGCCTGGAGACCCAGCTGAGGGGCTGGCACGTCCGGCCGGTGGAAGGCCCTGGCTGTTAACACACTGGAACGGAAGTGCTAGGACTCCGACAACTGCCATGCTTGTGCCTTGCGTGCTGCTGGCCCTCCCCTCCCATTGTTTCCTCTTTTTTTTTCCCTCCTGGATTTATGCTTCAATTAAAAAGAAAAATAAAAAGACCCTTTAGTGCTGTTTTAGTGGGATTCTGAGATGGCGCTAAAGCAAGCACATGTGTTCAATCAGCCCCCTGCACCCAGAAGGGTCAGCTCCGCTTCTCTGGTCTCAGCTCTCCCACCTGCACGAGAGTAGGTGGTGGGGAGGCTGCGGCTGGGAGGCAGGCAGGAGGACTGCTCCTGCCACGTCCACTTTCGGGGACACAGATGTGAGGTCCTCTTCCACTCTCTTCTTCCTAGTTCAGTTGTCTTAGGTGTGGCCTCGAGGCCATCGACAGGATGGTGAGGTGTGAAGCCAGCTTGGAAACAGCAGGTGGGAGGGAGGCCGGACATCAGGAGGCTCTTCCCCATCAGCCAGGCTGTGACGCAGGAGCACGGGATGCCCTGGGAAGGCTTAGGGGCTTGAACCCAGGGAAAAGCAAGTGCCCAGAGCCCTGCTGCCTGACCTGACCTCATGATTGTACCTGATTTCCCCTTTGCGAACTCCCTTCCTCTTTTCATCAACAGAAAGCATCTCTCCTTAGGAGGCAAGGCCCCCCTTCTGTGGGGCTAAGGGGCCAGCCCCCTGCGGAAGGAGGAAGTTTAGGGTGGGAGGGGCAAAGGCATGAGGGGACCTGGGGGCCTAGAAAAAGACCCCAGGGTGGGGAGGGGCCCCATGAGACCCCCACCTTGATGCCCAAGGCTAGAGGGAGAGAGGGGCTTCCTCCAGGGAGATGGGGGGCTCACCGGGCAGGATCAGGGGTGGTTCTTACCTCCAGGGAAGCCCCAAAACTATCATCTCAATATAGGCAAGGTGACAGAGACAAAGAATTGCCTGGCAAGCAACCTCCTTAGCATGCACTTTTACAGCAGGTTTGCATGTCAACACAGTCATTTGAGGTCCACAAATGGCCAGAAAGTTCCTTTACTACGTACTTTTCTCTTTCTGGGGGTCTCCAGCTCTCCTCACTTCCATTCTTCCCTGTCCCTGCCCCCCACTCCTCATCTGTGGTCCCAGCCTGGCCTTTATGCTCCAGGACACCCACTTTTCCTTGGGGGGACACGTGCTTTATGTGTGTCTGTGCACGTTGTATGATTCCACTATTTCTAGGCTCCTGTTTGCTTCCTTCCTATGGCCCCATAAACCAAATGTGTCTGTCCCTGTTCTAGCCAAGTCCCAGCCGCTCTTTACAAACTCTGACCAACAGCAGTGGGGGCCATCAGCCCTGAGAGGCTGCTCCCTGTCTTCCAAGTTGCTTCACGCCCCCCCCTCCCCACCCACACACTCAGCCTGTGCACACTCGCTCTGCCTTCCAGAGACAGAAAGCACAAGCAAGGGGACAGTGTGGTGTTTGGCAGAACCAGGTCTGAGCAGCTCAGGTGAGGCCTGGTTGGAGAAGGGGTTGGAGGGACGGGAGCAGATGTCTGCACAGGAAGAGGCTGCGTCCCCCGGGGGGTCAAAGATGGCCAGGGTTGGCAGGAATGGGTTTTGGTTTCTGCTGGAGAATTCATATAGTGGGCTCCAAGCTGAGTGAGATTAAAGATTTGGGGACTGGGGGAGCAGGCCCAGCTTGTTTTCCTGCTAAGGTGAGCAGGGACGTTGGATACTAAAATTTTATGTGGAGTCATGGAAACTTGAAGACTCAAACCTCATTTGGGGTTTAGAAAAGGAGCATGGGAAATAGTAGGGTGAAAACAGAGGCCTCTCTGGTAGTGAGGTGCCTCATTGGAAGTTCTGCCTGCTGTCTAACTTGAGTATTTTTTGCTTTAGTCCTGGCCCACTTCCTTCTGTTTGGCTTCAGTTGGGCTAGGGGCTCAGGAAATCATTGCCGTGCTTCCTCCTCTCTCTCTTCTCTGAGAGGCGTCCTCCACTTCTTCTCTCCTCTAGGGTTCCAGACTCTTCATGTGCCCCATTCTACCTCTGCCCTGGCCTGCTTCCAGCCTCTCCTAACAATGCTGTCTTGACCTCATCCTGCTGGGACTCCTGGCTCCTCTTCCTCAGGCGTCCACTCCCTGGGCAGTGGCGTGAACTGTGTGTTCCAGACAGGGTGCTCCAGCCCAGGGTTCTGGCGGGGAGCGTCTGTCTGGTGGGTGTGGGGCGGGCACTGTGCAGCTGGCAGACCCAGGAGGGCTGTGGGTGACCTTGCCTGGGTGCCCCTCCCTGCCCCAGGTTCTTGAGATATTTGTCCGGTAGCTCCTGAGGGCATCTTGATGAGTCAGACCCAGTGCCAGGCATCTTCACATTTCATTTAATCCTCACAGCTACCCTGTGAAGTTAGAATCCTTGTCTCCATTTGACAGAGGGGAAACAGAGGCTCAGAATAGGGAAATAATCTCCCCAAGGTCACACAGCCCGTAAGTGCCAGGGCCAGGATTTGACCCTGGTCTCCTTGCTGGCTTTGTCCCTGGCTCCTTGTCTTTGGGAGGTGAGGGTGGGGACAGTGGCCGGAACGCTCTCAACTGCTCTGAGAGGTAAGAAAGGCAATCGCAGTGGAACCCATTTTGCAGATGAGGACGCTGAGGCTCCAGAGGGCCTGTGTCCCAAGCTTACCCATCCACAGGGCTGGGCTTGGCTGGGATGAGGCCGGGCTGCATCAGAGACCTCCTCCTCTCTGGTCTGCTTGGGGCTGGGCCTGCCCTGCTCTGTCCTGAAGCTGGCAGACAGAGTGAGCATAGAATGTGCCAGAAGACAGGCTCGAGTGCATCACAGAGGGGCCTGGGCCCTCTGGGTTGGGGGAAGGAGGAAGCTAACTTGTACCATTTGGTTCAGCAGGGAGCATGGAAGTCTGTAGGCTCCAGGACAGCCTCCAGCCCTGACCTGAGGGGACAGGCCAGGGCGCACTGAGGTGCCATCTCTCCTGGCTTCTGTGGAATGAGTGGGACTCACATCTGGGTGGGCTCGAGGTCCTCCAGGAGCTTGTTCTGGACCTGACCCAGTGGTGGCCTCCTAGTCAGGAATCACGTGGTGTGAGACCCTTGGCCCAGGGGGTCTCTGTTACAGGGGCTGCAGCTGGGCCCTTGAGGGTCTCCGCTCACACTCCCTCTGGGTTGTTCCCTGAGTGGTCTGAGCCCGGGGAGGCAGGAGTCCCTGGAGCCCCCAGCCCTGCTTGCTTCTGGAGCCTGGGGATGGGGCTCCATCCCTCCATCATGTCTACCTTGTTTTGTGCCTCAGTTTCCCTGGCTGGCTGCACTCTTTGCACCCTCTTTATTTGATTCCTTTCCTCTCCCCCCTCACCCAGGTGCTGGCCCTGCACTGCACCCCTGTTCTTTATAGGCTAGTTGGGAGCCCTTTATCTTCTTCCCTGCCTCCTCTTCCTCCCACTTGCCTGCTGCCCTCCCGCTTCTCCTGTCTCCTGCCCTGCACTCACACCGGCTTTGGCCCACCCCCCTCCAGTCGCTGACACCTGTCCCAGCCCCGCTGCCTCTCTCATCTTGGACTGTCTCTCGCAGGCTCCATTTCCTTCCTCCTGTTTTCATTGCAGCCTTGGGGGCCACCCAGGATCTGTGTGGGTGACCTGGCTCCTCCTGGCCCTTGTTCCTTCTCACAGCTCCTGGGGTGTCTGTAGGACACAGACCAAGGGCTGCGTAGGGAGCTGGAGAGCCTTGGGGTCCTATGTCCTGGACCCCCCCCCTCGCACTGCATCATCGTCTGGGCGTGGGCCAGGAGAGGAGCCTATCGAGATGACCCAGCTGGAGAGGGGCGGGGTGGCAGTGAGCTGGAGGGAGTGAGGTGCAGCGGAGATGTACCTGAATTATCTGTCTGGATCTGCCCCCGTGTGCCTGTCTGTCTCTGCTGGTGTCTCTTGCTGTTTGCCAGTCACTGTCACTGTCTTTGCCTTTCTGTGTCATCTTGGTTCCTAGGACAGGGAGTTTTAACCCAGCTCCCTCCCACAGTGCCTCCCAACCCAACCACCTCTCATCCAGTTCAGGGGGCAGACCAGCCAGTGGGCTGCCTTCCCAGGAAGGGGAGTGGGTGGGGGTGGGGCGGTGGCAGTTGTGTTAGCTAGCGTTGATGCCACCGGGCTTCCCAGACTGGGCCCTCCCCTGTCCTCCCCCTCCCATCGCCCTCCTTCCTCCTGCTCTCTCCATTCATCTCACTCTCGCTCCCAGTTCCATCAGAATCAATTAGACAGTCCCTGCTTTAATCTCATTGTGGGAGCCTGGGCTCAGACCCAGCAGCCCAGATCCCAGGGCTGCAGTCTCCATGCTGGGCCCTGCAAGGAGTGCCCCAGGGCCGAGGGAGGACCAGGATGACCTCAGGATCCCTGCCCTTACTTCCCCACCCCCAGCCACTCTGGTCTGCCCAGGAAGGGCACGGGGCCTCAGGCTCCCTGTGGATCAATACCCACCGTTACTCTTACTCGGGGCCTGTCCCCGCCCCTCCCCCCCCATTTATCATGTCAGCTGCTGGGTGGTGATGGAAGTCATTTGGAAAGGGGCCCAGAGGACCTGGGATTCTCAGCCTGGAGAATAGAGAGGGGTGTTGGGGGGGTGGGGGCCTGCATAATGAGCTGCCAGGGTCTGAAGGCATTCATTGTGCAGAAGAGAGTGACCACGCTGTTCTTCCCCAGGCAAGACAGACTGAGAGGAAATGGTCTGGAATTTGAGAGGGAGAAGGAGGTTAGGTATCAAGAGGAACTTCCTGCCTGTCAAGATCAGAGACCTGGGCTAGCGGTGCAGGGGAGAGAGAGAACTTAGGGACTGGACTCACCTCTTTAGGATTCTTTGTGAGAGGAGAAACACTCCCTCCTTTCCCCCCACGCCCCTTCTCTCCCAGCTTTCTGCTCTTCTGGCTGCAATGCTGTGCTATGGGAAAGCCAAGACCCAGGAATGGGGCCTCCATCCAGTTCTGGCGTGGCCTCTTTCTAGCTGCGAGACCCCTGGCAGGTCACTGTACCTCTCTGGGCCTCTGTGTTCTCGTGTAAACCAGGGGCTTGGGAAGTGATGGGGTCTCCTTTGAGTTTAACTGGAATCGGATCTGGATATCAGGAAGCTGTTAATATCAATATACGGTTGGGCAGTTCACCCTGAGCGCAGCTGGTGAAACCCATCCATCCCGCT
>CM052439.1:15138971-15161319 GCA_028533085.1 Varecia variegata
GCTGAGGAGAAAAGTGGGGAGAGGGCAAGCAGGTTCGTAGGGCTGAGAGGCAGGCCCGGGATCTGTGGGAACTTGGAGAGGGACATGTCACATGGGCAGGGGGCAAGAGGTCCCCAGAGGATGAGTTAACCTGGGAGGATGCTGGCCAGCTCTGCAAAAGCTGCCCTGGGGAGGGAGCAGTGAAAAGCTGGGGGCCACTGTCGGATATGTGCATGGGGGCTTCATGGGATCTGGCAGGGGGCCCGGGGACAGCCCAGAGCCTGCTAGGCTCCCCCCATCTCTCCCTCACTGCATACTTTGGCTTCTAATATGTGGTCTGAGCATCGTGTCTGGTCCCCAAGGAGGAGCCTCGCATCTCTGTCCCTGATACTGAGAGGCCTGAAAGAGAGACGGGAGGCAGGGAAGATGGACCAGTGCCTACTAGGTGCTGGATGCAGTTTCTGGTGCTTTGAAGGAGAAAAGA
Organism: Varecia variegata; assembly: GCA_028533085.1. NCBI lineage: Eukaryota > Metazoa > Chordata > Mammalia > Primates > Lemuridae > Varecia > Varecia variegata. Next base: position 15,139,435 of record CM052439.1, read on the forward strand.
GATCGAGATTGAGAGGAGACCTTTTGGGATTGGAACCCCCCACTTCCCCAGCCCCATACACGAGTTTTGGTGAAAGAGGAAGCAAAGGTGGTCCCTGGTAGAAACTTCTAGGAGGTTCTGGAGTGGCTTCAGGAGGGTCTAGGGATCCTCAGCTGTTATCCCCAGGATTCTGACCTCTCCTGGTAATAAAAACAGAATGGAGGACTTGGGGCAGGATGGCACTGACCTGCAGATGCTGAGACAGACCCCTGGCATGAAGCTACATGGGGCGTGGTGGGCCAGGGGCTGGGAGGGGAAAGCTGGGGAGACCCTCCTGCCAGTGACGGCCTGGCTTTGTGTCCCTGTAAGCCGTGGTCTCTTCCCTCTCTCTTTGGAGGGTCATTGGCAATGGCTGGAAATGAAGGGCTCTGCCCTTCTGAGTCCTTTTCATGAGGAGCTACATGTTGGGAAGGGTTGGATCTAGTCATCCCTTTTTTCCCACCCTCCCTCTCTTCCTTCTTTTATGTTTGCTAAGAAGACTTTAAGAATTTTCTTAAGAAAAAGTCATCTTGTCCTCCTTAGTCCAGGCAGGGCCACACTTCAGCCACTCCTGTCTGAAGAACTTCCTCCTATGTAAAAAATTCCCTTTCTGTTAAACTTCATTCCATTTGCTATAGATTAAACCCCATTGCTTCCTGTCTCATGCCTCATCTGTTTCCTCTGGGACCAGGGTGGGGAGGTTTTGGGATTGAAGGCCCCGAAGAGGAGGGCTCTGCAGCCTGGGACAGGATCCAGCAGGGCAGGCACTTGGTGGGGGACCCTGGCCTGCTGGGGATGGGCTCCCTTTGGTGGGGGATCACACGACCTCTCCACCTCCTTCCCTCATGTCCCTCCAGCTTTCATCCAGAGCGTCTTTGGGGGTGATTATGGCCCCCCTTTTGGGGGGGTTGTTGGGTGCTGGGGGCCCTCATGTCTGTCTTTCCCCCTCTCTCTGCCATTCATCAGCAGGAACCTCCTTCTTCTTCTTCCTCACTGGCTGCCTCCCTGGGCTCCTGCCCATCTCTCCCAAGGTCCTGGACCCTCCTGCCTTGTCTCCGGGTGAGAGCTGAGGGGGGGATGGTCAGGGCCTGGAGGTCTGCGGGGGTGGGTGGTGGTGGTGGGGAGAGCTTGCGGGCAGGGGTGAGCGAGCTGAGAAACTCTCAGGTCCTCAGCCTATATGTTGGCAAGGAGACCCTGGTTGGAGCAGGGAGGAAGTGGATGGGGAGGCAGCATCACCAGGAAAAATGGCCCTGAGATGGCGCTAGGGCAGCCCAGGCCCCCTGAGTATAGCGCAGTGGGGTGGGGGAGGGGGCTGGCGGGGCTCCAGAGGCCGTTGCTGTGGAAGAGGCCCTGTTGCAGCTCCCGCCCCTCTTCTCTCTGGGCCTGGCTGGCTGCCTTCCCAGTGCCGCTGCAGCCACAGAACCAGGGGCACAGCTCACGACTGGCCCTCCAGCTCTCGTAGCCCGTCTGCCTGTGGGTCCCCGCCTGTCTCTCTCTGCCTTTGTCCTGATCTGTTACCCTGCCCCTCCCTCCAGAGTCTAGCACCTAGGGGTCTTCTCTTTTTTATTCCCTCTCCCTAGTTCCAGGGTCCCAGTATGGGGAACCTCAGGCAACACTCCTGGGAGGCCCCCATCCTCTGTTCACCAGGGCACAGCAGAGGCAGGACGCCCGCCCCTTCGGGGCAAGGGCAGAAGGTGGAAGCTGGGTAGGGAGGGCCCTAAACCCAGAGCAGGAGGGTGTGGCCCTTGCTAAAGGGTGCCCTAAGGCAGGGTCCCTTCCAACCTGTGGAGGCTCTTTGGATGCTTCAGTGCCCTGGAGCCCTGAGTTGGCTGGAGAGATACCGTGGCCCAGGAGTCCGGGTGTGGCCAGGGTCAGAGGTTGGATGGGGCAGCTGGTCCGGATTGTGCACCGCGTCCCCATGTGCTGGCCCCGCTGGGGGATGTTTCAGCTTGGGTCGTGGAAGCCTGCGGCCTCCATTTAAGTTAATCACATTATGCCCTGGGGAGCAATATGGGAATTGGAGTGAGCTCTGGAGGGAATCCACACGCGCGGGCGCGCACACACCCTCGCACACTCACTGCAGCCTGGGGCACAATGCTGCCACCGCGCCGGGCTCCGGCGGCTGCTGCTCCCTGCTCGCAGGTGGACGCCCGCGCCGGGTCCCCTCCCGCCTCCGCCGCGCGGCTCCCCGAGCCTCAGAAGTTGCCGGGGTGCCCGCGCCCGCCCCACAGCGCGACCGGGAAGCCGGCGGCGGAGGCTGTCACGCCGCCAGGGGAGGAGAGAGGAAGCCGCGCAGGAAGTCCCCGCGGGTGTCAGCGCCCTGCCGTCGCCCGCGCCCCCCGCAGGGGGTTCCCAGGAGATGGAGCCGCGCCGGGGCCGCGCCAGGGGCTCCCTGTCCTGCCCCTCCTGCTAGAGAGGGCAGGACACTCGGCCGCTGCTCCGGGGCGGAGGATCCGGGAGACCCCGGGGGCAGGGCGCTAGCCTTCCTCTCCCGCCCCCAACCCCGCGCCTAGCTGCAGCGTCGTCTCCCGACTCTCGAGCCCCAGGCGCCCACTCTGAGGGGCAACATGACTCGGCTGAGCTGGTGCTTTTCCTGCGTGATCCGATGGGGCAAGTACTTCTTCTCTTGCCTCCTGCCCCTGCGCTTCTGCCTCCGCAGCCAGGTAACCGCCCTCTGCCACACCTGGCGGCTTCGGACCTTCCGGCCCCCTCCCTCCCCGCAGGTGCTCCCCTCCCTCAGGCTCCTGGGCATGCGATTCGCCTTATCACCCTCCCACTCTCAGGGACACGTCTTTTTGGCTTTTGTCAGCCTGGCTCTCATCAGAGTTTGGGGACTCGTGGGGAACCCCCACCCATGCTGCACAGATCCAGGACAGGGACTACCTGTCCCTCCCCCAGGGCACACCCCTGGGCGTCTTGGGTTTGGGTCAGAAGTCTGAGGATAGCACTGGAGTCTGTGGGTGGCCCGTGGATTTGGGGGTACAGGGGAACGGTCCTGGGGTTTTAAGCATCCCTTTCAAATTTCGGTGGGAAGGGAAGGAAGATGGGTTCCTGGAAATAGCTCCCCCATCCCAGCCCCCAAAAGCCGCAGAGTTAAGGCAGGGAGGTAACAAAGTGAGATGCACACTGGGGCTGGAGCAGCTGGAGGACAGTCAGGAGGGATTTCCCACCGCTCAGGGAACCAGATGGGGAGAGTGTGGCGGCGGGGCTCCAGGGAGGTTGGGGTGGTGGGAGAGACCTGCAGTGCTGTGGGTGGGTGTGCCCTAGTCTCTACATCTTTCTCTCTGGGATCCCCAGAGAGGGTCCTTGACATCTCCTTCAGCATATGTGTATGGTTGGTGGGGTGGGGGTGGGGGCATTGCCATTGACAGCAGAGCTGGGGGCATAGCCACAGAGTAGGGAACTGGAACAACTGAGCATAACCTTAAATTCTCCCCTGAGGGACAGGGAGAACCCCAAAAGTGTGACCAGAGCCCCCAGGAGCCTCTACTGAGGGGAATGACTGCAAGGACTGGAGGTCCTGACTTTCTGACCCACTCTTCACTCTCTTGGGGAAGCGGGTGGGCCCCTGTCACGTGGGGTGGTGTGCAGCCCACCATTCTGGTTAAGAGTGCCTTCTGTGGAGCCAGCCAGCCTGGCTTTGAATTCTGGCTCTACCACTTACTAGCTGTGGGCCTTGGGCAAGTTACAAAATCTGCCTGTATCTTAGTTTACTCACCTGTAAAATGGGGATAATAAAAATATGTATGTCATTGGAGTGTTGTGACAATTAAACTTGGTAATGCATTTAAAGTGTTTACCAACGTGCCTACTCCATAGCAGGTGTTTGATAAAAATTAGGGATATTATCATTATTGTTATCGTTCCTTTCTAGCAGGGATCTTGCAGACTTTCAGGCAGGCCAGATGTGGGGTATGTGGGGATGGAGATTTCTCCCAGCATCCATCTTCCCATTCAAATGGATGGGAAGGATCTTCCCACTCCATTGGGTGCTTGAACTTTCAGCTCCTTTTCCCAGGTGTTGCCTCTGAGCCTCGGTTTCCTTCTCTGCTGTTCCGCAGTGGGGAAAGGTGCCAGCAGGCTCTCGCTCCAGTCACCCAAGGTATGCTTTGAAATCTTCCAGCAAATGCATCGTCCCCAGGGATTGGCTGGGAGGCAGGCACTGCGGCTTCGGACCACGGGGCTGGAGCCCTGTCCACATTCCACTAGGCTCTGAGTTCAGATGCTGTGGAGTCCGGATTTCTAGATTTGGGGAAAGGCAGCCTGCAGTGAGAAATGGCCAGCCAGGACCAGGTTAGTCGGACCCCAGGCCGCTTAGCAATTCCCCCTCCTCATTTGCAGAGGTAGAGGATGGTGGCATTGCCTCACCCCACTCTCCCCTTCCTCCTGGGCCAGGTTTTGAGCTGGGTGCTGGGGGGAGGGGCTGGGTGAGCAGCTGCAGCTGCCTCCCTCCAGCCTTTGAGGGACCTGAGTCAGGCAGGAAATTGGAGCTGGGGAAGAGATCAAGATCACGGAGTCAAGGTCTGGGAAGGATCTTATTAAACATTGCTGGGTTTGCGCCCAGACACTGTCCCCACCCGGGGTGCTGGTGGAGGGGAGGTAGGGGAAGGGGAGTGAGTGATGCTTCTTCCTGTGTCATCTGGGGAAACTGAGGCTCAGAGAGGGCCTGTTTGGAACTTCTCAGGGAGCACCCACATTTCTGGAGTGCAAGGGAGTGACCTCAGTCTGGTACCAGAGGGGTGGCGGATGTGGGGCAGGAGAAAGGGCCTCCCCTGTCCCATGTGGTGCCTTGGTGGGCATTAGCATGAAGTGCCCCATGCTCTGGGCTGGTGCACCTTATGCCAGGGCTTGGTGCATGGGGCATTGATGGGACCTGAGCCCCTACTCACTTGGCTGTACCCTTGTGCAGTGAACATCCTGCACAGTGGTACATGGAGTCTCTGCTAGGGCTCTGAGTACCCCATAACTCAAAGCCAAGTATGTATGGGGGTGGGGGCAGGGTGTGTGAGCATGGCTTACTTGAAAGGGAGGCCCTAAGGGCATCAGGGGCCAGACCCTTCCCATGCCCAGATCTCTTCTTGTTGGCTCTTCTGGAGCAACTAGGGAGCCAGTGGTCTCAACTGACCCATGTAGTAGCCCTGTCCTTGGCTTCCCTCTATGTGTCTCTGCTTCACCCTACCAAGCTGCCACACTAGCTTGTGGATGAGGAGTGGTGAGGACAGTTAACATGTCACCACAACATGGGAACATAACCCCTAGTTGCTGAGTGACTGTATAGCTACAGGAACAGCAGGAAAATTTTTGATTCATGGGAGATGTGGAATCATTCCAGCTGTGTGACTTTGAGCCAGTTGCTGAACCTCTCTGTGCCTTGGTTTCTGCATCTTTAGAGTGAAGGTTAGTAGGAGGCTTCAAAGTGATGCCCCAAGCAAGTGCCTACTTAGTTGGTATTGATCTTTCCCGGGGCCCCGGGTGGAGTGTCAGAGTGTGAGGGTGGGAAAGTGTGCAGGTCCAGGAGCTGAGTGCTTTGGGGTAGATTTCTGTGTCTTGTGCTGTTGGTGTCTACAGCTGAATGTTGGTGGGGCACCTCTGGAACCAGCTCTGCCCCCACCCATTGGATGTGAGGCCCCAGGACTGGCTTGGAAGAAGGCTGCGGTGTGTGTGGTCCCGTGTGAGAGGTGGCAGGCTGCGGGGTTTAGGAAAAACTCCAGGGCCTGGGAGCCATGAGCCTGGGGCTCTGCTCCTATGGGCTTTGTGACCTCGGCAAGTGACACCACCTCTCTTGACCGCAGGGTGGTCATCTGTTAAATAAAGGGGCTGGATTAGGTGCAAGGTGCCCAAAGACGTTCTGGCAAACACGTTCAATGTGGCCCTCAGAGTGGTTTTTTTAAAAAAAGCCAACACTTTCAAATTTATATTTTTTTCAATTTTGTAAAAAGATTTTGTATAAGAACATAGAATTGGCAGATTGGAAGATCTGGCGATGTGGGCTCGTGTTGCTGCAAGCTGCCATGGCTGGAGCCGAGCTGTGAGTGTCCCTATCAGCTGGGGCCTGCCCTCGCCAGGCCACCATGGACCCCCTGTCTGCTCCCCTCATTGAGCTTCTGTCTGGCCCCTGAAGGCTCTTACTGTGGCCCTTAGGCAGCTGAGCTCAAGGGCCTTTCCAGCTCTGATGCTCTGTGACCTGCAGATGCTGTGACCAGAGGCGACAGAGGGAAACCTCAAAGCCGTAGTAGGAGAGGTACTAGGCAGCAGGAAGAATATTCTGATGGACAAGAGGAAAGATAGGAAGAATGGATTAGATAGGGCTGGGGCGTTGGTCTGGGGAATTCGTGGCCTCGCAGAAGGGGTTGCTAGAAGGGGCCTTGCTTGGAGGCCGCCAGCCTGTTTGTTCTGCAGGTGAGGAAACTGAGCCCAGGGAGGGCCTGCCAGGCTCAGGCTCCAAGGCCATGAGCTCATTCCTGCCCATATCCACCCTCCCCTCTGCCTTGGCCCGCCTCCGGCCCGCCAGTGCCAGTGCCAGCAGTCCTGACTCTGTTTCTTCAGCTGGCTACTGAGCAGGGGGCTGCAGGGAAGAGTGCAGGGAGGCCTCTCTCTGCAGACAGGAGGGTGGGAATTAAACACAGACGTGCTACAGAAATGTCTGAGGGAGTGGGGGCGATGGCACAGGTGGGGTCTGGGTTCCGAGGCTTCTGATCCCCTCAGTGTGAACCTGACCTCTGCTGCCTGTGACACACCGGTCTGGGCACAGGGTGGGGATCCCAGGATGAGCAAAGCCATTCCAGCCTCCAGAGGGTCTGCAGCCTGCCAGAGCTCCAAGGCAGGGTGTTGGCAGCAGGCAGGGAGGGTGCTGCTGGGGGGTGGTACTGCAGGTGTACGGGTGGCCTAAGGCCCTTTCAAGGGGGTCAGAAGGAAGGTTTGGGAAGGGGGCAGTGGATACTAAGAGTAGGAAAATATGTTAGGATCCACTGACTCATTGATCGAGTCATTCATTCTTCAACCATGTCTGGTGCCTGCTGTATGTCCCTGGCCGTGTGTGGGTGGGGACAGAGACACGAGGCCGTGAAGGAGGAGTAAAGGCTCACGAGTCTGGAACAGGGTCATTGCACACAGTTGAGACATTTCAGGTGGCAGAGTTTAACATTCAACAGGGAGGAGGACAGTGGTTAAGTAGCAGGAAGGACTTCCTGATGGTGGGAGGTTAAGATACAGGAGGGACCCCCCCCATAGCTTGGAGAAGAGGGATGGGGGCATTCTGGAGGCAGGTTTCTCCAAGGGAACCCCCAGCACTGGGTCCTTAACTCCCATTTTAAGTCCCAGCTGAGGAGACTGGGGAGGTGGCAGGGCCCCCTCGGGCTGTGTGGGAGGCCAGACAAGTTGCTGTCGCTGTGACTTGGTCTTTGGTCTGCTTTACCAGCATTTCTGGGAAGCTCCAAGATGATTTCTCAGAATTCTGAAGATAGCTGCCGGGAGGCACGTCTTCAGTGACGCCAGCAGCAAAGGGCTGTGTGGCAGGCAGGGGGACCCGGGCGGCAGTGGGCACTGGGATGTCAGGGCTTAGCTGGCTAGGCCCTTGCAGGGCTGGTGATGGTGCCCAGTGGGGCTGGCGCTGGGGCTCCCGGCGAGGCCCCCTGAAGACCAACCCTTTCTCTGTGCTCCAGCCAGAGAGCCAGGGAGGAGAGAGGGAGGGTTTGCAGGACTGTCTGTCTGGACATCCCCAGCGGTGACTGCAGGGCCAGCTCCATGTGGAACACTGGTCCATTTCAGTGTTGGCTCAAATGTCAGTTGAGCCCCAGCAGGCTGGGTAGGGGATCCGGAGGGGCATTGTGATTCTGGCAGGGATGCCAGCTAGTGGCAGAACATTTTCCAGCCTCAGAGCTCTACAGAAGGACTTGGAGAAATATGGAGAGGTGACCTCGACTCCTCACCCTAAATCCTTTACCAGAACAAAGACTCTTAACTAAGACACTTGCTCTAGGAAGGACCAGAATTCGACACCTCACTTCAGTGTCTTCCCCTGACTTCACAGAATCACCAAACAATAGACGGTTAGTCCCTTGTGCAGTGCACAACCTGTGTATCTGAATGTGGCAGCCTTTTCTCAGATGAAGAGTGAGTGCTTCCCTCTGGCCTGGGGTCTCCCAGGTAGCTCTGTTGGGTAGACTGTGGCCTAGGCGTCAGCACACTTGGCCGGGCAGGCCCACCTGAAGGGGGAGGCCAGTCACAGGGGCAGAGCCCTGGGTTTGCACTGTGTGTGTTGCTGACAGAGTGGCACGACATGGTCTTGGGGGGTAGGGCAGAGAGGCAGGGGATCTGTAACTCTTTGTACATGTGGCCCCAGGCATGGACAGCACACTTGTGCGTGTGTGTAGGAGCCCAGGCAAGGGGACTTTCTTGCTAAGTTATTCAGTCCAGGAAAATGCTCTCCAAGTGCCTACTCTGGGAGGGGCCCGTCCTCGTTTTGTGTGTTTATGTGAGTTGGACTGTGTGTCCTGGTGTGTGTGTGGGGGTGTGTGTGTCCACAGAGGGGTGTGGGGCTGAGCCCTCTCCCTCTCCCCCGGACAGCTCCAAAGAGCAGAGTGGGTGATTCACCAGTCTCCACACACACTCGCTTGGTCCAGCCAAGGCCGGAGCTCAAAGAGGAAAGTTTTTCTGGGGGGAGGGCAGTGGATCCAGACAATGAGAGCCTGGGGTGGCTGTCACTGGATTCCTTGCGGGGCTCCCTGGGAATACATCGGGATTCTGTACCCCGCCTCCTTCCCACCCTCTAGACCCCAAACTCTTGCCCCTGGGCAAACGTGTGGAGGGGTAGGGGCGGGCTGGCGGGGTAGCAGTGGCCACTGTGGGGGAGCAGCAGGCCTGTGGAATGGTGGGAGGGGAGAACTGGGCCCAGGGACGGGGAGAGGGAGGAGGAGGAGGAAGTGGGGAAATGCAAACCAAATGTTGGCCCAGGGTACAGTCAAGAAAAACAGACTCTCGCGGGAGCCTGGAGCGGGGCTCCTTTTCAGAAGGGCAGGAAGGGCTGGGACAGATGTTTGGAGGAAAGAAAGAAAGAGAGAAGGGAAAAAAAAAGGGAATAGGAAAAAAGTTGGAACGAAATCCACAGCCTGGGGGCAGGGCCATTCTTGCGCAGCTTCAGCCTGGGCTTTCCTGTGTTAAGGCCTGTCTTGGGCCCCGAGCTTGGCATGTGGGCACCAGGGTCTGTCCCAGCTGTGCGTGTGCAAATGTGTGTGTGTTCCGAGGCCGGGAGGGCAGGCGCGGCACTCGGACAGGGAGGAGGGGCCAAGGAGCCCTGGATGTGCAGACTGGCCAACCGGGGGTGGTCTGTTTGTCCATCAGTGGTCTGGAAGGCTCTTGGAGTGAAGTCCCCTGAACCGGTTTGCTGGGGGCGGGGGCCAGCAGTGAGGAGGGCAGACTCCAGGCCTGCCAGCACCAGATCAGGACAAGGTGGAGGAACATTGATGGCTCACAGGGGTGTGTGTGTCTTGGGGTGGGGGATGGCTTTGGGGGGCCCTACCTCTGACAGCTGTCAATTTGCCCTGTCCCCTTCACACCCCCTGAAAAGCAGGGCTTCTGACCCCCAAGGCCACCGGTGGAGCCTGGGAGGAGGGAGGAGAGAGGAGGCTGGGACAAGGGGGTGGAGAGGGGGAGGAGGGGAGGAGGAGGGAGGGTGAGCTGGAGGCAGCAGGGCAAGAGGCCCGGCAGATGCTGGCGGAGCCGGAGCAGCAGCGGACTCAGAGCACCCTTCTGCCGGCTCTGTGGGGACTGTGAGCTGCAGGGGGGCCCTTTGCAGGCCCTGCCTGTGGCCTGAGGGACGGGACCCAGCCAAGATGACGTGGATCTGCCTGTCCTGCATGCTCTGGGTAGGTCTAGCTGCTTTAGCCCGGAGGTTGCCCTCCTATCCTTCAGCTGAGAGCCTGGGGCGGGGGGCGTTGGCAGTGAAGAGGGGACTGTTCTGCCTCTACAGGACAGACTGACTTGAGCAACCCTCAGCCTGAGGACCTTGCCCATCAACGGGGCCCAGGCCCTGGGTCCGTGGGTTAGCACATCCCTTCCCCCGCCCCGCCAGCCCCCACTGAGCCCCGGAGCTGGAGGTAGAAGGAAGTCGGCATTAAATCTGATTCTTTTTGGAGCCCCCCTCTGCCCCTGCCGCACTGGGGGGAAACTTCTTCACCCCCCTCAGTTGCGCAGCCCAAGAGTTTGAGGGAGGGCAGTCGTGGGGCCTGGGAAACAGGGGATAGCAGCCCAGAATATCAAATCTGGAAAAGCCAGGTTGGGGGAGAATTCTCAGACTCCATCACTTTTATCCCTTCTAGACCCAATTTCAGCTCCCACCCACTGCCATCCCATCCTCCACAGCCCTCCCCTCCTTACCCAGACCTCCCCCCACCCTGGAGGAGGGAGCTGCGGCCTGCCCTTCCCCCTTTCTCTCTTAGCCCCGGATTCAGGAAGGTGGGTGTCAGGGAGGGGGTGCCTGGGGGGCAGGGAGGTCTGGGGGCCACATGGTGAGGGTTAAAAGTCTTGAGGCCAGTCTTGGGCAGAGGCTCCTGGGAACCGGGGGATGGGAAAGGGCCAGTTGCTGCAAGGGGATGGGGGCACAGGGGGTGGGAAGGAGACCCCTTCCTCAGAGGGGCTCCTGCGGGCTGTCTGGGCTGGGCGAAGGCATGCACGGGGTCAGGAGGGCGAGGAAGTCATCCCTGGCTGAAGTTACTGTTGGGCTCTGAGAGAGTGATGGCTGGTTTGGGGGAGGGGGCTTCAGGCCCAGATCCAGATGTGGGCTTTCTGCTGCTTTCCCTGTCCTGGACAGTCCTCAGGAGGGCCCTCTCGGCCAGGCAAGTCCAGGCTGGGGACAGTTGTGGGAACTCAGACTTGGGCAGCCAGGTGTCCTCTGGGCAGAGAAGAGAAGGGTGGGGCAGGGGCCTGGAATGAGGGGCTTTGGGTGGCATGTTGGGCCGGGGTGCAGGGATGGTTTGAGTAATAGATCGAAGGTGGCTGGAGCATCCTGCAGAGGATGCATCTGTGGTTCGTGGGCCTGGTGTTGACATCTGTCAAATGGGAGCCCTGCCAAGTTCATCTCTGTGCAACAGGGTGGGCAGCAAGGGAGCCCTGCAGCAGAAAAGATGGTGGTTAGACTTCCAGGGATGACATGCTGCTGTCAAGGGAGAGAGGGCTCTAAAGTCCCTTTCACTTGCGAGGTCTTGGGAAAAGTGCCTCACCCCTGTGAGCCTCAGTTTCTCCATGGGTGGAATGAGGATTGCAGAGAGGCAGGCACGAGATTCTGTATCCAGCTGCCTGGGCAACGCCTGGCAGGTAGAGTGCCCTGTAGGTGTTAGGCCTCCCTGGGAGCGGGGAGAGGGGCCCTGTGAATGCTGCCTCCTGGGCTTAAGACCAGACGAGCCTGTGTCCCTCCCTTGGCTCCTTTTCCTCCCCTGTCCTAGTGCCCTAGGCCCTGTCCCTTCCTGGCCACCCGGGATGCCCATGGCCAGGGTGGGCTGGAGTATGAGGGGGTGTAAACTGGACAGAGGAAGCAGTCCTGGCAGCAGACAGGGCTAGGCTCAATCCTAATTCCACTGTTTACCATAATTATGAGTGGGTGGTCTTGGTAAAACAGTTCCCTTGTGCCTCAGTTTCCTGATCTGTAAAGTGGGAAGGATAATATCCACCTCGTATGGCTGGGATGAGGAAAGAGACAATAGATGTCAAAAGACCAGGTACCCAGGCACACAGTAGGTGCTCAGTAAATGCTTATCCCTTCCCTACTCCGCAGCTTCCTACAGGATCCCCTGTATCCCAGACCTGATGTGGGGGGAGGATCACCCTGGGAAGGGTGTCATGGGACAGGGCCCCACTCCCCGGGTGATGTCTCCTGATTGCCCAGGGGCTCTGACCTGCTATTCTGGGGCCAAGAACTGGCTGGGTCTGTGGCTTCAGGGAGGTAAATAGAGGCATGGTCTGGAAGAGGCAGGTCTTGTGCCCCAGGGTGAGTGCATATGTGTTCACATGTTCCTGTATGAGGAGAGCTGCAGATGTTTCTTCCAAGAAGTAACATATCTGTAGTGCATAGTTTTAACAAGCCCTAGGAATAACAATCACTTTATTAGCAGAGCTATTTATTATGCATAACCTGATTTTCCCATCAAGCGCTCCCATTTGCTATTGCACATTCAAGTATGGTTTATTTAGAAAATAATTACATGCCTCGTAATTGAGGCTTTTCGGTGCTGTGCCGGTGGCATGAGGGCCACAGGCCCTTGCAGAGGGGCTGCTCTGTCCTCAGGGAGTGGGAAGGGGCTCGAGGTTGGGCTGATGAGCCATGAGGTAGGAGTTGGGGCCAGGTGCAGCCCAGCCCTGCCATGAGCAAGCCAAGTGGCGTCGGACTGGTCACTTGACTTTTCTGGCCCTCACAGAAACTTGGACGCTATTCTCTAAGGCCACATCCAGCTGCAGACAGTGATGTGCTCTGCTTCCTGGGGCCGATGTCCTGCCCAGTGCTAAGCGCACATTTTCATCAGAAGCGTCCTCGTGAGCCCCTGGATCCCTTGTGTGCAGTTCCTGCCACGGAGACCCCAATCTGACCCTTCAGTCCCAAACTCGCTTTCTCTAGTTTCGTTCACCTGTAGGGGCCTCCGGACTGAGGGTTTAGGAGCTGGACTGGGCTGCACGAGACCAGCCAGGTCTGGAATAAAACCCTCCTCTTGCAAAGATCTTCAGAATGACACAAAGTCGGGGAGCGATACTGCACTCTTTCTCTGCAGGCTTGAGAGCAAGCGTCGCACGCTGGCCAGAGTGCAGTGCAGGGGTGAATTCTGGCCCCGTCACTTGGTAGCTGTGTGACTGTAGGCAAGTAGCCTCACATATCTGTGCCTTGGTTTTTCCCCACTTACCTACAGAGCTGTTAGGTTTTAAATGAGCTAATTCATACACGCATTTAGAAAAGTACATTCCCACAGTAAGAGCTCCATAAATGTTAGCCCTTCTTGTAGGGTGGCACAGTTTCAAAGTCACCCTGCAAGTCCCAGTCAGGCCTAGAACCTGAGCTGCTGCCTCCCCACCCAGGGCTCTCCATCCTGGGAATGCTTCAGGGCAGGGCATGTGGCCTCGGTGTAAGTGGGGTCCCGAAAACGATGCAAGTCTCCTGCAGTGGTCAGAGTGTGCACCTGGACTCCAGCCCGCCTGGGTGCGAGCCCGGACTCTGCCACTGACTAGCTGTGGGGTCCCGGGCAGTGACTTAGCCTGTCTGTGTCTAACCCGGTTACCTTTCCTTGACTTACTCATGTTCATTTGAGCCTCCCTGTAATTCTGTGAGGTAGGAAGGGAAGAAGAGTCCTAGTTTGCAGCCAAGGAGAAGGGACCCATGGAGATGAGGTGGCCTGCTCAAGGCCACATGGCCACTGGGCTCAGTGCTCCTACAGAGAGGAAGAGTATGGGCAGGTGGAGGCATTAGAACTCTGGGTTGGAGGGGCTTGTGGCGAGTAGCCCAGGGACCGGGTGGTGTTGGCGGGGTAGTGTGAGGAAGAAAGCATCCCTCATGTGGCTCTCTAAGCCCCTCCAGGCCCCCACCCCCGCTCTACCGATGAGTGTGGCGCGCCTGCGTTCGCCAAGCAGCTTGCAGATATTGGGCAGATGATTGCACGTATGATGGGTGTTACTAAGAGGGAACCTGCCCGAGTATTTAAGGGGAACCTAACCTCTGTCGGGGGAGGGGAGGTGTCAGGAGAGACCCCTCAGGAGGTGAATTTCAAACTACATCTAAAGATGAAGCTGTGAACTCAGAAATCCACGTGCAGGAAGTGAACACAATTGAAGATGGCTAAGACCAAGGCAAAGAGGCCAGTACTCGGCCCTCGAGACACAGGGGCTGGCTGCAGATGATGACCTGTTGGGCACCCCCAGATTGACACACCTGTCAGAACCAGCCACTGCTGCAGTGGTTAGGGACGGGGGCCCCTGCCTCAGACAGAGCTGGATGGAATCTTTGCTCCACCCTGCCCTACCGGGGCATGTTCCTAGGATCCTGGGCTCTTGAGGCCTCAGCTCGCTCCTCTGAGGCCGGGAAGGAGCTCAGGTTGTGTTGGTGTCTGCTCTCTTCCCTTCTGCTGGACACAGGGGACACGGAGCAGAAGTGTGTGCAGACATATCTGCCTGGTGGGTGGCCCAGTGCACACAGCGATGACAACACGAATCCCAGCTCACCCCTGCTGAGTGCTTGCTGTGTGCCAGGCCCTGTTCCACCTGCTTTACTGGCATTATCTCATGTCACTCTCACAACCACTGACGGGTGGTTTCTATCTCTAGCCCATTTGACAGATTTGTAAAGTGAGGCAGAGAGCAGTTCAGCAACTTGCCCAGCTAGCAAGTGCAGGAGCAGTCACATTGCACCAAGTACTGTGATGAGACACAAAGAAAGAGCCACCTAGGGAAGCAGGGGACACCAGGGCAATACTCTTCCCCAAAATATCAGCCTCATGAATTGAATCATGAGGAAACAATGAGACAAATCCCAGTCCAGGAACGCTGAGCAAATCACCCGCCCTGAAATCTTTTAAACATCAGTGTCAGAAAAGACAAATAAAAGGTGGGTAATGTGTGTAGATTAAAGGATGAAAGAGACCTAGCAACTAAAGGTGAGGCAGGATCCTGACTGGACCCTGAATTCAAAACAAAAACAAACAGAGACCCAGCTGCAATTTGCCGTTCTTGGGCAGCAGGGAATTAGCACACGAAATGCGCATCAGACAGTAGGACCACGTCGTCCCTTTCCCCACCTTCCCACGGGACCCTGAGTGTGATCACTGCACTGGGCAGTGTGGAGGACAGAGAAAGCCGGAGACGGCTGAAGTGACAGCACGTGGACACTTAGTGAGTCCAGGGGAAGGGCGTGCGCGTGTCCATCTTTTCCAAAGCTTTTGCACTTTTCAAAATAAAAAACCAAGACAGCAGTTGGGGATATTGGTTCTGACAGTGGTCGCTGGTGTCTGGGATGATCTCTCTGGGAGGATGAGGTTTGAGTCAGGCCTTCGAGGATGCCTGTCTAGAAGCTGGACAAGCTGACGGGGAGGAAGGGCATTCTGGGCAGAGGGAACAGCCAGGCAGGGGCGCGGTGGTCCACGGGGATGGGCAGGGGCTGGGCAGCCTGGAGCAGTCTGCGTGGATGCCGGGCAGGTTGGGCTGGGAGGGGACGGAGGCTGCTGCCTCTGCTGGCTCCAGGAAGGGTAGGGTTTATGCAGGACATGGGGGACATCGTGGCAGCATTTTGGGGTGAGTGGGGTGTCACTGACTCCACACAGCTGTAGCTGTGCTCCCGAGAGGCTGCATAGGGGGTGTGGGTGGCGAGAGGCCCGGTGTTGGGGCCCAGGAGGCTGTTGCAACAGCCCTGGGCAGAAGTGACAAGGCCTCTAGTAGGGCAAAGGCAGTGGATTACAAAGCACAGGAGGCAGAATTCACAGGATCTGGCAACTGGTTGTGCGTGTGTCAGGGGAGGGCAGGGAGGAGCTGGGAGTGACTCAGAGTTTTCCACCCGGGGCGACCAAGAACACGGTCAGGCCATTAGCTGGCTAGGCAATGGGGCAGGAACCTCTGTGTGTGTGAAGGTGAGGGGGGTGGGGAGAAGCTGGAATTTGAGGTGCCCGAGGGGCTCCCAAAAGTCAGCCTGCAGCTCCAATGGGGATCCTCATGTCCCCACAGAGATGCTGGCTGCTGCCCACCAGGCTAGCAACAGGACAAGGCTCGGGGGATGGCCAGGAGGCTGGAACTGGTGGAACAGACCACCGGGGGCTGTCCCAGGCCTGACTGTGGTCCCTTTCCCAGGCTGTTTTGCTGCCCGGCTCACAGACTTCTGCCCTCTCCCCACACCCCCCCCAGGCTGATGGGGCACAGGGAGCCTCGTTGGTGGCAGCGCTAGAGCAGTGTCCTGGGGAGGAGCTCAGGAGCAGGGGACCCCTGGGACTGTCACCCCCTTTCACCACCACCCCGCCCACTGCTGCTCTGCCCCATGGGGCAGGGAGGAACCACAAACAGCCTTTCCCACCCAGGGCCGAGGACTCCCGCCAAGGCTGTCCAAACCAGATGTGCCACACCCCTCTGGCTGGGCCGCTCTGGCAGGCTGTGCTGGAGGGAGGGAGGGGTGGGAGAGGATGCCCGGGGGCCAGGAAAGCAGTCTGATGCTGGGTGGGCTTGTTGTGGGGCCAGGGCTCTGCACTTGGAGGGTGGGGAAGAAGGACTTCCACGCTGGACCCCTTGCCCTTGTCTGGGCTCTGGCTCTTCAGGGAGGTGGGCTTGGAGGGACCAGGAGGGACCCCTTGGAGGGACCAGGACCAGCCATGACTCCTTCTGCCGCCAAGTTTTCCCCAGGTCCCTTCAGAGCCAGCTAATTCAGCAAGGGAAGGGCACACACGCTCCATGAGGCTCTCTGCCCCTTGTCAGGAAAAAGGACGATCATTGTCATAACAAGTGGTCACCCCTGCACAGCACTTTGCACTTCACAGGGCTCGTTCCCATCCTCTGCCTGTACCTGCAGAGCACCCCTTGGGAGGGGGAGGGTAGGTACCAGACACCCTGTTTTTCTTCTTAGTTCAGATTTTAACATCTGACTTTTGAGAAGTTCTATTTCCTTGTCGAGTCTAATTATGCCTCTTTGCAGCGTCTACTCACTGTTTTTGTTTTGCCTTCAAAACTGCACAGACTGTGTCTGGTCCCTTCTTACAGTGACAGCTGTTTCAGATAGTTGACGACGGGAGGCTGACCATCCTAGACTTTCTCCTCCAACATCCTAGGAAACGTCAAAAATACGTGATGACTCTTTTGACAGGATCACCCTGTGTTACGGCAGGGGAAGTCGAGGCCAGCAGTGCCTGGGGCCACTCGCCTGGAGGTGGCAGAGCTGGTCCCTCAGAGTGTCACAGTCTCTCCTCAGAGGGGTGATGTCTCTTCATTGATTCTGCTCTGTCATCACCCCAGCCCCCCGGTCCATTCCTCCCAAAGGGACTGTCCCATTATTTTTTTCCACTCTGTCTATACTCAGACTGTCTGGTCCAAAGCCCTCATTTTCATCTGGGGACTGTGAGGCCCAGAGAAGGCCACTGATGTTCTCAAGCTGCACAGCCTAGAAAGCAGGTCTCCAGACTCCCATCCCAGTGCTCCCTCCGCCAGCGCCAGGACCAGGTGGAGTGAGGGGCGTGAGTGTGCCCCGGCATTGCCCTGGGGCTGCTTAGAGGGGCCTGAGCAGGGCAGAGATGTGTCTGAAGCCCCATCCCCGCCCTCCAGGCCCCCATGGGGAGAGATTTTGTAAACTCAGATTTTATGAGGCTGGGCCGGCAGCCTGGGGCCCCTGGGAGAAGCAGGGGCATTTACCGAGCTGTCCGGACGGCTGCACTTGCTGTCTGTCCACACATCGGACAGCAAGGAGACTCCACTGCCTCGACTGTGCTGTGGGGGAAGGGCTGGATTTGAGGTGTGGGGAGGGAAGTTTGGGGGATGAGTTGGGATGGGAAGCTCTGCATGACTTAGTGGGGTGGGAGAGGCAGGCTCGAGGGGTGACAGAGTGGGACCAGGAGAGCTGGCTTTAGGGTTTCCTGTCTGCCTCCCCTAGACAGACCATAAGCGGAACCCCCTCTTTGCTCCTCCCCACATGCTAGGCCTGGCTGCTGCAGTTGACATTAGCCTGGGTCCCCTCCCTGGAGTGTCTGTGACAGACAGACACTTGGGAAGTCCCCAAGCCAGGGCCTGAGACAGGAAAACAGGGGAGGTGAGACACCAAATGGAGGGGACTTCTCTGCTCCTCCTTGTGGGATGGGGGACACTGAGTGAGGCCCCGAGATGGGCATTGTCCTGCCCTTACCCTGCCCCCCACCCAGCTGAAGCTCCTAGAATCCAGCTCTCTGGAGTAACAGAACAGGGGTGACCCTACCGGGTTTGGCCAGCAGAGCCGGGGTACCCTGCATCACCACTAGGGGGCCCTGCTCCCCAATCCTCGCCCTCCCCACCTGTACCTGGGTTTTGTGTCTGCTCCCTGCCCTCATCTCTGTCCGTCTGTCTGTCTGTCTGTCTGTCTTTTGGAATTTCGAACTGATCTCAAACTTCAAAAAGGTTGAAAATACAGTACAAAAAACTTTTTTTCTGAGCGATTTGAGAGTAAGTAGCTGGCGCGCCCTACCCTCGCTAAATGCTTTCCTGATTGCCCCACGAGGACTTCTAACCTGGCCCGGCTGTCAAAATCAGGCAACTGACAGGGAGACCTTGCTACCATCTAATCTGGACCCCACGGGAGTGCCGCCAGCTGTCCCAGTGATGTCCTTTATGGTCATCAAGAGAATCTGGCTCACGACCAGCGTTGCTTTTGGTTGTCACGTCTCTTAGTTTCCTTCGGTCTGGAAATCTCCTCAGCCTTTCTGGGACTTTCATGACCTTGTCACTTTTGAAGATTCCAGGCCGTTTAATTTGTAGACTGTCCCTCCTGTTGGGTTGGCCTGATGTTTCCTCATGATTAGATTCTGGTAGTGGCTTCTTGGCAGGAATGTCACAAAAGTAATGTCTGTTCTCAGCGCACCCCAGTCTGTGGTGTGTGAGTTCCACTCACCCCATTACTAGTGAGTTAACTTCAATCCCTTGATTAAAGTGGAGTCTGCCAGCAAAAGTGACTTTTTTCCCCTTTGTAATGTGTAAGTATGATGTGGCGGGGAGCTTTGAGATGATGTAAATATCTTGTGCCTCATCAAACTTTTCATTTATTCATTTACAGTCATGGGTCGCTGAATGATGGGAACAGGTTCTGAGACACACATCCTTAGGTGATTTTGTGGCATGTACTGCACAAACCTAGATGGTAGCGTCCACTACACACCTATTACTCCTAGGCTACAAACCTGCACAGCACGTCACTGTGCTGAATACTGTAGGCAACTGTAACACAGTGGTAAGCATTTGTGTACCTAAATAAGATGCAGTAAAAATACAGTATAATAATCTGATGGGACCACCACCGTGTACGTGGTCTACTGTTGACCGAAACGTTGCTATGAGGCACTGATTGCATTTCTTATTGTCGGCATGGACTCATTTAAGCCATTCCTATCATTGTGTATTTTGATGCTCAGATCTTCCTGAATTCGGCCTTGGGGACTCCTGTGTCTTTCTGTCCTTCTGTCCCTCTTTGGTCCTCTGGCCCCTCGCTAGTTTCTGCATGTCTCTCATTCTCTGGGTGTGCTTGTCAGTCTTTGTCTCTGCCTTGATCTTGGTCTCTCTCCTCTCTGTCTCTCCAGTGCTGTGTCTCTGTCGGCTTCCCCTGCTCCGCCCCCCTTGGACTTGGTCTCATTCTGTCTGTCTGTCTCTCTGTGCCTCTGTCAGCCAGCACTCCCCTCTGTGGGGTCTCCAGACAGGAGTCCTGGACACGCTGGACTGTGGGGTGCTGCCACTCTTCCTCCTCTGAACTCACGATCACCACCCCGGCCTCTATGTCAGAGCTGGGGGGCTCTGGAGCAGGTGCAAGGAGAGGATGTGGCAGAGCAGAGCCCTCCCCACCCCCTGCAGGGCTGTGACTATGTCTGTGTGTGTCCCTGAGAGTGCAGAGGTGTCATGAAGGTGTGTGCCTGGAGAGGAGAATGAGGGAGCTGCCGGTCTCTGTGTCCTGTCCCCAGCCTCTGGGGCTGGAAAGTGAATCCAGTTACACCCCCAGGTGAGGGCCTGGGGCAGGGGATCTCTCCTCTGGGGACCCGGCCGAACAGGGGAGCGCCCCCAACTGTGCCTGGGCTGGGGCCAGCAGGGCAGGTAGTGTTGGTGCAGAGCTTTGCAGCTTAGAGTGTGTCCCTTTATGTGGTTACAAAGGACAGACCGTCAGAGCTCAAGGGGTGTGGTGCCAGCCAAAGGGGGAAACTGAGGCCTCTGGTAGTTGTGCGGTGGTGATTGGCCCAGGGCTTCAGTGCAAGTTAGACACAGAGGAGGGCTTGGGCCACCAGCCTGCCTCGCCTCTCCCATGAAGGGGTATAGTTCAAAAGGATAGTCAACATATCCGTAGTTTCATAACACAAAGAATGGAGAATAAATATAAAGATGGAAGAAGCTTTCCGGGCTGGGGTAGGGGGCACCGGTGAGAATAGTGGGGAGAGAATGGGGGAAATGGCATTCCGGGGGCCCTGGGTCAGAGAGGTTAAGGCCCAGCCGAAACTGCTGCGTTTGTACGATGGGGTACTAGACAGCAACGGCAAAGGAGGACCCACTGCTGCTGCAACCGCAGGGGTGAACCTCACAGATTAGCGCTGTGTGACGGGAGCCAGACACAAGAGCACACACTGGAGACTTCCATTTCTATGAAGTCTGAACATCGGGCAACACTGCTCTTTGGTGATGGAAGTCATAGTAGTATTGCCATGAGGGTGACGAGGAATCCTCTGCGGTGTGGTTCCGTGGGAGGACATGTGTAAAATTGTGTCGAGCACTGCATGTGAAATTAGTGCACCCTACTGTGTGTAAGTCGGGCCTTAACGACAGAGTAAATAAAAAGAAAACAATGGTGAGAAGCTATGCAGGGGCCTATGGTCCCGGGGGCCGGGCTCTTCTAGGTGCTGTTGGGACCCAGTCCACAGGCCCTAGTGAATCTGGGAGTCTGGGACGAGTGTCTTGTCACCCCCAGACCTTTCTCTGTCCCTGGGCTCCTCGTCCCTCCTCTGGACTCTGAAGGGCTCTCGCCATCCCCTTCCCAGTCACTGCCTACCTCTCCCCAGCCCCCTGACTCCTTCCCCAGGACCCCGGCCTCCTGCCGGCACTGACCCCTGTGCCTTCGTCCCACAGCCAGAGGATCTGGAGGCCCCCAAGACACACCACTTCAAGGTGAAGACCTTCAAGAAGGTGAAGCCCTGTGGAATCTGCCGCCAGGTCATCACCCGGGAGGGCTGCACCTGCAAAGGTGAGTGGCTGGCCGGGCTGCGGGGGAGGGGAGCTCCATGGGGGGATGAGATGGCCAGGCCCAGGCCAGGCTGGGACTCTGCTGTGCACATGTCCTCGGGGGCCTGGCCTGGTGCCTTGTTCTCATCTGGAGGAGGATGCCAACTGAGCTCACGGGATGGCAGGCACGTGGGCAGGTGTGGTGGGCGTGGCAGGTGGTGGGTGGTGTGGAAATGGCATGTAACTTGTGTGTGGATGACAATGTATGTATGTATGTATGTGGATGGCACGAAGAAGGTATATATGTGAATGGCATGTGGAAGCTGCATGGCTAGTAGGTGGCATGTGGACGGTGTGTGGATGGCATGTGGATGGTGTGTGGATGGCATGTTGAGGGTGCGTGTTTGGTGTGTGGACGGCATGTGGTTGGTGTGTGGAAGCTGTGTGGAGGGTTTGTGGAAGGTGCATGGAGGTCACGTGGATGACATGTGGTTGAGGTGTGTGGGTGGGATGTGGGTGGCGTGTGGGAGGCATGTGTCTGCCACAGCCCTCCCCTGTGGCAGCGTAGGGTCACCGTAAGAGGCCGCAGTCAGAATTGGTGGAGGACCTGCTGGCTGCTGCGCCTATCAGCCACTATTCTCACGTGCTCCTGGCATAGCCTGGTGCTTGGCTGAGACTGTTGCCAGAGAAGTCGGTGTCTTGTCCCAGATCACACAGTGACATCAGCAGGAGGCCCTGCACCCAGTCTTGGTGACTGACACCATCACGCGCCCAGTTGCCTCACCAGACGCCCCCCTGTCCTTCACCCCATATGCCATCCATCGCCAGGGCCCCCCAAGGACAGCTTGAGTCACTGAGCTCGGCATCGTCCCCTCCCAGCTCAGCTGCTGTCATCGCTCACCTGACAACTGACTCAGCCCTGCCTTCTCCTGTTCCCCGAGCTGCTCTCTGCGATCCACCCCCACACCAGCTTCCAGCAGGGCTAGTTATGTC
>CM052439.1:15161819-15173276 GCA_028533085.1 Varecia variegata
GGGTCAGCAGGGAGCCAGGCAGAGCCACGAGAGCACAGCCCCCTGGCTCCTGGTCACTCCTGCCACCATGCTGCACTGCGTTGCTCACACGTCCGGGGTGGCGGTGCCTTGCCAGGCCGGAGAGACAAGGAGAGTCTGGCAAGACCTTCCTATCCATCGTGCATCTTCTTCCAGGACCGATGTCCCCCTCCTGGCCCTGGCGGCTCTCCTGGGTCTTCTGCTCGGAGCTCCCTTGATCTGACTGCAAGTCCTGACTCTTAAATGGAAAACAGAGCAAAAGCCCAGGAGAGGGAGCCAAGGGGGGCAGGACCAGTGTCCTGGCTCCCTCACTGAGTCTGGGCCAGGAGGGCTGACTACCTGGTGCTCTCACACTGGCCGGGCTAGGCCAGCTGCACCTTCTGCTCCCAACCCTGGCAGACAGGAGCGGAATTCCTAGGAAGCACCGGGCCCCTTGAGAGCTGGGCTCCCTCTGCCCCCCGTCTCCCCTGCCAGCACATCCCACGTCCTCTCCCTCGGCCCTCCTAGGCTGCTGTGTGGCTCCCCTAGGGCAGCAGACTCAGGTGTCGCCAGGAGTGTGGAGGTGGGGCGGGCACTGTGGCACCTGGGCTCCGAGGGGTGGGGTGTGCACAGGCAGGCGGGGTCTCCCAGGATCCACCCCCGACGGCAGGCTGTGATTGCCCTGGACGCTGGCCGGAGAAGACTTGTTTTTCATGTACTCAGAAGAAAAAACCGAAAAACCACCACCAACAAAAACAGCAACCAAACTTTTTTTATTTTTAATCTGCAGTTAATGGCCGATTAGCTGTACATTATTAAACAGGCAGCTGGAGATTCGCCAGGCTAGACAGCTTGAGCCAAGACTCACAGCCTGAACACAATGTTCCAAGAAAACAGTCCCCCGTGGGTACCCGCTGAGGAGCACCCAGAGGGATGGGCTCCCGCTGTGGCCCCTCACCCTGTCACCCTTCCCTCCCAGCCTCTGCCCGGGAGTCCCACGCAGGGCAGGGCCAGGCCGCCCCTGGAGCCCAGGCCTCCTTCCTTTCGGCCCTGTGGGTCCCTCCCCACCCACAGCCGAGTGGCTCTTTCCCTCCTAATGGACTTTGGGGGCCAAGGTGAGGCTCCTGCTTCCATCCCAGACGGGTTGGGCCAGCTCCTCCTCTCCTCGGGCTGGAGTGACACAGGGGCCTGAGTACTGGCTGGTTCCATTGTGTTCCTCTCTATGGTGACTCTGGGACTCCCTCCCTGTCCTCCCTGGGCCTCACTTTCCACATCATTTCAAGGAGAGGATTGGACCGATGGACTCTAAATTCATTCTCATCAACGTTTTTGTGAGCCATGATTGGTGGCCTTGGGAGAGGCTGGGGTGATTGTTTCCCAGAGTTTGGGGACCTTCTTGCCCCAACCCTGGTCCCATTGGTGAGACCAGGAGCTTGTCTCAAGCAAGCCCTGCTGGGAGGGGGTGGCCACCAGCCCCATTCACATTGTTTTGGATGGTCCACGCAGCCACCTAGAGGGCCTCCAGGGTAAGGGATAAATGTCTGAAGGTGACATCCTGGTCATCCACATGGGAGAACAAGCTGAGAGTCTGGAGTCTGAGACTGCCCTCTTGGTGCAGCCAATGCTGTGTTAGGGTAGGTGGATACAAGCACAGTGTGGTGTCCGGGTCACTGCCAGGGTGGGCCACTGCCCACGCACTGGACAGGCTGCTGCTGGCGCATGTGTGTGTGTGTGTGTGGAGGGGGGGGGTATTGGTTTGGGAACTGGGTCTTAACGAGCTTGCTCTGAACCCCTTAGGGATAATATGGCACAGCCATCGACAGCACTGACTCAGGGATCCGGTGCTGTCACCACTGCTTATTTGCTGCCTTGTTATCATTGACTTTGGGCAAGTGGCTTCACCTCTCACATCTGAGCCCCGCAGCTGTACAAAGCAGGGTTAGAACAACGCCGACTCCCAGGCTGTGGGAGGAGGAAATGGGCCAATGCAAGTAGCGGGTCCGTACCAGGGCCTGGCACGCACTGACTGCCCGTCAGCTGTTGGGGTCCACGCAATCCCTCCCTCTGGCCGTCAGGTCCTTCCCTTCGGATCATGCAACACTTTTCGTATTGTGTATTTGTGTTTTTGTTTCTTTAGTGTCTCCCTCTTCTAGACCAAGTGCTCCTTGAGGGTGGGGCTCCGTCTTTCTCTGCCCACAGGGCCGCACGGGGCCTGACCTACCGCGGGGTCAGAAAGCACTTGTGGAATGAATGAGGGAACAGGGGCCCAGTGGAAAAGCATCAGAACCCAAGAAACAACCACTGAGCACTGGTGTGTAGAAGGATCTAGAAACTGAAAGAGCTGGGGACATCCAGCTTGGGAAGACACCACTGTGGGAGATTGGGAGTGATAGTGTGTGTGTGAGAGAGGGGGATTGTTGAATAAAGCTTTGAGGGGATTTGTCCTCCGAAGCAGAGCCAGGGGTCCCAGGAAGCAGGTTCCTGCCAGTGGTGGGAGCCACCTCTGGTGTCAGAAATGAACTCTGAGGGCCTGGGCTGGGGAAGGAGAGCCCTGTGCTGTGCGCGGTGTGGTCTAGGAGGGCCCTGAGGTCCCTGCCCACTTGCTGCTGCTGCTTTAGTTAGAAGAGGAGTAGCTGATGCCTCTGAACTTCAGTTTTCTCATCTGTAAAATGGGTCAGCAGTGGTCAGTACCCAATGAGTAGTTGGGAGGATTAGAATGAGTTCATACCCACGAAGCTCTAAGAACAGTGTCTGGCAACTAGAAAGCACTCAGTAAATTTGAGCATTTATTGAACAGGGCCAGAGAGATAGAGGGGAAGGAGAGAAGAATCACGCCTCTAGGATGGGGGTGGTGATGCTTATTTGAAGGAGGAGGGTGCGGGGGAGCTAACGTTATGGAGGGCTGCTCCGTGCCAGACCCTGCACTCAGGGCTCAGAGCAGTTAAGTAACGTGCTGGATGTCACACATCTAGTCAGTGGGGTGGCCAGGCTTCAGATGTGTCTGTGCGCCTCCAAAGCCTGGGCCCTCCCACCCCTGCCCCCACTCCTGGGCCTGGTTTCTCTGATTCTCATGCTGGGGGAGTAGCGGGATAGGCCCCATTTCAAGGTGGAGGAAAGTGATTATGATCTGTAGCGGCAGAACCGAAGTCCTCAGGAGGGACATCTCTAGCTCTCTCCAACCCTGGAAGTGTCCCATCACTAAACACTCTGGGGAGACGGGGAGGGTGCGGCAAAGGGTGAGTTCCCCACAGCTCATTGCCATGGCGCTCAGGGCACGGGGGTGGCCCCGATGGCCCTGAGCAGAACCCTGGGGAGTGAGGCTAGGTGGCAGGGAGAAGGCATGGTGTGTGGGGGAGACTGAGGGCTGGGGGAAGGGAGGCGGATGCGCAGAAGAGTTGGGGGACAGGGCCTGCTAGTGATGAGAGTGGGGGAGGGGGAGAGGAGAGAGAAGAGAAGAGGAGGAGAGGGACCCAAGGCTTGGACCTGGGCCGGTGGGCAGCTCTGGGCTTTGGGGAGGGGTGCCCAGCTGGAACCAGTCCCCACAGGGCCGCTGGGTAGTGGAGAGAGGAGGCCTGGAGGTGGGAGGCCAGCTGGCCAGCACCAGGGCGTGCCGGGGCAGCAGGTGCGAGCCAAGCATTCAGCAGGCAGCTTGGCTAGAGGTCAGCTCTCCTAGGGTGGCCAGCACGCTCCCCACTGACCAGCGCCCACAGACCTGGCCCTGCGGCAGGATGCTATCCCATCCCTAGCAGCTGCTTCTGGCTGTTTCTGCCTCTTGGCCATTCAAAGATGAATGGGAAATGGTCCCAGGCTTCAAGGAGTTCCCAGATGAAACGGCAGGGAGACAAGGGCGGTATAAGTGGGCAGAGGCATTTGCCCTGGCTCACTTGCCCAAGTCTATTTTTCAAGCAGTTGATGATGCCTGTTGTGTCTTATCTCTATTATCTGAAATAAAAATTGGGCTAAATTTCATTAACCTTTCCTTGTGCTTTTTATTCAATAAGTATTTGTTTAAAAAAAATATATATATATATTTTATTTCAAAAAATTTAGGAGGTACAAGAGTTTTTTGTTACATGGATGAATTGTGTCATGCTGAAGTCAGGACTTTCAGTGTACCCATCAACAAATGTTTCTTAAGTGTATACTGCTGTCCTCCTCTGGACTCTGGCTTACAGGGTACAGAAGAGAACCTGAAATTTCTGATGGTGTCTGGTGGACTAGAGTGGAACTCTCACCTCCTTTGGTCTAGATTCTATACCTCTATTAATGCAACCAAAAGTGCTTGGGCCTTTTGGGGACAGCCATATTGTATTGTCAGCTAAATCGAATTCCTGATTTCACTAAATCTTAGACTTTTCTCGGCAAGAACTATTATGAATTCAGGTATTTTATGACTTTTAAACCCTGGTTCAGGACATTACCCCAACAGAAATGTTCCCTTGCTAATTCTGGCCTATTTATAAAGTCAGTTTTGCATTTCAGTTCAATTCAGCATCTTAGTTCTTCCTTCTGGTTCTTCTTCTTTTTTTTTTTTGCTACTTCTTTTGCTTGGTAAACCTCCCTTCTAAGTCTTTACCTAAGTTACTGATAAGTATGTTGAACAAGCCAGGGCAGAGGACAGAGCCCTTTGGCAAATCGAGAAGTTGACATTGATCTATTAATCAACACCCCTTTGCCTGCTGGTAAGGAATCCACTCAGCTTTCTATCTCGTCTCTGAGAATTTCATCACTGAGAATTTCCAACACCTTCCTGGGATCCAGATCGGCTCGGTCTGGGGGTTCCCCTGACAGTCCAGTGTAGGAGCCTGATGATAATGGGTTTGGGGTGGTGGGTGTGGGCTATGGGAGGGAGGGACGGTGGTTCCCGCAAGGGTCAGCATGCAGCCCATGGTCTTTCTGGGGTAGGCCCAAGGCAAATCCTGCCCTGGAACTCCAGGGTCCTTCCAGCTTTAAAATCATGCTTCTCAGGGAAGACGAGGGATTTATGTGCAGTGAACTGGCATCAGCAGGGATTTTCTGCTAAGGACCAACATCTGCCTAGAAACATGTTCCTAGGAATCTCCAAGGGACTGTAAGGCCATCAGATGAAGATGTTGAAGTCAAGAGGACTGAGACTTTCCTCTGGTCACCAAGGGCATTGGTGGTTGAGTTGGGCTAGAACCCAATGCCCTGACTCCCAGTCTGAGGCTCTTGGCTAGAAACTGAGGCAGGATTAGAGGAGGGAGGGGCTGCCAGTGTGCCCTGGGGATAAGCTGCTGGCGGAGGCCGGAGGCCGTTTCCCCGCGACTCCCGCCCTTTGTGTCTTCTGCCCTGAGACTGTGGGACAAATCTGAGTAGGAAGCTGGAATGTGGAAGGGCCAGCACTTTTCCTCCCGGGGGGAGCGTGCAGCGCAGGGCCGGATGCTGTGCCCATTTCTGCACTTTGAGAGATGGTGCAAATGCAACGAGTGAGAAGAAACGGAGGCTGCCGGGGTGGTGAGGAGGGCGCCCCTGCTCCTGCCTCCTTCTGGCCCGAGTGTTAAGGCTGACACAGGGAAGAGGAACCGGCGTCAGGAAGGAAGGACGAGGGCCACTCCAGGGCAGCAGTGTTGGGTGGCTTCTGGGGTCAGTCCTGGAAGGAGCCCGAGCATTCCAGGGTGTGACTCTGAGACCGAAGCACCTGGGGACAGCCAGAACTCATCCTGGCTGCAGGTGGAGGGGTGTGGTCAGAAGGGGAGGGTGCAACTCAAATGTCCATACATCAACCACCTAGGGTGGCCCCCAGGGCCTGGCTCCCACCAGGAACTCACAAGGGGGGCCCTGGGTTGAGCCCCCCTTTCTGTCCCCGGCCACTGAGGGCCGTGGGTGGGGTTGGGGCCGAGAGGCCGGGGAGAACTGGACCCAACACTCTTGCCCCATCTTTCTCTCTGACTTTGTCCTCGCCCTTTCTCCTCTGCTTCTCTGTGTGCTTTGTCCCCTTTCTGTCGCGTCCCTCCTCTCCCAATGGAAGTGCCTAACTCAGCACCTGGCCCCGACACGCACAATTCATTGCTCCCTGCCCTCCTCAATGGCCGCTCTGTTGCTCCAGGGTGCTGTCCCCCACCCCCAGCTCCATCTCTCCCCTCCCTCTGGGTCTCTGTTTCTGACCCCCTCTTTGTCCTGTTTGCTCTGCTCCTGGCTCCCCTGCCATCTGTTCCTGCAGCCTCTGTCTGCGGCTCACAGGCCTCCACTGGGCGCCCACTCGGTGCCAGGCACTGCCCTTCTCCTTTCTGGGCTCTGTGTCTCCTCACCTCTGCTGCCATCTCCTCCCCTCCCCCTGCCTCCCCTCCTGCCCCCTCCCCCAGCTCCACTGGGCTCCAAGGCTGGTATTATTCAGTTTTATGAGAACCCCCCAGGCCTACCCCTGAAGGGACCAACCACAACTGGAACCAGATGTGCAACCCTGCACTTGGGGTGGGAGACAGGGAGGAGGGGAAGGGGCATGGGCTGGTTCAGGGGGTGGGGGGGAGACAGAGGCCCTGGGGATCCTGGTCTTTGGGGCTAGGAGGGGGAGGAGAGGGGGGTGCATTAGGAGGAGGGGTGGGGAGGGGAGAGAAAGGGGGCTGAGCAGTCTTCTTTAGAAGGCAGTTCTCACTGCGTGTGCATGTGTGCATGTGTGTGCATGTGTGTGCATATGTGTGTGTGTGTGTGTGCGTGTGTGTGAGAGAGAAGTGGGGGGACTGACACTGGGGAAAGCCAGGCGTGGATGATGGGCTGTGGGACAGCTCTTGGAAATAAAGAGGAAGGAGGCTGTTTTTGTTTGAAGTCCTCTAGCTCCTTGACTTCCTGTCTCTATGGCTTCTAGGGACCTGCTGCGTTCCTGGTTCTGCGCCCAGGCACTGGAGCAGGCAGCTGGAGAGAAGGGGTGACCTTGGGGTGGGGTGGGCAGTGTAACCCCCAAAGCCTCCTGAGAGTAGGTGGAGGAGGTGGCGTTCAAGGTCCCCGCATCTGCCGCAGACCTGGGGGTCGGGGGACGTGTCTGGGACGTCCCTATGTCAGTTCAGTGGCTCCCCAGTCCTAGCACAGTGTTTCTGCCTGCAGTTACAGAGCTTCAGAGACAGTCTGTGTACAGTTATCTCGATACAGCCTTGTACAGTATTGAGCATTTTCAAATGCTCCTTTATTCAAGTGTTAATCAATCATCCAGCCATTTCTCCATCATTCATTTATTCGCTCCACATTTACTGAGAATCTGCTATGTGCAACCCTGTGCTAGGCACTGAACAAAGTAGGAAAGGGGAAGGAAAAGGATGAATAAATCTTTCACTGCTCAACAAACGGGAGATACAGAAGTGCACCCAACCGACCGTGTGTCAGGGCATTAGCGAATGAGCAGAGCCCTGGGTGTCCAGGGCAGAGGGCAGTGCCCACCAAGCGGTGCAGCCAGAGCAGGGTCCAGGGAGGATGTGACTTCTGAACTGAGCCCCGAATGCTGACAGGGAGAAGAGGGATTGGTGTGATGGGAAAGGCCTGGAAGTCGGAGTTGAGGGGTGGAGGGAGAGCAGGTGGAGGCGGGGGCTGGGATGTCCTGCTGCAGAGCTGGGACTGGACGTGACAGGCAGTGGGGAGCGGGGACCCTTCGCTGTCAATCAGGATGATGTGGGTGTAGGCTGGGAGGAGGAGAAGGGGTGGATGGTGAGTTCTGCCATTCTGGGACCTGTGAGTGGAAGGGGGTTCCAGTTTTATAGCATACTCCCCATGTACTTTTAGAGGACACTGGGGACTGGAGACCTGGAACTGACTCAGAATCCTCTAACTTCTGTCCCCTGACCAGGGCAGACTAAGCCCTGAGGGGCCCTTCGTCTGTGGTGGGGGTGGGTGTAGGGGTTGGGCAGAATACGGCTATTTGTGGGGCTGCCTGGCCAGAATTGGTGAGAGTGAGTGGGAGACTTGGTTTGGGGCTGGGCTGGGGCTGGAGACAACTGGGCCAGGTGTCCCCACAGGTCCGTCAGTCTCCGCCATCATTGCCGTCACTGGGCAGCATCTGCACTCTTGCAGACTGAGGCTGCTGTCAAGGCTGGTGGGTTCTGAGATGTCGAAGTCTGGGACTCCAGGAACCCAGACTCTCTTTCCACCTGGGACGGGATATGGTCAGCTTGCTGTGGAGACAAGGTGGAATGAGGCCTCTAACTCTGCCCCCCCCACATAAGGTCCTGAGAAGGAGGCCCTCACCGTCCAGCCCCCCCCCAAGGATTTCATTGTCCTTGATTGGGGGTGGGGCAGCCCTCCAAAGTGCTAACCATCTCCCTGTGCCTCTGGCCCCAGATGCTCCAAAATCTTGTCCCAACTCTGGGCTTCTCTTGTCATTGTACTCTTGGGGAAAATTGAAGCCTGGGGAAGGGTTTGGCTGAATTAATAAAATTAGTGAGTGTTAGGACTGGAAAAGTTCTTAAAGACCTTTGGATGCCAACTCATCATGCAGCAGGGGAAACTGAGGCTCAGAGATGGAGGTCACTGGCCCAGATGAGGAAAAGAAGGAAGGGCCTTTCAGCCTTTGGAAGTCCGAGTGGTGAGGAGTGTGGCTCTGGAGCCAGCATGCCTGGGTCTGAGGTCCTCTTCTGTATGGTCCTGCCTGGCCTTCCACAGGTCACCAACCTGCTCTGAGGTCACCTGTCCCAGCTACAATAACAAGCATGATTTGAGGATTAAATGAGAGAGACTGATCTTTAGTGCCTGGCATACAATAGGTTGCAGCAAATGACTTTTCCTCATCTATTCTGTTAACTAAAATGAATTTAACAAGGTTTATACTTTGGAAAAAGGAGCGCTTTATTTTTCATAAAGGGTAGCAGCCTGTTGGGAAGCCATTCCAACAGGTTGGGAAACTGATTCTCAGCCAGAAACCAGGCACATGTGCTTTGAAGAAGAGACAAAAGGCAACAGGATTTTATATTGAGCAGAGTAGTCAAATACACATATTCAACAAGGTATAGGAGGAGTCATGAATATTTATGAAGGGAAATCATGCATATGAATTGTGCTTTATCTCTCCCATCCTATCATGGCTGGGAACTCAGTTTTATGGAGTTTCTGGGGTCCCCTTGGCTGAGAAGGGTCTATTCAATTAGCAGAGGGCTTAGGATTTTATTTTTAGTTCACAGGTCTAAATAATCCTATCTGCTTCTTCACTTTTATCATTTATTTGGTGCTCCAAATATTTCACATCTCCTTTCCTCCATTATTTTTAGTGATAAAAATTTTCATATGTATAGAAAAGGTGACATGATTATATGATAAACTCCCTAAATTCTACAATGAACACTTTGGTATGTCTGTTTCATCACATTTCCATCGATCCATCTTATTTGTTGATGCATTTCAAAGAGAACTGAAGCATGCATTTCATTAACCAGAGCTTGGTTCAGATCACTTTGGAATATACAGTCACAAATGTCCTGACTCAGCCCAGAGAAAATGCAGGGACTGTTATCCCACATTTGACAGCTGAAGAAAAAACAGGTTCAGAAGTGAGATTCCTGGTCTCCAGTCACAAAACGTATTGGAAATGGCAGAAAGCAGAGTGCTGAACAAAAGCTGAGAGTTGCTGTATTATCATCATCATCATCATCATCATCATCTCACCTAACATCCTTCCCCACCCAGCAGCCCTTTGGCCATTTCTCTGCAGGTGTGTCTCTTCCATGGGGTTCTGGCTCTCAGGGTCCTGACTCCTCCCTACCCCCTTCCCCACCCCTTTCCCCCAAGTCCACTGGCCCTGCCCCTTGAGTCCTCAGGGAGGCTGCCGGGCCTTTGGCTGAAGGAGGGGTAGGCCACACTTCCGGGCAAGCTCTGGCCCAGGTGCCTGTGCCATGCCCAAGCCTGGCCTGAGCTGGGTAAAGTGCAGCCCGCAGAGCGCTGCAGGGGTTAAAGGAGGCGGCTGCTGGCAGAGGGGGCCGACTGCTGGCTGCCTCCGGGAAGGAGGCGGTGCACCACTGGCCCGCCCCACAGCCAGCCACTGGTTGGAACCCAGCTAGCTGAGCCCTCAGCTCAGTTGCTCCCAGCAGTGGCCCTGGGACCAGCTCTGCTCCTTGCACCCGCTCCCTGCCTGGACACAGTGCTCACTCACTGCCTTCCTCTGGACAACCAGCTTCTTGCTAGCTACAGCTTTTGCCCCCACCACTGGCCACCACCCGGTCCAGGGAGTCCTTTGGCCCAGACACCCACCCCACTCAGTGGCACCCCTGCAGGAAAGGTGAGTGTGTGTGTGTGTGTGTGTGTGTGTGAGTGTGAGTGTGTGTTTAGGAAGATGGAGCCGGCAGGGCTGCTGGGCTGTTGGTACTGATGCAGTGGAGACCACCCATCAGGCGTAAATTTGGGGCAGGTGAGGTCAGCCTGCCTGGTGCCTTGTCCCTGGGCTGGGCAAACCCCTCAGGGGTCACCCTGTCAGTCCCCCGTCTTCAGATGTTCCTGTGGTGCTGGCAGGGATGTCTGGGGTGCGGCTGTCCCTGTGCTGAGAGAGCCAACAGTCAGAAGGAGTTGCTTTGCTGGGGAAGGTGCTGGTGTCAGTGGCTGCTTGGGACTGAGGTCAGCTGGGGAGTGGGGACACAGGGACCAAGGGAGGGGGAAGGTTGGGGGGGTCTCCTGTGCCACCTGCCTGCCCGTGGCAGGGGCCTGGGTATTGCGTCCTCTTCATTTCTTTCCCTGCCACCCACTGGCGCTGCTGTCAGGGCACCTTTCTCCTCCTTGGGGCTCTTTGCTCCCAGAGGGCTGACCCAGGCTGCAGGGGCCTGGCGGGCCTGGAAGACTTGGGGTTCAGAGCCCTCTCCCCCACTCCACTGCTCAGCATGGACATAGCCTGGCATGAGGGCCCCTCTGCCCTCCCCAACCCCCAGCTCTTGCTCCTTCCTCCCCCTCTGGGCAGAAATGGCTAATCCAAGTGGTTAATGAACAGACATGGGCAGCTGCCTCCCCCCCCTGCACCCTCCTCTCCTCCTCTGACCTGGTGCCCTCCTGTCCCCCCTTTCTAGGCTGGGAGTCCCTGCAGGGTGACCTCAGTGTCTGCCCCCAGCCCCAATTATGGACCCTGGCAGGTCTGCCCGCCCAGATGTCTTAGGCTGGCCACTGTGCTACAAGAGGAAACTGGGAGGGGTGGCTGAGGGGGTGACCCAGGGAAGCCTGCTGTCCTCCCAGGCTGGGCTCCCTGCAAGGAACTGGGTGGGGTTGGGGACAAGGTGGGGAGGGGCTGACTTAGGAGGGCAGGAAGGCAGGTGGCTGTGGGTGGGCATAGAAGGGAGAACTGCATACTAGGGTTCCAGCATCTTTGGGGGCAGGGGCTTCTCTTGGGAAAGCCCCAACTGTCCCTCAGTGTGGCAGAGCAGAGGCAGGTGTAGGGGTGTGAGGGGGGCACTCTCTCTTCCCTCTGGAAACTGCCCAGGGGGTGGGGACCAGTGTGGCTCAGACTGGCCTTAAGTTGCTACTGCCAGCTGGCGGCTTCTCCTGTCT
>CM052439.1:15183570-15245183 GCA_028533085.1 Varecia variegata
CCTGGCTCGACCTCCCTCCCGCCCCCAGCCTACTGTCACGCGTCCCAGCGGCTGGCACAGTCCTCAGCAGTTCCTGAGACCTTTGGCTCCTTGGGTTTTCCCATTGCTCTTAGATTATTTTCCCACGCATCCTTCCTGTGTTACTGTTCTAGCACAGCTCAGGGTCAAAGACTTCTGTCCCTTCAAGTGCTCATCTAGGGACAGAAACCCTCGGTGGTGAGTGAGGAGTGGGGTGGGCAGCTTCCCCCTGGGTGTAATTTCTGGAAAAACACATGGACTGGAATCCCAGTGAAATCATAGCCCTCTTATACCTCCATGATAGCAGTTGCTGGGCTGTTTTATAATTCTCTGTTTACATGCCTGTCTCCCCCACTGGGCCACAAATTTCCCTCCAGGGCAGGGGCCATTCTCATGCATCTCTGTCTTCAGAGGAGCTGGGAGCCTGGCTCTGGGGGGCTCAGTCTGCACTGATCAGTGAATGCCTGGTCTTTCTTCCCTTGCCCCTCCCGCTTCCACCAGAACCTGGACCACAGACCACAGCCCTTTTTCCTCTACCAGCTTCTTCTAGGAACTTCCTAGAAGCTCTGTTCTCTGTGCCATAGGCTTGTCACCAGCACCCCCCTGCTTCAGAACAAACGTCCCTTCTCCAGGTCCGGGAGAAGGGGTGGGATTTTCCTGCTCTTTGGATTTCAGGAGAAGGCGACTCTGCAGCCTACATTCCAAACTGCCTGCTCCACACCTCCTCGTACAGAGCGGCGGCTCGCCCAGGTCATCCAGGCCAGGTCTCGGCAGCATCCAACTCCCCACACCCCTACTCCTCCCTCTCACTCCCTTGGCCTCTCCCCTCTGCTCCCTGCCTGGCTCAGGGCCTCTTCTTACTGCCGTGGCAGCCGCCTCTTCCAGGCTGGACTCCTGGGCTGCAGCCCCACCCCTCACCCATCCCTCTCACTGACTCTGGGGCCATCAGTCTACAGCATAGCACACTGTGGCACAAGTCGCCTTCTAACCTGCTTTCTCCATTTGGCCATGGTACCCTCGGCCTAGCCAACCGGTCCTCTTGCTATTCTCCTACCCCTGGCATCTGCCATCCCTACCCACCTCAGAGGCCATGCCCTCCACGAAACCCTTCCTGTGGCCCTCGCCTGGGCAAGGTGGTGTGGTCCTGGGCAGGGCCAAGGCTTTGGGCACTGCCAGAGCAGAACTTGCTTCAATTTCCATTATTTGCTGGTTGTGTGACCTTAGGCTGAGAATATGACCTCTTGGTGCCTCATTTTCTCATCTGTAAAATGGGCTGATAGCTCCTAGCTCAGAGTGTACAGTATTGAGTGAAAGTGCATCTGAACGTGGTTGTCTCTGGCTGGAGCAAGGGCTTTGAGGTGACAGGTGAGAAATGAGACTGGAGAGAGAAACACAGCCAGGTCCCCAAGGTCCGTGACAGCCATATTAGGGCATTTGGACTTTATCCCGTGGGAGCCATGCAAGGCTTTGAGGCAGAGCAGCGACACTGCTGGATGTGCATTTTAGAAATAGCTCCCTGGCTGCCAAGTAGAAAATAGGGTGGAGGGAGCAAGACTGAAGGCAAGGAGACCTGTTTTGGGAGGCTGGTGCAATAATCTCTGTGATTTGGAGGATTGGGGTGGGGCCGGTGTGTGCCTGGGAGAGGTATTTAGAGAGAGGAGGGGTTGTCCAGGCTTGGTGGGAGGGAGGGAAGGAGCAGTGAATGAGGATGCTCAAGTTTCTGGCTTGAACAACTTTGGGTGGCCAGGGAGTGGGGGTAGGGAGATGGGTGGGGCGGGATGGAGGGGGGTGCGGGTGGGGGAATATGACAGGGTGCCAGGAGGTAGCTGAGTGGGGCAGGACCGTGAGTCCAGGATGCTGGTGGGGGTCGAGCTGTGGCCCAGCCATGCCCTCTGGCCCCTCCAGTCCACCGTGTCTTCTGCTTACTGTCCTGCCCCTGTCGGGCACCGGCTTGCTCTCTTATGCTCCTTACTGCCAGTAGTGCTCCGTGCAGGTTTGCTGAGCCCAGCGCCTCTGACCTCCTGCTCACCAGCGTTTGCTCCTAACCAGCCTGGCCTCGTGTGCAGCCTCACCTCTCCCAGCCTCGCTGACTGTGGGTGTGGGTGAGTGTGGCCCCTGAGCTGGGCCCTTGGGGTCTCAGCTGGGGTTCCCCAGAGCAAAATCATCAGAGATGATTCTCTGCACCTAGCTGAGCATCCAGGGTGCACCCATCTGGGTGTCGTCATGTGCCATCTTCCAGGTGGCTCTGAAGGGGACCACCTTCAGTCGTGGGAGGCCCGCTGCTCCCACAGCTGGGCCAGCTAGTCCGTTCTCCCGCCCCACTGCTGTCAGGACCTTCTGAGCCCCACATTCCTCAGGCTCCTGAAGGGTCAGGCACACCCGCGCTCTCCTACTTGTTGGGGTCAGGTGTTTAGTGGCCCTTGTGTTGGGTCGAGCTGCTCTGTGTGTGGGCGTGGGTGTGGGCAGAGGTTGGGAGGTGTTGCCTGGAGAGGAACCCCCTGTCTGGAAAGCCCATCTTGAGTGCTCTGTAGGACCTGGCACCGGGCACCGGGCCGGGTGGCCAGTGAGTGGGACTGAGAAGAAGGTCCCGAGACAAGAGGAGGAACTGGGGAGAAGCAGAGGCTGCTTGAGCTTTGGGGGCAGGTTGGTTGGCTCAGTGGTCCAAGAGGAGCATGGCCCAGGAAGATTTGGGGGAGCAGGCGGGGACTGGGGCCTTGGGGGCAGTGCCCCAAGTCAGTCCTCTGGGGCTCCCCTGTGTCCTTTCTGCCCCACGTTCTGAGCCTCAGCTTGTGCTGGGTTTGGGGAAAGGGCCAGGCTCTGGAGGGGGACTCAGGGCTGGGACATGTACCCTCTGGCTCGAGGTGTCGCTGGGAACAGGCCCTTTCTTGCCTCCAGGAACTCGATGCACTTCCTTTCCTGGTCCTAGCCGAACTCTATATAAGGGAAGGAAACAGCCTAGCGGGCCGGGGAGCCCGGAGAGGCTGGACAAGCCCTGGAGAGGGGAGTGCGGCAGGAGGGCACAGGCCTGGGGCCACGATGGAGCCAGGGCAGTGGCCACGTCCTCCCCAGGACCCCTCCTGCCCAGGGCCTGGAGCTCAGCCTGGGACGCTGGTGTCTTCGAGCCCTGCTGGGGTAGGCTTCGTCCTCACGCCCTCCCCTGCAGCCTTGGCGCTTTTCTAGCTCCCTGTGTGTTGAGCACCCTCAGGCCCTGGAGGATCCTGCCTCCCACCTGGCTTCCAGGCCGACTGCCGTCCACTCCGCGGGCCTCCCTGGCTGCCCTGGCCCGGCTTGCAGGGGCTGGCTGGGGCCTTCCGGATGGGGCCCAGTGTACTCGTGATGTGGCTCCCAGGTGCAGGGGAGGGGTCACCTGGCTATTTCCTCAGTCACGAGCAAGCAGACTGGACCCTTCTGGGGTCATCTGCTGGATTTTTCTTGCCCCTGTGGTGTCATCTCAGTGACCAGAGCTCAGATGCTGGCTGCCTCCTGGCTGCAGGCTCCTTGGCGGGGCCCAGAGGGTAAATAGCAGGCAGAGCGAGGTGGGATGAGTCTGCTTTGGGAGTGGGCCCTCCCATGCTCGGGGCCGGGGAGAGA
Source organism: Varecia variegata (assembly GCA_028533085.1). Classification (NCBI taxonomy): domain Eukaryota; kingdom Metazoa; phylum Chordata; class Mammalia; order Primates; family Lemuridae; genus Varecia; species Varecia variegata. Next base: position 15,187,180 of record CM052439.1, read on the forward strand.
AGTACAGTGTGATCGGTGCAGATGTGTGTTCGTCGGGGTGGAGATGAGGGCCCCTAGGTTTCAGGGTACCTGGGTGGCCCCTGGTCTATGGACTCCAGGGCCCCTCTTTTGTCTCACTTTTTTCTTCCTCTCGTTGTTATTAGTGTTGTTGACCTCTGTTTGCCTTAAACTCCCCACCCTTCACCTCTCCCTGGGCCCTACTGTAGGACTTCTTTCTCTGGAGCATAGCTCCAGCCTGGTCCCTCTCCCACTCAGGAACCTTCAGTGGCTCCCCAGTGCCAGCAGCTAAAAGTCTTAACTCCCTTGCTGAGCATTCAAAGTTGCCCGTGGTCAAGCCTGGAAAGAGGTCCAGGCTTCTTCCTTTCGTCTTTTCAGTACCCCTTCAGTGCCCCCTCCTCCTTCCCTGCACCCATCCTGTGTCGCAGCCAAAGGGGACATCTAGTGGTTCTTCCAGTGTGCCAAGCATTCCCACCTCCATGCCTCGTTCATGTGTTATTTCCACCCAAAGTGCCCTGTCCCCGTCCCCACCTTTCAGAACCCATCCACTAGCCTGGTGAGCGAGGGGCTCTGAGCAGGCCCTGGGACGTCTCAGTGGAAATGCCCGATGTGCTTTCCGCCCTCGGGGGATGCACGGGGTGGTGGGTGAGACTCACAGTGGACGAAAGAAGGCGGTGCATCCTCCGTGCCTGGCTCGGGTGCCCGTGCTCCGTGAAGCCTGCCCGGGACCCCTGAGCCCTCTCTGTGCTCTCACAGCCCCGGCACTTTGCCACGGTACAGGCCTTGTCCCACCATGGAGGCAGCGTGACAGGTGGGGAAAAGCAGGTGTTTGAGTCCGGCAAACCCAGGTGACAGTCCTGGCACTGTCACTTGGCAACTGTGCCTTCTCAGGTCTGACAGGATTATTGCGGGGACCGCCTGAGGCCCTGTGAGATGGAGGCACTAATGCCTACCTCGTGGGGTGGTCATGAAGAGTGAAGTGACAGTATGCCTAAGGGCTTAGGACAGTGCCTGGAAGGCAAAGATCTTAGCAACTACCGCGTCTGTATCTGCCACGATGACTACTACTGGCTGTTCGACTTTGGGCAAGTTACTTAACTTCTCTGAGCCTATTTCCCTGAAAAACTTGTCAATAAGATTAAATAAAGTAATGGATATAAAGCACCCAGCTCAGGGACACGCCGTAGGTTTTGTACAAACCCCAGGTTCCTTCCCTTCTATGTACCTTTTGGTGTCATTCGAGGTGGGTGCCTGGAATTGTTGGGGCAGCGATGCCTTCTGACACCCACCTGTCCTTGGCTTGTAGATGGCTGTCTTGTCCTTGTGTCTTCACGTGGTCTTCCCCGTGTACATTTCTGTGTCCTAATTTCCTCTTCCTATAAGGACACCAGCCATATTGGACCAGGGCCCTTAATGACCTCATTTTAACTTAATGACCTCTTTAAAGACCCTATTTCCAAATACAGCCACATTCTGAGGTACTAGGAGTTGGAGCTTCAACGTATGAATTTGGGGGAGAGACATAGTTCAGCCCATAACACTAGGTGAGATAAGCCAGACACAAAAAAGCAAGTATTGCATCACTCTTCTTACATGGGGATCTAGAATAGGCAAATAGTCTCACAGAGACTGAGAGTAGATTAGAGCTTACCAGGGGTTGAGGGGAAGGGGAAATGGGGCATTATTATTTAATGGGCGTGGGGTTTGTTTGGGTTGATGAAAAAGTTCTAGAAATGTAGGACAAATTAGGATGGAAAGCAAAAAAGAAAAAAAAAGAAAGAAAAAGTTCTAGAAATGGATAGTGGAGATGGTTGTACTATATTGTGAATATACTTACTGCCACTGAATACACTTAGAAATGGTTAAAATGGTAAATTTTATGTTATGTACATTTTACCACGATTAAAAAAAAAAGAGACTAGCAAGAAATAAGAAACGCCCCCCCCAACTTTCCCACTCATTCGCAGACGCACGTGGCACCGTTGTGCTGGGGGCAGGGCTGTCGGGTCCAGCCCCAAGACCAGGTGGCCATGGGTGTGGGGAGCTCCTCTGGCGGGCAGGGCAAGTTTAGGAGTTTGGGATTTTATGTAACTAAGGCTGAGACATAAGATCTTTCTTGAAGTCCTGGGGACAGGAGCATCACCCAGTTGGGGCCCAGGTCCTACCACTTGCAGTGCACAGAGGTGACAGTGGCAGTGGTAGGCAGGCGCCTGGGTTTTCTAGACTCAGACTCCGCCTGCAGCTTCCTCTTCCCAGTGGGAGCCGATTAAAATCCCAAAAGACACAGTCCTGAATGCCATGATCCCTAATATTGAAATCCCGAAAGGTCAAAATTCAGAAAATATAATTCTGGAGAAAATAATGAGCCATTTCTTTAAAAGATATTTATTTGTTTATGTTTTTAAAAAGGGATTTATTTTGGAAACCTGTAAAGACATGACATAGGACTCATAAGCCACTTTACACAATAAAACAGGCAATAAAACATACATATTTTTGCAAGTGTAAACACTCAGGTATACTAAGAGCAGTCACACAGGTATAATAGCTACGAGCAGATGAGCCATATTCATAGAGAAATAGGTCAAAAAGGGAGCTGTATAAGTGCACATCACTCTGGTTGGTAATGTGTGCACCCAGCTTTATAACTGCAGTCATCTGAAATACTGTGACGGACAACCTAAGTCTTCTGATGAGATTGATCAAAAACCGTGATGGGTGACCTCCATGTCACCAGCAACCCAGTCACCCAAAGAGCCAAGACCTCAAGAAATTTTATCTTTCACAAATGCAGAGATTATGATCTAAACCCCTTCCCAGCTGCTGGACCCAGAGCAAGAGTCATGGCCTGTTGCAGCGTCCGTTTCTTCGTCTGTGAAATGGGAGTGATTCGCTGACTTTGCCAGCTCGGAGGGTCTCAGAAAGATCAGGCATATGACGGGATTAGCCCCAGGGTCTGGTGCATAGTAGGTGCTTAACAAATGGCAGTGATTTTTACCCAGTGTCTCCTTTCCTCAGGCCTCGAGTCACTTCCATTCCTTCAACAGACATTTAGTGTGCACCTACTGTGTGCTGGGTTGGGACGAGTGTGGTGAACAGGACATGCTTCCTGCCCTCAGGGCACTTGTTCTGTAGAGGGGAAATGGATTAGAGACAAGGCAGCACACGCATGTCTAATTACAAATTGTAATTCGGTCTGTGAAGGCTGTGAAGGAAGAGAGATGGGGACAGGAGAGAGAAGAGTGTGTGTGTGTGTGTGTGTGTGTGTGTGTGAAATCTAAGGGGTCAGGGAGGGCCTCTGGGGGGTCGTGGGATTTAAGACAAAGCCAGAAGGGCAGGCGGAACACAGCTATGCAGACGGCTGGGAGAAGAGTGTTCCAGGCAGAGGGAACAGCCTATGCAAAGGCCCTGAGGAAGAACAGAGCTAGGTGTCTGAAGGATTGAGAGGAGCTCACCCCTGTGTGTGGCATTGGATCCTGGACAAGGGGGTCGGGCACAGAGTGAAGGCTGAGAGGAGGGCAGGGGCCAGGTCACGCAGGGAGCTCCCTGCCCGGGCTGCCTGCTGTCCAGCGCTTTCAGACCCTCTCATGCTGGGGGAGTGTCCACAGTGTGCCTGTTGCTTGCATTGTGCCCAGGGACCTTAGAAGTTGAGACAATACTCCTGGGGGTTGCTGACGAGTGCCAGGCGTTGGCTGTGGTCTGGGTGGCTAACACTGTCACCTCCCAGCGGCACCCTCAAGCCCCCATCTCACAGGCTCGGGAGCCAGATGCTCTGCTGCAGTGCGGGGGACATCTTTCCCCTTCCTGTGCCTCAGTTTCCTCAGCTGTGAAATGGGGACCATAGCTCCCGAGGAGTCTGAGCGAAGGGCTTGGGACAGTAGCTAAGCTTCGTTACTGTGAGCAAAGGGCCACGTCCAGACATGCAGCGCACTCGCTCCATGGGCAGTCTGTCACTGTCACTGTTGCTGTTGTCGATGGCTCTGTGGAAATTGTGCTGACAGAGAATCAGCGTGGCACAGAGGGCAAGGGCACATCTCCGGAGCCAGACGGTGGGTGTGTGCCCTGCCTCCTATTGGCCGGTTTATTAACCTCTACGTGCCTCAGTCTCCTCATCCACAAAATGGGGACAATAATGACAACGTTCAGGGTTGTTCTGAGAATTAAATGAGTTAATTTACACAAAGTGCTAACAACAGTGCTGAGTGCCAAGCAGGTGCGATGGGAGTATTTGGGTCTGCAACGTTATTATTATTCTTATATTGTTCAGAGTGGAAAGATTGGGCACAAGGCCCTCTTACTCCCAGGGTCTAGATGGGTCACTGAGGTGTGCCAGGGAAAGAGGGCTTGCCTACGGCTGCCTTTCTGGGCTCAATCCTGCGCTACCAGCCCTGGGACATGAGCCGATGGCAGGGCTGGCACCGAGAGCCCCTGCAGACCCCCAGAGTCTGCCCCTGTGCAGAGGGAAGCTTTCTTGCTTGGGCCCCCCAGAGACAATGGGGACAGTCACTGCAGACACGGGGACCGTGGGGCCATAGGGCACGGGCCACAGGGTGGCAGGGGGCCCTGGTTCTCCCTGGCACATTCCAGGCTCCTGAGAGGGTGGCCAGGGGCCAGGGTGCCGGAGGGAAGGAGACAGCCTTTTAAGGAAACATTTCTCTGCTTAAAAAAAAAAAAGAGAGAGACAAGAAACACTGAAACACACAACAAAGTTAGTGGGCTGGCGGGCCAGCGGGCCTGGAATGCACAGCTGTGGGCGGAGGGGGCAGAGGCTGTGGGGGGCAGCAGGCCTGAGGGGCACCTGGGCCTCAGGCCCTCGAGTGGGGGCTGGACAGCTGCCCCGCAGATCCAGGCTCTCAGGGGGTGCCTCTGCCTCGGGGGACGGGGGACGGGGAAGGCACCACGGTCAGCACACCTGGTCCTCCCTCTTTCCACTGCCTTAGGCTGGGTCTGGGAGAGACCCTCCCATCTGTCTCAGAGGACACCTGTCTGTGCTGCCCCTGCCTCGCTCTCACCTCCTGTAACAGAGGGGCACGGGTGGAGGGGCTGTGGCAGGGGCCCCTCTTCTTGCAGCTGGGCCCTGAGTTCGGGTTCCCTGCCCAGCTCGGCTCCAGCTCAGGAGAAATGAACATAGCAAGGCTCTGTCCTGGGGACTGTACCCACTCCCTGCCAGGACAGGAGGGTCCCATGTGATGGAGTGAGCTGGGAGAGGGCTCCCCCTGGGGACCTGGCCCATGACGGTGAAACCTAACATCCCCCAAAGTGGGGTTTGGGGCTGTGCCAGGCAGGGACAGCAGTGTCCCCTATGGCTAAGACATTGACTGGTGGGCAGGGCAGGCAGGGAGCCCTGCAGGACACAGCCGCAGCCGCTCTGGGCCCTGACCCTCCCTTCCCTCCCGGTCTGTTCCCCCGGCACCCTCTACCTGACCCTTGGGCCCTGTCCCTGCAGAGCCCTTGTCTAAAATAGTCACTCAAAGCTCTGTGCCTGTGTGTATCAAGAGCCTTGGGTTTCTGGAAGTGATTGTCCCTGTTTCCTCATTATTCTGAGAGTCGGGCCATGAATGGTAAGGTCCCCTTCACATCTCGACTTGGGATCATACCGCCTGGTTTCAAATCCCGGCCACTATCAGCTGTGTGACCTTGTGCAAGTTGGTTAACCTCTCTGTGCCCCATGCACCTCAGTGGGGGCTACGACAGTAGTACCCACCTTACTGGGCTGTTGAAAGGATTAAATGAGTTAGCACAGGTAAAGCATTTATAATAATACCTGTCATGGAGTACATATACGATAGGTGCTGGATATTACTGTTGTTGGGTTTTTTGGCCCCATGTGATTCTCCCAACAGTCCTGGAATTCTGTTGAATAAAGGGTGGTAAATGCTAAGACTGCTTGGGCCTCTTTGCTGGAGAAAGAGTTGGGCAGGGAGCCTGTGCCCTGAGTGGGTCTAGAACCCAGGGCTGCTAACTCCCAGCTGCGTCACCCCAGACCGTGGGGCACTGTCACATGCGCTGGGCTCCAGTGTCCTCATCTGGGCCGAGGTGTCAGGCCTGGGAGCCCCTGGGCTGTCGGGATGACAGCACGTGCAGAAGGAGATGAGTCTGAGCTGCCTGAGCTGTGGGCTTGCGCCAACACTGGCTCCACGGGGTAGTGGGCGGGGAGGGGCTGCCCACTGTCAAGGGCCCCCCTGGCCATCCATGGCTTGTGCCCAGACAACCTCATGCCCGAGGGCGAGCCTCCCTCTCTGTGCCCTGTGTGGGCTCCCTGCCTGGTGTTCAGGTCGGGAACTGGAGCCAGGGTTGAGGACTGAGCTCCAAGAAAAACGTGTCCCAGCTAGAAAAAAGGAGCACATTGAGTCTCTGATAAATGCCCCTGCTAATTGTCAGGGTAATGGCTTGGCTGCCAGGCCTGGCCAGGGGAATGTTATCTCAAGGAGGGGAGCGAGCGGTCGAGCCCTCCCTCCCTTCCTCTCCTCTCCTCTCTCCCTCTCCCCCACCCCTGTCTGGAGGCCCCAGTGGCCATCTCGTTCTCCAGATCAGAGAGGAAGATGAAACCGATGAAGGTCATGGCTGGCCCATAGCGGGCACTTCTGCCCCTCAAAGCCCTTCACATATATTAGCGACGCCGATGGCTTTCTTTGGAAGAGCTGGCAGGGGCCCTTCCCTGCCTGTTTCCTGCATGCTTCGGGAAACTCTGCCAGGGCTGCTGGGAGCCCTCTGCAGCTCTGACCTTTGGGTGAGACCCTTTGGCATCGGGGAGAACGGAGCAGGCGACTTTCCCTGGTCTAGAGGTCTTCATCTCAGTTTTTAAAAATGTAAACCAAACTTTACCATATTGCAGAGAATCCAGAAAATAGAGCAAAAAATAAAAATCCTTCTTCTCATTCCCTGACCCTGTTGGTATTAACGTGCTGGTGTCCGACCTCCAGTGATCCCGCGTCTGCGTACCATTCACAGAATTGTGGCCGGGCCGCACATTTCACTTCTGCGTCCTGCGCCCCTCCCTTCCCCAGGCGTTTCCCTGGTCCCCAGTCTTCTGCAGAACCCTCAAACTGGAAAGCGTCAGCGTGCGCCACTGAGGGAAGGGCAGGGCACGGGATGGCTTTGAGGAGAGATGCTCACCTGCCCTTTCTCTGTTCCTCCTACAGGTGGCCGCCCCCTGTGTCCCTCCATCCAGCCATGAGATGGTGGTGAGTGACAGCCCTCCCTTACCCTGCCAGCCGCGCACCCCCTTTCCGCAGCTCCCAGCTCCCCACTGGAGCCTTCTTTAGACGGAGTGTGGCGTTGGGCAATGAGGTGGGAGGAGGAGGGTCGACCTCCCTAGGCTGAAGCTGGACTGGGAGGAAGTGAGTCATGAGGCCCCTTCTGATGAGATGCAGGGCCTGCTATTTCCAACCTTGAGACTCGAGTCCTTGGAAAAACCCATAAAAGGACATCTCGTGTGTCTCCAGGCCTGGCCAGGTGCCTGTTGTCCCAGGGCTCAGAGGACCAGGGGCTGCTGTGGCATCTCCTTCCACCCACCAGGTCCTGGGGCAGGCACCCTTCAGCTGGGGGTAGGGGGTGGATGGCATGACCCAGAGTCCACCCACCTGGGTGGTTTCTCACACCCAGGTGGCCTCTGTTCTGCCTCCAAGCTCCTTGGCTTGACCCTGCTTTTCTGCTGTCCCTCCATTTCCCCACTCCCTTCCCCATCAGCCTGGACAGGGGCGGCTCCCTGTGAGTTGTGGAGAGGGCCCTGCTCCAGGCTGGCCCCGCTGGGCTGGTTTGGGGTGTTGGATGCTTTTCTTTCCTGCCCCTCAGCACCTTCTCCCCTGTCAGAGGTCCTCCTGCTCCCTGCTGGAGGTGGGCAGGGCCCTGGGGGCTGCAGAGGAAGGGGCCTGCATGTGCACACGTGTGCACATGTGTGCGTGTGTGCGTGTGCATGGGCGTGTGGGATGTGTGATGGAAGGGCACCATGTAGGGGTGATGGATGGCTCGGTGGGAGGTGCTGGTGGCGGTACTGATGTGGGCGGGGGCGGGGGCGGGGGACAAAGGCTTTCCTGGGGCCCAGTCAGGCCACCTGGTCCCTTCTTCTGCTCCAGCACCCATGTGCCCTGTGACGGTGGGTCAGTCCCACCCTCTTGCTTTCTGGACCTCAGTTTCCCTTTCTGTCAAAGAGAGGGGCTGGACTAGGTGCTCCAAAAGTCCCCTCAGTGCTCATAAATATTCCCTGTCCCTCCCTCCCTGTTCGATGGAATGACATAAAGCACGCGGAAGTGCTCCGGGCTCTTGGTGTCACTGCTCTCTTCACTGGCCCAGGCCCTGCCGGGCTGTTTACCTTCTTTGCAGTGGCCCCTCTGCCCCTGGCCTCACCAGGGTCAGACCCTCCTGGGCCTCAGTGCTGCCCAGCTGTGCTGCTCCAGCTGTGGAGCGTTATTTGCACAGAGCCCAGTCAAGGGTCATCTGACAACAGCGGGGGTGGGGCCGGGGTGCAGCCTGGCTTGGAACGGCCAGTGAGCAATTGCTCTTGGCTTGCAGAGGGACACGAGGGGAGCCCGAGGGGGGCGGGTGGGGAAGGGTGAGTGTACATTTCTCATTGTCCCCGCTGAACGACCACCTTGCGGCTGAGGACAGAATGTCCTTGGCTGCTTTGGGAGGCTGGGGGCCCAGGGTTTAGGGACCACCAGGCCGAAGCCAGATGTCTGGCTGCTGGAGTCTTGTGAGCTTTGTTTACATGAGGAGGGGTCAGAGGTTGGGACAGAAGGGAATAGGTTGGCACTCCAGCGGGAGGGACGGCCCATAGAATCCACAAGGAACGCCTGCCTGAGAGGGGCTGTAGACTCTTCGAGTCTCTGTGATGTGCCCCGTCTGTGCAGGGGGCTCTGCCCTTTCGGGGAGGGTGGGTCAGCCACCTGGCGGTAGAGGGGCCCGGTGACACCGGGCTGTGCTCCCAGAGGCTCCCCTACCTGAGTCAGAGCCTACCCCTGCGGTAGAGAGCGGGGAGTTCGACTGCCTCCCTCTGGGACCCGGCTCCCCACCCCCTGGCCATGGCTTACTCTCTCTGGGCTGCGATTCCCTTCTTCAGAATGGGGGTTAGTAATAGTAGCCATGCTGTAAGGTTGTTGAAAGAATAAAATGAGCAAATTAATCCATTTAATTAATCTGTTTTCAAAACCCCTCAGTGCCTGTCTCCCTTACTTGGAGCAAAAGCCCAGTTTCTCCCATCGGCCTACACTGCCCTACATGACAGTTTCCTCTCTCACCTGTCTCCTTCTCCTCTACTTCTCTCTCATCATCTTCCTCTCTCCTCAGTTCCCTCCCACCTCACTCACTGTGTTTCAGCCACCTGGCCTCTTGCAGTTGTTGAACATACCGGGCATGATGCCTCCGGGCCTTTGCACTTGGTGTTCCCTCCGCCTGGAATGCTCTTCCCGCAGGTGCCAGCAAAGTTCCCTCCTGCCCAGGTCTTTACTCAAGTGTTGGCGTCTCCCTTCCCCCAGCAACCCTATCTGTCGTCCTTGCTGCTGTTACCCCTTAGCACATGTCACCCTCTGACGCACTGTACAGTTTACTTATGTATCCTGTCCAAGGGGCTTTGCCCAGGCTGGCATGTAAACTCTATGAGGACAAGGGATTTCTCCTGTTTTGTTTGTTGCTGTGTCTCCACTGTCTTGCACACAGTAGGTGCTCTATACATGTTTATTGCGTGACTAGAAGCAAGGCGTTCAGCCCGCTGAACAGGACTGGCACAGGGTAGGCACCCAATGAACAGGACTGCTCTTGCCCGTATTGCCTGGTTTGCTGCCGGCGGGGCTGTTGAGTTCTGTGGGTGGGAGTCCATGGGGGGCGGCTGCCTTCAGCTGGAAGCTCTGTTGCTGTCCCCGGGGAGTGGGAAAGTGGCCCAGGGGAAACGGGAGAAAGTTTGGCTTCCCCTGAGAGCACTAGCACCTGTTTCCTCACGGGCGGGCGAGGCTAGTGCTTTGAACAGGTTCACAAGAGGGAGGAAAGGGCGGGTTTGTATTTTTCCTTCCTTTTCCATTCGCTGCCTGCCCTTCAGCCTCTGCAGCGCTGGTCCCCAGCCTCCCTGCCCCCTCCCCGTCCCTCACACGGTGTGTCTGTCTGTCTATCTGTCGTGTTTTCCCCACAGCTCAGTTGGCTGCAGCTCTCCCTCCGGCCTTCTCACTGATCTTGCTTAAATCCCAGCCCTGTGGGATTCAGACTCCTCGTCTTGGACGCAGACTTGCTGCCCAGCTTCAGGCCCTGCCAGCCAAACACATTTTCCAGCCTGTGCCTGGGCCAGCCAGGGCAGGGTGGCTTAATCTTCAACCCGTGTTTTTGTCTTACTCAACAGCTGTTGCCCAAGGCCTTGGGTGGAAGGGTCCTAGGGTCACCGCCCTCCTGTGGGGGCACTGGTGGGGCAGGGTGGAGAGTGGAGAGGGCTTGTTTGCCATGGACACTCCTGATCCTTGCAAAGAGCTGAAGCAGCTTTTCTCAACTTCTGAAAAATGACCAAGGGAATTTCCTAAGGGTGATAGCCACATGAAGTGGCCGTCAAGGTCGGCCGGACGCGGGCCTTCTCCACACACAGCCTGGAACCCTGGAGACCTGGGCTGGGGGAGAAACGGCAGGCACTCTGCTTCTCCGTGCACGTGCAAGGGCCATCCCAGCCAGGGGCTCGGAATGTCCTCGCAGAGTGACTTGGAGGTCAGAGGGGGGTCTGGAGAGAGGAGGTGAAGGGGAGGAGGGGACCGCCAGGCTGGTTTCAGCCATACCAGTAAAACAGCAACAGCGAGAGGTTCACCTTGTCACGGGACTTTGTGTCTGCCGAGCTTTGTTTTGAAAGCCTTACGAAAATACACTCATTTAATCCTGATGACAGCATAATGACGAGGTGCCACGAGCACCCCCAATGTCATAGATGAGTAGCTGAGGCTGAAGGCCACAGAGCTACTAAAAGGGGGAGCTGGGATTCCGACCCAGTGGTCTGGGACAAGAGTCCACCCTCCTGACCACTAATAATGACAAATGTTGCTGTTACTGGCATAGCACCTGCAGTTTTCAAAGCCCTTTTCATGACACTGGGCCATCAGGGACCCACATGGCTTTTGCAGGATCCTGGGCAGGCCCGAGTCCATTCTGGGTAGGCAGGAGGGGCAGATTGTGTCGTGGAGCAAACTGGGGCTCAGAAAAGCGGGGTGAGCTGCTCACGGCCACACAGCCAACGGTTGCAAGGCTGGGTCAGGAGCGGATTCCTGGTCTCCCTGCTCCCCAGGGTGCCCTGGGCGCTGGATCCTGATAAGTCCCTGGCGTTTGCAGGTGGCGGGCTTCGCTTGGGCCCCTCTTTCTAAACAGCTGGCTTCTCTCTTTGCCAGGGGGGAGGGTCTGTCCATCCATCTCACCCTCTAGTCATCCCGCCAATAACTCTCTCCTGGGGGCCTGCTGTGTGCCTGGCACGCTCTACATGCTGGGGCTGCGGGGTTCTTTTCTGCCAGAGTTGTCAGGGTTTCTTGAAGGCAGGTGGGCATGGAGTAGGCCTGGAGCCACAGGGCGGAGAGGACTTTAGATACCATCTGGCCGAACCCTGCTCTTTTTCAGATAAGGAAACAAGCCCTGAGATTTTAAAATGACTTTCCCAAGGTCTCTCAGTGTCAGATCTGGGGCTGGAAGGCACTGGCTGTGTCATGGACGAAGGGAAGGGCGTGCTACGAACTGGTACCAGAGGAAGCGCGGACTCAGCCCCAGCCTGCTGTCTTGCTCTCTGTCAACGAGAGCGATGACTGGTCACTGTAGTGACTCTGCACTCCAGTCTGATGCATCACTCATCCCGGGGAACTGGGCAGGCCACCAATAGCCATCTTTGTGAAATCCTGAAACAGGGCTGATTTTCAACCGGGAGGGGAAAACTCTGGGCGTTGCATTCCCCAGAGGATGCGCAGCATGGGGAGGGAGGTTGGAAATTCCAGCTTGTGCAGCCCCTGGGGCTGCTTAGTCCAGAGACGGAACCCAGGGGATGGGCGCAGAATGGGAGCGAGAATATGTTGACCTGGTAGGTGGAGGTTGTCACGAAGAAGAGGAGACCTGGGTGTAAAGAAGCACCCTCTAATACCTAAGATGGCTCACTGGGGATGTTCTTTCATGGAACATCACGCACTCACTGACACCTCTCAGGTGCAAGGCACAGTGCTGATGGAAGATTCTCTCCTGGGGGAGCTGCCTGGGTGACAGTCCTCAGAGCCCACTGAGGTCCTGCCCCCAGGCTGGGCTGTGAAGGCACAAGGTCCCTGAGGTCAAGGCATCCCTGAATGTGCTAAACACCTCCCCTGTGACCCCGACTGGGAGAGGCCCAAGTAGGGTGAAGGGCCCTGCCCTCCGGGACCCTGCTGTTCAGTGGCAAAGAGAGAGAGAGAACTATGCTATGGAAATTAATTAGTGCCTGACCTGGGCTTCTGACCAGAGGGAGCCTTGGGGTGCAGGGGGGGAGGTGATCTGTCTGTGCTGCGGTGGTTGGGCCAGTTTAAGATCTGAGCAAATGGAAGAGAGGAGGGAGGAAGGAGAGAGTGTGTTCCAGTAGGTGGCAGGGCTGAAACAGAGAGGCGCAGGGCCTTGGTACCAGTTGCTGCGTCTGACAGAGGCAGGGCAATCTAGTGTAGATGTTCTGGGCTAGTCTGCTCTTGCTGGGGGGTCGAGGGGACAGGGCAATCCTGTATTACCTGGGCTCGAACATACCTTCGGTGGCCCTGGCTGGGACCGGTGACAGGAACAGTGAGAGTACGGGATGGAGGCAGGGATGAGTGTGGCGTGAGTGGGCCCGAGCAGCTGTGAGCAGTCTGCGAGCTGAATTGGGGAACTTGGACTTGATGCACTAAGCACTGAGGCCACTCTGGGTCCCTGAGTGGAGGAGTGACCCAAAGCGGGGCGTTAGAGCTGGGAGTCAGCTGCCGGCTGTGGGGTGGCGTGGCAGGGAGGGCTGCCAGAGGAGGGCAGGGCGATCTGGATGGGGCTGGAGGGGCTACGCAGCAGGGCTGCTTACGCGAGGGGGCTGGGGGGCGGGTAGGAAGGCCTCGGGAAACACAGCCTTCCAGTGCCCTGGCACTGGGGATGGGGGGAGGACAGCCACATCCAGTGGGGCACGTGAAATATTCCAGCCTGGCCCGGGGCCAGGGCTGGTGAATGTGTGCAAGCCGGCCGTGGTGGGGGTGTCCACGGTTGCCCAGCCTCAGCCAGGATTTGGGCGCCGGGCCCCTGGGGCTGAGTTGGGGGGGGAGGGGCTGAGGACAGGAGTGAGCTTGCCAGTCCCCTCCCCTTGGGGGGTGCAGGGAAAATCAGACATAACTTTCCACTTAATCACATCGGGCCTGTTCTTTTCCTCTGGTGGCCTCTGCCTGCCTGGGAGAGGATGTGGCCCCTCCAGCAACTGAGGCCGTATACTTGGGGTCCCAGGCTCCGGCTGCTGGCTTCCCCTGCCGCGCCCCTCCTCCTGCCCCACCTGCCCAGTGCCCTCCCTCCAGCCCCTGGCCATTTGCTGCCACTTCCTCAGATGGAGGCTCAAGGTGCAGCTCACAGCCAGCTGGCCGCTCTCCCTGGAAACTGAGGCTCCTCATTTGCCAAAAGGGGTTCGAAGTGCTCCTTCTAGAGCCCTTGTAACAATTAAGCCGGGATGCCTTGGGAGGCACAGAGCACTGAGAAAGAGTCTCTCTGTTGTTTTTGTTATGATCTCTGTTGATACTTGGCCTTCAGGGGGCTGTGGGGACCATTAAAGGAGGCATGGCTATCATGTGCCATCTCTGCCAGCCACGCTCCCTCTAAGTGCCCCGTAAATGCCATTTCCCTGCCCTTCCCTTCTGCTCTCAGCCCCCGCCCTGCATCTGCTTATGGCCCTATTTTTGGAACAAGTGAGCCTGGAATAACTTTCCGTGGGTCCTGGGTCTGAGGCTCCCACCTCCCTTTCTGACGGGCAGTGCTGCGGTGACCTCACAGTTCACTGCCATGGCGGTAGATGTGATGTCATGGGGTCTTTTTGGCCCCCAAAACTGCCTGGATTCCAGGCCTCCCAGGGGGCCAGAGTGGGGAGAGCTGGGTGGAAGGGGGCAGGGTGTGAGGAATTTCTGGACGGAATGTTCCTCCGGAGGCTGAGGCTGCATTCTGCCCCCCCCAACCCCCCAGTCCTGAGCTCAGGCTTGGGCACCCCCCACCACCCTGCCGTTTTCTTCCTCCAAAACAGCAGCCCACAGATGCATTTTTCCCAGCCCACCCTCCTTGCAGGCCACCAACGTGTCCTACTGCGTGAGCCTCCAGGCAGTCATCCCAGCCACCCCTCCCATCCTGGCCTCTCTTTGGGCCCACACAATGGAGGAGGGTACAGGCTTGCATACAGGGGCCATGCTTGTCTTTTTTTGGAAAAAAAAAACTGAGGAAACGATGTGTAGCTCCCCTGTCCACGCTGTGGTCCACAACCCCTCAAATTCAGGAAGTTCTCTCTGTTGTCTGATCTCGATCTCTCCTACTGCAGCCCAGTTCCTGCTCTTCCTGTGGAAGTGCAGTGAGGAAGACTCTCCTGAGGCCTGGGGCACAGGGACTGCTACAGATAGCCGTCCCCTGTGAGAGATCTTGCTCCCGACAGGAGGGCAGTTGGTTAGGAATGACAGGAGCTGAGTAAAGGTCATTGCCAGGGAGAGGAGCCATAGCATGGGGGCTGAGAGGAGCAAGGTTCGGACACTGGCTCTCCTGCTGACTGGCTGTGTAGCCTTGGGCAAGTCATTTAGTCTCTTGGGCCCTCAGTTTTCTCAACTGTAAAATGGGGTAATGTTCCCCTCCTAGTGTGGTTATGAGGATTGATGATGGGAAAGCAAAGAGCCTGATACTGCGCCCAGGGCACTGCTGGCACCTAATGAGTAGTTGTTCTTGCACCCACTTTACGAGGAGGCGTGGCCAGGCCAGTGCCGGCACTAGAGTGGGGAGAGTGAGGCACCCCCGGTGCAAGATCTGAGGGGCCGTCGCTCTCGGGATTGTCAGGTGCACTCGCAGGGCCTGAGAGTGATGCCTGCATACGTTTTGTGCCCACAGTGCCTCACCCTGGTCCCTGCCTTGCTCCAGACACCCTAGTTTGGGACCCTAGGGCAGAACGGTCCATGAAGAGCAGGGCTTGGCTAGGTCGAAACTCCGCCACCTGCTCCCAAGCTGCAGTCTGAGTTGTCCTGCCTGGAGGAAGGAGGATTCTGGAAGGATTACAGAGTGGCTGCCCTCACTTTGGAAAGCCTGGGGACTTATGGTCCAGGCCTTGTCCTGGGCCTGGGCAGCGGGTGGGGCTGGATGGAGGTGCTGTCCCTGTCTGGGCTCCACCTGCTCCATCCTGCTGCTGCCAACTGCGGGAAGGCAGAGAGGAGCCCACAGGAGGTGCCAGCTAACCCTGCCTGCAGGTGGGCTGGGGACCGAGGGCCAGGGCAGTGGGGTGAGCTTGGCAGTGGGCTCTACACACCTGGGAGCCAGCTCCTGCACTGCCACACACCTTGCCATGAGGGGCTGGGCACATCTGTCAGACCGCTCTGTGCCGCAGTTTCCCCACCTGTGAAACAAGTCCCTCAGAGCTGATGTTCTGAGGAATGGCGTGCAAGGATGTTGTGTGTGTGTGAATGTGTGTGCGTGTTGAGGGTGGGTGTAGAAAGGTCCTGACCAAACACAAAGCGAAGATGGCAGTCGGGGGCTTTGGTTTCGGAGGGTCCCAGGGGTGCTGGCTGTGTCATGCCGAGCATGGTGGGGCGTCAGGGAGACAATGAGAGCTCCCTTGGTTGTTCACTCTACAGGCATTTACAGAGGGCCTACAGCATGCCAGGCACTGTTCTGGGCTCTGGGGCGGGGGGAAGGAACTTACATTTTAGTGGGAGAGACAGACTCAATGACACAAGCAAGTCAATATATAGTGCGTTGGAGTGTGGTGAGTTCTAAGGAGAAAAATAAACCAGGGAAAGTGTAAGTGTGTGTATATGGGGGTGTTGTGGCTAAAAGTAGGGTGACAGTCAGGGTTGAGGGGGTCTCTGCCAGCCATCGGAGCTCTGGGGCTGCTGCCTTGGGTGGCCACAGCTCCAGGCGGCCCAGGGGCTTCTCTATGGCCCCAGCCTGCCGCCTCAGGGGCCCCTGCCCTCATGTTACCAGTCCTTTGCCTTTTTCCTTCCAAGTAGGCTGGCAGTGGTTGGGAGGCAGAGAAATAGGACTTCAATCCCAGGAGAATGGGGTGGAGGGCGGAGGTGGGGAGGGCAGCATGCGTGCTGGGCCGTGTTTGCAAACTCTGCAGGATAACTCGGGTGTTTAGGTCAGGAGGGGTTTTTGGAAATTTTTAGCTCCTCGGAAAGCATCTCAACCAGTAAGTTGAAGGCATCTGATTGCTGGCAAGCGTTGCCCTGTGGCCGGCCTCCAGCTGGCGCAGGGGAGGGCAGGGGCAAAGGGGACGGTGCTCAGATGATCACTGGCAGGAAGAGAAGTTTCTCTTGCACTGCTGAGGCCTGTGGTTTCTAATATTGACTCCAGCTCCCTTGTCTACACCCTGCCCGACCCAGGAGGGGTGGGGCAGGGTGGGCCAGAGAGGGCCTGGGCCTTGGGGACATGTGGGTGCCGCCCCGAGGGTGGAGCCAGTAAACAATAATGATCACTCACATGCACTGAGAGCTTCCTGCGTACCAGGCACTGTCCTGAGTGCTTTATGTGCTTTATTTCATTTGATCCCCACCAAATAACCCTGTGCAGTCCCACTGAGGAGCAGCAAGGACAGAGTGACCTACTCAAGGTTGCACAGTAAGGTAGCAGCCGAGAGTCAGCGTGTGGACCTGGCCGTCTGTTGCCAAGGCCTGTTAGCTCAGCCCGGTGGCTCTCAGAGTCACTTGGGACCTGCATTACCTGGAAACCCGTAAGAAATGCACATTCTTGGGCCCCACCGTAGGTTTAACTGGCTCAGAACCTCTGGGGCAGGGCCAGGCACCAGTGTGGCCACTGTCCCCAGGTGGTTCTGATGCACGCACAAGCCTGAGACCACCTGGCTCACTCTTTGCTGAGAGTGGAGGCCTGTGTGGAGGCTTTACCTGGAGAAGGTGGAGGGGCTCTTTGGGGGCTGGAGCAAGCCTGGAGCAGGCCTGGAGCAGGCACCTAGTCTCCAACATGTCCATCCCACTCCATTTTCATCCATTCGTGGGAGGCTGGGTGGCCAACGGTTCGATTGTGAGCGCTTTGGAGTTGGGAGATCTGGGTTCGCACTTCAGTCCTGCTAGGTAGACGCTGCCCAGAAAGGCCCCTGTGATCTGCCGTCCCCAGCCCTTTTTCCCCCCAGGGGACCAGAGCTGCTCAGAGAGGAGGCAGTGGGGCCATCCTGCCCAACCCAGGGTCTCCACGTGAGCCTGACGGAGCCCTGGACATGAAGAGACAGGCTGGGGGTGGAGAGGGGTGGAGTGGGCTGACACTGCTGTAGAGGACCCCCTGCCAGGACGGGCCCCGCCCCCAGCAGAGGGATGGGGGAGCTGGGTGGTTGTTGGAGGCTGAAGGGACCTCGGAGAGCACAGGGCTCACTCCTCAGCCTCGGGCAGGGACCCCTGGGGATTTGCTGGTGGGCTCATTTGCCCTCTGCCCAGTGGCCTGGGGCCCGGGAGGTGGGACTCTGGGAGGTGAGTGGGTTAGGGGTCAGGATTGGGGCTGACCTGGGAGGGGGCAGAATGTGGATCTTTACGCCTCCTCCAGAGCCATCCTTGGGCTGCAGGTGGAGAGAGGAGGGTATACAGGGAGTTGGGAGTAAGAGGGGTCGGCCCATATGCCTCCCCTACCCGCTGCTCCGGACCTGGACCCCATCCCCAATCTACCATCCCAAGCTGCCTTGGCCCTGAACTTTTCAGGAAGTTCCATGCCCTGGAGGGAAGTCTGGCCTCAGCCTCCGTCTTCCAGGCAGTCGGGTAGAGGAGTTGGGCCGTTTCCAGAGAGAGCACTGCTACCTTCGGCTCAGCCTACGCTCCTCCTCCTTGCCCATCTTGGCCCACTTCTGCTCCCTGGTGCCTGAACTTTCCGGAGGTCATGGTGTCCATTCCCCTGTCTTCAGACACAAGCAGCTCATCCCCCAGGCCCCGGGGCTGGGGCTGGGGGCAGACGCTGCCTGTTCTGAGACAAGATCCTCAGCCCTGTTTGCGCTCACCTGTGCAAAGTTTGGTTTCATAAGCTTTCGTCGTGCTCACGTCCTTCTGTGCCATTCAAGGGCCCCACGGCCACTTTGCTGAGTTGGAAATGGAGCCCTGGAGACTGCTCCAGGGGTGGACCTGGAATAGGCAGCTTCTCTTCCTGTTATGGGGCCCGAGGAGCCCACCTTGCGGAATACCTTTGCTGGGAAGCGCTTCTGTGGGTCTGGGCAGAGGAAGGACGGCCTCAGGGTGAGGCCCAGGTTCTGTCGACAGCGGTTTATTGGTGCCCGCTGCGCATAAACCATGGGCCCTGGATGGGGGAGTTTTCCATTGAGTTGATAAGAATGTTGCTTTGAATCTATTTTGGATGAAGGTGGGATAAAAATCATAAGTAAAACAGTAGTTGGAGAAATAAGACATATATTCCCACAATGAGATTATACCTACACCAAGGACCAGATAAGTGGCAAAGACAGCGAGGCTGATTGGAGTTCAGAGGGGAGAGAGATTCGCCACTTGCCGGGTGGTCAGGGAGGGCTTCGTGGAGGAGAAGAGCCCTCTATGCAGGAGAAAGGGGGAAGCCATTCCGCAAGCCAGGACCCGGATATGAGAATAAGCAAGGAGGGCCTGGGGCCAGGTCTGATGGAGCAGGGCCTTTGTGCACCCACACAGGGTGTCTGAAGGGTGGGCAGCCTGGAAAGCCCGCTGGGTGCTAGGACTCCGGCAGGCTGCTCTCCCCAACGTGGAGCTCAAATTCTGCCGTCACTATTAGAGTTGATGGTTTGGGGTTACCCATTTAACTTCGCCTTATCTGTAAAGTGGGCTAAAAGGTAATAATGGTACCGACCCCCCTGGATTCTTGTTGTGAGTAAGCAAGACAGTGTAAGTTGCTCCTTGTTGCTTTCGAGGGGTCCGAGGCTGAGTCCAGAGGCACGGTGTCAGGCGCTGAGCATGCGTCCTCGGTGGAGGCTTGTAGAACTGGATGGTTCTAGTGCTATTAAGATTGTTTTTCATTTTCCAAACTCTGTCCCCCATGAGGAGCCAGCTGGGTTATGTCTGAGTCTCGGGGGCATTCTGCCCATCACGGCCACCAGCCCTGAGGAGAGAGCCAGTCCCGGGGCTGTCTGCCCGGAGGCTCATGCTGTTTCTCCCTTTGTCCACAGCCCATCACCACGGAGAGTGCACCGAAGAATGTAGCGGACACGGTGAGTGATGGCCGGTGGGCGGGGCCGGGCACAGCCTGGGCAAGGGAGGGGGATGGAAAGTGGAGGGTGGATTTGGAGGAGAGTGAGCCTCTGTGGTTGGGGGCATCCTTCTGGCAGATTTGGGGACCTTGGGGGGAGGTGATGGGGATGCTAGTGACACCAGGCATCCGGCCGTCCCTGTGTGTTCAGGGATGGGCCTCAGGGGAGCTAGGCAGGCAGAGAAGGGGAGGCCGGTGGTTCAGTGTGGGCTTCTGTATTAAATATGCAGAATGTGGGAAAGCCAGGCAGCTCTTCCCAAACATCTTTCTGGCCTGGCAGAGAGACAGACAGTTTCCTCAAGGCCACATGGAAGAGGAGGGGAGGAAAGTGGGTGCGTCCTGTAGTGGGGAAACTGAGGTTAGCTGCCGTCTCCTGGCAACGGCCAGCATGAAAATGAAATCATGGGCTTGGAGTTGGAAGACTTGGGTTAAAATCCTGACTCCCCCAAGGTTCTAATTGTGGAACTATAGGCAAGGCACGAGCCTGTCTGTGCCTCAGTTTTCTTATCTGCAAAATGGCAGTAATAGTATCTCCCACAGGAATGGTCAGGACACGCAAATGAGAGAGTTTGGCCACTTCTGAGGGGCTCTTCGTGGATAAAGAAATGTTAAACAAAAACCAAAGTTCCCTCCCAGGCCTTTCTGCCAACTCCTCCCCGCCCCTGCCCCGACAAACCCAGCAGGTGGGAGGCCCGGGTGTCCTGTGATTATTCTCCTGGACTCCCTTCTCTGACTGCCTCTTCTCTGTCCACAGGGAGAAGGAGCCTCCCGGGGTGGAAGCACACGGAAAAGCTTGGAGGACGACGTAAGTATGGAAGGTGGCTGGAGAAGGATGTGGCTGGAACCCTGGTGGCCAGGGGAGTGGGTGGGAGGTGGGTAATGTCTCAGACCTGTCCTTACGCCTCTCTAGAGGGCTGGGCAGGGGTCGCTCAGCGCGCAGGGCTGAGATTGCAAGCAGGCACGTTCACTTAAGGGCTGGGTCCAGTCTTGGCGTTGGCCTCCATCTAAGCAGGATGCAGAGCTCATCTGTCCATGATGTTGCCGGACCCCATGCCGCAGGGTGGGGAGGGAGGAGAGAGGGCAGCTAGGAGCAGCTGCGGAAAGGGTAAGGAAGTGGGCAAAACCAGTGAGAGGGACCAAGGGTGAGCTGGAAAAGGACCCCTGGGCTCTTAGGGGGTCATTAGACCTTGGGGAAGTTGTAGGGTCTGCTTCTCTGGAGACAGGAGTCTTTGGAAATGGCCAATGCCTCTGTGTGGCTTCCATGCCATTGGTTCAGGAGGAAGCTGGGAGACGGGCTAGTCAGTCCCCTGGCCTCCTCCTGCCTGCACCTGGGGGTGGCAAATGGGCAAATTCCTTAAATGGAAGGACCCCACAGAAGGATACAGGGGGCTCTTCCAAGACCAACGTTGAGCCGGGCTTATGACTGGGTTCTTCTGCAAACCCCAGGGGCAGACCCCTGACAAAGTGGCTTCCCCTCCTTCTCTGCTCTCTGTGACAGTGTGCCCTGTGCTGGCCCCTCCATCCTCACCCGCCCTGGTCTGCAGAGGAACAGGGAGTGGTTTTGGCGGTTGGCACAGGGGTGTGGGGGGAGCTGTTGAGGGCACGAGGCCCTATCATCTGACAGCTGCCTGACCCACGGCGGGGAGGGCCCTGGAGGGAGGTGTAGGGGGAGCGGAGGGGCAGCTCCTGCAGGCAGCCTCGCTCCTGTGGTGAGCCCACGGCCACGGCCACTGCCACAGTGCCCCAGGCAGCCCTGCCCAGCCTGCCCTGCAGAGTGGAGGCGTCCTGAGGGCCCCTCCAGGAGGAGTGGGGAGCATGCCTCTTAAATTAGCGGGGAAGGCTCTGTTCGAGGTACGTGAAGGTTCCTGTGGGCACAGAGTACTCATGTTGGGGAGGGGTCCTTGTCCAGGGTTGTGATGTTTCTGGGGCTGGGGTGCAGGGAAAACTAATTTTTTGTGTGCCTACTACTGAGGGTGAACTAGCTTAGGGTGCTCAGAGCATGTAATATGTGCTCAATAAATGTTAGCCATTCTTATTCCTGCTATTTTGACTAAGGGCAGGGGACTGGCTGGGTGTTTTTAAATCCTCATGACACCCCTGTATGGCAGATGCTATGACCCCATTTTATAGATGAGGAAACCGAGGCTTGGAGTTGCTGGATGACTCGGATGACTCCATGAATACCATTCCATCCCCGGGACCGCTGCTTGGAGCTGGTGTTGTCCAGGACTCCTAACCCTTGGCCAGGGGACAGTGATGGTGTGTGAACCAAGCCTTTTTAGCCAATGGCCTGGGCACATTTAGGAGTCAAGTTTTAGGGCTGCTGCCCCCCATGTCCCCAGTCTGGGCCAGAAGGATCCCGTAAACTAGAGCCGCAGCAAGAGAGAGTGAAGTTAGACACCGTGAAGAACTTTTGCCTGCAAGTGTGTGTATGACCTTGGTCATAGGAAAGAAAGAAAGAGGTAGGTATTTGGTTGTGACTGGAGGCTATTTGATTTTTTTTAGAAGAAAGTTTTGGTGATCTGGGCTGAATGTGTCTGGGTGGTGGAGGGGGGTGTCTTGTTTGGATATGGAGGAAGGGACAAGATGAGTTTTGGAAAGGTGAGCAAGCGAGCAGATTCCACAGTGGCCTGCGTATGGCAAAGGAAGGCTCCCGTCATGGGACCCAGGGTCACTGAGTCGGTCCCCTGCCCAGCCACTGGGCTCTTCTGCAGTCAACCCGCGTGAGGAGAACCTGTTTTCAGAGCGGCACGGCTGCAGCCCTGGGCCTGCTGCTGCGATAATGTGCCTGTTTGTTGAGCTGTTTTCCTGTCTCTGGCCCGCAGCCCAGGACTCACAGGGCAGGGATGGCTGTTTTCCTTTGACAGGGTTGGTGTGTAGTGGAGTTTGTGCATGGTGTGCTGTGTCGCACTTTGTTTTGGAAAAATCCAGGCTGGTGGGCAGGAAGGAGAGAGGAAGGGGTGTGGCTGGAGGGGTTGGGATGGGGGCAGGTTGGCCACAGCCCCCAGAGGAGATGTAGGAATGGGGCTGGGCCCCTGACGTAGGTCGCTCACCGATCTCCGGCTGCCTGACACGGCCCCTGGTGTTCTCTTACAGACCCTCCTCCCAACTGTGCCCCCCTGGGGACTTGGCCTCAGGAAACAGCTTTTCTTTTGGTCCAGAGCTGTTGTGTTTGGTCTGTGGACCTTAAAGGAAGGCAGGACTCTTCCCGCAGAGGGACTGCTCCAAACCAACCGCACCCAAGGCCGGGGGGTGGCTGCTCCGCGCTGCGTGGCGGTGAGGAAGGTAGCAAGTAACGGGACCTAGGGTCACAGATCCTGAGCCACCCAGGGATGTCTGAGTGATGATTAGCTCCTGCCTGCAGTGAGGACCAAGGCAAAAAGAGTTGGCTGAATCTGCAGCCGGAAGGATAAGGGCTGGATACCAGGGGGAACTTCCTGACAGTGAGAAAGTGAGACACCGTTTTTGAGGAGGCTGTGGAATCTCATGTCATGGTGTTCTTTCAGCAAAGGAGAGACTGGTTTGGAGATGAGGATAGGGGAGGGCTCTGTTTGATGTCTAGAGTGTTGAATTAAAAGTTCTATTACTGGTCTTTCTTGGGAGGAGCCAGGAGGAAGTTCAAAGTCATGTTTCCTCTTGAGTTCCCCAGAGAGGAAAAGAATGGGATTAAGGCAGAGAATTTATTTTTCTTTTTAAAATAAAGTTTGTAAAGTCCTGTAGTAGTTCTCACTAAGGGCTCTAAATGGAGTAGGTAGGAAACCATGTGCGCACTGTGCTGTACCCATTTTACAGATGGGCAAATGAGACTCAGCCTCTACTCCTCACACGGTCTGTTGATGAGTATCATTGCCCCGTAGATTATAAGCTCTGTGAGGTCAGGGACTTCACCTCCTTGGTCCCCTGGTGCCTAGAACGTGACCAGGCACACAGCCGGCGGCACTTGGTGGATGTTTGCCAAATGAGGGAACGAGCACGAAGCCTGGAGGTCCAAGAATGACCAGATGCCTTGACTCACTCCCACCTCTCTTGTAAAAAGCCTACGTGATTAGGCATGCTTCAAAAGGCGCCCGTCTCTGGGCTCGTGTGTGAGGTCACCTGTGTTTTTTGGAGCGTGCGAGAGTGTTTGCTCACATGCCGCCCCTGCCCCAGCCCATTGGTTGTTCTCTGAGTTCTCCCCGTGGGCCTATGTGCACCAACACTCAGACGTGTCACCGTGCATGTCTGTTCTCTGCCAGCAAGGGTCACATGCCCCCAAACTCTGCCGAAAACAGGAAGCCCCATCAGTTCGAGGGCAGCCCAGTGATTCATCAGGGGATGACAGTCCAGCTGTTCATCCCCCAGCCTCTGCAGTGGGGTCACTGTCCCGGGCAGCTTCCTCCCCCGGCCTCCCCTTCCTGGGCCCGCCCGGTGGAGCAGAGTGGGCTTGGACTTCGCCTTATCACCTCTGGAGGCAGCTTGGCCAGACTCTGTTTGGGCCAAGTTTTTATTTATCTTCCCCGGCTTTTTTGGGGTGGGGAGGCTGAGGAATGCGGAGTGTTGTAACGTTTGGAACCGGGCGGGGGAGAAACGGGAGCCAGGTCTCCTGTCCTGCTTGCCCTTCTTACCCCTGAACCCTCGCAGGCTCCCAGCTCCCCTCGGCCCCCAGTTCCCTTGCCAGGCCCGTCTCAATGCGTCCCATTGTCTCCCTCCAGCTCCCGGGGCCTGGTCCCGTGCTCCCGGCCACACCTCGCGCCTTGGCTATGCTTGCGGCTTCCAGTTGTTCTAAGCAGCTGTGGTGGCTTCCTCCAAAAGTGGCTGTGGATCAGCAACAGATGCAACCCGAGGGGCTATTTATAGCAGGGTGGCCCTGGGTCTGGAGCAGGGCCTAGGGCCTGGGGAGAGTCAGGGACTCCTCATCAGGGACCAGCGCGATGGAGATGGATGAAGTGTTGGGTTTCTGCGTTCCTCTGGGTCGGTAGTTTTGGAACAGCCTGGTTTTGGGCTTGCAAACAAACACAACCGCCCCTTGGCCTCCCCCCACCCCGCCCCCCTGACTCATGCAAACCCAAGTCCTCGGGGCCAGAAGAGCCGTGGAGACCAAGAAACTTCCCGCCCCGACAGCCCCACTTGGCTCTTTCCTCCTTCTACTGACGCCGCTGCTGAGCCGTTCAGAGCGCGGGGGCAGCGGAGACGAGAGGACCGGGAGAGCGTTCTCCCTGGCGGCTGGATGGAGAGTCCCCTTAGGGGAGCTGCCCTGGCTTGGGGCTCAGCTGGGAACCGGGCATCAGAGCCCACCCACCCTGCCTCATAGGTGCTGCAAGCCCAGGAAAGGCTTCAGGGGGATCCTCTTCTTGGGGCTCCGGTGGTCAAGCCCCAGGTGGGAGTGTGAACCCTGCCTGGCCATCAACTTCCCAGGGACCAGTGGTGAGTTCCTCCGTGCCTCAGTTTCTCCCTCCTGGGCAGGTTGTGGTCCTGTCTTCTCCAAGAAGCAGCTGCAACTTGGTGGTTGGGAAAGGCTGGGTTCTGAGAGGCACGTGGGTGTTTGGAAGGTGGGGATGGGTTCAGAGGCCCAGACTGGGCCTGGGCATCTAGAAACTGGGCGACCCGATTCTGCCTCATGGGAGGTGACCAGAAGGATGGGGTGGCTGCTGGTGGTAGAGCTGATGCAGAGTTTTGATTTTCCATAGAGGTGTTTGGTTGTAACTACCCTCTCAGTAACTACCCTTTTAATTGTACTTGATACCATAGCAACAACAAAACAATATCTGTTATTTATTGAATGCCAGCTATATGCAAAGTGCCTTACATGCATAATTCCTTTGAATCCTCACTGCAAGCCTCTGAGGGTTGTCCTGTTTTATGTGTGACAGTACAGAGGCTCAGAGGGCTTAAGTAACTGGCAGTGCTGCCCAGTGGGATGCTGGAATGTGGACTCTGGGGTCTGTGGGGTTCTGATCCTGTGCTTGCACCGTCGGATCATCCCGCTGCCCTGGGATGTTCTGGGCACCAACTTGGGTCCATCTGCCTGTTGGTACAGTCGACAGCTGTGGAAATGGAGTGGGTGAGGCGGGGTAACAGACAGTGGCAGCAGGGCCTGGAAGCGTGGCTCACTGCCTTAGACCTTGTTTCTCTTCCTGCCTGACACGTTTGGCTGTTCTCATCTCAAAACCTGATTGAAGACTCCATGTTGCTGCTTTCAGAGGGGAATGTGGGGTGGTAGTTGTCGGGGAAGACGGCTTCAGGGCTGGACAGAGGGTCACTGTCACTCTCATCTGTCATTTCTTTCATGGTTGCAGTGTGTATCCTCACTTGGGGCTACTGTTGCGATGGCCAGTGAGTCACAGGGAAATGCGTTTCCATTGATTCGCTGACTGTTGAGTGTGTTCTCAGTGCAGAGGGCACCAGCTGGGGGGGGGTGCACTCCTCAGCATTCGGGATTTCTTCCTTCGTCTCTCTGGGGCAGGCAGGCACACTCACGTGGGATTGGTGTTGATGGCTTTGGCTTCGGGTGGTTGCAGGGCAGAGAAAGAAGAGAGTCATGTTTGGCCATGGCCCTGACTGCTCCCGAGGACAGCTCCCTGCCGCTGTCCCCCCACTGTCCTGCCTGCCTCTGTTAACGCTGCTTCTCCTCTCTCTCTCAGGGCTCCACCAGGGTCATCCCGAGCGTCCAGCCCCATCCTCTGCCCATCAGGTAGGCCTGGCCCACGTGGCAGGTGGGTGCAGGTGGGGGGGTCATTGTGGGTGTTCCTGTCAAGTCTTGCCTCTGGGTCCCCCATAAAGCTGCGGGCAGGGAGAGTGGGCAAACGTGAAGGCCACAGGAGAGGATGCAGGGATGCACTTGACAATGGTCACGCTGTGAGCTCCAAGCCAGGCCTTGCGTTGGACTCTATTTCCCTGCGTGAGCTCATCTAGTCCTTGCAACAGCCCTACAAGGTAAGTGTCTTATTCCCATTTGGCAGATGAAGAAACTGCATTTCAGAGAAATGAGATGACTTGTTAAAGGTCACATGACCACCGAGAGGCAGTGCTTGGATTTGCGTTCAGAACTGGTGGGCACCAGGCCTGTGCTGGGTCTCATTCCTCTCTGCAGACAGGGGGTTCTGATGGTGCAGAGTCGTTTGTAAGAGGAAAGCTCTCTAGCTAGCTGGCTGGCGGGCGGGGCGAGGCTGCACAGGGGACTTCAAGCCTTGCCCATCCAGGGTCTGTCTGGCTCCCTCCCTGTCTGCCTCCCCTTCACCCACAGAGGCTCCTGAGTCCAGTGGCAAGGCCAGCCCTGGGGTGCAGCTGAGGTCCCTGGCGGTTGTGGCCCAGTTGCCAGCTGCCCACAGACTGCAGGTGGCTCTCAGAGGACCTCCTCCTTCCTAACAGCTGAGAACAGCCTGAGTGCGGGTGGGCACAGCGTGCGATGCTGAGGCTGTCCAGATGCGGGCGCGGTTCTGCCTTTGCATCCTTCCGGGGAACCAGCCTGAGGACAGGGGCAGGCCAGGGCCCAGGATGGACCACGTCTGATGCATGCCCCTCACCACGTCCCTTCTCGCTCCCGCTCCCGTGCTGAGTGAGAGGCTGGAACCATGGGAGCTCGGCTTGCAAATTTTTCTGACATTCTGGCTCTGTCTTGGAGCCAGGACAAAGAGGAGCTTCGGATAAAGAGAGGCTGCTCCAAGTTCGCTGAGGTCCCCTCATATCTGTTTTCTTGGGGCACGTGTGTGTGGCTTCTTGTCCCAGACTGAGCATCACCTACAGAACTGTCCTTGGGTGGGCGGCGGCCCGAGGTAGGAACTGCACCCCAGTGGCTGCAGCGAGAAGCTTACCACAGGGTCGAGGGGCTCAGAGTCAAACTCAGACTAGATTCCCTAGCCCTGGCCCTGGTTTCCTCTCCTGCTCAGGCCCCTGTCCTCCCACCGGAGGCTGTCTGTTGTGCTAGGCCATGCCCCCATGCCCCAACCAACGCCCCATCCCCTTACGCCCCCTGCCCCACCTAAACAGCTGGGCTTGGATTTAACCCTCATGGAGGTTTGGATTCTTTTAGGCTCCGCGGTGTCCTGGGGCTTGTACTCCAGTGCCTGAGAACCCCACCCCCTGTCACTTTTAGATACCTTGGCAATGTCCTCCCTCCTGTTCCCCTCCAATGTCAACCTTATCCGGCCACAGGGAAGGGTTAGCAAAATGAAATGTGAGGTTGCCCACCTTGCTAGAGGGGAAGGAGACACTGGGAGGCTGGTGATGGGGTGAGAAGGGTGGGGGTGGGGAGGGTGGAGGTGCTCCCAGGGGCGGCAGGTGGGCTTCTCCACTGGGTGTCCTGGACCCTTCCCTGGAGGAAAAGTCTGGAGAGATGTAAAGATGTGAACCCCTCCTTCCCCTCCCACAGTGCCCGGTAGAGGGCGAGCTGCCCAGTCCAGGGCTCCCCACCTCTCCTGGGAACAGAGATGGTGCTGGGGCCGCCTGCCACCGCAGCGGCAGAGACTCGGTGCCCTGCGTTCCCTGAGCCCTTAGAAATCAGGGAGGCCGTTGCCAACACGCAGTTCTGGCAGGCGGTGTGAGCAGCCAGAGGTGGGGAGACAGCCAGGGAACAAAGGGCAGGAGGCTGCCTGCCTCGGGAGGGCTGGAATGTGCGCTGTGGTCTGGCTTACCTGGAACCCAGGTGAGCATGTCACCTGAGCTGCCCCCTTCCCCTGAGGGGCCTCCCGCCCACTGCACAGAGAGCCAGGGGAGGGCAGCGGAAGGCTCGGCTCCGGGGTGCTGGAGAGCACCCAGGCTGGCTCTCCTTCCTCTTCCGGATCATTCCGGGGTCCTTCGGGAGACTTCTGCCCAGCCCGGCGGCTGCAGGGGCTGGGAGGCAGGGCTGGGCTCCTGGGTTCCTGGCCAGTCTGGCCCTGGCTCTGAGCGCTGGAATCATAAAGGACTGACAGGAGCTCAGCAATTGTTGTTATCACGGTTTGGTCCTGAAACGGTCTGAGGTCCTTGCCGGCTCCTGCCCAGCTGGTTCTCTCCGGCGCTCCCAGGCCGGCTGCGCTGGCCTTGCCAGGGGAAGCCTCTGGTCTGGCCCTGGCTGCACATGGGCTCGTGCATGGTGTGTAGGGCGTGCAGATATCCGGGGCCCACCCTGGGGTGCGGGATTCTGATCTGGCCCCTCCACTGCCTGCTGTCTCCCTAGAAACATGAGTGTGAGCCGGGCCACGGAGGACAGCTGTGAGCTGGACCTGGTGTACGTCACGGAGAGAATCATCGCCGTCTCCTTCCCCAGCACGACCAACGAGGAGAACTTCTGCAGCAACCTCCGTGAGGTGGCCCAGATGCTCAAGTCCAAACATGGAGGCAACTACCTGGTGAGGATGGGGCCTCTCGCCCACTCGTGCAGCGCCCCCGTCCCTCCCTCTGCTCGCCTGCTCACCACCCCTTCACTGCAGGCGTCCCTGTCACCTGCCCCTGCACCAGCTCATCCTTGTCCCTGAGCTCACCTGCCCTTCACCCTGCACGTCCCTCAGGGGCTAAGTCTTCACTTACTCTCCAGCCCAGCTCTCTTCTAAAGAGCGTGTCTGCAGCTGGAATGCTGGAATGCAGCCTCTGGAACCGTGTGTGTGCGTGTGCGTGCGTGTGCGTGTGCGTGTGTGTGTGTGATTGTGTGTGTTGACCAAGAGAAGAGAGTAACAACAGAAGTCCAGGTTATAGAGCACTTGCTATGAGGCAGGGGTGGTTCTAACTGCTTTCTGTGTACTTAACCTTCACTGCAGCCCTAAAAGCAGGTCTTGCTAGAGCACAGAGGGGTGGGGTTATTTGCCTAAGGTCACGGAGTCAGGAATTGGCAAAGCTGGTGCAGTGTCGGTGCGTCTGAGGGCAGAGTCATAGCAACATGCATCTTAAGGGACCTTGTATTGCTGGTGCCTGGCTGGGCCCGGCCCAGAGGAGTCACCTAACACATATGGGAGAGGAACCTTGGGGGTCTCCTCTAACGTAGAAGGGCTGACCTATCCTTGGCCCCAGAGGAGGGCTCAGGCCCAGTTTTCAGGGAGGGACACGTGGATTGGAACCACAGACCAGACCTGTGCAACCTCAAGCGGCTGCCCCCAGGGTGTCTGAGTTGGGAGGGAGGGGCCTGCGTTAGGTACCTGGAGCTGCTGCACCAATTGCCGTCAGCCTCTGTATCCGTGGGTTTCACATCCATGGATTCAATCAACCACGGGTTGAAAATATTCAGGAAAAAAACCCAATAAACAATAAAAAATAATATAAAATACCCAATGTGGTACAACAATTATTTACATAGCATTTACATTGTATTAGGTGTTATAAGTAACCAAGAGATGACTTAAAGTATACAGGAAGATGTGCCTAGGTTAAACATAAAAATGACACACCATTTTATATAAGGGACTTGAGTGCCCATGGATTTCAGTATCTTTTGGGGGTCCTGGCACCAAATTCCCCATAGATACTGAGGGACAACTATATCTCAAGCTTGGTGGCTCAAAATGACAGAAATGTATTCTCTCCCGGTTCTGGATGCTAGAGTCTGACATCAAGGTGCTGTCAGGGCCGTGCTCCCTCTGAGTCCGGCAGGGGAGAATCCTTCCATGCGTGGTGCTAGCTTTCGGTGGCTCCTGGAGCACTTGGAGTGCCTTGGCTTGTGGCTGCATCGCCCCAGTCTCTGCCTGCTGCATCTTCACTGGCCTTCTTCTCTGGGTCTAGTCCTCTCCTCTCTTAGAAGGACATCAGTCATTGGGTTTAGGGCCCACCCAGGATCCAGGTTGATCTCACATTGAGATCCTTAACCACTTACATTGGCAAAGTTACTATTTCTAAATAAGGTCACGTTTGGAAGCTCTGGGTGGACAAAAATTTTTGGGAATACTCTTCGACCATTATAGAGACTCATCTGTCAGCTGTGTTGGGGCATTGTTAAGACCTGCCTTTAAACATCAGAAAGTCTTGGGCTCAAATTCTGGCTCTGCTCTTACTAACTCTATGATCCTGGCCTTTTATCCTCACTAAACCTTAGGCTCCCCATCTGTAAAATGGGTCTAGTAACACTATCTACCTCTTATGGTTGTCGAGAGAATTAAACCAGCTGTTAGATGCAAAGTCCTTAGCACGGGCTGGCAGGTGGAGGACAGTCGTTGTTAATATAATTGAGAGTGTCTTTTATGGGGTGTGAGAGTGGACTAGAAGGCACCAAGAGCCTTCCTGATTTCAGGAGTCTGGGATTCTGGGTGTCTCTGTGCTCTGCCTCCTGTCTCTCCATCCTGCCCATTCCAGACTGGGCTGTCCTCTTTTCTCCCAGGAGACAACATGGTGCTCTGTGAGTTTCCCAGGCAGAGGGGTGGAGGTGGGGAGTTCTGCATGCCCCTTCGGAGGCCGAGACAGGAATCCTGGAGACCGGGGGGATTCCATGGCGTGTGGTGAGGCATTGAAGGGCATGTGCTGGGAGACGCATGTCCAGGGTCTGAGTGGGCCACTCAGGATGGTTGGCACTCTCTGATGGGAGAGTGACAGAGAAGTTGTATCTTCGTGGGATGAGATTCTAATGTCAACATTAGAAATCCGGTGGAAGCCAGAGGTGGCCAACTGGGTATCATTTCACACCTCGGGATTTCCCCTGGGTGTGTTGAGAGGCACGAGGGACCTGAGACTGGTTCTATCCCTTTGTCAGGACATCAGGACATCCACTCATGGAGGGGAGTGGCTGAGTGCATACCTCGTTCTCCCACTTCTCCCTGAGAAGCTGCAGTCGAGTTCCTGCTGGTCTAACGTGTTTGATGGGACCCATTGGATGGAATTTCTGCTGGGGAGAGAGCAAGAGAGAGCGAGGAGGTCCAGGGAGCTGGTGGCTGGCCTGGGGCAGGCCCTTGGCTCTGCCTGGCCGTGTGGTGGGCTCTTTGGAGGAAGCTGGAGAGGACACCACCGTCCCCAGTGTGGCCACGGTGCTCTCTCCCCTCCCAGCCCTCCTCACTCCCACCTCCTCATGGCCTCTTCCTTTTCTCCTTCTAGCTGTTCAACCTCTCAGAGCGGAGACCTGACATCACGAAGCTCCACGCCAAGGTGAGCGATGGCTGTTTTGGGGTGGGGGCTTCTCCCCACCTGGAAGAGAAGGAGAACAGACAGGCTCCCTTCCCCATAGTTCCCACGTTAGAATCTCTAGGAAAAGTGCTGTGGTACTTTGAAAAGCCTATTCAAAGTTTGAGTGCCATCTTGTATTTGGAAACTAATATATTTGTTGTTTCCATAATGCAAATTACAGAAAGCAAAGCTTGAGATGGTGATTTTCGACCCAGGTCTGTCCCCGCTGGGGAGCAGGGGGGCTCCCTGGGGTGAGGCGGGAATTGTGCGGTTTTAAGTTCGGGGATTTAAAACACTTGGGATCGTTGCCTGAGACGTTCCTGCTGCCGGTGTTTGCTGCTTGCTCCGTGGGCTGTGTGCGGGGCTTTGCCGTGGGCCCCTGAATTCTGCCGTCTGCTGCCGTGTCACCCTGGTCAGGTGACAGACTTCCCTGGGCCTCGGTTTATGCCCTGAAGGTGAACCAGCTGGGTCAGGTGTGCTCTGTGGGCTTTTCCAAGGAGGACTTTGCTTTTATTTTAAAGTTCTATGAATTTAGAAAGGTTTTGAGGAGCCTGAGGACCACTGTTCTGACCTGCCCTCTGTGGCCCTCAGACCGTGCTCACTGGCCTGAGCTGTGGACGGTTTGCACATCAGGCCTGGAAAAGGACCGTGGACATCAGGGACTCCCGTGTGTCTCCCTTTCTTGCCCTGAGCTGGGCCTCAGCCTGCCTGTGGGAGGGGAGCGTGAGGCCAGTGCTTGGGGCCCTCCGTACGTTTGTTTGTTTGTTTGTTTGAGACAGGATCTCTCTCTGTCACCCAAGCTAGAGCACAGTGGCGTTAGCCTAGCTCACAGCAACCTCAAACTCCTGGGCTGGAATCATCCTCCCACCTCAGTCTCTCTAGTAGCTGGTACTACAGGTGTGCGCCACCACACCTGGCTAATTTTTTCTATTTTTAGTAGAGACAGAGTCTCACTCTTGCTCAGGCTGGTCTTGAACTCCTGACCTCAAGTGATCTTCCCAACTTGACCTCCCAGAGTGCTAGGATTATAGGCGTGAGCCACTGCACCTGGTCCTCAGCACGTTTTAAGATCAGAGTTATGTGCTAGGGACCGTGGAGTCATCAGCTCCAAGCCTCTGTTTTACACACATGTGTGAGGAAACTGTGACTGGGAGACATGACTTGCCTGAGACTCCCCCAGGGTCTCCAGGGTGAGCCAGTGGCCTTTGCCCCCTAAAGCCCTGCCTCCCGGCTGGCTGATGGGCAGGGAGGACCCCAGGCCCAGCAGGAACCAGTGGCTGGTGGCCGCTACCTGCCCAGGCCCCAGCATGTGGTGTGCACTGCTCCCGCTGGTGTGGTGGGCTCTCTAGGGCTTCTGCCCTCTTCTCACTCGTGGCTTGGGCCACAGGTGCTGGAGTTTGGCTGGCCTGACCTACACACCCCCGCCCTGGAGAAGATCTGCAGCATTTGCAAGGCCATGGACACGTGGCTCAACGCAGACCCCCACAATGTCGTCGTTCTGCACAATAAGGTCAGAGCAGGGGCCTGTGGGTGTGGGGGTGTGTGTGTGTGTGTGTGCATGTGTGTGCATGCAGTGCACATGCCTGGGTGTATCCTTAGATGAGTGTGTATACCTGCCTGTACCTTTGGATTGTGTCAGCATGCAAGTCTATCGTCTGTGTGAGCGTGCAAGTCTATCTGTGTGAGCGTGCAAGTCTATCTGTGTGCATCCTCCTTTCTAGGGGCTAACAGATTCTGTCCCTGAGGGATCCCCAACATGTGAGGGGTGGGGACCAGCTTGTGTCCCCAGCTATGGATGACACTCAGTCCCTACCTCCCTCTTCCTCCTTCTGTCCTCCCTTAAAGCCACAGCCCTGTCTCCAGCCCCTGTCCCCTTTCCTCCAAGGCTTCTGGGTGGGCTCTGGGACAGCAGAGCTGGCCTTAGCAATGAAGGCTCTTGTGTTTTGGGGTTCTTTCAGGGAAACCGAGGCAGGATAGGAGTAGTCATTGCGGCTTACATGCACTACAGCAACATTTCTGCCAGGTAAGAGGGGCCCGAGCCTCCTGTAATCTGAACAGTGTGACCTTCCCCCCCTTATCTCCCTTCTCTGGGGTGGGGAGATAAGGACAGAGGAGATGAAAGGTGACGAGGACAGGTGCAGGAGCCCTCAGAAGCAGAAAGGTGCCTGTCCACAACTTCAAGGCAGGACCCTGTGGACAGAGGGCAGGAGTCAGGAGAGCCTCTGTCTGGGGTCCTGGCGGGGCGCTTGGCAGGCAGACCCTGTCATGGGTACCCCATGCAGCCAGCTTCTCGGGGCCACTTTTCCTTGCCAAACTTCCTTCTATTTGGCAAATCCCTGGGAGAACAAGGAAGGAGTCAGAAGGAAACATTGGATCAGATCTGGGTTGGCAGAACCCTCTCGAAGTTATCTCATCCATCCCCCTGCCTCTGGCCAGCAGAGTCCTCTTCCCACCTGGGTATTTGGAGTAGAAGTAAGGAACCACCGGTGCGTGAATCCCTTTCTGACCCTGTTCTGCAGGGAGGCAGGGGGATTCATTCGTTCCTTTGTGATTAGCTTGGCAGTGATTAGTGAGCAGCCACTGTGCCACGCACTGCTCTAGGTGCTGGGACACAGCGCAGGGCAAGGCCAGGCTCTGTCCTCGTGGACGTTAGATAAGTGAGTGGACACATCAGTGGCAGCAGGTGATAATTGCTGTGACAAGATAAAGGGACTAGAGAAAGGCAGTGGGAGGGGGTTGCGTGGTTGGAGGCCCCTTGGCCGGGCGGGACTGAAGCAGAGACCTGACTCCCAGGTGGGAAGGGCGGGGTCACGTGAGGTCTGGGGGGTCGAGCCCGGTGGACTGAGGGAAATGGAAGATCGATGCGAGGGGCTGGCATGTGTGGAGCCGAGCGGGTGAGGGGAGAGGAGGAGGGGGCGAGCTGGCAGGCGGCAGGGCCGTGGCGCCTCGTGGGCCTTGCTGAGGACTTCAGAATTTGCTCTAAGAGCCTGGGAAGTCTCTGGAGGATCAAGAGCAGAGGAGCTGCGTGATCTGCCTTTGTATTTCAAAATGATCTCTGTGCGCTCCGTGAGGACGGGTAGAACATTCTGTGGAGGGCTTGCCAGTAGGACTGTAGTGTTAGGACTTTGAGCAGCTCAGCTGAGCCTCATCTTTGCTGAACGGTGAGCGCTTCCTGCACTCCACTGTGTGCCCGCGGGTGCCAGGCTCTGTGCGGGTGCTACCTCACTTAATCTCTGTCATAACCTCTGGGGAAGGTGCAGCTGTCACCCTCATTTGACAGGTGAGGAAATGAGGCTCTGAAAGATTAGGGAACGTGCCTGAGGCACAGGGCTGTTAAGTGGCAGCCTTGGGCTGGTCCCCAGGCT
Source organism: Varecia variegata (assembly GCA_028533085.1). Taxonomy (NCBI): domain Eukaryota; kingdom Metazoa; phylum Chordata; class Mammalia; order Primates; family Lemuridae; genus Varecia; species Varecia variegata. Next base: position 15,221,937 of record CM052439.1, read on the forward strand.
GTCTGGCTCCAAAGCCCCCCACCCTCCCCAGTGCTGCAATACCCAGGATAGAGAGATGCTGGAGCACGCTTTTCCTGAAAGCTTCCAGTACAGGGTGGCTAGAGGAAGAGGCTTGTTCTCCCACCAGGACAAGGGCTGGCTGGAAGATTCTGCAGGTCTGGGGGAGCAAGCAAAGGAGGACAAGGGGCCCTTGGACGTGGGAATTGGCTCCTCTGACCACCTGTCTCCCCACAGTGCGGACCAGGCTCTGGACCGGTTTGCAATGAAGCGATTCTATGAGGATAAGATTGTGCCCATTGGCCAGCCATCCCAAAGAAGGTGGGTCTCTGGGGCTCGTGGCCCAGTGCATACATGTGTGCTCGCTGCACATAGGGACTAGATTTGTGTACCCACAGAGGATAGGACAGCCGTGCCTAGGTGGGAGTGCACCAAACACATGTAATCGGATACCAGCCTGGGGTGGTGTGAGCTCAGGGACACAGGAGATCAGGTTGGCACATGCTGGAGAGCAGGGGGGCCATCGTGGGGAAGCATGGGTCTAGGGTAAGAAGGTGCATGCACTATTCTTGGCCTGGGTGGCAGGATTGCTTTAGTTCTTGGATAAGTCTGCAGGAAGCTGACGTCACTTCCACCTGCCCTGGGGAGGCCACACAGACGATAAGGGCTACCTTCGGTTGGGAGAGTTTTAAAAATTTTATCAAGGGCTTTCTACCATGTGGTCTCATTGGAGTCTCACAATAACCCAGGCAGGAAGCAGGGCAAGGATAGATTCATTCATTCATTCAGCAAAATGTAGGTACTCTACTATAGCTGCTGGCACGGAGATGTCTAGGCGAACAGGACAAAGTCCTTCCTCTTAGTGAGCTGACAGTCTGTTGAGAGAGATGGACGCTAAACAAGAAACCACACAAACAAGGCAATGTCAGATAGCGACTAGTGCTGGGGAGGAAAGACTAGGGGACCACAGAGACGGAGAGCTGGTGGTGGGGGGATGGGGCCATTTTAATGGGGATGGCCAGGGAGCACCTCTCAGAGGCAAACTGAGCCCAAACTGGAATAATATTGAGCTGCTATGTGACGATTGAGGGCACCCCCTTTTACAGATGAGAAACCTGAGCCGAGGGAGGGGACGTGGCCAGGGTCTGTACGGAGTAGCTGCAGACCTGGAGGGTACATGAAGGCTGAATGACACATGGGCCAGGGCAGTGCCCCGGGGATGTGCCACCCGCTGTCCTGCGGGATTCTGCTCTGTGGGCAACACGCTGTTGAGTGGTGTCTAATCTACAGGAAGGCACAGGGCAGTTTCAGGGCCATGTGGTCTTTGAGGAGGCTCCAGCCAAAATGGTGGGAAACCCAAACCCAAACTGGAAGCCTGGGGAGTGGGACCCAGGCTCAGCCCCATTTGTGGCCGGAGGTGTGGGCCTGCTGCCTGCCTGTGATGTGTCAACATCGTTCTGCGCACTGGGGATGTGGTGCTGAGTCTGCCAGGCAAGGGCTCGTGGAGCTCGGCTTCTAGTGGATGGTGTCCAAGGACACAAGCAATCAAGGTCGTTTCCGGTGGTGACAGGTGCTGTGAAGACAAAACAAGCCTGGATAGCTAGAGAGTGATGGGGTGGGCAAGAGGGGCCGATTCCGATCAATGGCCCTTCTGGGACAGTGGCATCTGAGGTGGCATCTGAGTGGGGAGAAGAAGGCAGCAAGGGCAGGTCTGGGGTGAGGATCCAGGCAGAGTGAACAGCACCAGGTACAAAGACCCGGAGGCCACAGCATCCCATTTGCTTTTCTGGCCCCTGGGACACTGACTGGGCCAACAGGACCCCACAGCTGCAGACCCTAGAGCTGTCCCGCCTCACCACGCTGAGGGGCCAGTACACACCCCATCAGCCCCGCCTTGCTTGGCCGCCTAGAAGTGTGCTGGCACAGCTGGAGGCTGTTTCTGCCATTGCCGTGGGAAGCCCAAGCAGACATGAGTGAATCCTCAGGCAACCCAGCACTTTACAATTGGCACAAAACAGCTGGTAGCCAGCCTCTGGGTCAGTGATCAGAAACTGGATGTCTTTATGTGCAGAAAATTCTGGCCAGGCCCCCAGACACAGCAGCTGAGGATCAATGAAAGTTTTCCCAGGGAGGAAAGAACTATTGTTTAAGTACCGATGCCTTAGTCGCTGACTCACCATGTGTGGCTCCGGTCTTGGCCATGGTGTGGCCCTAGACCTTGAGGGATAGGGTTACCTGTAGAGAAGCATGTTGTTACGATGGCACAGTGCAGCTTGGAGAGATTGGGCAGAGCGGTCACACCTCCGAAGTTGAGCAGCGAAGGCCTGGAAACTGGGGGGTCAGTATTCACTCTCGGGGATTCCGTGGTGTTTCACATGTGCTTACATTGCGTGGAGTTGGGGTGTGTCTCTGTGTGTGGGCACATTATCTGGGTCTGCCGCCAGCTCATGTCTGCTGCTGCATCTGCTTGTGGGTGGGTCACTGTGCCCAAATGTGAAAGTGCAGCTGTTGGGTTTCCTAGGCATTCGTTGCCACTTTCCCGCCTTCTTGTCAGAGTCACTTGCAGGGAGTGGAGCAGTTGGAGGAGAGGGGGGCAGGGAGAGAGAGAGGGAGGGGCTTTGCCTGCAGCTCCCCCATTCATTGTCACCCGCCCCTGGACTCATTGTCCCCAGCACACAGACACATCCTGTTGGCGCGATCAGGGGATCTGATAGGAACCCGCCATTCCAGGTTTCCGGTTTGAGTAATGGGGCTGGGGGCTGGGCAGGGGCCTGAATAGGACCTGGCGCTGCCCATCAGATTATCTTGCTTGAGTAGTCCGAGGTGGCCCCACCCAGGCTCAGGGATGGGGGCCCCACAGGCCTGGAGGTGGGCCAAGGGGCCAGGAGACAGGAGAGTAGGGTTGTCATGGTCGTAAGGGTTCCGGTCCCACCCGCTCCTGCAAAGCCTCTGGATGCATTCTGATTGGTCAAGCTCGGTGTGCTCTGGCCAGTCAGAAAAGGAGGAAGTGCCAACCAATCACCCGCAGAAGGACTGAGGGCTGGTTTAGGCAGATGCGTGGGAGCCCAGACTTCTTTCCTTCTCTGCCCCCAACTCCCAGCTGTGTGTGTCTGCTGTGTCTCTGAGACTCCAGTGACCCTTTCCAGACCTTACCCTCCCTCTGTGTCTAGAAGGAAAGGAGGTGGGTCATCCTTCCAGTCTTCCAACAGATCTCTGTTAAAGAAGTGGGAAATGTTGACCCTAGAGGTAGGAATGCCGACTGGAAGCCAGTTATCTCAAATACCAATGAAATAATTGATACCGATGGACTTCATGCACTTTAGCTTGGTATAAAGAAAGTAAAGAACTGTCGTTACTAAGGTCTTACTATTTGCTGGACTGTCCTGGGCCTGGTGGGGCTGTGGGCACAACTGGGGCTGTGAGTGTAAGTGTAAGCTTGGTGGGCTCGGTGTGGGGGTGTGAGGGTGTCCGAGCTGTGTGATGGTTGGACCTGCCACGTGCAGTAATGAGCAGCTAAATGACGCCTGTCCGGGGTATCAGGGAGGAATTTCAGTCCGTTCTTGGGCTGGGAGCGAAGCAGGAAAGACATGCTCATGTTGAACACCAGGGGGCGCTGGAGAACGCCGAGTGGGAGAACGCCGATGTTCTGCTTGACCCAACTCCCAGTCTGGTGGTACCTGCTTGCTCCTCTTACCTGGGGCTCTGAGCAGTGAAGGAAGCCTGTCCTGGGAGGGGAGACCTCAGCTGCTTGGAGGCCTGGGGGGGCATGTTGTTGTCGGGGGAGCAGGTGGGCAGCCTAGGGCAATGTCCCTGGAGAAGAGAGGACAGGGATGGCTGCACCAGCACAGGCCTGTCTCCTGAAGCTGCTCCTCTCCCTGCCGCAGGTACGTGCATTACTTCAGCGGCCTGCTCTCCGGCTCCATCAAAATGAACAACAAGCCCTTGTTTCTGCACCACGTGATCATGCATGGCATCCCCAACTTTGAGTCTAAAGGAGGTACCTGCCCCAAGCCTCTGGCTACCCTCTCCCATCTTCCATCACCTTCCCTTAAGAGGCAGCCTTAGGTGGTTAAAAAATAAAAAAAATAAATATAAAAACACCAGAGCTGTAGTCCTAAGGTTTGGGTTGAAGTCTCAACTGTATCATTTCCTGCACTTTTCTGAACCCCAGTCTATTCATTTGCAAAATGGATTTGATACTTGTAATGCCTGCTGGCCAGTGATGGTGGATGTGGCGCTATTTTTATAAACTTAAACCGCCTTACAAGTGAAACCTGAGTATTTCTTCCCCTTTCTGCTTCCTCTATTTGTCTTTCCTCTTTTCTCCTTCTTACCTCTCTTCCCCATTCCTTCCTTCCTTTCTCTCTTTCTTCCTTCACTCTCTCCTCTGCCCTTTCCCCCTCCCAGGGTTTCTGCTGTCTTAGCTAACATCCCCCTCCCTTACAGGGTGTCGGCCGTTTCTCCGCATCTACCAGGCCATGCAGCCTGTTTACACGTCTGGCATCTAGTGAGTATTCTGTGGGGACGAGAGGCCAGGGATGCCCAAGGCTCAAGGCTCAGGACCAGAGCAGGGGCATGGGGAGGCTGCCTAGAACCTCTTCTCATGAAGGCTTAAGGGACAAAGCCAGCAAGCGTTCCCAGTGGCCCTGTGGCAGAGGGGCAGCAGGGAGAAAACATCGTCCTCCAGCTCCCTCTCTTTCTCTGCCCGTCTGTCCCCCTCAGCAACATTCCAGGGGACAGCCAGACCAGCGTCTGCATCACCATCGAGCCAGGACTGCTCTTGAAGGGGGACATCTTGGTGAGTGCCACCCCTCATCTCAAGCCTGACCCTCTTTTGTTTTTTCTTCCTTCTTTTCTCTCCCTGCTCCCCTCCTGCCTCTCGGGATGAGACAGCTACTCCTTCCTGGGGGGGCTGCCAGACTTGGAGTCCTGGGCTCTCAGGGCTCCTGCAAGAGCGTCCAGCTCAGGACAGTTCTTGTCCCCTCCCCTGGGTTTACCTTTTGTCCTGGACCATCTCTAAAAAAATATAACTCAGTGTGAGCTGTTACCTGCTGACTTCCTGTTGGTGACCAGGACTCCCTCAATTCTAACTTCAGTCTTTCCTGCTGCAGTTTAAATCCACTCTTACTTTTTCCATTCTGACTTGTTTACAGAAACTTCTTAGAAGGGTAGTTTTATCCCCAAGGTCAAGACTGGCGTCCTACTTTCTGCTAGTCTAGAAGCTTCCCCACAGAGCTCTGAGATCCTGTTTGGTGTTGGTGACCTCTCCCTCCGTGGGTTTGGAGCGAGCCTTGGGGGTTGAGTCAGTGGATCTGCAAAGGAGGCTCCCGGGGGCTGATTTCCCATCCTCAGGCCCTTGACTGGCTTTGTCCCCGTCCCACCCAGCTGAAGTGCTACCACAAGAAGTTCCGGAGCCCAGCCCGTGACGTCATCTTCCGTGTGCAGTTCCACACCTGCGCCATCCATGACTTGGGGGTTGTCTTTGGCAAGGAAGACCTTGATGATGCCTTCAAAGGTGGGCTCCTTGGGTGGGGCTGGGGGTGGGTGCTCCTGTGCTGGGAGAGGAGCTTTGAGGGGATGTGGTGGACATGGGGGCCATCTTTTCTGAGCCACATGCTGTACCAAGTCTCAGGGTATTCTTAGTGACAGCGGGAGAGAATTGGGAGAGGGTTGGGATTGGAATGGCCTGAGAATTCAAGTTGTCAGTAGAGGTGGAGGTAAGTTTGTCCCAGTCCCTGGGCATTATATCCCTTGTTTTAAATCTTGCAACCTTCTACTACTTTCCCTGTATCTCCTTCATCTTGTCCTCCCAATTTGTCACATGTGTCCTGCTGACAATCACATTTGCAACATTCATTGGGCATCCACTTTGTGCTAGGCTCTGTACTAAGTGCTGGGGATTCATAGTAAAACATGACATGGTCTTTGCACTGGTGAAGCTGAAAAATCTTGTCAAGGTGAGGGGCAGACGTGGCAGGGAATAATTACCCGACAGGGTAGAGGAGCAATAGTCAAGGGTGGTGGCAGCAGTGAGGGAAGAACCTTTCCTGAGACAAGGAGATGTTTCAAGAAAGGTTTGGTGTCTTCATTTGCTTCTTTCTTCTATACATTGGAGGTTTTTATATGTATCACATTCAGGAATGGGACATATACAAATACTTGTCTATTCATCCATCCCTCCATCCATCTGTCTATCCATCCATCCACCTACCCATTCATACATGCATCCATTCACCTATTCATTCATCCATCTATCCATCCATCCACACATTCACTCATCCATCCACCTATCTATCCAACCACCCACCCATTCATCCACCAGTTCATCCATCCATCCATCCACACACCTACCCATTCGTACACCCATCCACACATTCATCCATCTACCCATCCATCCACACATTCATTCATCTATCCACCTGTGTATACATGTACCCATCTATCCAACCACCCACCTAGTCATCCATCCACCCATCCATCAAACATCATTTGTGTGCCTATATGTGTCAGGCATGAGAAAGAAGTCAGATCCTACCCTCAGGGAGCTCACAGTCTCATGCGTAAGAGACACACAAACATGATACTATGATGTGATGCCCTCAGTGATGGAGACATGTGTAGGCATGATGGGTGTCCCATGGGGCAGATGCTGTCCTTGCTATAACTTCTCTTCCTACAAGCAGTGGACAGTGATCTATGTCCAGAGCGGGCTCAGGCAGGGAGGATGGAGTGGGACTGCAGCTTGGAGGAGAGGCTGGATCTTCTCAGTGTAGTCTGGCTCATGTAAGAGAAGGATGTTTCTGTGTTGAGCTCTCCTTGCACTGGAGCCAGGAGGGCTTCAGAAGATACTGTTAGAATTACAGAACAAAATATAAATGTTATCAGTCTTAACAAGGCAAAATAAAGTTATAGCTACAGAATAAACATGGGGTTGGGGGAAAGGTAGAGGAAAGGGAGGGTTACACATTTCCTCCTCTTACACATTGGGAGTTAGGAGACACCATCGAAAATGGATAGATCAAGAAATAGCGGCTTAACTATAGCATTTAAAGTCTCAAAGGTAATCAGTAGAATAAATAAAAATAATAATGTAACCAGACTTAAGAATGCAGGAAGTGAAAGTAGTATAAGTCAATCAAATTATTCATCTTCATAGTGTTGAATCAATGAAGATTATTTAAAATTGATATATAGAAATAGTAACATAAAATAGTGGCTATTATTGAGAGTCTTAGAGGTAAATTGCTAGTAGAATAAAAAATAGAGATGGTTAGACATGCTTACCTCAGGCAGGAAGGCCAGGGTTTGGGTGGGCAGGAGATTTATTCATTGTACATATATAATTTCATGTATATATTTATAATTACATATGCATTAGTTATTATATTATTAACCATGTACACATATATTACTTAATTTTTCTCTAGAAGAAAACTTTTTATGGAGTCCTTTTTGGGAATTCATTGCCCATTTTTATTTTTCCTTCTCTTTTTTCAGATGATCGATTTCCAGAGTACGGCAAAGTGGAGTTTGTCTTTTCTTATGGGCCAGAGAAAATTCATGGTATGAGCCAAGTTGGAATCCATTCCCCACCTCTTCCCTCCATCCTGACCTGTGCCCACTCTATCCCCATTATCTTCCCACTGGTCTGCTCTATAATTATCAAGTTACCTGTGATTGAGAGGCAGCCCATCAGTAAAGGATCTGGATTTCAGAGTGGACCCCTAGCTAAACATGAACCAGTGACTTAATCTCTGGATAACAAAAATAAAAAAGCAGACAGATAGGCGCTGGGTTGGATAAACTGTTCTGGTCTTATTAAGTCATCAGCCTGTTATATTCAGAGACTGAGGGCCCTGGCAGATGGAGGGAGTGGCCAGGGGGGACACTCAAAGGTGCTGGATGGATGATGAGTATTTCTGAGAACTGAGGTGATTCAACCTGAAGGCCAATTTAATAATAGCCTTTAAGCCTCTAGACTGGTTATATGTGGAGACCAGCTGTTCTCCATCTTATCTGAGAACAGAATGGGAGGAGATGAAGTTAGGTTAAAGGCAGAGGGACTCTGGATAGACTAAAGAAAGGACTGCCGGGCCAGGAAGGTAACTCGCCCTGAAAGGCCTGACTTGCAGCTGTGCTGTCTTTGAGCTGGGCTGTCCGTGGGTGGGTCGGAGACTCTGCCTCTGCCCTCAGCTTTCTGCCTGGAGTGGAGGGCATTTTCAGAGAGGGGCAGGGCCATGCCTGGGATGACCTTTTAGAGGCTCTGTGTCTTTTCAATGTCAAGGCTGTGATTTCCCCACTGTTCCTGACCCCGTGCAGCCCGTTACATGCTTGTCGCACACTCCCCTCCCCTGACTGCAACCTCTGGCTTCTTGGCACTGCCCCAGGGGCCCCAGGGACACAGAAGAGAAAAAGGCAGACGCCCAGGCCAGGGGTCTTTCCCACTTTCTGCTAGAGGGTCTTCATTCCCTGTCCTGGGTATGGTGCCCTGTCCTGATTTGCCCCTGTGACCTGGAGTGAGCCTTTTCAAGAATGCAAGAAACCAGACCCCTGGGTTCTCCATCCAGCTGAAGCCACTGGGCCCGCCCCGCCGTGCTCAAGAACATGAGACGTCCCTCAGGGAGGTCCTGGGGGAGCTTGCTGGCTCTCTCTGTTTTTGCAGCTGCTGATCTCTTTTCCCTCCCCTCACTGTCCCCCCGCCTTCCCCCCCCTTCCCCACCGACTCAGGCATGGAGCACTTGGAGAACGGGCCCAGCGTGTCCGTGGACTACAACACCTCCGACCCCCTCATCCGCTGGGACTCCTACGACAACGTCGGTGGGCATCGAGATGACGGCATGGAGGGTAGGTGGGACCCAGTGGCTTCCAGCCCCTCTGCACACCACACGGGCCCTGCTCACGTGGCCTTGGTTCTGTTGGCCTGCTGTCAAGAGACTTGGGTTCAGAGAGGAGGCAGAGGAGGGGTCCGAGGCACCTCTGAGAGCTCACAGTCCAGTGGGGGCAGATAAGGCAAATATATGAAAGTGTTCAATAATGATAAGGACAGAGCCAAAGGACGCAGCAAAATGGCCCATGGGGGTGTCTTGCGAGTGTGCTGTTGTTGCCAAGTAAGCATCCTGGATGCGCATGCTCTGAGGCTGGCAGGGGTGGAGGCTGGAGAGCTGGAGTGGTCTGGAGGGCTCCTTGGAGGAGGTGGCCTCGAATGGAGTTTGAGATACCCCCCTGTGCTGCAGACACAGCATTTCTGTTAAACCCACTGCTGGGTTTTTTCAGGGTTGCTGCCTGAGTTCTCTGGGGTCAGAGCGCTGGGAACGTAGACGCAGGATCTGGGGCCTACGAGCTTTCATCAACAGCCAACGAAAATGTTTTGAGCTGGAAACAAACCGATAGGCTCTGAAATTTGAAAAGAAAGCTGCAGAGTTGAAATTAATACATGTTTAATTTAGCTACGGAACCTAACATTATGTCAAATGGGCAACCGCAGCTCAGGTCGCTGCGTGAGCGTTGTGTGTGACTTCCAGTTATTTCTGTGGTCCCTCTGAATGTGTGTGAGGGGACGTGGGGTGGGGCCGCTCCAGGAGTGAGCGCGCCTGGCCTGCGAACTCCTGAGACGCCCTTTCTCAGGATTGGCCACAGGCTTGTTTTTCTGATTGGTCATAGGACCACAGAATGTTGGCCTGGGAGGACCCTCGGGATGGTCTGGCCCATTCCCCATATTTTCAGCTGGGGTAACAGAGACCACCCCCCAGACAGGAGCTCCCGATTCACCCCCACGACCCACAATGCACCCTTTCAAGGATGCCATCACCCAGCCTCTGGGCATCCCCTCCCAGCCGAAGCCATTCCTGCCCCAGGGTGGGCTGTGCTGTCCTGGGGCCCTGGGCCACAGGCAGAGCTGGGTGAGGGAGAGCCAGCCTGTGGCCCTCACTCGCCCCTTTCCCCCTGGACCACCTGTCTCCCGCTCCCTTCTCCAAGGCTGGGGTTTGGTGACTCCACTCGGGAAGTCTTTAGGCCTTTGCTTGAATAAAAGATTCTCCCTCTGACCTTGCAGGCTCCAGAACGAGCCAGATTTCAGAGAGAGCTGGGAGGAGGGAGGCGGCTGGGCTGGAATTTAGGGCCTTGCCACGAGCGAGCACATCCTTCGTGTGCAGCATCTCGAGGTTCATGGTTAGTCCTGGTACCCCACTGAGCTCCTGCCCCTTCCGGGGGTGCTTCTCCCCTTCCTGGGCACCCACCACTCTCAGCTTGCCTGAGACCCCCCACGGGGCCCTCCCCACCTGCCGGGGCTGCTCCCCCGGAGCACTCCTCTCCTCCCACACCCTGTCCCCACACAGTGAGTGGCTGGGGAGGAAGCAGAGGGCGGGACGAGTCCGTTCGGAGGCACCGCGGCTGCCAGCCTAATTGGCTGTCGTGCTGGGGATGTTTGCATTTTTAACAAGAACACTTGGCAATTTGAAGGAATTTTTACTGTCTCCCCGTCTCTCCCTGGTGCAGATTCAATGATGTGAGGATAAGTGTAAAAACATTTAGCAAACTGTAAAGTGCCATAAAGTGCCAGGCAAATAAAAGGTGAAGTAATTAAGGGCAAGAAGGAGGAGGTGTGGGAAGATGGGGCCTGGGACCTGGTCAGCTGTGGGGCAAGGAAGGGGAGCAGCTGGTTGGAGCAGCAGGGACTTGGGGACAGCAGGGATCAGGGCAAGGGGACAGGAGCTGGCGAGGGAGGGCCCGGACGCTTCTCCTGCCCCCTGCCCTCCTCCTCTCCCCAGAGGGCCCTTTGGCCAGTTAAAGGTGAGCTCGGCCTGCAGGGACAGAGGGGCCCCTGTCTAGGGGCTGGAGTCTGGCCCTCTGCCCCATTCCCTGGCCTGGCCCGACTGGGCTGGGCCTGCGCCAGGAGCTGTGCCTGGGGAGAGCCCACCTCTGCTCCCCCCGTGTGCCCCCAATGCCTGCCACTGGCCTGCACCCCCCAGGGATACGAGAACAAGCTGGGACCTGCTCTGGGGCAGGGGCTGTGACCGTATCCCCACCCTGCTCCTGGCTGGTGGCCCTTCTGGAAGACTCTTTTGACTAGTGGTCAAGAGAGGGAAGTGGGAGGCCTGCATCTGTCTCTGTAGTTGTGGTCAAGGCCCTGTGACTCAGTTTTCCCATGTGCTAGCTGGGGTAAGGGCACCTAGCCCCCAGGACTCCATGGTGCTCAGGAGATGGCGCAAGCTGGAGCCTGGGAGGGAGGGGCTTGGCTGTTCCCAGGAGAGGCCCTAGGGCCAGGGGTGATGGCGCCCACGGCGGCTGTGCCTTCTCTCTGCAGAGTTCCTGGACCAGGCCAGGCAGCTGAGCACGAGGATGCGGTAGGGGAGCATGTGTGCTTTAGAGCCGGCTGCCTGGGTTCAAAGCCTAGATCCCCTCTTCGTGGCTGCGTGGCCTTGGTCCAATTATTCAGCCTTCCTGCTGTCTTAGTTTCCTCATCTACAAACCAGGGGCAGTACTGTTACCCATTTCACTGTTATCAACCCTCATGAGAGACAGTTTCGTACAGTAGCCAACTACTGGCTTCAAATCCGTTGACAAGATGCCATCCCTTGGGGCCTCAGTCTGCCCTGCTGTAAAATGGGGATTCAGTGAACAAATCATTTTGAGCACCTGGTGGGCAGCAAGACTTGAGGAGGGGCTGCCCGTGGTGTGCTCTCAGGAGTCTCCGACACGTCCGTGGTGACTGTGGCCAGCATCTCAGGGGTCTGCAGACATGCACGGCTAGGGGAGAAGGCCTGGATCTGCCATGCACCAGCCACAGCCCCAAGGACTGGGGAGCTGCTCTTTCATTTGATGCTCACGGCCACCTGTGGGCTGGGCCCTGTTGCTCTGCACAGATGGGTTAGCTGTGGCTCGGAGGAGTTACGTATCCTGCCGAAGGTTGGCAAGCCGGTCAAGGGCAGACCAGGGTGTGAAGCTGCCGCGCTGTCCACGGTGCCGTCCTGGGTTGGTCCCCAGGGACCTGCTCTGGGCATCTGGCTCTGTGGCAGTACCTGGTGCCCACTGAGCTTGGAAACGTGTCTTCTCCTTCTGACTCCCACCTCTCGCCCCTGGACGGAGAAGGTCACCCCTGTCCTGACCCTCAGGAAGGGGGGGTTGGATGAGGGCGGCACTGCACGGAGCACAGCACCCCAGAGACTGTCGGGCTCGCCCGCGGCAGGTGTTTGGCAGGACTTCAGTGCAGGGAACAGCTGAGGAGGGTGTGGGCCCCCACCCTGCAGAGGAGGGTGTGGGCCGCTCCTGCAGGAATGCCCCTGGTGGGGGGCCGGCCTCTCCAGATAGGTGGAGGGCTAGTGAGTCTTAAGTGAGGCGGGGCTGTTTCTGGATGCGGTCCAGGGCTACCTCCTATTTCAGGCCCTCTGGATGGGGGGTGGGGAGGACAGCAGAGGCCAGGCCAGTCCCTCTGGAGCCCACCAGGTGACTCAGGGGGAGTGCAGGGGCACCGAGCCAGGCAGTCGGGAGCAGATATCATCTCTGGCCTGTATCCTCTTGAGTGACCTGTGTCCTCTGGCAGTGAGGGGCAGCCAGCACTGGTCTCAGAGCTCCTGGTCCCCGGAGAGCCCTCCTGAGACCCTGATTTAACCATCCTTTCGGGAACTGCTGTATGTTTAACCCTTTCCTTGCTGCCTGCACCCCCCCCCGCCCCCCGCCCAGCTCCAAGTTCAAGTCCAGGTGTGCCACTCTGTGACACTGAGTCCTCTTCCACTCTGTAAGGCTGTCCCTGGTCAATTTCAGCAATAAGATGAAGGAAGAAAAATCCATTTGGGGACTTCTGGCTCTCTGTAGACAGCCCTCCCAGGCAGAGGCGCCCAGGCCTGTCAAAGCCCGTCCAGTGTTCTCCTGCCATAGGGGGAGCACTGAGGCCCGAGAGGGAAGGGACTTGCCAAGGGGAGGAGACCCCATGTACGGAACCCACCTTGGCAGTAGCTCAGCTGAGTCTGTACCGACCCCATCTCCCGGCTGAAGACACGGAAGTGTGCAGAGGCTAGCGATCTCACCCGGGGCCGTGACATCCGCGGGGAGTTGGTATTTGAATCCGGGTCTTTTTCCACTTCCCTCGGAGCTCAGTTTATCAGCAACCCCCCTCTAACCCCACACACAGCTCCTTGTTGTCCAACTCCTCAAACCCTGTGATGACAGGGAGCTCACTACCACACAGGGCGGCCTGTGTCACTGTGGTACGGGGGAAATAGAGTCACGGGAAAGAGGGGAAGGGTTGTGCCTCTGCGTAGTAAACTGTGGCTGTGGTAGCAACAGATGCTTGGGACCGGTGGCCCATCTGCCCTTAGGCCAGGAGGAGGGGGAGGTGACGAGGGTGAAGGATAACGTGGAAGCTCAGTGTCAAGCACCTCTGACCAGACAAGGTCCTAGCGCACGGGGCAGTGGCCAGGGAGCACCTGCTGTCCCAGGGACTTCCTAGTCTCGGAGCAGCACCCTCTGGTGAATCCGGTGGCCCCGTGTGCTAGTCTCCGTGAGCAGCCATAGCCAGACACCACGGACTGGGAGGCTTGTGCAACACGAATGTGTTTTCTCACAGTTCTGGAGTCTGAAGTCTGGGATCAGGATATCAGCAGGGTCGGTTTCTCCTGAGGCCTCTCTCCTTGGCTGGCGGATGGCGTCTTCTCCCCATGTGTGCGTGTGGCCTTCCCTCAGTGTGTGTCTTTATCCTAATCTCTTCTTATAAGGACGTCAGACCTATTGCTGTAGGGCCCACCCTAATGGCCTCATTTCACCTTAATTACCTCTTTAAAGGCCCTGCCTCCAAACGTTCGGAGCTCCTGGGTGTTAGAACTGCAGGATGTGAATGGGAAGGATGGGCACTTGGATGGGTCCTTACTCCCCATTGGTCCTGAATGGGGAGTAAGGGAGGGTCTAGGGTCGGGTGGGGAGAGGTCAGGTCCCCCCCGCCAGCCTCCCCCTTGCAGGCTGTCTCTGTCTCCCTGCCTTGCCTGCGCCTGCCAGCTCAGCACTCTGGCTGACACCGGTTTAGCAGCCTCCAGAAGCGCCATTAGCTGCTTGGCCTGAGTTCCAAAGCCCCGTGCCCAGATCCCAGCTCCCCATGGGTGGGAGCCGGGCTGTGTTTTTGTCTATGCTGCACAGAGCCGTCTCCAAATTCCTCCGGAGTGTTCCAGGGCCAGCCTTCTCGGAAGCAAGCACCAAGACCAAGGGACGTGGGCTGCCTTCCACCTCTGAGGAGCCGGAAGGCTGGCCAGGCCGGGTTGCTTCACCGCCCGCCCGCTCGCTCCCACCCTTCCCTGACCTCCTGGGACATCGGTGGTTTGGAGTTTCTCATGACTGTGAAGAGAGGATGGGGAATAGGGACTGGTGTGGCGCAAATGAGGGTATAGAAGCAGATTGCTCAGGGCCAGCGGATGGAGGGAATGGCAAGTCCCCTGTTCTGGCTGGTGAGGATGAGGAGCTGGTGTCCACCCCACTCCAGTTTCTCCCGCATGGTGCCCATCAGCCCATCCTTCATGTCTGTGGGCAGGCCCACTAGGGCCAGGGGCTGGTGGGGGGGGCTTTGGTTTTGTGCCCAAGCTTCTCAGCCCTCAGGGGAGAGCTTTGACAAGCTCTGCAGGGTGCCCACCCTGTCTCCAAGTGCTTTTGTCAGAGTTGGGGAAGGGACTCCCTGCACGGAGCCAAGAATCCCTGGTGGTGACTTATGAGCTAGGCTTGCCCAAGGACTCACTGATATATGTTTTCTTTGAGAGAGAAGAAAGAGGGAGGGAAAGAGATAGAGCAAACAGGCAGAGAGTGAGATGGAGAGAGAAAGGGATGAGAGGCAGGGAGAGACAGAGACAGACACGGACAGACATTCACCTGGGGGGCAGGAGATTGGGCGTCTGGGTGTGCTGGGTAACTCCTTTTCTGGAGCTCTTCTTTATCCCCTATTTAATGAGAGAGTCAGAGTAGACCCCATTTCTTTCCGTGTCTTTGGCCACAATCATTGTTTCCTTTTGTGACTTATGAGGAGCTTAGATGGACCTGCTGAGCTTCCCATTCAGAGTGGGAAGGGGCATGGCTTAGTGGCTGTATCAGTCAGGAGAGGCTCAGTTATGCTGCGATAACAAGCAGCCCTATGTTCTTAGTGGCTTAACCCAACAAAAGCATATTTCTTGCTAGTGCTACGTGTCCAGTGTGGGTTGGCAGGGTCTCTGTTCATCAAAGTCACTCTAGGCTAAGGTGCCTTCATCTGATATGTGCTTCCATCATTGCTGCAGCCGTGGGAAGAGGCCACTATGACCTGCACATTGCTCCTGCCTAGATACCTCACTCTTCCCTTCCACTCACATTTCATTGGCCAAAACAAGCCAGATGTCCATGCCTAAATTCAAAGGGGAAGTTAGGGGCGGGGAAGTTGTGCACGGAAGATGAAAAGTGAGAAATAAGCCTGAACTGACTAATCTCTACTAGGGATCAAGGCTGTGGGGTCTAGAATCAGAATATCTGGTTCTAAGCTCTGTTGTTCATGGCTGTGTTCCTTCATCAAGTCACTTTGCCTCTCTGCAACCTAAATGTCTTACCTGTAAAATGAGTACAATAAGAGTACCTTCCTAATAGGAGTGTTGTGTGAGATTCAGTGAAGAAATGTACATGAAATGTGAAAAGTAGAATGTTTGGTACATGCTATGCTGCCAATAATTTGTGTCTGTTATTACTATTGAAGTGCTGGAGGAGAGATGATATAGATGTGATTTTTGAATGAGCCTCTCCTCTTAAGAAAAAGCGCATGTTCCCCTTGCCCCTCCACTCTCTGGGAACCATCTGTAGCTGGCTCTGTTCTGGGAGCTGCAGTCTTGGGCATCAGGAGACTTGCCTCTATGTCAACTTGCTGTGTGACCTTGGAAGAATTACTTCCCCTCTCTGGTTCTCAATTTCCATATCAGTGATTTGAGAAGGATGGATTTCAGAGGGACTTCCAGCTCTTAAACCCAACGATAGTGATGATGATGATGACAATGATGAGGTGATAGCATTGTGCACTTACCAGGTGCATCATTGCCTATACGTTCTCCTGGTCAGTCCTCCCCAAACACCTACAGGTGGGTGCTGTTTTGTAACTATTAGTCTGAGCAAGCAGCACTTGTAGAATGTGATTATAAAGCCCTTTGGTTTTTTTGCCACTGCCCTTTAAATCTACCCTATGCTTCCCCTGCCCCCGAATGACATTAGGGCAATTCTCTTCTCTTTCGGGTCACTCCCAGAAAAAGATCCTTGGTCAGTAATAAATATGCCCAGTGCCGGTGAACTTGCTACTTCATTCAGAGTTAGTTCCACACCTTTGTCAGCTGCTACCTGGCTGCCAGCCGAGTGTGTGTGTGTAGGGGGCTTAGTAGGGTTTTCTCTCTGTTTTCCTGACTTATGCATTTAGGGTTAGGAAGAGGGCAAAGGAGAAGGAGGAACATTCTGGAACACTCTTGGCTGGCACCATGGTGAGGGTGCACAGGCATACTCTGTGTGGAGATCATTCGGGGAAAGGGTCCAAGGATCCCAGAGAGTGGTACAGGTGCCCTTGCATCTGGGCAGAGGGTTTTAGAGGGCGAGTTTCTGAGTGTGAGTGCTGAGAGCCTGCGACTTGGCACTGAACTGCTTTTTGTTGGGAAATGGTCACCTGGCTACTGGAAAAGACAGCCCTTCTGCTCTGTGCCTTCAAGGTGAGTGGGGAGAAGGGCAGAGAGGGGAGAAATTCAAAGCTGCTACTGAAAGCTTCTGTCCTTGATCTATCAACTCATATAAGACAAAGGGCTAAATTGTGGCAGGAGGGGTTTGAGTTAGCCACATGGTGGAGCCTCCCGACCGAGAGAGGGTGGATCACCCTTGGCAGGGAGATTGGCCCTCTTGGGGGGACACAGGGGAGGTAGGTCTCGGCGTGGGCTGGTCTGACACACACATGGATGAAATAACCTCTTGAGGAGGATTCCCGGTTCCTTCTCCTTTCCCAGGAGGGGAGTCTTCTCTTGACTTACTGGCACAGTCCCAGCACTGAGAATTCAAATACAAGGTCAGCCTGACTGTGGGTAAAGAAGATGACACCACTGACCCAGCATCTGCCGGCCACCTGCTTGCACTGGCCCTTGTCAGGTGGGGCTGGGTTTGTCCCAATGCCCTCAGACCCTAGCTGGCCCTGCTCTGCGAGGCAGCTGGCAGGAGTGGGGAGCAGCCCCTCTGCCCATGGAACATGCCGTAAACCAATATCCTCCTGATGAATGTGCCTTTGGTCCTCCGTAATCTCTGCCATCGGGTGCAGGTTGGAAGGCCAGAGCCACACTCAGAGCCACCCAGAGCTCTCGGCCAGCGGCAGGAGTGGCACAGTCTGCTCTTGTGCTCAAATATCCAGCTGGAGGCAGGGGAGCGGGGAGCGGGGAACGTGTACTCTTTCCCCCTTACACACCCTCCCTTTCTCCTCTCCTGCCAGACCTGCAGACAAATGCACGTTTGCTGGACCCGTCAAGACCCCGAGCTTCCAACTCTAACCAGATCCAAGAAATTCAAGCTCCATTAATCAAATACTGTTTCGTACCACTGACAGCTGCATCTCACTCATCATTCCCTCCCTCCCTCCCTCTTTCCCTCCTTTTCTCTCTCTTTTCTTTCCTCTCTTCTTTCCTCAAATACTTAACTGATTGCCTACTAGGTTGTGGGCCCTGTGCAAGTCCTGGGGTTGCCTGGAGACCGTGGGGGTTGGGTGTCAGGCCAGCGCGCCAGGCACTCTGACCCACAGCCCATGGGGCGGGGGCTCCGCCAAGTGCCATGGCCTCTGGGGATGGTGGCGATCAGAGCGGCTGGCTTTGCAGAGGGGCTGCGTTTGAACAAACCTGGGGGGACAGACAGCATGGAAAGCAGAATTGCTTTTCAAATTTAAAAGTGGCATAAGGACATTGCTCAAAGTCTGGAAAGCAGAGGGAAGGAGAGCAATGAACCCAACTGCAGAGGTCAGGAAGGGGCACATCCGGGAGGCAGCCTCTGGTGGCACCTGGGCCCTCCTCACTCTTGTCTGTCTCCTCTTTAACCTTAGGAGGTGGGGCAGCCGTTGAGTTCTGCTAATCACACCTGGCTGGCTGGCTTTCCCCGCACAACGGGTCTGGCCATTGTGTTGGGCGGGTGGGATTTTAGGGGAATGCTGTGCGTGGGAAGGGTCGGGGGACAGGGAACCGCTTGTAGGAGGCCCGGGAGGTGAGAACAGACATTGTGTGGGGCTGAGGGTGGGCAGTGTTCCCTGGGGGCCCCGCTGCCTTCCTCACCTCCACCCCGTGCAGCGCACCTGTGGAGACTCCAGGCCACTCAGATTCCCGCCCCAGTTGGGGCGAGTTGCTCCTGCCCCCGGCTCTGGTGGGGTGTGTGGTTCCCACGTGGGCCTTCTTGCGCTCAGGCTGCCAGCGCTCTGTTCAGCCTACATCAGCATCTAGCTCTTGGGGGAGAAGGTTCTCTTTCCGGATTATTCCGGGTTATTCCTCGTTGGACCTGTTCGGGCCCTGGCTGCTCCTCTCCGCCTTTGGAGGCTGTGCCCTGGCCCATCTTTCTTCCTGTCCAGGGCAGTTTGCCTGGGGCTTACGCACAGGTGCTAGCTGAGGCTGGTTTGCTCTTTGGCGAAGTTTAGCTCCTTCGCTAATTGTCCTGGCGTGGCTTTGGGGCCAATCTCCTCATCAGCCTTTGAGAGGCGGCATCCTCCCTGGAGCCTGCCTGTGTCTGCCCACCCCGTCCCCTGCCTGCTGCTTCCTGCAACTGGCCACCTCCCTCTCGGTCTGCTCTCTAAGTCCCTGCTTTCTGTCTGATGGACAGTTTTACAGGAAAAGGTTTCAATGGGCTGGGGTCTGGCGATCAGTCCTTTTTCCCTTTGTGGGATCCCCTGCCCATGGCCCCAGCTGCTCGCGGCTGATTCATCCCCTATAAATCCCTTTCTTTCTTCTCTATGCCCCTCTCCCTGGCAAGAGGCCTTCTAAAATCCTGCCAAAGCCACTGAGCTCACATAGCTTTAGTAATAGGCTTCCTCCATTAAAATTAAGGAGGACAGTGTCTCAGAGTGGGCTGGGAAGGGACGAAAGCCACATCCTTGGGGGCCGTAGTCCTTAGGTGGGAAGCTCCCTAGGAGGCCCTGTCATGGTTGGCAGCATGGGCTTGGGACGCAGGCTGCCTGGGCTCAAGCCCCAGCTTTGCGTCTTGCCTTGTGTTGACCTTGGGTAAATCATTTAACCTTTCTGAGCCTCCGTGTTCTCACTTGTAAAATGGGGTGTGGGTAGTACCTGTCTTAGAGGGTTGAGAATTAAATGAGATAATCGGTGGGTGCTTAGCTCAGTGCCTGTTCCATGGTGTCATCACTAAGCATGAGCTTTTACTTATACCACTACCGGACCTGGGTGGGACTTCATAAAATGCTTCACCCGAGTATAAGTCGGACCCCCTTTCAGCCATCCCAGTTCTCCAGCTGGACTTCGAACCAGGGCCTCTGGCTGCAAGCCCAGGATTCTTCCCACCACACCGAACGAGGGGTGTGTGCAAACCTTTTCCCTGTCATCATCCAAACGCCAGGTTCTGTTCCGATGTGTGACTCACTCCTGCTCAGGGATTGCGGGGTAACCTCCAGGAGTCCTGCTCCCTGGCACTGGGCACCGGTGATGGCCGGGTTGTAGGGTATGGCCTCGTGCACTTGAGAAAACATCAGCATGCAAGAGAGTGAGGATGATGTGATTACAGGCATAACCTTGAATCTACTCTATTGAAGAAGAAGAAGAAAAAAGAAAAAAAAACCCAAATCACCTGTGTTCTTTAGTATGTGGGCTGCCCTCAGGAACATGCGCTTATTCATTCGACGAACATTACTGCCTGCCTCCCATGTGCCAGTCCCTCACTATTCTAGATACTGGGGACATAACGGTGAATGAAGCAAAGATCCCTGCCCTGTGGTGATTCCATTTTAGTGGAGAAAGACAGACAACAAAAAGATTTAAAAAAGGCTTATTAAGTAAATGCCAGAGTCTATTAGAACTTGATAAAGACTCCAGGAAAAAATTCAGCCCAGTGCGGGTGATTGGGAATTGGGGGGAGTCGAATGAGTTGACATTTTTAAAAAGGGTGGCCAGCCTGGGCCTCCCTGGGAAGGGGTGCATGAGCAGAGACTTGAAGGAGGGGGGTGGTGAGCCAAGTCTGGAGAAGAGCGTTCCAGGCAGAGGGAGCAGCAAGTGCAAAGGTCCTGAGGCAGGGGCCCACCTGGGACATCTGGGAAGAGCGAGGGGGCCAGTGTGACTGAGTGGATGTTGTATTAGGAGATGAGGTCAGAGGTCATGGGGACCAGATCTTGTAGGGTCTGGTAGCCGTGTAAGGATTTGGAGCTTTTACCCTGAGTTTTTTCAACAAATGATATACTGGGAAGATCTTTCCATAATAGCACATAATCATCTCAGTTTTTTCAGCTGTACAATATTCTACTGTATGTATGTACTATGTTTTAATAACTAGTTTTTAAAACTGTATTTAAGTAATATGGACATTTAGGTTGTTTCCAATCTGTTGCTGTTTCTGAAAATTGCTGCAGTGAATAACCTTATACATACACAGTTTTCGTCTGGGCAAGTCTATAGGACAAATTTCTTAAAGTGGAATTGCTAGGTGGAAGAATATGTGTGTGTGTAATTCTTACACATAGTGCTAAGTTGGCCTTCGAAAGGGTTGTCCAACTGACATTCCCAGCCAGCGATGCAGCGATTTGGTTGGGGATGAGGGGAATAATCTACCCTCCACCCCCTTTTATGTACATGTGAGATACTGTCAGGTGCTCATAATTTCTTTTACTCTATGCCTCTCTTGTGGGCTGAGTAGCCTTGTTCCTGTTTCCCAGATGAAGAAACAAGTACTCAGAGGTTAAATAACCTGGCAGCGTTCACACAGCCAGGTAGGTGTACAACTTGGATTCTGACACCCACCGTTTCTCCCCATGTCTTTACAGGGGCAGGAGTCCTGAGGAGCCCTGGCCCCTGCCCCATGCAGCTTGGGGTCCGGGAGCCCTGGGAATAGCCTTGGGAGGGGGTACTTGGAGGTGATCCCCATCTGCTGCTGTGAGAGGCAGGTCCAGCTCTGCCCATTGTGCCTGTGTCCTGGAGACCCTTGCAGGCCAGTGGCAGGGCGGGGAGAGGCCAGCCTGAGGGACTGGCCAACCCTGGCCTGCCCCCTTGTCCCCTCCTACCACCAGCCCCAGTGGTGAGGCCTGGGAGGTGGGGGGCTAGCTAATTCTGCTCTGGGTGGGGAGCAGCCTGCCGCTGTCTGCCGGGTCAGCTCGCTCCAGGGATTGAATTTCAGCATCTCACAGATGAAAATAAATCAGCCTCTTTATTGCCCTGCGTAGCCCTCGGAACCTCTGCAGCCTGGCGTGGGTTTACAGACTTCCTGTAAGTCACTGTTTCTGTAGTAGCCCCAGGGGTTCCATGGCTGCCACAGAAATAGCCTTGGATGAGTTTGGAGCCTGGAGCCACCCAGACAGGACCACGCAGGAGAGGAGAGGCGGCCCACAGCGTGCAGGGGCTCTGAGAGTCAGACAGCGCCTGGTTGAGCATCTTCTCTGAGTTGTATATTTGAGGATTGAGATTCGAGCAGGACTTCAGGGATCACCGGGTTACACTCTCCCAACACACAGAGGAGCAAACTGAGGCCCATCCAAGATCACCCCTTGATATTCTGGCCCCTTGACTCCCAGTCTCCTGCTGTTGCTCCCAGACAACACTTTCTCCAGGTGTGTTTATTATACCGTGGCTGATTAGAGAAATGGGCAGAGTTGGAGAGGTGGGTTTCAGCTGCAGCTGGAGGGAGGGAGGTCTGACATTCAGAAGAACATTCTTGCATTCAGGAGGTATGAGAAAGAGGAACAGGTGGCAGGATTAGATTTTCTAGATTTTCTTGAAGTCCAGAGAATCCTTCCGCCCCATGCACCTGACTAGGTGGGACAAATGACCACAGCTCATGGGTGTGGGAGAACAAGGCAACTGGTACAGGGTTCTGACCAGGCCCTGGCACGTTCTCTGTGCAGAGGGGATTCAGGAGTCTTGCCCCAAACTCCCTTTTCTCCTGCCTCTCTCTTTCTCTGCTCCAGCATTATTAGCACCCACAAGACTCTCCCCCAGGGGTTGGGAGTGTCCTGCCTCAGATGCCAGACCCGCTGGACTGCTCTCCTGCGCTCCTGGCTCCAGGGTGCTGGGCCAGGGCTGGTCAGCCCCAGGGCCACTCGTCTCCCTGTGCTCTGGGCAGCAGCAGCAGAGCTGTCTGTGGGTCGGGGCCAGGAGCGTCTGGCTGCCCAGTCTTTCCATCGTTACAGCTAGTCAATGCCCTGGCGGCTCGTGTGAGACTTGGGCCTTGGGTTGCTTTGACTGCTTTAAAAAGATTGTTAATAGCAAAGTGTTCTTTGATGTGTGTTCTTCTCCTTCTCCAGGGGCAGTGAGATCAGATTTTGATATGAAAGCTCAAAGCTTCTCAGATCTTTCCTTCTTCCCTCCCTGCCTCCCTCCCTCCCTGCCTCCCTCTGTCTGTATATTACTTGAGAACCTTCGAGAAGCAGGTGGGTGCTCCTCGTGTGATGCAGGGGTGGAAAAGGTGCCTTGGCTCCTGTCTCCCATCCAGGCCTGTGCTCCACGGTGTTGTAGCCTCTGTGCATCCGTGAGAGTCACTTCCAGTCTGTCCCTAGATGGACCTATTGGGGAAAGAGGACAGCGACCTACCCCCATTCTCCACCCCTCCCCATGCCCACTCATGCACAAAACCACACGGACCCCCTCTGCATACAGCCACTACTCATGCACGGAACCACATCGACCCCTCTACACACAGACACCTCTCATGCATGGAACCACATGGACCCCTCTGCACAGAGCCACCTCTCATGCATGGAACCACATGGACCCCTCTGCATACAGCCACTACTCATGCACGGAACCACATGGACCCCTCTGCACACAGACACCTCTCATGTGTGGAACCACAAGGACCCCTCTACACACAGATACCTCTCATGCATGGAACCACATGGACCCCTCTGCATACAGCCACTACTCATGCATGGAACCACATGGACCCCTCTGCACAGAGCCACCTCTCATGCATGGAACCACATGGACCCCGATGCACCCAGCCACTACTCATGCATGGAACCACATGGACCCCTCTGCACAGAGCCACCTCTCATGCATGGAACCACATGGACCCCTCTTCACAGAGCCACCTCTCATGCATGGAACCACATGGACC
>CM052439.1:15245683-15310657 GCA_028533085.1 Varecia variegata
TTAATTAGAAAAAAAAGTACATGTTTTACTAACCAAATCTGTGATATTATGGATATTGATGCTTAGAACTAGTTTATGTTAAATAAAGTTTATTTTTAAAGTTTACAGAATAAAATATAGATGATATTCAGATAGGCAAATAAACGTGAAGGTTGTATGCAAATAAAATCTAGGCTAACATTGTTTTGGGTGGGGCAGGGTGAGGAAAGTGGGTGGGCTGGGGCACCTTAACCTTTTCAAGAGCCTGGGGTTTGTTGGGAGTTCTAGAAGACTCTATGGAGATAGGAGGATAATTGTAATAATTTGTCCTAATTGTAGTCTTCCCCAGTTTGGAGCCTGAGGAAGAAATTCTCTCATGCCCTTCCTCTCCCCTCCCCATTCTTAATGGTTTCTTTGAAGTTCGAGACACTAAGCTGCCCCCGCACCCATCTCATCAGTGAAGATAGGACAGTGGCCAAGATACAGGACACTGGGTACCATTTTTGTTTTCCTCCTTATTTTCCTTTTTTACTCTCAAAAAGAGGCAGGCAGAGAGTGATGCTGGCGGGGGTGGGGTGTGTGCTGGGGTGTCTGATTTCCTTGTGCTCAGGGGAAGGTGAAGGAGAAGTAGGTGGTCTTACCTGGCAGGGCTGCCCTGAGCCTGCAGTGCCAAACCTGGCTGTGAAGGTCTGGGTACCGGTGGGGTGGCTGCAGCCCTGGCAAGCCTGTTTCTGCAGAAGCCCTTTGGGGCTGCAAAGTCACCACGGCCCTCTGCAAGGCGATGCCGGTCGCCGGAGCTCCTGCTGTCCTGGTTGCAAAGTCCAGGCCACCTCCAGTCAACTCTGGGAATTGGGTTGGGAGATTAAATTAATATGCAAATAAGTCACAAACAGCATGCAAATAAGAGTGGGGATTGGGTGTCTGGCTACCAGGGACTTCAGCATGCAAATAAGAGTGGGGATTGGGTGTCTGGCTACCAGGGACTTGGGGGTGGTGCAGCTGTATTTTGACTGAACGGTCTGCCTCAGACTTGGGTGGCTGGGGATAAGGGTGGGACATTGCTGACACTGAAAAGTTATTCTCTCTGCCATTCATAGTTGCCACAGAGGGGAACAAGCTGAATCCCAGTAGCCAATCGGAGGCGTCTCAGGTAGCCTGGAGGATCACTGTCCAGGGCCAGGCACCCGCTGGCCTTCCCAAAGTTGGGCCTGACAAAGCGTAAAGGCTGCCGGGCCAGAGTCCAGAGCTTTGCACTGAGGGCTTCACTCTGGGGCTCCTGTTGCCCTCCCAGAGGCCTGGCCAGTGACGCCTCAGTCCCTCTGTTCAGGTCCTGTGCTCACCGCTGGGAAGTCCAGGGGCTTGTGGGTTTTTTCTTTTTCCCTTTCCCAAGCCAAGGAAGTGTCCTGGCTCCCAGACTCTGCCCTGTGGGGGAGGCGGGGGAGAGAGGGGAAAAAAAGATTTCCACCTTATTGTTCAGCAGCCGGAAAATTGTTGTCATCTGTTCTGCCTTCCATTTGCTGAGAATGGAAAAAAAATGTGGAAAATTTGGGGAAATAAATCTCAGTACCCTCCTAGGAACTCTCTCCCTTCCTCTCTGGCTTTGCATCCCTGCCTGTCTGCTCTGGGCTCGGTCTCACTTTGCTCCCAGGTTTTCTCTGTCCGCTTCTCCTCCGGGCACTGAAGCTGCCATGGGTTTGGGACTGGGGCCGCACTGGGCTGTTCTAGGACCTGAGCGGGGTTGTGCCGGGCTGGGCTGCACCCGGCGAGTGTTGAACTGGGGCTGGTGCCTGGCCGGTGCTGGGTCCGGGCTGGTCTGGCCGGGCCCACAGGGAGTGGAGGGCTTGGGATGCCGCTGTGATGTCATTCAAGAATCGCATAGCTGCAGGATGATAAGTGAAGCCCGGGGGACCCAGCTGGCTGGAATTACAGACAGAGTTTTATCCCACTGGCTTCCTACAAGCCAGAGTGAGGCAGAGCGAGCGGAGGGGGAGAGAGGAGGGAGTGGCGTGTGCGCGTGCGCCCGTGTGTGTGTGTGTGTGTGTGTGTGTGTGTGTGTGTGTGCATGGGCAGGCAGGCGGCACTGGCTCCTCCCACCCTGACAGTCCGAGAGAGCCTGAGTAGGACACAGACAGTACTCGGAGCTGCAGCCGTGCAGGCGTTATTGGAAACTTGAGGCACCAGGCTCAAATCAGAGCTGTTTCCCCTCCTCTTTGTCCCTCTCGGTCCGGAGGGTAAGTGTCTGCTGGGCAGCTGCTGTGCCTGTGTGTGTCCGTGTGCGGCTGTCTGCTCCATCTGGGGAGGAGGGCGCTCTGTGCCGGGGGCGGAGGGCCGGGATCTGCCGCGACCCACCCCGGGAGGGTGTGAGGCTGAGCGGGGCTGTGGCCGCTGTGCTGCCTTTGGGCGTGGATGTGCCAGACCTCACTGTCCTCCTCCCGGAGTTGCTTCTGGGACACCTAAGAGCCGCAGCCTTCAGGTCTGAGGGGTAGCTGGGTTGGCAGGGGGCGGTGTGTCTGAGTTGCCCTAAGTCTTTTGGGGTAATGATTTATCTTGGGTGGGAATGGAGTGGGCAGAGGGAGTGTGGTGGAGGCAGGGATAGTCCGAGTGGGACATTGTTTGGGATGCCCCCTTCCCGCTTTCTGTGGCCTGAGCTTTGGGCACCCCCAGGGCCGACCGTTCCCTGCCGGTGGCCCGCAGACTCCCATTCACGGCGTTCTCCCGGCTTTGGCAGGGCTCTCAGCGGTCGACTGTCCCCCGGGCCAGGGAGCTCTGAGCGCCCAGGCGGGCACCCTGGCCTGGCAGAGAAGGACTTCAGCTTGTTGTGGGCTCGGAGCTATTTTTACCATCCCGAGTGTGCCCGTGATATCTGGTGCCCAGATAGGCTGAGGGCAGGGGTGGGGAGCGCCAGGCTCAGGTTCTAGCGCCTGGTGTGGAGCTGCAGGCCAGGCTGGAGTCGGGAGGCTGGCCCTGAGAGTTCACATTCGTCCTGCAGGTGTGGGCTGCGTGTGACCAGGTCTCTCACCTTCCAGGGCCCTCGTCCCTCGGGTCTGAAATAAAGGTCATGATCAGGTTTTCTGCCCTTACCCCTTCTCTTTGGAGGGCATGAGTTCATATAAGATGGTATCTGGGGAAAACGCCATGGCTACTTCCTAAGAAGGGTCAGGGGACACTTCTGTCATCATCACTTGACTGAAGCGCCATATATCATGTTGTCCTGAGGTTCTTGGTCTGCAGCTGTAGTTGGAGAGTCTTCCAACGCCCCCTGCCCCCCACAGGCCCACAGCTATCTTCACCCTGATGTGCTGAACTTGGAGCCAGAGTCAGTTTTGCACCTCCTTGCTGGGTGACCTTGGGTGGTCCCTTGAGCCTGCAGAACTTCACTGTCAGCCTATAAAATGAAAGGTGGGCAGGGGATTAACTGATCCCCTAGGGCCCTTCAGCTCTAAAAGCCCCAAGGCTTTTAAAAAGCTCTCTTGGCTCAGCCCACCTCCTGGGCCCTGAGAGCTCCTAGTTCTGCCCCCAGAGGGCCAGAGCCGCCGGTGGGAGGGGCTCTACCCTTCATTTCAATCCAGGCTGTCTTCTCCATCTTCAAGGCCTTCAGGCTGAAATTCAGACTGAGCTCCATTTGGACATAGGCCTTCCTCTTTTTTTCTTGCCAGAAGAATTAGGGAGGTGGCCAGGAGAAGCCCACCTGGGCACCTTCTCTGGGTCTACAGAGGCGGGTTTGTGGATGACACTGGTCCCTATAGGGGACAGAGTCCCCTGTAAAAAGATTGACAGAAGCCCTGAGAAGAATCTCGTTCTTTTTTGTTCACTCTCTGTAAATGCAAGGGGTTCCCTCTGATGTGTGCTATTAAACAGGAAGAAGACAGGTGTCAATTTTGCCACACCTGGACTCATCTGTCCCCTGCCCACAGGGGTCAGGGCCCTTGTGCTCGTCCGTATTGCATCAGCAGACATCTCCCTACCTGCGCCAATCCCCTGGGCTGCACCGGGCACCTGCCTGCTTTGCCATGTCAGGCTGTGTCCCCTCTGTGTGGTGCCCTTCAGAAGTTCAAGGACTTCTCTTTAACCCTTAATTCTGCAGATCTTCCAAACCCCCTTTAGAAAGTTCAGAGCTCTCTGCGGCCTGGCCAGAACAAAGGGCTGCCATAATCCCCAGCCGGCTGCGGATGGGAGGTTGGCACCGGTGGAGGCCAGGATGTCTCAGGGTCCCCGGTTCTTACTGGAAGCATGGCTGCAGCTCTCCATCGCCCTCTCTGCACACACCCCCTCCTCACGGTCTCCTGCCCAGGCGGATAGGACCGAGCAGTGTGCACTGGGCCGGGCCACTTCTCAGCTCCTCCAGCTGCAGAGGTTCCATTCTGCGTGTCCTGTTTCTCCTGGCTGGAGCCCGGCATTCTCCACGGAAGTCCTGGGTGACAGACAGGGACCCCCCAGAAGCAGCACCCTAATTTTTAGATGAGTGTGTCTTAACTCAGGATCCATAGATGGACTTTGGAGTGTCCATCAACCCCCTGAATTATGTGCAAAATTTGTGTTCGTGCATTCTTTTTTGGAACTTAGTCTAGAATTTCATCAGATAGACCAAAGGGTCTCAGAAAGTCAATGTCTGCTGGACTGTAGTGTGGGTGGGGAGGTCTGTGGGGGACACCATGGACTCTGGCTAAGCCAATTTACAGGAACCTCCACTGTGCCCAGCCCAGGCTACAGAATATGGGGAATACCCTTCTCTCATGTTATTTTGGCTGCAGTACCTCTCTTTCCCTTTCTCTTTGGGAGAAGCTTGGGGTCCACCTAGAACCCCTGATTATTCACTGGGTAGCAGTGGAAGAAAAGTATCTCAGTGACTGACAGGGCTATGTAAAATTTTCTGTGCTACTTAATTTAATGCAAAAGCATTTATGGAATACCTAGTATGTGCCAGGCACTGTACTTTGTTGGCTCATCCTGTACAGCCATCCAGGTTATGCATTGAACCTCAAGAGGCACCATTCATGTATACCATGTTGTGGATGGCACTGTCTGGGAACCAGGCCCTAAGGACAGAGAGAGAGAGAGAGAGAGATAAAGGCCTTTCCTTAAGGAGCTCTTGGCTTAGTGGGGAATAAGCCAAGGACGTGGACATCAAGAATGACCGTTCGGTGGGAGATTGGTGTCACAGTACAGACATTTACAAGGGACAACAGGAACATGGTAAAGGTTTACTTGAGTCTGGGGACAGTAGGAAAGGGGTTAGGTTAAGCAGGCTTCCCAGAGAAATTCAAACTGAGGCTCTCTTGCTAGGGAGATTGAGAATTTCACGGGCAGGGTGAGGAAGGGCATTTCGGGAGAGGGAACGGCATGTGCCAAGGCACAGAGTAGGAAAGAGCATATAAATAGTTGAGTAGGAATAGAGTGGAGGGTGTTTGGGGTACTGAGGACAGTGAAGGTGAGGCATCCAAGGCAGGCAAGGGCCAGACGATAAACGGTCTAGCAAGCCCAACAAGGGGGTTGGGCTTTACTCTGTGGGTGCTGAGAGCTGTTGAGAAATGTCAAGCAGGGAATGGGGAGAGGAGAATACAGAGTGCTTGGACGCGTCAGCCTAGCTCACATGCTTAGCTGCTGAGTGCTGTCCCTCAGCAAAGCTGCAGCTACGCATTCAGATCCTCACCCGACAGGCCTCCAGGTAAGTGGTTGACGCAGGCTGACTTGGCCAATTAGGATGGGGACCATTTTCCTGAGTGCTGGTGTGTCTGGCTGCCGAGGTGGTGGGAGAGGGCACAGTTCCCCTCGTCTCCTCTTCAAAGCCACATCCCATGTGGCCTGCCCTGGTCCCTGCCCCAGCCCCTGGTCTCCTGCCTCCCTCCAAGCTGGGGTAGGGTCTGGGGCTAAAGGGCTAACAGGTCCAGAACTTGCTCTCCTGATGGCCTCTTGGCCAGGCCTCACTTCTGTCCGAGCTCACCTACTGCTGGGACAGACATGGCCTCAGATTCCCCACTCCTCCTTTTAAGGAGTTCTGCCCAGGCTGCCCCCAAACCGCCGGTGTCCAGGGTGGGCACGGTGCCTCTTCCTATTGGCACGGCATTGATTTTCCTCCACATTGGTTGGTCATCGCTGCTCTGGGTAATGTATTTTAATGAATTGTTATTTGCTGGACGTGGACCCAAAGGACTTTTTATCATGAAGGGTCCCATCCTGAAAACCTTAATAAATCATTCACTCTTCAAAACAGAGCTGCCGGTTGGACAGGGTCTCTCACTGAGTCATTGCCAATGAAGGAGACTTCTTTTGTATGGTCCATGCGGCTGGCACCTTTTATTCTGCATGGTTGGGCCGTCTGTCCTGACATCTAACCAGGAAAATCTCCCCGCTTCACATCAGGATGAGAAGTGGGGGTCCCTGACTTCAGAGCTTCTCAGGTGCTGTCCACCCGTGGGTGCCACCACGCCTGGAGAGCCGGCGAAAATGCCGATTCACGGCTCCACCCAGGCCTCCAAGTGAAATCTTTGGGGGCAGGGCCCTGGGATCTACATTTTTAACAACACCAGAGGAGGTTCTTCTGGACATCAAAGTTAGGAAATAGCAGCCCCGAAGCCTTATATCTTTAGCATGCCCTGTTTATTTCTGTTGTTCTTTTTTAAGTGTATTGACGATGTGTCTCTCTTCCCTCCTGCGTCCTGGCCTCTGCTGTTCTTCCAGTGCCACGCGCACCTCTGTGCTATTTACTGGGGGGGCTGGGTGCCTCAGGGAGCGGATCCACATCCAAGTCAGCTGGGGATTTTCCTCAGAGCTTTCCAGAAGCATGACTCGCACATCTGGATTACGGCCACCGTGGAATAAGGGCCCCTCGGTGCGATCGGGGCGGCGTCAGGGGTGGAGTCTGGGGCTTCCCGCAGCCGCTGAGAAGAGCGGGGAGATGCGCAGAGCAAGCAAGCGGGGCCTTGAAGAGACGGTGGGCTCTGCAGCTTCCCTAGAGACGTGGGCAGGGCGCTGGGCTGCCCAGAGGAAGAAAGGAGGGAGATGGCGCGCGAGAGAGGATGTCCAGGCTGGCCCGGGCGTGGGGCCTGGGAGCTCTGCACCTGGGGCTGCCTGCAGCTTGTGTTTCTGCTGCATGCAGTCTGTCCTTCTACTCCGTTGTCACTCCTGCCAGTCCCCGAGGTCCCCAGCCGTGCAGACCCCTCCCTCCATCCCATGCCCCTTCCCACTGGCTGTTCAACTTCCATTGTCTGAGTTGAAGGCTGCTGGGACTTCGACGAGATGGCTCTGGTGGCCCCTCAGCTTACGAGCCATAAAGCGACCTCTCCCAGCCCCCTTTAAGTCCCCTCTCCACCCTCCCCCCTCATTTCACTCCTTGTCCGCTCTGCCCACCTCTCTCTTTTGCCCTTCCTGCCTTGATAGATTGAAACCAACATCGTGTTCCGGCTTCTTGTGGTCCCGGTAAATAGCTCTTAATGTGGCTGTGGTGGACGGGGAGAAGGACATGAGTGTGTACCGGTGTGGGGGCTGGGGGCACGTGCCTGCATCTCTGATGGGAGGAGGAGGGGAGCGCGCCCCACAGGCACGCCCCTACGCTAGGGTTTCAGCAGAGCTCCCACGAGGGGCTGGATGGGCCTGGGCCAGGCCTGGGTGTCCTCCGAGTCTCCTTTGACACAAAGAGGCAGACAGCTCAGCAGGGTGCAGATGGCTTGGCCTTGACAGTCCACAGGGCCAGCACGGCAGTCAGGAGCAACTGGCTCCTTTGAGGGCAACAGGAGACATTTCCACTTGTAGTTAGCAAACAGGATTTAATTAACCAATTTATACCTCTTCGATTTTCTAACTGAGCCTTAGTGGCTTGGCTATTATTGTTCCTGATGTTGCTGCAAACGGTGGCCCATGTGGGGATCGATTACATGGCAGAATAAGCTTAATATTGACATTTTCAAAATCGATGGGGAGTGGGGCCTGGCCACAGGGGCAAGGAAGGGCCAGGATATCAGGTAGTGGAGTCTCCCCCCTGCCTTGGGGACGCTTCCATAGCTCTCAGGCTGAAAGCTCTTCTGTGAACCACGGGTGAGTCAGGAGGGCAGCCAGGCCTGGACCTACATCTGAGCAGCCTTTGGGGGTCCAGGCGCAGGGCCAGGTTGGTGGAGATTCAGACAGTTCTCAGCCAAAACCCCTTTCCAGTTCGGACCAGCACCCAGCCCCAAGAGCTCCGGTCCTCTGCAGCCCCCTGGCCCTGTGTCACTCCAAGCTGCCGGCTGAGGTCCCGAAGCCTCAGGAAAAATTAGGGGCAGAGGGGTGGTTCTGGAGAGTTCAGTGAATGGGCAGAGCACCCAGTGTGTGTGTGTGTGTGTGTGTGTGTGTGTGCGTGCATGCGCGTGTGTAGGGGGATGCATGTACCTGGTGGGGCATCATCTCTATGCTAGCTCTTGGTGACGTAACTTGGCTGCCTGTGGTTCATGTGTGTGTTGATCAGGATATTCGTGTTTTGTGGTTGTCTGAGCACTTGTTTCTGGCGATGGGCTTCTGTATGAGTGTTTATTTTTAGTGGCTGCCACTTCTGGCCTTAGGGCTGATCTTTGGGCATGGTAGGAACATTTGTATTTTCTGAAATACTTGTGGCTTTAAGTTTAAGTATTTATTTTGGGGTATTCCTGCCTTTTATGTGTTTATTCAACTCTGTGTGTATGTGTGTGTGATATGAGAGAAATTCAGCGTGATAAAAATTGCATAGTCTTTGAAGTAAATTAGTTCTGATTTCAAATCCCGGCTTTACCAGGTACTATGTGTTTATAAGTAAATAGTTCCCCTCTCAGAGCCTCAATTTATCCATCTTTATAATAGGTAGAATCCTGTCCGACTCACAGGGTTAGAAATCACGTGTGTGTAAGGTGCGGGGCACGCAGGAGGTGCTTGCTGCGTGTTGGCTACTGTCGTCACTGTGTGCATGGACATACCCACGCCTGTGCTTCCTGACCGTGGTTCTTGGCGTGTGTGGCCACTCAGCGAGTGCACATGCCTGGGTGTTTCTGATTTGGGTCGGCGTGCGTGTCTGACCGTCTTTGTGTCTGGCCCTGCGTGTGACTGCTGGTGTCTGGACTGGAGCTGGTGCAGTCTTTGGGAGGGGGCTTTTTCCCTTGCCAGCTGAGGACCTGGATTGGAGAGAAGGGAGGGAGGCATGTGTGCATGCGTGTGCCGGGGCTGGAGGCTGGGCTGCTGACTGCACAGGGTGTGAGGTCACTGAGTTCCTCTGGGCGGGGGAAGTTCTTCGCTCCTGAGTCAGCCCTTTGGCCCCGAGCCACCCAGCGCTCACTTTTTCCTTTCAGAGAAAGTGCAGCTTAAGGGGGTCCCCAGAGCTGTCTGCAGATAAAAGGACACCTCTCCCTGACGAAGACCTCTTGCTTTTGTGTTTTTGATCCCTAAGATCCTTCCCCACCGCCCTCGTCCATGAACCCCCTGCATTAGTACCCAGTGGGGTCCCCCGGCGTAGGGACTGCTGGTTTGCTGAACCCTGCCGTGGCCCAGCACTTCAGGGGTCCTCGGGCTGGCTGGGAGCAGCAGGGCTCTGGAAACCCCTCTCTGCAGGCCTGCTGCCATCCCACCTGACTTACCTGCCTGACCAGGGCCCCTTCCTGGGAGGCTTGGGTGGCATGGGCAGGGCCCATGAGGAGTGGGCAGTGCTGAGGGAGGGACTGGGAGAGGCCTCTGGAAATGTGGCAGTGGGTGGGATGAATGGCATTGTATGTCTGAACAGTTCTAGAAAATTCTTTGTGTTGAACCAGACAGACTCAGCTGTGGAGGCAGGAGAGCAAGTTTGTCTTAGAGAGTCTTAGCCCTGCCTCAGCCTTCCCCCACCTACCTTGGGCATGGTGGACCTCTCATGGCACCTTCCCCCAACTTCTCTGTGCAGAGGCTGTTCCCAGGGAGGGTGGATCTCCACGCTTACACCTCCCTGTGCATGCAGGGCAATGGCTACCTCCCCTGGTGTTCTGCTCCTAACCCAGGGTGGGAAGTCCAGGAATTGGAGCAGGGGTGAAACTTTCTGTGCTGGGGTGGCAGCGGGGACCTAGGATGCTTTGGAAGTCATCATTCAGGAATTAATTATACTCACGATGGCGATGGTTATGGCTCCTAGCTGTTGACCTGTCACCATGTGCCAGGCTCTGATCTCAGCACACATCATGGGTCAACCCTTTTAAACTCAAAGTGTTGTGTGTTTAATGAATATTGGCAATTTCATATAGTTCAACCAGATTCTGTTATTTTCCACATTTTACAGATGAGGAAACTGAGGCCCAGAGAGTAATCCATGCCTCTGTGGTCAGGGAGGGAGATGCTGGATCTAGGCGTGCACTGCTCGGTGTTGGGTCCACTGCCTACCTCTGAAGCCAGGTGTGGGTGAGGGTCCTTTGGTCCTTGTCCCTCTCCCCCACCTCTAGGTGGTGAGAGGAGGTTTTAGGATCCAGGAATGGGAGCTCTTAGCTCCTTCCCTTGGGAGCATAGATGATGTCCCTGCTTCCCACTGATGTCTGCTGTCTCTTGTCTCCCCTTTGGCTCTGCCCTTGCAGAGGTGGTGGGACACACCCAGGGGCCGCTGGACGGAAGCCTATATGCCAAGGTGAAGAAGAAGGACTCCCTGCACGGCAGCACTGGGGCTGTCAATGCCACACGTCCTGTCCTGTCGGCCACCCCCAACCACGTGGAGCACACACTCTCTGTGAGCAGTGACTCGGGCAACTCCACAGCCTCCACCAAGACAGACAAGACCGATGAGCCTGTCCCTGGGGCCTCCAGCATCCCTGCTGCCCTGAGTCCTGAGGAGAAGCAGGAGCTGGATCGCCTGTTGAGTGGCTTTGGCTTGGAGCGAGAGAAGCAAGGCACCATGTACCACCCCCAGCACCTCAGGGCCCGCCCGGCGGGGGGCCCGGCTGTGCCCTCCTCGGCCCGCCATGTTGTCCCAGCCCAGGTTCACGTCAATGGCAGGGCCCTGGCATCTGAGAGGGAGACAGACATCCTGGATGATGAGCTGCCCAACCAGGATGGGCACAGCGTGGGCAGCATGGGCACGCTGTCCTCCCTGGACGGGGTCACCAACACCAGTGAGGCGGGCTACCCAGAGGCCCTGTCCCCACTGCCCAATGGTCTGGACAAGCCCTACCCCATGGAGCCTATGGTCAATGGCGGGGGCTACCCCTACGAGCCTGCCAGCCGGGCAGTGCCTGCCCACGTCAGCCACACGGCCCCCATGCGGCCCTCCTACTCTGCACAGGAGGGTTTAGCTGGCTACCATCGGGAGGGGCCCCACCCAGCCTGGACACAGCCAATGACCACCTCCCACGGTGGTCATGACCCCAGCGGTATGTTCCGCTCTCAGTCCTTTTCGGAAGTTGAGCCTCAG
The DNA here is from genome assembly GCA_028533085.1 of Varecia variegata. Lineage (NCBI taxonomy): Eukaryota > Metazoa > Chordata > Mammalia > Primates > Lemuridae > Varecia > Varecia variegata. The sequence goes on from CM052439.1 coordinate 15,257,022, forward strand.
CTGCCCCCAGCTCCAGCCCGTGGGGGAAGCAGCCGGGAGGCTGTGCAGAGGGGGCTGAATTCATGGCAGCAGCAGCAGCAGCAGCAGCAGCAGCCTCGCCCACCTCCTCGCCAGCAGGAACGAGCCCCCTTGGAGAGTCTTGTGACCAGCAGGCCCAGCCCCCAGCCATTGGCAGAGACCCCCATCCCCGGGCTCCCGGAGTTCCCAAGGGCAGCCTCCCAGCAGGAGATCGAGCAGTCCATAGAAGCACTCAACATGCTGATGCTGGATCTGGAGCCGGCTTCGGCCGCTGCCCCCCTGCACAAGTCCCAGAGTGTCCCAGGGGCCTGGCCAGGGGCTTCCCCACTCTCTTCCCAGCCCCTCTCCGGCTCCTCCCGCCAGTCCCATCCACTAACCCAGTCCAGATCTGGCTATATCCCCAGTGGGCATTCCTTGGGAACTCCTGAGTCGGCCCCACAGGCCTCCCTGGAGCCTGTCCCTCTGGGCAGGTCTTACTCACCTTACGATTACCAGCCATGTCCAGCTGGGCCCAGCCAGGGTTTCCGTCCGAAGAGCCCAGCCTCCTCCTCCTTGCCCGCCTTCCTTCCAAACACCCACACCCCTCCAGGGCCTCAGCAGCCCCCAGCCTCACTCCCTGGCCTCACTGCTCAGCCACAGCTCCCACCAAAGGAAGCAACTTCAGACCCCTCCCGAACTCCAGAGGAGGAGCCATTGAATCTGGAAGGGCTGGTGGCCCACAGGGTAGCAGGTAAGAGCTTCAGGGACCATCAGTCCTGGGGATTCCCTCCCAACCCCTTGTTTTGTCTTGCTGGGGGGAAGTGCAGGCACAGCTATGAGCCCTCAGCAGGTGTGGCTTTGGCCTGGGGAAGAGGCAATCAGGACCCCATGTGCCATCCATCTCTTACTGTATTCATTGTCTATTAAGGCACCACGAAGCCAGGCACTGAAATTCAAAGCTCAGTGTCTATCAATTTCTGCCCTCAAGGAGTTTACAGTCTAGTGAGGGGATGGGTACCCAGAGAGATAATTCTGACAGAGTGCAATGTGTGCTACGACAAAGGTAGGGACCCAAGACATCAGAGCCTGGGAAAGCAAAGCTTACCACCTGGGGCAATTAGGGAAGGCTTCCTCGAGGGGGTGACTTTGGTGCTGGTGTTACATTTTCTAGACAGAGAGGAAACTCTGTTACTGTCTGCTGTGCTGTCTATCTTCAGACTTCATTTCCTTGGGGGAGGCGTGGAGAAGACTGGGGGGCGGCCTTTGTACACTCAGACTCCCTCTTGTGCTCTCCCAGAGGCCATAATGAAGATTGGGCTCTATCTGGGGGTTCAACCTGGTGGGGCCTTTTAGGATATTGTCTTTGAGGGGAGGCCAGGGTCCTTGGTTGGCTTTCCTGTTAGTGCTTGCTCAGGACCAGCTGTGTATGGGGAGCAGGTGCTAAGAGATGAAGCTCCTTGTCCTATCAGTGAATGGGCTTATCTTTCTGGAGAGAGGAGGGAGAGGGGACAACCACAAGAACTTATTAGAAGGGACAGCTGTGGGGCTCCCTTCCTTCTCACTGGCCTAAGCCTTTGAGCACTCCAGAGTTGGCAAAACTGGGTGGGAAATCCTGTGGCTTGATTTTATTGTGGAGGTGAAGCCCAGGCAGGGATGGACCAGAGGCTGTGGGGTTAGGTGGGCCTGTGCCCAGCTACTCAGCTGACAGGGTGGTGGGAGCTCAGTGGGGAAAAGAGGAGCCTGGGCAGCTGACTCTGTCCTCCACCCTTTGTCCTAAATTTAGGGGAAGCTGAATCACCATGCCAGCTGCAGGGAGGGAGGGAGACACTCTCTCTGGGGATGGGCTGTGGGTTTGGGGAAGCAGCTCAGGGAAGGCCAGCTGGCTCAGGACCTGGGTGTGGGGACATAGGCACCCTGCTCTTGTACTTCAGAGCAGAGCGGAGTCCCCAGTTCCACTATTGGTATTGACATTGGCCATAATGGGAGTGTTTACACCACGGAAATTGGCCACCAGGGCTTCTCCTCCCTGGGCCAGCTGGTCTAGCAGTACATCATTGCTTTTACCTGGGCATCAAAACGTAGGCTGAGCCACTCTGTAACCCTAGGGGTGAAATGCACCATGGAGTGGTCCAGATGGAGCTTCAACTGCTTTCTCCCACACCTGAGCTCCTGCGATAAGGACACTCCCTGGTTGCTCTGTCAGCAGAGATCCTTTTCCTTTTGGTTTCATTGAGGGGAGAGGAATAAGGCTACCCAAATTCCCTAGGAATTTAATTCTCCTACCATTATTTTACAGAATTGGGGTGGTGCCCTGAAGACTAGTGACAGTCTTCTGTAACGATGGGCAGGATCTGGGAGACTCCTCCCTGGGGAGCAGAATGAGTTTCCCCTCCTTCCTCTCCCTGCTGGAATCCTGTATAGCTCTCCTGGAGCTTACTCAAGAGGAAGGCACAGCCCTAACGGCCCTGAGAGAATTCCCATCTTGTAGTGGATCTCCCTTCAGCCCTTTCTCTTCTGCCAGCTTCTGAGGTTTTGACTGTCAACTTCCATATCCTGCAGCCTCTCTGGCTTTGGCTGCCATGAAGTCATAGGGAGGGAAGGATACTGTTGGCACAGGATCTGTATTCCCTAGCCCTGTTACCCATCCCCTCCACCAACTGTGAGTGACTCAGTCAGGAGACAGGATGAGATTGTATAGAGGGGGCAGTTATATTTGGTTCCCAGGGCTATGAAGTGCCTCTTTGGTCCAGGCTCTGTCATGAACAGAATTTCTTATATCAGCAGGTCCTGCTTATATACTTCCTTAGTAGCTCTTCAGGGTCTGCCTGCGGTGCTTGTGTAGATAAAGGCATAAAGGCAGGATCAATGTGTAGAACAGTCTGGGAGCCAGGGAGGATAGAAGTCCAGTACCACCTCTTTCTGCTCATTTTGCATTCTGCTACAATAAGCTGGAACGTAAGCTTTGACATGAGTAACATGGGAAGCTCAGATCGGAGGGAGAACCTCTTCATGGCCATGAAATTGATCTGGTTTCTCCTGGCGTTTCTCCCTCAGATCTGCCCTTTCTTCCTTGGCTGTTCTCCATACCTCAGTACTGTGTCCCTGGTTCATTTCACTTTGATCTAACCACCCCTCATGTCTGATTTCAGCATAAATCTTAGAGAATGTAGGGACAATTTTCTTAACTTGATAAAGGGCAGGTACCAGAAACCTATAGCACGGATCATACTCTCTTGTGAAATACAGGAAGCATTCCTGTTATAGGCAGGGACAAATAAGGATGTCTCTTATCACCACTGTCATTTAACATTGTATTGGATGTCCTAGCCAATGCAATAAGATAAGAAAAAGAAACAAGAGTCAGAGTTGGAGAGTCTGATCAAGTTATCTTATGTTCCAGATTCTGTGACTGGACTGATTTCAGATGTCTCTAGAGGTGGAGATTTCAATGCATGTTGGAAATCAGATATGGATCTTATCGTTAAGAAGTCTAGAATTTAGTATAGGAGAAAAGAACTAGAACATTAAAATGAAGTTGTTTGTAATAAGAGAGGTATGGAGAAAGTTCTGTGGGAGAGAAGTGAAGAAAACACTATGAGTTAGAGAGATTGGGGAGGCTGTTTTGAGTGTGGGTTTTAAACTAAGCCTCGGACGATGGACAGAATTTTGAACATGGTGGGGTCACCAGACAGAGAGGGTTCAGAGTGAAGACAGGAGAGCATAGGAAATGTTTGAAATTGTTTTGATAAGGAGATATGGGAATAAAAATTTTAAAAATAAATACAAAAAGGAAATGTTTAAAGAATAGTGAGTAGATTGAGAGCATATAGGTTGTGTAAGGGAGAGTCAGGAAAGGTAGCCTGGGGTCTGACTCAGGGGGGTCTTAAATACCAGACTAAGGAGCTTGAATTTTACCCAGCAGCAAGGCAGGAAGCCCTCAGTGTGGGTTAGTCAGCGGAATATTCCATGATCAGAGATGTAGTTTAGGAAGACGTGTCTGGTGGGCCTGGGCAGGAAGGTTGCTAAATGGGAGAGACTTAGAGCCAGGAGATGCTAGGAGCTTATTAGACAGGCTAAGTGATGGGGGGCTGGATTAGGGTACTGTCCATGGGAATGACAAAGAGATGATGCTGTGGAAACTGTAGGAGTAGACCCAGTGTGCTTATGTGTTGATTGGCTGTAGTGGGTGAGGGAGAGGGAGACGTGGAAAATGAATAGAAACAGAGTGGTGGTTCTGTTAACAAGCGGGGTGTTGGAGGAGTTGCTTGTTTGGTGAAAGATGCAGCACCGGTGTTAGGTATGTTGAGTTTGTGGAGGCAGTGGAACCTCTAGGAAGAGATAGATGGGAAAGATGGTTGAACATCTGGAATTGGAGTTTGATGATTTTGGGATCATTCTCACAAAGGGGAAGGTTAAAGCTTGGGGTGTGGTTGAGATCTCAACGTCAGAGGGCATGGAGAGAAAAGAACTGAGGATGGAACAGTCATGAGGGGAAGTGTAGGCTGCAAAGGGGAGTGACAGTGAATGGTCAGGTGGTGGCAGGACACCAGGACAGTGTGTCATTGCAGAAGTAAAGACGGTAAAGGGTTTCAAAGGGGAGGGGCAGGGGGTTAGCAATGTCTGTCTGGAGGGAGCATGAGGAGGAGGACTGAGGAAAATTCACGGGCTTGCCAATTAGGTGGCCCCTTGGAAAATCATCAAAGGCATATTTTCAGTGTGTGGTGGTGACAGAAACCAGACCGTGGGAGATTGAGGATGAGTGGAGAGGGAATGCAGACAGCAAGCTAACTACTCTTTTGAGTGGTTCTGTGATAAAAGTGGAGAGAATGGTTGTTAACGAGGTTAACAAGGGATTGGGAACTACTTGTTTTGTAAATATAGTAATCATGAGGCGTTTTTAGGTAGAGGAGAAGGAGGGGGGAGGTTGAATATGGGGGGAGGAAGGAGAAGAGAAAGATAGAAGAGAAAGAAAGAAATTGATGAAGGGGAGGTACCAGAAACCTAGAGCGCACGTCACACTTGCCTGTGAAACATCGGAAGCATTCCTGTTACAGCCAGGCACAAAACAAGGACAAGAATAAGGTCTCTAAGGAAATAAGAAGGTATAGGCTTTGGAGCCCAGGGGGATGATTTAGGCTCAACCAGGAATGTGATACCTTTTCATGAAATAAGAATAAAGGATAAATAAAGATATGAGGAAATATTGGTGTCAAGCTTTGGGAGTTTGAATTGAGAACCCATTTTTTTTACATTTCATTATGGAAATAGGAGATGAGTTTCGGGCTCACTCAATCATTCGTTCAATACAAGCTTCTAATCTATGCTACTTGCTAGTCTAGGTTTTGGGAAAACAGTGGCAGACAAAACAGTTAAAAGTTCTTGCCCTTATGGCAGAGATGGACACTAAACAAATAAGCAAATACATATGTGACTTGTCAGGTGGGTGGTAAGTGTCATTGAGAGGAAACAGTGAGGGGTGGGGCGGGTGGCTGCACTTTACATAGGATGGTCAAGAAAGGCTTCACTGGGCAGTGAGGGGATGCGCCATAGGGAGCAGCAAGTGCAAAGGCCCTGAGGCAGGAGTGTGCCTGGCGTGGCAGAAGCAGAGTGATCGAGGGGAACATAGCGGGGCATGGAATGGGGGCAGCTCACAGAGGGTCTTGCAGGGGGTCATTAGAACTATGGATTTTACTCTGTGTGGCATGAGAAGCCTTAAGAAGGATTTGGGCCCAAGAGTGGCATCATCTGACTTGTTCTAAAACAAGTCAGGCCAGGATGGCAGGCAGGGGACCAGTGAGGAGGCTGTTGCTGTTGATCTGGGTGGGGGCCGTGGAGGTGGGGAGAGGTGCTCAGATTGTAGACAGATCTTGGAGGTGGAGCCAGCAAGATTTATGGATAGACTAGATGTGGAATGTGAGAAAGAGAAAATGCTCAGGTTTGGGGCCTGAGCAACTGAGGAATGGAGTTGCCCTTTGTTGAGATGGGTGACGGCTGGGAAGTTTTTGCACACGCTAGGTCTGGGATGCCCACGAAACACCTGAGATGGCTGGATACTGAGCCAGCAGTGTAAGGGGAAAGGTTGGAGCTTAGAAATGTGGGAGTTATCAGCATATGTGTGCCACGTAAAGCATGGCGCTGGCCGATCCCACCCAGGGGTGAGGCTAGGTGAGGAGAGGGCCCAAGTACTAGGTCCTGGAGCCTCCTACGTTTCGAGATTGCAGACAGAAGGAGAAACCAGCAAAGGAACTGGCGTGGAGCAGCTTCTGAAGGAGAGGAAAGGTGAAAGGCCATGAGCCCTGGGAGCCAGGGCAGGGGCAGTGTTGGCAACTCGTGGGCCCCTGTGGTGTCAGCAGGGGTCCAGAGGATGGCACAGCAGTCCTCGGGTGCAACCCGGCAGGCTTATCTAGAGGACTTTCTGATGACGCCTAGTGGCTTTGTGCGGGAGCAGAAAAGCACGAGGGGCTCCCCAGGAAAGAGGACCACTTGGGGTGGAGGGCTGAGGACTGGGGGGCCAGGATGCTAGGGAATGTGACCCTGGGATGCAGGCTGGGAGGGTCACCTGGGGCCAGGCAGAGGAGGGGACGCCAGGGCTGGAGGGGCAGCCAGTGAGGGGCAGGCGAAGGGGGCAGGGGCCTGAAGTTGCCTGGCCCCAGGCTGGCACCTCTTCCTCCACCCTGGGGCTAGAAAAGAGAGGGACAAGCCACCCTGCTGGCCTGCCCTTTGGAGAAGCAGGACCCTGGATCCCCCCTCTCCACCCCCTCCCCCCACCAGTGTGTGGCCAGATTTCAGACTCAGACCACCAACTCATCTGGATCTTCTCTTTGTTTTTGTCTTGTTTCGTCTTGTTTAATGCCTCGTCCCCTTCGTTCCCTGTGTTACCCGTGTGCGTCTGTCCCCTGTGCCATTGGTGGGGTGCCTCCCTTGCCTGGTGTTGTCCCTTCCTGCCTGCCTCCCACGCCCTGCCGGCTCTCCTGGGGTGGGGTGTGCAGCCTACAATGCCAAACTGCAGGGCCTCTGGCACAGCAGCAGCTTCCAGCCCTCTCCTCTCCACCGGGCTTCCTCCCTCTCTGGTGGGTTGCTCTCCTCCCCTCTCCCTGTCGAGCTCCTCCACCTGCTTTTGAGCTCGGTTTCTCTCTCTTCGTCTCCTTCCTCCTGTGCTATTCCTTCCAGACCTTTGCCACCGTCTTCTCTGCTCACTTTGCCATTGCTCTGTTTGTCTTTGCCTTTTCCTCTCCCTCTTCTGCTGTTCTCTTCTTTCCATCTCTTTCTCCTTCTCCTCCCCCCTTTCTCACCACACCCCCTTCTCTCTCTGCACCCCCTTCTCCCTCCTCCCTCTCTCCAAAGCCTCTCTGCCTCCTTCCTGCATGAGCCAGAGCTCCACTTCTGCATGGACACAGGCCTCGTGCTAGCCTTGGCCTCGCCTGCTGGGAACAGGGTCTGGAATAACTGGTCCAGCCTTCAGGGTCCCCCATGGAGATGCAGGCCTTGCAGTGAGGGTGCTCAGTGAGGGCTCTGGACAGCCCAGCACTCCAGCCACCCTGGCCAGATGGCCTGGGGTGCAGGGCCAGGTCTCAGCAGGGCCACAGGGCACAAGACAGTGGCATGGTGCCCCAGGCCCTGCCGTGCTGTCTACCCTTGAGCGTGGTGCACCCTGGGGACAGTGTACCACCTCTGACCCCACCCCTAATCTCTGCTCCTAGGACCCATGGCAGAGAGTCAAAATCCCTGGGTTTTGGTCCTGGACCTGCCTGTGACCACCTCTGTGACCTTGGACAAGTCCCTTAACTAGAGCTCAATTTCCCCATTTGAAAAAATGGACAGATGATAGCTCTGTCTTTTGTTTGACATGGTTTGACATGTCCCGGACACAATGGAAGCTTCAGGGTCATGTTACTTTGAGGATGATGTTGTCCACTAACGTCTACCTTCTGCCTCTTGGTCATGCAGGCCCACAGGCTTTGAGCCCTGGGAGGGAATCGCCCCATCCTTTCTCTGCTCCTCTGAACCTGGAGGCTGGGTCAGGGAGGAGAAAGACGGCGGCTCAGGCTTGCCCGGCACCATGGCCTTGAGCAGCTCCAGCTGCTCCGGCAAAGGCTTAGGGTGATGGGAACGGTCGACGCACAGTGGCAACATGTGGTACCTCCGCAGACCCTCCTCCCAGTCCGTGGATAATCGGGAGAGGCTCCAGCAGATGCCCCTTCCCCTCTCTTCCTCTTCCGCCCTTTCCTCGGCCCAGTGGTGGGGAGTGCAGTGTTCAGAGGGGTCTGGGGGTTCAGGGTAGGTTCTGGGGTGATGGGTGTGCCCGGAGGGGAGCTGGCATGGCTTGCTGTAGGGCTGCTAGTGTGATCGCCCTGTGGCTTTCTGGTGCCCTGGCCCAGCAGGTGGCTTCCTGGATGCCCTCGCTTCTGGAGCCCCAGGCATGCCGTCGTCGGACACCCAGCCCCGCCACCTGGAGCTGAGGAATCCAGTCTTTTGGAAATCGGAAGGCTGGAAAGAAGAGTTGGGTCTGTGGGGGTAGCAGTGGCTAGTCTGGGGGGTCTAGGGGAGGCGCGTGATGAAGACTGACACCAGGGTATTTGTCCCCATGATCCAGGGGCGGAGGGCAGCAGTGCTCTGCCAAAGCGCTCGTACTGATCTGCGTTAGGACTATAGCTCCCAGAATCGCAGGGTGGGCGTGCGTGCGTGCGTGCGTGCGTGCGTGCGTGCGTGCGTTGGATGAAGGGGATGAATTGCCTCAGGTTTGCTCATGCCAGGCGAGCCTTGGAGAGAGCTGTCACAACAGCACAGCACCATCCTGGGCTCAGCGCGAGGACTCCCTGGGGAGTGAGGCTGCTCTGGTGCCCTGCTCCCCAGGTCTGGGGCCCGTCCTTATGGGGTGGTGGGGAAGGCCCAGTGCTGGCCCTGTGTGAAGCAGCCCTTAGAGGATGCGCCCTGGACATAGGGTGTTATGATCCTGAAGACACTTTCTTGCCCTAAGGGCACCCCACTCCTCAGTCTCCTGGGAGTGGAGTGCAGGACTCCTCAGCCCGGCTGGGAGGACCTTCCTGAGCCCCCTGGGCAGCTTCTCTTCCCTCCTTTCTTCACTGGCTGCTTCCGGCTGCAGAGTCTCCTGCTGTGGTGGGGGCTGGCCATTGAGGCTCTGAGGGCGACCCAGTGGCCCCACTAAGTACCCCCGTCATCCCAGCATCCTACTGCCCTTCCTGTCAGGCTACGGCTGTGTGTGTGCGCACGCGTGTGTGCATGTGTGTTTGTGCAAGGCACCTGCCTCTGCCTGTGTGCATGTGGGAGACAGAGGCTCCGAGAGAGGAAATGAGGCCAAGAGACTGAGAAGGTCCTGGGTGGAGGGTGGTGGCGGGAAGGAAGGACATGGCGGAGAAGGCCTACTTTTATTATCGGTCAGTCTCTGGGACATGAGAGAGGGGTGTTCTCTCTTTGACACTGGCTGTCAGCTTGTATCCAGACATCCCAGCTTGGCTGAGGAACAATGGGGCTCTCTTCTCTCCCCGCTGCCATGCCAGCCTTTCCTCCCGTAGAGAAAGACGAGAGAGAGGGCGCATGGCTCTCGGGCAGATGTGGGCTTGCCAAGGGGGACAACAGTAGGACACTGTGTTCAAAGAATGTGAGTGGCCCTGACCGGCCACTGGTGCCATGGAGCGCTCTGTGGGGGGAGGGACTGGCCCGTGGGAGTGGAATGAGAGGTCTTCTCCTTCCACACAGGGAGGCTCTGCCCTGCAGTGCCTTAGCTCATTGTAGGTCGTTCTGTCCATCCCCCTGCCTCTAGTCAGAACACACTTCCACATGCCAGTCTGTCGTGATGGAGAGGGGAATTGAAAAGGTGTGACGCACTCTCGGATGGCTGACTGCCTTGTGCCGGGGGCCCACATCCTCCCCTGCTTGCAAGTCCCTCCAGCACCCTGGGGTGCTGCTACCCTCTGTGGCCCCTGACCATGGAGGATGCTCCGGGCAGGTGGAGGAGAATGTTCTCTGTTCCTCCAGGAGATTCAGGGTCTCAAATGGAAACAGACCCATTTTTCAAGGGCAAACATCAGATGCCCAAAGAGGGAAGCCAGCCTCCTCTTGAAAAGGCAAAGGGATCTGCCAGAGAGAGGCTGCCGGGGGTGGGTGAGCCCGGAACTGAGACCAGCCCTAATGCATTTCTTTTAACCTTGGGGCTGAACTCAGTTCCAAACCCCAAGAGCCTTTCCCGAACGGGCCTCCTTTGTCACAATTATTATTAGAAAATCAATGGCTATGTCTGTTTCTCTCTAATGTTTTTGCCAGGAATGAAACCGGCAGCAGCTCTGGTCCAAGCTGCCCAGGAGGCCTGAGTGGGGCAGGGGGCTCGGTGGCAGGAGGAGAGGCGGGGGTGAGGCCAGGGCACCCGCCCGTGTGGTGTGAGCTGCAGGCCGCCTTCCCGAGGCTGGGGGGCCTGGGATTCTGTAAGATTCCGGGGTGCAGCTCGCTCCTCTCAAAGGCACGCCCTTCCTCCCTCCAGGTGGACCCTCCTAGCAGCCCCAGAGTGGGACTAAGGTGGTCCCTGTTTTTTTATTCTGAGATAAGGGCACTTCAAGGCGCAGGACTTATTTGCTTTAAGGGCAGCAGTTTGTGAATGGCAGAGTGAAGCCAGAGCCCAGTTTACTGTCCCCATCCGGGGCTCTTTTTTTCTCAGCTAAGATGGCAGCAAGGCTGTCTCTGAGTAATAAAGAGCCCAAAGTGGGGACTCGGAGCACCAGCCACTGAACGTGCAAGTGCCAGTCCCGCTACTCCCCCGACGGGGCTGCTGGAGCCCCTGAGTGTGGGAGAACATGAGGACGTGTCGCAGAGTGACTGTGTGTGAGTGAGTGTGTGGCCGCCCCGGGCTTGGCAGACGGCGGCCTGCTGCCCCTGACAAGTAGGAAGGCTTCCCAGCCGGCGCTGTTCACAGCAGCCTTTGTGGCCGTGCCAGGCTGGGAGTGCGGGGGGCCGCCCGGGGCAGGCAGTCCCCACGGTGGACGGTAGAAGATGACTCAGTCTGAAAGAGGGTGGTTTCTGCTTGGCTGCCCTGGCACCTCCCTAGGTGCCGGCAGTGTGTGTGTGTGTGTGTGTGTACACGTGTGCATGCACTCACACGCGTGCCATGGGACGGTGTTCCCAGATGTGTGTTCAGGGCTCCGGTCCCATGTGACTTGAGACCTTTGGTGAAGGCAGGGCAGAGAATCTCCTCCCGGAAGATATTCAGGACTCGGAGCCCACCCTTCTGGCAGGGTCTTGGCCTCTGGGACCTGGGCAGCAAGTATGCTAGGATTCTGGGAGCCGGCTCAGTGAGGCAGTGGATTCCCAGCCTCAGCCCAGCTGTGAGAAAAGAGGGTGGGAAGGAAGGAGGGTGAGGTTAACTGCACCCCCAGGCCTGTGGAATGGGATTGGGGTAGGAAGTGCAGAAAAGCAGATGGAGCATGTGACTTCTCCTTGCCTGCTCTTCAGCCGGGAGGGGCAGGGTGGGGTCCTCGGCCATCTGTGGGGCAAGACAGAGGGGTGGGTAGCTAAGGGGTCAGTATAAGGGGAGTTGGGAGAGGTTTCAGAGGTGCACTGGATGAAGGTTGGGGAACCTCAGAGAAGGCAAGAAATATCCCAAGGCCCGGCTGGGGCTGGGGACTCCATAACTAGACTTGGTCATTTCTTTTTTTCTCCTTGAGAGCACCATTTGCAAGATGATGCAATTTAGCTCTTTCCAAGAGCTCTTCCCCATGGGCTTGATGTTGCTGGTTGGTTGATGCAGTTGCCTTGGAGACTCTCTTCCCTTCCCCGCCCTGCCTTGTCTGGAAGCCCTGGCCCTCCGCCTCCGGGGTTGGAAGGAGTTGACATCTGTTTCTTGTATCAGTCCTTTGTGCTCTTGGTCCCAGCCCTGTGTGGAGTGGATTCCTGCTGAAGGCTGAGCCAATCTAAGCAGATTCCCCCACCCTGCAGAGAAAACTGGGGGTGTGAGCCGAGTTGGGCACAGTAGGGCTGGAGGGAGGTACTGGTGTGTGTAGGGGGGAGGCGGTGACAGGCCAGCCCTGCTCGGCCCCTGAGCTAAGACATGCTGCCTTCTCTGGGAGGATTGGGCTAGACTGGTCATTTCTTGCACAAATGCTCATTGTCTTCCATGCCCTGATTCCTCCCAGGGGTGCAGGCTCGGGAGAAGCAGCCTGTAGAGCCCCCAGCCCCTCTCCGGAGACGGGCGGCCAGTGATGGACAGTATGAGAACCAGTCTCCGGAAGCCACATCCCCCCGTAGCCCCGGGGTTCGCTCTCCTGTCCAGTGTGTCTCCCCCGAGCTGGCTCTTACCATTGCCCTCAATCCTGGAGGGCGGCCCAAGGAGGTGAGTCTGTGAGCTGTGTCCTAGGGCCACAGAGGGTAGGGGAGCCCACCTGACATCTCCAGGAACCTGATGGCCACCTTGGCACTGACCTATCGGTAAACTCAGTAATACGTCCCTCCCTGCATTCTCACCCAAGGTCTCTTCTCCGGCATGTGGACACTTCCTTCCTTAGATAGCTTCATGCCCCCAGTTCTTACATTGGTACTGAGATCAAAGTTCCCTTCTTGATCCCTAAAGAGAGTCCCTTAATAGGGTGATAAGGATCTGGGCTGATGTAGGTGCCCACAGTCTTCAACCTCTAAACCAGATCATATAGACTGACAAATATGTCTTTTAAGACCTTTCCAAATAGGAGTTTTCTTGAGAGATTTCATTTTTATGCCAAAGTGTTTGCATTTCTGAGACATTTCAGCAGTTGGAGGCAGTGGGTCTCAAACTTCAGTATGCATAACGGCCACCAGTGAAATTGTTGAACCTATAGGTTCCCAAATCTACCTCCAGAGAGTCCAGCATGGTAGATCTGGACCAGGACCCAGGAATCTGCATTTTAAATGTGCACCCTGGAAGATTCAGATGCAGGTCACAGCCTATGAGATAGTGTATTGTCTTATAAAATCCAGGCTAAAGAGTCATTCTGTGTATAAATGGCTTTTGGACATCTGTCTTCTCCTGCCTTCTGGCAGGACCCCAGTTCCCTGCCCCTAGACCCCCTTCTCTTTGGCCTTGTTCTGAAATATTGCCAAGGTAGATGCTCCCGAATGCTGCCCATGCTTAACCATGGCCTTGCAAACAGCCACTGCCCCACTCTCACAACTGCAAGGAGTTGTTGGGGCTGTAAGGGGCGTGATCTCCCTTTGACCTCTGCACTTACCTGAGCAGCAGTGGGGAGTCAGGCCGGAGACGGGGTTTGTGGGCTGGTTAACTCGCTGTCCTCTTGCCCCGAGTTGTCTGAAGGTCCCCCTTTTCCTCCCTTGTGTTCCCTGCAGCCCCATCTGCACAGCTACAAAGAGGCCTTCGAGGAGATGGAGGGAACCGCCCCGAGCAGCCCGCCGCCCAGCGGGGGTAAGACTCCCTGCTAGCTTCTCTTCCTTGTGTCCCCCAGCCCCTCATCTCGGCCTTGCCTCGGGGAGAGCCCAGGTTTGGGGGTGGGGGAGTGTGCCAGCAAAGTGGGGTGGGGCCAGGATTTGTGGCTTCTCACCCCGTGGCTCATTCCACACCCCCTTCTCTTCCATGGCCTGTGGCCACCCTCTTCTCGGCCATCGACTTTCACACATCTGAGCATCCCAGGTCTTGCGATCCAGGCTGACTGTGGGACCCTGGGCTTGTTCAGGGGCTTTTTACCTTCTGCACTCAAAAGACCCCATCTTGACATGACTCTTTGTGACTTGACTTTGACCTTGTTTCTGACCCCCATTTCTGTCTGCATCCAGGCGTCTCTTCCGTTTCAGGCACGGTAGGGAAGAAAGAAGGAGAGAAAGGCCCAGGACCCCTGAGCTGCAGAGCCCCCATCTTGTCCATCCTTGGCCTCTAGGCGGGGGCATTTAGTCTGTAGCCCCCAGTACACTTGCTGGGGAGACAAATCCCCAAAGGACAGAGACATGTCCACCCAAAGACGAGACCTGAATGATCCCAGGAGTGGGGGCAGTGTCCCTTTTACAGGAGGAGAGACGTGAAGAGGAGCTGGAGGGGGTGGTTGTGGGGAACGAAGTGAGGGAGAAATACCAGCTGTGGGGGCCTTGGGGTCCCCAGGGGAGACCTGGACAGCATAGAGGGAGAGACAGGCGATGCTCAGGGTCGTGCTGGCTGGGAGAGAAGGGCTGGGTGAGGAGGGGAGAGCCAGCCCTGGCTGTGCATCCCCCTGGGAGCTGGCTGTCCTGTACTGGAGGGCAATGTGGCCGTGGTACCTGGCCCATGAGCCAGCAGAGCTTGTGTTGGTGCCACCTTGGGCACGAGGAGCCGGCCCTGGGACCGGTCCGCGCAGCCCCTAGAAGCTACGGCTCTCCCTCCAGCAGCGCTGTCCAGAGAAAATATCATATGAGTGCATTCGTCATTTAAAATTCCCTAGTAGCTGTATTACAAAACATAACAGGGAACTGGTGAAATTAATTTTAATAATATTTTTATTAAATCCAAAGTATTCTCATTTCAATGGGCAAACAAATTAATATAAAAATATTGACTTATTTTATAGTTTTTTAAAAATGTAGAAAGAGACTGGTGAGATTAAGTTTCATGTTTTATTTAACTCCAGCCTAAAATATTATCATTTCAACATGTAGTCAATATAAAACATGTTGAGCTATCCTGCATTCTGTTTCATGCTCAGCCTTGGAAGTCACGTGTGTGTCTCGCACAGACGGCACATCGTGGGTCCTGCACATCGTGTGCTCCGGTGCAGCAGCCTGGCTGCCGCGTCGGGCAGCACAAACCTAGAGCAGTCTGCTCAGGAGCCGGCTCCGCGGCCTCTTGTGACTCGGTGGGACCTCTCTCCCAGGCCTTCCCCTGCCATCCTGACACCTGCTCCCACCTGCCGTCGGGTCCAAGCAGCCAAGGGTTGGACACCCCTGTCCGGGTGGGAAGCCGTCCGTGCTGTGTTAGAACTGAATTTTGCCACCTTGTCTCCCCACTTGGCCAGCTGTGGGTCCCTGCGGGGAGAAGGACAAGTTAGAGGTTTCATAAATACACAGCGTCGGGGAGAGAAGACAGAAGGCGGAGAAATGCGAGGAATTTTTCTCTCAGGAAACCGAAGGCTGGCTTGGCCTCAGTGCCGCCCACTCTGGTGCCTCAGGAGGGCCAGGCTGCCTGGGAACTGGGGCAGCGAGGACCTCGGGAGCTGGAGGTGGTGGGGGAGAAAACCAGGAGAGACCCCAGCCCTCGGCCTCTTGCCCCCTCCACCTCCTCTCACGGGCCCACCTGCACCTCTGCTGCACCCATTGGGTGGGCAGCACACTGCGGGCTGCCGCTGCTTCGCGGTGGTTCCCTGAACAGAATCTGCTGAGGTTGGACACATTCTTTTATAATTATGTTCAATTCTCCATTCATTTGACAAACATTAACAAGTGCTTGATAGGTGTCTATGAGCACAACACCGTGTTAGGGAATAGGGGTGTGGAGGTGGCAGAAACTGTGTGCATATGTGTGTGTGCATAAAGAGGGAGGACAGACAGACAGAGAAACGCAGGCCTAGACCTACCCTGTACCTGCAGGTATATGTTTGTGTGCCTTTGTCCCTGTGCTGTACTTGTCCATTGGACATCTAAGGACAGAGAGGGCGGAGCGCAGGGGTGGGCCACCCATCTGGACCCCTGCGCTGTCTCCCTGCTCCCCCTTGCATGTGGTTATGCACCTGTCCCTGCACAGGTGCATTTTGTATGTTGCATTGAGAGGGTATTTTGTTGTTGTTGTTGCTAGTTTCCTGTAGGTCTCGCTGTCTTTTGGGAAAAGCAGGAGTGTCCAGGGAAGGATGTGGAGCTGCTGGGTGGTTCCTGGGTGTCTGAGGGCCACAGTTAGGCTGTTGAGGCCCTTGGGAGGCAGGGAGTGTCCCCAGGGGCTGCAGCCTGCTGGCTCCAGAGATCACTGTCAGGAGACACAGAGCTCATTTTCTACTTCACCTTGGAGGAGTGTTGGGAGACGTGGCAGCTGCCACCAAGACAGCTCGTGACTAGGCATAACAGCCACCCTGTGGATCAGCTCAGAGTCTGGCCAGGTGCTTGGCGCATGGGAGAAAGCCCGACAGCCCTTTCTGACCTTGTGTGTTACATGACACTTGTAACCCAGATGGGCAGCCTGGGAGGAGCCGGGCTTCGCACAGGGAATGGGTGCTCCTGGCCAAGGACTGCGGGCTCCTCCTCCTTCCAGAACACTGAGGTTTGGGGGGGACAGAGCCCCACACTGAGCTGTCTCCTCCTGGGATTTGCAAGGGACACACAGAGCTGAGGGCCGGCCCCGGGTCTCAGGGTTGGTGTGGTCTGGCCCCCGATCTCCGTCTCCTGCCTCTGCCCTTCACAGGGTGTGTCATCCTGAGCCTCCAGTTTCTTTTGTTCTCTTCTGAGTCCATTAAGTGCAGAGTTTAAAAGGACTCTGGGCATGTGTGTGTTTGGGGGTTGGGGAAAGGGACAGGAGGAGGGAAGAAAGAATATGATGGAGACAATCGGGGACGGTCTCGGAAACCTGTGTGTGTATCATGTGCCGTGGCAATGCGAAGGGACGGTAGGGAGAAACCAAGGCTGAGAAATGAGAAATGATGCTCTCAAGACTGAGGCCAGGGCCAGGACAAGAGTGCTATGGCCTCTTTCCCTTTCTCTTTTAAACTGCTGAAATGTGGAGGCCCCTGGAGAGAGGACAGGGCAGTGGAGCCAAAGTGACTTGGCACCATCTGCTGCCCAGCCCTCGCCAACCCGTGCCCTCGCATGGCGTGTCTGGCCCTCCTGCCCCAGCCTGCCTCTCACTCCCTGTGTCTCCCCTATTCTTTCTGACACAGTACGATCCCCGCCGGGTCTGGCCAAGACACCCCTGTCTGCTCTGGGCCTGAAACCCCACAATCCAGCGGACATCCTGCTGCACCCCACAGGCGGTGAGTGACTGGCTGGGAGGGAGGTGGTCCTGGGCAGGGGTCGGGCCCTTGGGATCTGGTCAGCAGGTGGCTTTGTGCCCATAGGAGCTCAGGCCCCGGTGGGGGCTCCCTGTGTAGTGGTTGGGGGTGACAGCCTTTGCAGCCCTTGTTTCCTTTGATTGGTGGGGTCTGCGCCTCTCCCAGCCTCCTCTGACTCGGAGACGTGGAGGCCTGGCTCAATGGAGGCCTCCTCTGCTAGAAGCCTGGTGTCCCACATCCCTGGTGCTCAGGCCCTTGTGTACACGCACATGTGTGCACACACCCATACACATATGTGCATGCCCCTGCTGCTCCATGCCAGGGTCCTGCTTGCAGCCCAGCTGGCTCTGCCCTGAGCGTCCATGTGACATCAGAGGCCAGGCCCCTGGCACGCGGGAGTTCTCTGGTCTCCCTCTTTGGGCCCACAAAACACTGCCCGAGAAACCCTTGACCGGGCAGCAGCCACTGCTGTCTGCACCTCCTGGCCCTCTTGCCTGTGGAAGGACCTGCCACTCTCCTGCGCCTGTGCTCCTGCCCTGGTCTGTCCACATGGCAGCATCTTGCTCTGCTGCTGAGGACAGGAGCCCCAGCTCTGAGGGCTGAGGCAGGAGGAGGACTGGGGCAGGGCTGCTCCTCAGCCTCCCTGGGGCCACACATGGTCCTGTTTATGAAGTGGAGGGCGGGTCCCTGGGCCCGTCCCGGAGAAGGTGCTCCTCCCAGTGGACACTACCCAGGCTCACAACTCCGACTCCTCCTTCCAATGGGGTGGCCAGGGGAGACATAGGGAGTCCCTGGGCCCTCAGCTGCAGGTTGGAGCTGGCTGAGCCCAGAAAGTTTGCTCCCTAGGCTGGTTTTAGGGCTAAGTGGGGACTTTGGGGTCAATTTCACTTTTTTTCTTTAGTCACCAGAAGAGTGATCCATCAAGGTAGGCAGGCAATGGCATGCACTGTGACCCACAAAACACACTGTGGGGCACAACCTCCCACCTGGAGTGCTGGCACGACCAGGGACACTGAGTCACCGGGGAGTTGGTTGAGGGGTTTGGGGGCTGCCTCTCACCAGCCAGCACATGCCTGCCTGAGGCTCGGCCCACGTGAGCCCTGGGTGCAGGGCTGCGAGAGGGTTGGGCTCCAGGGAGCCTGGGTGTCACCTGGGCACGCTGGACCTCGGACCTGCACTTGGGCTCCTCTGTGGAGAGCCCAGCTCAGCCCAGCCTCACCCCAGCTTTGCCGCCTCCCTTTTCTCAGCAAATTCTCTTTCTCAAGAATAATCCCTGTTAATCAACCTCTCTCTCTCTTTCCTCTGCTCTTCCTCTCACCTTCAACACCTTCCTCTTTCCTGCCTCTCCTCTCCCACCTCTCTTCTCGCCTTCCCTCAGCGGAGGACGAGGGGAAGGTGGCCGTCCAGCCTCCCGAAGGTAAGTGCCAGCTGCCGTGTGCTGCTTCTGCGGTCTGGGTCAGGGCACGGCTTTTCACGTGGAGCTTGAAAAGGCTGGCTCGGGCCACCCTGTTTCCTCACCAGGTCTCAGGTGACCAGGCACACAGCCTTCCTGTCCCCAACCCCTGGTGATGAGATAGCACCCTGGGCACGGCCTGAATCCTGGGCGGGGAGCCGGTAGCTGCTGGGCACCGGTTTAGGCACAGCCAGCATCCAGGGGCCAGTGGAGCGCTACCTTGTGGGCAGAAACACCCCTCCTGCTGCTTCCTCTCCTGGTGCCATCTGTGCCAGCCTGCCTGGGGTACCGCCACCCACAGAGGTAGACAGGGAGGGGCTCCCCTTCCCTTTCCAGGGTGTGTGCCACAGGCGTATCTCAGAGCAGGGATTCTCAACCTCAGCATTTTGGCCTGAATAACTCTGTGTGCCGTAGGATGTCTGGCAGTGTCCCTGGCTTCCACCTGCTAGATGGCAGTTATACTGACCCAGTTGTGACAGATGAAAATGCCTCCACCATTGCCAGTGTCCCTGGGGGAACAATCGCCCCTGGGTCTAAGAGCCCCCATCTTAGAGCCACGATTTGCCCTCTTGAAGCCCCCGCCTGGCTTCATATAACACAGAAAGTACCACGTCTGTCTTTCTGGGATCTTGGACACAAAGTGGGGATTTCAGGAAATCTATGGACTCAACCCCTACAAAAATGCAGCAGGACACCCATGCACATAAGTTTGAAAAACAGTTGCAAAGAGTTGGCGTGTCTGTGGATCCCAGCTTAACCCCTGGTTTAGACGGGCCCAGCATTGGGCACCGGGGAAGCAGAGAGGAGGTGTCATCGGCTGGAAGGCCTTAAACGCGAGAGGAGCAGAGCTCGATTCAGGACTCAGGGCAGCAGGTGAAACAGAGGGGTGCAACCTCGGTAGGAGGCCAGTGTATGGCCTGGGCACCAGTGTCCGCATCTCCACCAGAAGGGGTGGGACGAAGTGGGAGCTGAGGTGTTCTGTGTCAGGTGTTCTGGTTTCTTTGAAGACTGGCTTTCTTAGTCCCACTTCCCAGTTTCCTTTGCACTCAGCACCGTGATCTTCCAACCCCCAAAGTGGACATGGCCTGTGCCTCTCTAAATCTGACGTCACCCAGGTCAGATGGTTGGGGCTTCCCAGAAGGCTTGGCCTGCTTTTACCCAGCCAGAGTTTGGGCAGCGACATCAGGCCACTTGGGGGTTGCAGAACGAGACAGATCCCAGCAGACCCCAGGACGGGTGGGTCACAGCATGATCCCTCTGCTGGCAACCGCCCTCCTTGCTCCTCTGCAGCCTGGTGCCTGGTGCCTGGGGAAGGGGCTTTCTCCCAGGCTGGAAGCCAACCGCTGGTTCCCGACCCACCGGGCAGTGGGGCTGGGAGCGGGGACTCTGGAGTAGACTGGAGACTGGAACCACGTTCCTGGGCTTCCCACGCCAGCCCGTGAAGTAGGCTCTCAGCTCTCCTCCAGGCTGGCTGACCTAAACAGCCTGGGGGGATCTCGAACACTGTCCAGTGGGAAGGTCCAAGTGGTGGAGTATCCCGCAGGCTGAGGGGCCCTGGTGATTGTCTCCCACTTTGGGGTGACTTCAGAGGTGCGGGCGTCGATAGAACTGAGCTGAGGTCTGCCAGTCTTGCCTCAGGAATGGCTCTCAGCTTACAACGCCCCAAGTCCTCCAGCTGGAGCCACCGAGTTTGGAGGGGAAGGTTCTTAGGGATCAACTCAGCCACACCCATCTTTGTCGCAGATGTGGAGCTGAGGCCAGCGTTGTGGGTGGGGGCGGGGCGTCTGCCCAAGGTCACACTTGGGAGGCAAGGGAGCCAGACTGGAGTTACTGGGCTCCTGTCTCTTAGTCAAGTGGCTGTTTCAAAGCCCTTCTCCTGCCTCCAGGCACCATGCCCCGGGATTCCAGCGTGGGAGGCGGAATCGCTGCCCGTGGCCTGGCGATGGGGTCGGGGGTGGGCAGGGAGCAAGGCTGTGGGCACCAGTTCCGTATTTCCTGACTCATGTGCCCCTCCTGGGTCAGGCTAACGCGCATTCTTTGCTGACCCTCCGAGTCTGTGCTCGACTTCCCTGTCGGCACTTTGATGGGAAATACAGAAAAAGGTCTGTGAGGACAAGTGACCAGAGTCAGGATTATTCAGCTGGGGGGGAAGAAAAACTGGGGGTGGGGGGAAGTCTGCTCTGTCCAAGCCACTGTGCTAAATACTTTACATTCATCCATTCTTTTACTCATTGCTTCAGGAAACATTTTGTGCACCTACTGTGTGCCAGGCACTGTGCCAGGCTCTGGGGATGTACCTACGTGAGGCGGGTGGGGAGGAGGGAAATGCCAGCAGACATTTCAATGTTAGCTAGAAGCGCTGAGCGGGGCAGGAACAGGGTGTCAGAGGAGCGGTGTGTGGCCCCGTCTGAAAGGTTTGAAATTCTGACTGTTGAGCTCCTGGATCAGGTACCCAGGGGTTTCCATAGTGTCTCTTCTCCCCAGCCCACGTCTCCCTTTTACTTAGGGTGGGCGGTCCCCTTTTCTGCAGAAAATACCCTTCAGGGTGTGGACGAAGAGCCGACCGTGCACGGGGCTGGAGGAGGCTCGCGGCCTGCCGGAGCCAAGTCACCCTTGTGCTGCAGCTGCTCTCAGCCGCCAACAGCCACTTGGCACGGGTTTGGGCTCCTGGAATGTGCTCCATGAAGCACCCTCCCTGACCCCACCCTCCTGCCCTTCCCACCTCCCATTGCCTCTGGGTGCAGCTGCACCGGGATTGGAGGAGAGGAGGAAAACAGCGGGAGAGAGGGTGCCAGCAACGGGTGGAGGGGCAGGAACGGGCACAGCAGAGCCGGCCAGCAACAGTGGGGCTGGGAATAGCAAGAACGAGTTATTAATAGGAGGAACTTTCCCGTCTCTTCTCACTCCATCCTAGCTGGGCAGGTGGGTCATCTCATTCCCACTTTACAGATGAGAAAACTGAGTCCCAGAAAGGCTCTAGTAAGGGAGAGACGTGGGAGGCGGCCTGCAAGTAGAAGTATATTGCCTTGAGGTGGAGAAGAGAGAAAAAGCCAAGGAGCAGACAGAAAAGGAAGCATTTTCAGTGTGGAAATCTGAGTCTGAAAACTTGGGAGAACTAATGTCTGGAGAGCAACTCAGGAAATCAAACAACGTCCCAAAGGTCCTGACTGCTCTGGGTCCTGAGGAGCGGAGATTGGATGGAAGGTCTTCCCTCCTTTCTAACTGATCTGGGACTGGAGGGGCAGGCAGACCACCTGACGGAGGTGGTGGAGGATGCAGTGGGAGGGGAGGAAGGAAGTGGGGGTCCAGGTGAGGGCAGGGCCAGGTGGCTGGGTCTCTGAGTGGCCTTGGCTAGGCTGGCCACCCAGCATGCAAGGGTGCTTCCTGACATCGTGGTGGGAACGCGTGCTGCTGCTTCTCTCTGGGTAAGCAGTCCTGTCCCCCCAAGCTCAGACTCCTAGTCCTTTGAGAACTCCTCTGGTATTCTGTGGTTTAGGAGCTGAAGGGTGTCTGTCGGGAAGGGGCCAATGGGACTGCTGCCTTAAGACCTTGGCCCTCCTATAGCCATCTCAGGGTTTCTCATATCCCTTTGGCCTTCCGTGCAAACTTAACACTCAGGCCCCCGGGCTTCCGCTCAGGTCACTGTGTTTAGGATGGAGCAGTTAGTGGCACCCAGCCTTGACTAATGACAAGCAGGCCAGGTGGGAGTCAGGTCCCAGGCTTGGCTCTGTCCTGACTATGGGATGGGGTGTTATGGCCCACCTTATCTCGGTTTTACTGTTGCTAGAAGGGGTGCTTTTATAAAGGGGTAGAGGATAGGGTAACACAAGCTGCTTAGCCAATGTATGAGTCAGGGTTCTGCTGGAAAACTGATGGTTCATTCCAGTGGGGCAACCAAGGAGAGTGTAATGGATTATTAAAAGGTCTAGACAGACCAGTGACGGATGGTGACACACCTGTGTGCTCCTGGCAGAGTGGGGACCCACCCACCTCCAGGCCTACAGGAACCAGGAGAGAGCTGGAGGGGATGATGGGTATGAGCTGTGGCTAGAGGGGCGGGGGTGGGAGGTCAACCTTGACCTTCTCTCCTCCCTCCCTCTCATCTCCTGCCAGTCCCAAAGGCAAAAGCTATCCGGAGCTACCCAGCAAGGGGTACTGGCTGACGCAGTGGGTAAAAGTTGGCCCTTAGGGATGTAGATCAGGGCAGAGAGTGGATCAGCAGGACGCCAGTGGGTAGGAGAGGAGCACAGACCTTCACAGTGTCATCCATGTAGGTTTCAACTTGAACCCCAGGGAATGAGAGGGATGAGTGGGCTCTGGCCTGCAGTGTCGTTTGCAAGTCTGCATGTGAGGCACCCTCTCATGGTCCGTTCTCCCAAGCTGGGGTCCCACCCCAGGGCAAGGAGCCAGTTCCCCAAGACTAAAAACACAGGCTGAAGCTCTTGGCTCCCTGATCCTCAGATGGTCACCTGTGCAGTGGCCAAGGGCACGTCTGGGCCAGACTGCCTGGGTTCCTAGGCCCCCTCTGCCACTTGCTAGCTGTGACCTGGGCAAGGTACTTACAACCCCAAAGCCTACTCTCCTCATATAATTGTTTGTCCTTTTTCTTTTTTTTTCTTTTCTTTTTTTTTTTTCTTGAGACAGAGTCTCACTCTGTTGCCCGGGCTAGAGTGCCGTGGCGTCAGCCCAGCTCACAGCAACCTCAAACTCCTGGGCTCAAGCGATCCTTCTGCCTCAGCCTCCCGAGTAGCTGGGACTACAGGCATGCGCCACCGTGCCCAGCTAATTTTTCTCTATATATTTTTAGCTGTCCATATAATTTCTTTCTATTTTTAGTAGAGACGGGGGTCTCCGCTGTCGCTCAGGCTGGTCTCGAACTCCTGAGCTCAAACAATCCGCCCGCCTCGGCCTCCCAAGTGCTAGGATTACAGGCATGAGTTTGTCCTTTTTATCTTACAAATAGCCATATGGAATTGGCTCTTCTTTGGCTGATGGGCTGGAGCGCCAGGTAGAGCTGGCTCTGGGTGTCCCTTGCGGCTGTGGGCCCCCTCCAGGCTGCCCAGAGCCAGCACTGTGAGTCTGGAGACTGCGGTACTGGTGTCCATAGCCACTGATTGCTGTGTGTCCTGGGGCACATTGCTCCACCTCTCTGGGCTGAGGAGGCAGGTTAGATCAGGGGTGAGAAAACTATGGCAGCTGGCCAAATTCCCCCCCCTCACCTCTTTTTGTAAAGAAAGTTTTGTTGCAACCCAGCCTTGCCCATTCATTGACCTGTCGTCAGTGTGCTTTCGTGCCACGATGGCAGAGTTGTGTAGTTGTGACAGAGACAGTCTGACCCACCAAGCCTAAGATATTTACTATTAGGTCTTTATAAAACATTGTGCGGCCCTGGTCAGAGGATCTCCACGTCGTCTTCTAGTGGCAGCAGGTCCTTGTGCACGGATGGCGCAGAAGCCGTGCCTTTGACGTGGACTTGACCTGGGGCTTCTGCGAGGGGGGTGGTGGCCCGGGCTGGTGGAGGGAGGCTTCCGAGAAGGCCTTGCTGACTCTTCCCATGTGGACTCCAGCTTTGGGTGCTGAGGTGGCTGTTTCTACATCACCCGGTCCCTGGAACAGACTGTCCCATACCTGCCCCTTCGCAGAAGTTCTGCCCCACCCCCGCCCACTGTCGCTGCTGTTGGTTGGAGGCAGCTCCGTGTGGAGGGCAAAGACAGACTGGCGGGCTCTGGCTGGGGCTGTACACAGACCCCACCACAGCCCCCAGGACCTGCTCCTTAAAGGGCCCTGGGCTGAAGGACTGTCCTCTCCTGGCACCCAGGGTGGCCTCTGGACCCGGGTGTAGTATGTCAGGCCTGGGGGCCACCTCAGAAGCCACACCCAGAACGCTGTGTTCCTATGCAGTGAGGGCCCGTGACTAGGCAGCTTCCAGATTA
The DNA here is from genome assembly GCA_028533085.1 of Varecia variegata. Taxonomy (NCBI): domain Eukaryota; kingdom Metazoa; phylum Chordata; class Mammalia; order Primates; family Lemuridae; genus Varecia; species Varecia variegata. The sequence continues at coordinate 15,281,333 of CM052439.1, forward strand.
AGCTTTTCTTTGGGATAAGCGGAGGGAGGTTTCCTTCTAGCTGGCCAGACCCTGGGCCTCTCACCCTGAGGGGCCTGGATGAGGGGGCTCTTCTCCACCTCAGTGACCCTCACAGTCCCGGCCTCCTCCCCAGGGCTGCACGGACTCTGGGCCCTGCTGGATGAAACAGGGACAGTGCCAGGTTTGGCGGTGGCAGGAATGTCATCTCTCTCCATTCAAGTGCCCTGCTGCTGCTTCCTGTTTAATACGGAGTTAGTTTTGGGCTGGCCTCAGAGGCCGTGGGGCAGTCAGGCACTCTGGGTCCTGGCTGAGCCTCTGGGCCACCGTGTCCTCATCTGTAAAATGGCCTTTGTGGCACTTGCCCCACCCCACTAGGCTGTTCTGAGCACCAGGTGGGGTGATGTGTGGAAAGGTTGTCTGTGAACTGCTCAGTGCTATGGAAACGCCGGAGGTGGGTGATGGAATGTCTGGCTCTGCATGGGGACGTGTCCCTGCCGTGGGTCTCTGGGGGATGCCGAGTGTGTCTGGCAGAGGTGGGTGGGTGTGCCTTGGCACTGAAGGGGCAAGAGAGTATGCGGTGGCCCTGCTGGCTGTGACTCACCACACAGGCCTGTTGGCAGGTGCATAAGCCCGTCTCTGGATTCTGGGCCCGTGTGAACCCTGGTGCTAACCAGAGACATGGGCAAGGTGGGGCCGGAGCTCTGGGCCCACTGTCCAGTGCCAGCCTTGAGCAAGTGCCTGGGGAACCTGGAAGGGCCTGGGGGTTGCACAGTGTGGTCATCGGAGGAAGGGAACAGCTAAAGGGATTGCACCTGTGGACAGACAGCCTAGTTCTTGGAGGGAAGATTCCCCGGTGGCCCTGATCAGAGGCAGAGCCTGGGGTCCGTTTTGGGGAAGCCCCTCTGAGCAAGGCCCTAGCTATAGGTTGCTGTGGGGCACGGTGGGTACTGGAGGCGGGAGCCCCAGGAAGGAGCTGTCTGCGTCCTCTGGGGGCTGCTCCTGTGCTCCTTCCCCAGCTGGACGGTGTTCCCGGGCAGGTCGGGAGGCGTTGCACCGCACCCCTGCGCACCTGTGCTCAGAGTCTCCGTGCCCTTGCCCCTTCCAGAGCCCCGGAGCTATGTTGAGTCTGTGGCGCGGACAGCGGTGTCTGGACCCCGAGCTCAGGACCCTGAGCCCAAGAGCTTCAGTGCACCAGCTGCCCAGGCCTACGGCCACGAGACACCCCTGAGGAACGGGACCCTGGGCGGCTCCTTCGTCTCCCCTAGCCCCCTCTCCACCAGCAGCCCCATCCTCAGCGCTGACAGGTAAGCCAGGAGGGGGCAGCGGGCAGGGGGTGAGAATCCAGGGCTGGGATGGGGTGGGTGAAGCCTCTTGGCTCTGCTGAGGGTGTGGGTGGGCAGAAATCACATGCTGATTGCCACACCTGCAAACCGCTCCATCAAGGCACGTTGAGAGCGCATCCTCTGAGTGCTGCATCGTGTGTGGGGAGCCCGTGATGAATGAGCATAATTCCCAGGATGCTTTCAATTCCACCACCCAAAACTATGCAGAAAGGAATGGGTGGTGGTACCAAGGTGCACGTGGCAGACTCCTCCCAAATCGAAAATCTACCGACATAACGACTAGTACATAAGTGGGCACTTCTGGGGCACCAGGCACTTTGCTAAGTGCTTCATACCGTCACTTAATCCTTGCAGCAATGCTAGGAGATGAGCACTATTGTTGTTCCCACTTTTCAGAAGACGAAACTGAGGCACAGAGGTGACATAGCTTGCTCACCACTAGCAGCAGCAGGGTTCAGACGGAGGCGTGCGGTTCCGGAGCCCACGTCTCTACCCTCGGCCCCAGGCCTGGGCTGCGGCACCCGCCCGCCACACGATGACAGTCATATGTGCCCAAAGTTCACCCATAAGTCAAGGGCTTGGAGCTCAGAGCAAGGGCCATTATTTCTGGCTATGGATGCAGAGAGGATTTCTGAGGGCTGGAGGGATTTGTGGGGGGTCCAGAAGGACAGGTGGGATGTTGAGAGGGCATTCCAAAAGGACGGCCCAGCAGGGACAGAGGGCTGGGCTGTGGCTGTGTTGGGAGTGCGGGGCTGAGGGCACACAGCCTCCCGGTGAGGGCTGCCTTGGTGGGTGGGCAGCTGGCGTCTGTCTGTCTGAGCGAGTTGGACAGAGAGGAAGGCCCAGAGTTGGGCAGGGGAGGGCGGATAGTCCCTGCTGATAGGCTCAGAGGGAGGAGGGCCCCATATTTGGGGTGGTGGGGGTGAAGGGTTTGTGACATGGAGAGGGGAAGACGACATAGGAGAGGGAGGTTGAGATTGGCTCTGGCAAGACGTTGAGCGCCAGGCAGGGGAGAAGGACCCACTAGCCCCTAGGAGGGAAGACTCTGCCTGGACCATCCCCCACAGCCTAGGATGTCACAGGGCCTGCAAACTCCCCAGCCAGGCCCCATGGGGGCAGTGTTGAGACTCCCCCCCACCAGGTGACAGTGGGGCGAGGGGCTGGGGCGTGGATGAGCAGAGACAGCTCTGCTCATTCTGGCTCTGTCTCCCATTCCTCAGAATCCAGTTTATTCTGAACCAGGGGGTGGGCTTCTGCTCTGGCCCCCTCTGACCTTCTCCCTGCCCGTGGCTCTTGCCTGGCCCAAAAGCACAGCCCCACCAAAACCTCACATCACCCAGGGAACCCGGGTGTATCCAACCTGGTGCAGCCGATGCGAAACTTCAGCCTGCAGCTCCAGGTTGGGCCCATTGGCTATGTAAAGACTCCGTCCCCAGAGGCGCCCGGTGCACAGCCTGCCTGCCACCTCCCTGCAGCTGCTGGTTTACACAAGGCCCCTGTCAACCTTTGGGTCTCCTGCCCTATCATAGATGGATTGACATTTGGGTCTGGAAGGAGTCAGGGTCATCTAACCCAACCCCCTCATTTTCCACATGGGAAAACATTAAGAAGCAGAATCTGGATTTCCCAACTCACTGGCCATTGCATTGTACTGCCACACTCCCATCTGTCACTCCCTATGGACTTGGACTTCACTTTACAGGGGAACCTTTGATTGTGGCTATTACCTGAGAAATAGTCCTCTCTGAACTGAATTTTGTCAGAGTGTTAGAATTAGGAATGACCTCTGAGCTCATCTAATCTAACCTCCAAGCAGAGGAAATTCCCTCCACAACATTCAGGCCAATAGATTTGTCAGCCTATGCTTAAATGCTCCTAATGACGGGAGTCTCATTACCATGAAAGGCAGCTTGCTCCATTGGTGACCAGATCCAACGGCTGGAGACCAGACCTTATAATGAACTGGAATTGTCTTATTTGAAATTTCCCCCTCACCTCCATGATTCCTTGTCTTTGCATTTTTGGAGCCACCCAGGAGGGAAAGCCCAATTTTAGCACTCTCAATGTTTAAGGGTGATGATATCACACCTGAGGACACCGAGTCAAGGCAGGGCTATCCCCAGTGGGAGCAGCAGCAGGAAACTCCAGTGGGAGTTTCTGTGCTGCTGAAGGCTAACAAAGGACAGCCACCTTAAGTTTGGATAGGAGAGATCTCTTTGCTTTGATGTATGCCTCTGGAGTCAGCATGGTGCAGTGAAGAAAGTGTGGGCTTTGGAATCAGACACGGCTGAGTTGAAACCCTGGTCTTTTATGAGCTGTGTGGTCCTGAGCCTACTGCCTAACCTTTCTGAGCCTCAGTTTCTTCTTCTGATGGTTCCATAAGGTAACGTACAGAAGCCCTGCCATTCTGCCGCACTGCCAGGGGAGCTATTCTTGCTGTTATTAGTGGTTGGAGGGAGAGCTGAGTGCCCCCTGAGAATGCCCCCTTCACCACGTGCCATCTGATGTCCCACCTGTCCTCTCTCCCTAGCACTTCAGTGGGGAGCTTCCCATCTGGGGAAAGCAGCGACCAGGGTCCCCGGACACCCACCCAGCCTCTGTTGGAGTCTGGCTTCCGCACCGGCAGCCTGGGGCAGCCCAGCCCTTCAGCCCAGAGAAGCTACCAGAGCTCTTCTCCTCTCCCGACGGTGGGCAGCAGCTACAGCAGCCCCGACTACTCACTGCAGCAATTCAGCTCCTCTCCGGAAAGCCAGGCCCGGTCTCAGTTCAGTGTGGCTGGCGTCCACGCAGTGCCTGGGAGCCCTCAGGCACGCCACAGGACAGTGGGCACCAACACTCCCCCCAGTCCTGGCTTCGGCCGGCGGGCCATCAACCCTAGCATGGCTGCCCCCAGCAGTCCCAGTTTGAGCCACCGCCAGGTGATGGGTCCTCCAGGCACTGGTTTCCATGGTAACATGGTCTCCAGCCCCCAGAGCAGCACAATGACCACTCCGGGGAGCCCCAGTCTAGGCCGGCACCCAGTGGGGGCCCACCAGGTTTCCAGCCTCCACGGCAGTGTGGCCACCACTCCAGGGAGTCCCAGCCTGGGCCGGCACCCTGGGGCCCACCAAGGCAACCTGGCCTCTGGTCTCCATGGCAATGCAATAGCCAGTCCTGGAAGCCCCAGCCTGGGCCGTCACCTGGGAGGGTCTGGATCTGTGGTTCCTGGCAGCCCCAGCTTGGACCGGCACGTGGCTTATGGTGGCTACACCACCCCTGAGGACCGGAGACCCACACTGTCCCGGCAGAGCAGTGCCTCCGGCTACCAGGCTCCTTCCACGCCCTCCTTCCCCGTCTCCCCGGCCTACTACCCTGGCCTGAGCAGCCCGGCCACCTCCCCGTCGCCGGACTCAGCAGCCTTCCGGCAAGGGAGCCCGACGCCAGCCTTGCCAGAGAAGCGGAGGATGTCCGTGGGAGACCGAGCGGGCAGCCTCCCCAACTACGCCACTGTCAACGGGAAGGTGTCCTCGCCTGTCGCCAGTGGCATGTCCAGTCCCAGCGGGGGTAGCACTGTCTCCTTCTCCCACACTCTGCCCGACTTCTCCAAGTACTCCATGCCAGGTGGGCCTCTCCTCCTCCCACTTCCATCTCTCCTGCTGACAGGTTAAATCCAAGAGTTAGGATATCTGTCCCGGTTTCTGTTCTGACATTCCCTCGACAGACAACCTTGGGTGAATCACTGACCTCCGGCCTCAGTTTCCATATCTGTATAACAGGAGCTGGAGGTGTCCTCAGAATAAGTGAGCATGGTCGGGGGTGCTCTGATGAGGATGTGGCTGTAGATGCGGGTGATGATGATGGAAATGCTAACAGTGATGGTATTACTGTCATGATTCTCACCCCCATCGTAGCCACTGCCACTTGTTGAGCACATGCTATGTGCCAGGCTCTGAGCTAAGTACTATCTCATTTAATCCTCACAGCCACCTAGTAAAGTGGGTATTACTATCCCCATTTGACACAGTGAGGCTTACAGAGGCTCTGTCGTTTGTTCGGTGTCATACAGTTAGTACATGGCAGAGTCAGGCTGCCAATCCCAGCCCAGGCCGCCCCAAAACCAATGCTCCTGAAGCATAATTGGAGCTGTCATTATCACGTGTCTGTATCTTGAGATTTGTGGTGATTTAGCATAACCTTGAAAACCTGCCTCCCAAGCCTGCACCTCCATACCTTTCACCGCCCCCATGGTCCCATATCACTCGTCATAGACCTGGCGGCCAGATGTGGCATGGCCAAGGCTGAGGGTTGGGCATTCTCACCAGAGTCATTTCTTTAGACCTGGCTTCACTGAGGCCTGTGCAGGTTTGTGCAGGGCATTGTTTACCCATCACTCAGACTTGGCATCTGTGCCTCTACTTAGAGAGCTCATCATCTAAACGCAAAGTCAAGGCTTTAGCTGATCTGCAGCTTCTGGGGCAAACCTCATACCTGACTGAGTGCGGAGTGGCCCTGGGGCGCTGGTCGTTCGAGGTAGATTTAGCCTGGTTCAGGCAGCCCTGGATGGGCCCCAGCTACCCATATTCTCCCTGTGTCACTCCCAGTCCTGCCCTGAGCCTGCCAAGCCGGGACACCTAGAGTGACCCTGCACCCCCTGTTTCCTGCCGCCCACGGGGGACATCTGGTTCCCAGCTCCTCTCCTTGAAGGCTGCAGAACTTCTAGTAGTTGGGACACTTCCTGTTTCCCACCATCTTCCCTGCTTAAAATAGCCTTTGGAGTCAACACAGGAAGGCACATGGGACTGCAGCCGCCTCTGACAGCTCGTTAAACAGGTCACAGCAGCAGCGGGGCCTGGGGCTGCGGAGCAGGGAGAGGCAGCTCGCGTAGTTGCACGGCCCAGCTGCCTAACCCGGAGCCCTTCCTCAGCACACAGCTGCCAGGAAAGGAAGCCGACCTCTCCCTGAAGGTCCTGCAGACACAAATCCCAGAAGCCTAAAGGAGTGCAAATCGCTAGTTGAAATTAGCTAAGCACTGGAGACCAGTCCGTGTCTCCTGTCTGCTCCCTTAACTGTACAGCGTCTTTAGCACAGGCTTCCGTCTCTGAAGACAGGAGACGAAAATGTGGAATCAGAATATTCCTGTTTCCCTCTCCTCTTCTTCTTCCCCCAGCCACCTTTCTTTTTGTTTTCTTTGGCGCCGGAAGATGAAGGAAGAGGGTGAGGGCTGCACGTGCTCTGACCTAGACCGGAAGATAGGGCATAGCTCGTGCTGAGCTGGGTGGCACAGCCTCTTACCTGAGAAGGCTTCCCTGGTCAGCATGCGTGACTTGGGCAAGTCACTTCCGCTCTCTGAACCTCTCCTCATTTGTCTAATTGAGCAGCCGGGCTCTGGCCGGTCCAAGCTCCATCCACAACCTAACATTCTCTGACAGATTCCAAGGTCTGTGCACTGGGGGTGGGGGGGTCTTGTCTGCCAGAGAAGCAGGGTGCGTGGCACACAGCAGTGGCCTCCGGGTTCTGGGCCAGCCGCCTCCCGTGTGTCCCAGGGTGGGAGTGAGTTTTTGCCCTACGTGGTGCAGAACACAGGCTGTCCCTACGGGGACTGAGGAGGGGACTGGAAAGAAGGGAGCAGAAATGGATCTTTCTGCCTCATCTTCGTGGTGGCTGTGCTGAAGTTAGGAAACTGAGCCTGTGGAGAAAAGTTCTAGAAGGCAGGTGTCTTAGCCTATGGGAGAGAAGCTGCAGGAAAGATTTAGTCGGAATCTTCTAGGGAAAAGGGGAGGTGGGGTGGCGGAAGGGCTTCCGGTGGGCTCCGCGTCACCAGGACAGCGGGTCGGCAGGGTTAGTGGGACACTGCGGGTGGACGAGGAGGCCGCTCAGGGCTCCCTGCACTTGGCTTTCTGTGCCAGTTTCCTGGGGCTGGCATAACAAAGCCCCACACGCTTGGTGGCCTAACATGACAGAAGGGTGTCCCTTCCCAGTTCTGGAGGCTGGCGGTCCAAAATCAAGGTGTTGGCAGGAGTATTCCTTCCTGAGCCTCTCTCCTGGCTTCTCGTGGCTGCGGCAGTCCTTGGTGCCCCATGGCTTGTAGATGCATCACCCCAGCCTCTGCATCCTCACCTGGCTCTCCACTGTGTGTCTCTGTTTCTTCTACTCTTCTTAAAGGACACCAGTCGTATCGGATTAGGGCTCACCCTCATCCAGTGTGATCTCATCTTAATTAGTTCATATCTATGAAGACCCTGTTTCCAAATAAGGCCACATTTTCAGGCATGGGGGGTTAGGACCTTGATATATCATTTTTGGGGACACATTTCAACCCATAACACTTTCTTTTCCTCCCCTTCTCCTTTAGACAACAGCCCCGAGACACGGGCTAAAGTGAAATTTGTCCAGGACACTTCCAAGTATTGGTACAAGCCTGAGATCTCCAGGGAGCAGGGTGAGTGCTGTGCCCTGTGGGCCGTCGGAGGCCACAGCTAGCTGCGGCCCTGCACGTCTGCCCTGGACAGGGAGCTGAGGCAGCCTCAGTCCTCCTTGCTGTAGGTCGTGGTCTCAGAGAGGGGCCGGGATGGAAGTCGGGCAGTGAGAAGCACTTTGCACGGTGCAGTGTGGGCCGGCAGAAGCAGTGGTTGTAGACACTCCTTGGGAGGGTCCTTGAAAACAGCAAAACCTTGGTTTTCCTGGGCAAACTAAAAGATCAGCCAAGATACTGTGAAACCTCAGCTGTCTATCTGCGAGATGTGGGAGGTTTTTGCGTTGTATAGAGAAAAACAAAGCTGGGAATGTGGGGCTGCACACGAGGCTCACCTCAGGCTCTCGAGGGAGGTGTGCGTGGGCGTGGGGCGGGCGCAGCACCGCGGCCCGTGGCTCGGGTCGGGACACCGCCTGTTTGTGTTCATGAAGTCTCTTTGGAGCACGGCCACACCTGTTGGCTTACATCCTGGCTGAGGCTGCTTCTGAGCCGCAGTGGCAGAGTGGGGTGGTTGTGACCGAGACTGCGTGGCCTGCAAGCCTGGAATGTTCACTCTCTGGCCATCCACAGAAAAAGGATGCCGGCCCTAGGACAGGAGGCCCCTTGGGAACGTGTGAATTCTAACTTTAAAGAATGTCGTCTCGCCCAAGGCAGAATGACGCTCCATAGCCCCGATGAGACACAAGTGAGGCCCGTGTCACCGACTTCTCATTTTCTCTCTTGCCCTCGCCCCTCCTGATCCAGCTATTGCACTCCTCAAGGACCAGGAGCCAGGGGCCTTCATCATCCGTGACAGCCACTCCTTCCGAGGCGCCTACGGGCTGGCGATGAAGGTGTCTTCGCCCCCTCCGACCATCATGCAGCAGAATAAAAAAGGTAACCTCACCTCCCGGCACGGAGCTGAGGACAGGTGAGCTTTACCGTGTCGAACCTGAGGTGCGGGGAGGCCCCGGGTGCTGAGCAGGACGCTGCTCTCCTGGGACTCTTTGGAAGAGCGTGTCTTGGGCTTGGTGACAGTTGGGGTCGGAGACCAGGGAAGCAGGACTGCTGGGCTGTGTTTCCTGAGGGCTGAGGGAGGAGTGGGGGTCTCTCTATTCCACGGGGTTCTGGCCATGTTGCCTCTTCGACCCTTTCTCCCGCCCTGGCCCTGCACGTTGGAGCAGTTATGAAGCAGTCTTGGAGGTGGCGGGAGGAAGCCACGAGAAGTGACCGGTCCTCATTTCCTTCTCTTCATCCCAGGAGACATGACCCATGAGCTGGTGAGGCATTTCCTGATAGAGACCGGACCCAGGGGAGTCAAGCTGAAGGGGTGCCCCAACGAGCCGAACTTCGGTGAGCTGCCCCCCAGCCCGCTCTGCCTCTATAGCCTGGCCTAGTCTCTGCCCCGTCCTGGGTCCTGTGGGGGTCTGACCCCAAATTCCACCACGGGCTCTGCCTGTCCCCCTTGTCACAGACTCAGCAGAGAAAATAACAGTGGCGGCTTCCCTCCCTCTGCACTGTGGCTCTTTAACTCTGCCAAATTCCTTTCTGTATTTATTTGTCCTGTCCAAGGAGATTAAGACTTATTATTATCATTGTAAGTGGAGTAACAATTAGAACAACAGCTGCCTTAATTGACCACCTACTATGTGAAAGTCACCATCTCAGTGCCTTATACTGCTCTGGTCTCACAACAATCCTGTATGGTAGATGCCACTGTCCGCATTTTACACATAAAAACTGAGGTTCTTCAAAGTCAGACTTTACCCGAGAACACATAGATAAGTGACTGAGCTGGGATTTGATCCCACAACTCTCTGATACTTCTACTGCACTGCTCTGAGAGGAGCCCCAATAACTGGAGGGACTTAGGGGAGATGTTAGGAGGAACTTTCTGCAAAGGTTGTTAGGTAACCCTGTAACTGCTAGATGAGCCTTTGGAATCTTTTCCTTTGGATCTTGCTAAAAAAGAGGGGGTGAATTTTCTGCTTTGTAGGTGGATCAAGGGAGAGGTGACTATTATGTGTGGCAGGGTGGGAGTGGGGTTTCCTCACTGCCCTCCGTGCCCTCAGCTTCCAGGTGCACTCCCCTGATGCAGTCTCCCTCCCCCGCAGGGTCCCTGTCTGCCCTGGTCTACCAGCACTCCATCATCCCGCTGGCTCTGCCGTGCAAGCTGGTCATTCCAAACCGAGGTAGGGACGCGAGACTCCTGCTCACCAAGCACACCTTGCTTGGGCCTCCTTCATGTCTTAACCCCGCCCACCGCTCCAGAGCATGGGCCAGGGTTGGAGGATGTGGGTTATTTTGCCAATCTAGGGAAACTCAAAACCACTCTCCTTTTTTTTCTATCAAAAAAAAAAATAGAAGAAAAAGTTCATTAAAAAGCTGAACTCCAGGAACATAAATAAGTTGACTTGCCAGATTGTTCTGGAAAATCCTCTGCAGGCTTCGAGTAATTCATACTGAATCCTCAGGCTAAGCCTCATCCCAGGGGAGGCATTAGAAGTCGGAGGCAGTCAGGAGAGGGCCGAGTCCTGGAGGATGAGGCGGGCATCAGTGGGAAGGGGAGGAGGAGGCAGGCACAGGTGTTGGGGGTTGGTGTGGACGGAGAGGAAAGAGCTCCGGGGACCTTTCAGAGGAGGAGGTGGCTGGGCTCCCCGTGGCACAGGACGGAAAGGGCGGGGCCCCCTGTCCCTGGAGTTTCTCGTCTGTGTGGCTGGGAGGGTGTGCCGTGACTAGGGGGACATGGAGCTGGGGAGGAGCAAGTCCTCTTTTGATTGTGGGAAGTTTGAACAGGACCCAAGAGCATGAGGACACACAGTTGAGTGAGACGGCACTCCAATTTGAGTGAGACGGCAGGGCTGGTGCGGGAGAGTTCAGCCTCTCTCATAGAGGTGTGCCGGCCCAGGAGGGTGGCGGATGAACGCCCAGAACTCCTCCCAGCTCAGGCCTCTATTGCCCAATCCCCAAGCACACAGGGGTCATGGTGCCTGGCCCTAGTGCCAGGTCTGGGCACTGGGGGCTGGGCTGCCTTCGCCACCTTCTCTGTTCACTAAACGCCCGAGGCTCTGGGCCTGGGACTCTCTCCAGTCTCTCTTGGAGCCCTGGAGTTATGCCCACACGTAAAACCTCAGATACTATTTGACAGTTTCTCTTTATCCAATTCAATTCGTTCAATTATTAATGATAATTGACCAGTATTATTATTTTAAAAGTTCAAATACAACTTAAAGAGAATTATTAGCCACACAGATTCAGGTACTAATTGAATTATATTTTTATGGGATTTACTATAGTAGTTCAGCAATTAAAAAAACCATTTGATATTTAAAGTGTGTAAACCAGTGGTTCTCAAAGTGTGGTCCCAGACTAGCAGCTTTAGCATCTCCTGGGAACTTGCTAAAAATGCAAATATTCTCAGGCCGACCTAATCAGAAACTCTGGGTTGGGCCAGAAATCTGTGTTTTAACAAGTCTGCGCACCAAAGTCTGAGAAACACTGGTGTAAACAATACTCAATTCTTATTTTTTTCTGATTTTTTAAAAAAATTAATGTATAATTGACAAATAAAAATTGTATCAGGTATGGCATAGAACGTGATGTTTCAATATATATACATTGTGAAATGGTTAAATCAAGCTATTGCATCCATCACTCAATTCTTATTAATATTGAAATTATAGTTATGTTACATCAATGGTTTATTGAATTAGGGGAATTAGGATACTTATTGATCTATACAAAGACACATCAATGCAAAACAACAACAGCAACACCAATTGCCTCTTGAAGGCTTGCTTTTTGCTAAGCACTGGGCTAAAAACTACATAGAGTATCTCAAACACTCAGTGACATGGCTACCATCATCATCATCTCTGTTTTATGGATCCTTAGCAAGTGCTGGGGTGAGGGTTTGCGCTCAGCTCTGCTGGACTCCAGAGCTCTCAACCAGCGTGCTGGATACTTAGAGTAATCGTTCGACATTCGTGCCAAACTGGACACAGGGCTGACTGCCAGGGCCTGTGATGAAAAGCAGTGTCCCTCGCATGAGGTATTTGCAGAGCTCGCCTTAGGCCCAGCCAAACCTGTGCTTCTTTCCAGCTCTAGGGTTTTAATTCCAGCTGAATTTTTGTCTCAGACCCCACAGATGAATCGAAAGATAGCTCTGGCCCTGCTAACTCAACTGCCGACCTGCTGAAGCAAGGGGCAGGTGAGTGGTCACCTGAGACTGGATCCCTGCCCAGGCCTTTCTTTCTGAACCCCTCCCACCCTGACCCCTCAGGCTGGACGTCTCTCTCAGACCCAGACGTCTCTGGGCAGATCACATTTCTATGTGCAGATGCCTTGGCCCAAGGCTGGCCTGAAATTCACCTGCTACCTTCTCCCTGAGGAATGGACCTGGGGTCTTGTCCCCACCGACCCCAGCTACCATGACTCCTCCTTGGGTTGGTTTCTTCCAGCCTGCAACGTGCTCTTTGTTAATTCTGTGGACATGGAGTCCCTCACTGGGCCCCAGGCCATCTCCAAAGCCACATCTGAGACATTGGCTGCTGATCCTACACCAGCTGCCACCATCGTTCACTTCAAGGTCTCTGCCCAGGGAATCACTCTGACTGACAACCAGAGAAAGTAAGACTCCTCTCCCTGTGTCTGTGTTGGACTGTCCTTCATGTGACCCACTCACCCACCCATCTACCCATGGATCCATCCCTTGCACCCATCTACTCACCTACCCACCCATCCACCTATCTTGCATCCATCTTCCACCTACCTGGCTACTCATCCATCCATCCAGCCAGCCGTCCACTCGCTCACCCTCTCACCAGTTGATCCACCCATCCCTGCATCCATTCACCCCCATCTATCCTCCCCACCCGTTTGTCCCTTCATCCATCTGTGTCTCCACCCACGTATCCATCCACCCACCCATCCACCCTTCTACCAGGATCTGCCTGCATTGGCTATACAGCTGTAAACTCAACTGATACTAAGCCCCTGCTTCCTTGGAGCAGAGCCTTCCTCTTGGACTCTCTCCTAACAGTGTCCCAGGCCCTTTCCTTCCTCCAGGGCCCCCTCCCCCCATTTCTCATTCCTCAGTGCTAGTTTCTTCCTTCCTTCCCCAGCCTCAAGCATTTGTGACATGTCCCCGTGGCACATCTGTCTGTGTCTGTCCCCAGTGAGCAGCTCAGGCTGTCTTGCATAAGCGAGAGGCTGTGTGACCTACGACAGCCACAGGTGGTAGGGAGGTGGCCTGAGCTGCAGGTGGAAGGAGGGGAGAAGCAGTCACTTGGGTGCTCATTCTCTGTTTCTCTGGTCTTTGTGTGGCAGGCTCTTCTTCAGACGACACTACCCCCTCAACACTGTCACCTTCTGTGACTTGGATCCACAGGAAAGAAAGTAAGTTTCTTGCAGACACCTTGCCTCCCACCCAGCTCTGTAACACGGAAGTCTGTGTGTGGGAGCGTGTGTGCAGGTGTGTGCAGGTGTGTGCAGGTGTGTGCACGTGCATTCCTGATTCAGCTGGAAGAGCTGCCCGTGTGTGAGTTGTGTGGGGGGTCTTTTGAGTTGTCCGACCTCAGATGTGGAGACCCTCCTGGGGACCCAGTGCCCACTTCCACCCTGTCTGCCTGTCTCCTACCCTGAATCTGCTTTGCTCCACGTTGGGGAGGGCACCTGGGAGGCACAGCGTTCTCTCTGCCTTGAATGCCCCCGCGTGATCTTGGGAGGCTCCTGTGCCTGGGAATGGGGCCACTTTTGCCTCCTGCAGAAGGTCTGGCGCACACGGGCGGGCTGGGCTCCAGGGGAGGGAATCGCGATTTACCCTGCCCTGTCCTCCTCTCCGCAGGTGGATGAAAACAGAAGGAGGCGCCCCTGCTAAGTAAGTGTGGCTTCTTTACCCCACCTGGCCGCTGGCCTTTGTGCTCCCTGTTGAGGGGGCAGGTTTAGGATCCAGGGCCAGCGGGTAGGGAAGGGCAGATGGGACCTGTGTGTAGAGGTCACTCAGTTTTGGAGAAAAGCTTGACAAGGCAGCCAGGCCTTTGGCCCTGTCCTGCCTCAAGGCCAGAGTCCCCGTCTCTAGCCCGGCCACCTTCTCCTTGGATTAGAACCAGCAGGGATCCCGGGAAGTGGATAGAAAACTGAGTTTTGTGAGAGGTGATGGCCGTGGGGAATGGGGTGTTTAAATGATCTTTTCTGTCCAAATCCTTGCTGCTTCTATTCCTGTTTTTGCTTTCTTGGTGGGCTTCTGTGCATCTCGTGGCTGGGCTAGGCCTCCTCATCAGAATGTGGGCGCCCATGTCTGAGTTCTGGGGATGGCCCTGGGGCCTGCGGTGGGTCCTTTCTTCCATTCAGCGTATCCCGGGTGCATCTGAGGAGCTCAGAGCTGCCCGGGACCCCGACTCCACCCTCAGGAGGCCCACTGGCACGGCAGATAAGACAAGCGTATCAACAGCACTATGATGTTTCTGTGGTTTTCAAACTGTGTTGCAAGGAACCCTAGGACCCTCGGGTGGCAACTAAGCTGCTCAGAAGGGAGGGAAAACCCTGTTACTATTATCAGTAAGAACCAGGATTTTCTCAACATCACAAACCCCAAACCAAGCATGGGAATACCCTGGGGTCTGAAGCTGACATGAGGCTGTCACTGTGATTTGTAATTCACATTTCACTTCGTGGGGCTCATCCCAACAGCCCGTTTTCCTCACTGATTTACTTTATAGTGGGTAAATATTATGCTTTTGAATTGACACATTTGTAGCCATAACATACTTCTTTCACCTTTATATATTTGGGCTTCCTACAAGATTGTTTTGGAAAAAGAAAACCTTTCACTGTTACTTTAAAAAAAGAACCATTGCTGGACTAGACGCTGCAGGAAGCGTAGCTCCCCTCTGTGCGCTAATGCAGGTGTGCACACCCGGCAGGGAGAAGCGGGAGAGGTTTGAGGAAAGAGCAGATATTTTTAAGTGGGTCTTAAAAGACAGGTACAATTTGGACAGGTCAAAACGAGTGTGGGAGGAGGAGAGAGACTGTTGCGGGGGGAGGGGCTCACGGCAAGCCCCCTGCAGGCAGGAGCGGGTCTGGGGGTCTGGCTCCTGGAAGGATGATAACTATTTGTCCAATGAAGAAATGAGAGATCAGAGGCTGCGCAGGGGAGAGTCAGGAAGAGGCTGCAGGGAGGCCACCTCAGTCAGAATGCGTGGGATGGACTAGCAGTCTGTCGCATGAGCCACCGTGGGGATTTCAGAGGGGCCACATGGGAGGGAGGGACCAAGGGGTCCTGCCCCGGCAGCTCCTTGTGTCTCTGCCGGCCAAGCGGGCAGCCAGAACTTCGTGTCTGCAGGTGCTCTGGGTCCCCTCTCCATGAGGGGGACAGGTGTCAGGGACAGGGGGGAGCTGGGCCCCAGGCTGGAAATCCCTCCTTTTTGTCCCTTCAGGAGCTGCTTTTGGGCTGAGCTTCCTGCCAAGGAGGCTTCGATGGGTGGGGCAGAAGCCACAGGGAGAGGCTGAGGGGACAGACGCCTTGGCTGTGGCCGGTGAGGGACCAGGGTGAGCGAGTGAGGCACAAGCTCTCAGGCCTGCTCCCTGGCCTTGGCGGCTGACCTTTCTTGCCTGGATCCGCCCCCTGGGTGGATGGCAGCGCTGGCGCCTCGGAGCTGCCAAGGAGATAAACAGAAGGGGAGAGCAGGTGTGTTCGGGGCCAGCGCGGGGGCCGGGGCTCCATCTTGGCAGACACCAGCCGCTGGGGGGGTGCTTCTCCCGGCTGGGGGCTCGGGGATACCCCTCACTCCTCCCGACCACCCCCGTGCCATAGGGCCTGAGCCAGCCCAGGAAAGGAGGTGCTGGGGGCTGCTCTGTGGACCCCGCTTCCCCACACCCAGGTGTTACCCCAGGCCTTTGGTCCTGTGTTCCCAGCCCCTGAAACAAAGCTGTGAGAGCAGAGCTGTAGGACATGCAGGGCTGTGTGTATGTGTGTGTGTGTGTGTGTGTGTGTGTGTGTTTGGGGGAGTGCATGTGTGCGTGGCATGTATAGTGTGCATGTGTGTGTGGGATGTGTGTATGTGGTGGGTCTGTGTGTGTAGCATGTGTGTATGTATATATGGGGTATGTGTTGTGTGTGTTTATGTGTGTGGTGTGTGTATGTGCACAGTGTGGTATGTGGTGTGTGTGTGGTTTGTGTGTATGTGTATGTGCTATGTGTGGTGTGTATATGTGTGTATGTGGTATGTATGTATTGTATGTGTGTGGTGTGTGTTTGTGTTGTGTATGTGTGTGGTATTTATGTGTTGTATGTGTGTGGTGTGTGTTATATATGTGTTGTGTATGTGTGTGGTGTGTGGTATGTATGTGTGTATATGTGTATGTATGTGGGCTGTGCACTGTATGTATATGTGTATATGTGTATGTGTGTTGTTCATATGTGTGTGGTGTGTGTGTATGCGTATGTGTGTGTGGTGTGTGTTGTGTGTGTTGTGTGTGTGTGTGGTATGTATATGTGTTTCTGTGTGTTGTGTGTATGTGTTGTGTATGTGTGTGTTGTGTGTGTTATGTGTGTGTGCTGTGTGTGTTGTCTATGTATGTATGTGTCTGTGGTTGTGTGGTGTGTGTATGTGTGTGTTGTGTATGCATGTGGTGTGTGTGTGTGCATGCAAAAAGACACACACGGCAGCCGGCGGAACCCGACCGTGCTAATTGTAGCTGCCGTGGTCCAGTCCCAGGGAGAGGGGTTTCCGTCGGAATCTCCAGCTGTCCTGATTTCCCCATCTCACTGTAATTAGCAACACGCCGGCTGGGAGGGGAGCTGGGCTCACACTCTGTTCTCTGCCCTCGTATTTTTAACTCTGTTTTGCAGAGGGAAGGCTAGGTCACTCAGTCACAGTGCGGGTGGGGGATGAGTGCGGGGGACGAGTGTGGGGGCGGGTGAGGGGTCCACCTCCCTTCCTGCTCTCTGGGATCCCAAGCCTCTTGAGCACAGGAAAAATAAGTGCGTGTATGTTGAGGGGTGACCCGCCTGTCCTTTTGCGTCCCTCTGACCTCGTGGTGTCTGAGGCCTGTCTTCGTTTGCTTGCGCGCTGTGTGCAGGAACAGTCGGTACGGGTGGGGCTGGGGTGGGCAGGAGAGAAGCCCGTCCAGGAATGTTCCGTTTTATTTTGGTCTCCTCCCCACCCCTCACTGTGAAGTCCTGTCACTCACCTCCAGCTCCCCTCCCGCCCCTCAAAGTGGGACTCTGTGGTCAGTGGGTGGAGAGAGGTGTCTCTCGTGGGCCTCCCCAGGCCCTGCTGCTCGGCAGGCCGGAGGGGTGGCCTGGCCCAGCCCACTCGCTCACCTGGGCTGCTCTCCAGGCCGGGGCTGCTCTTGCCCCCCTCACACCCCCCCTCCCGCCCCCACAGGCTCTTTGGCTTCGTGGCCCGGAAGCAGGGCAGCACCACGGACAACGCCTGCCACCTCTTCGCGGAGCTTGACCCCAACCAGCCAGCCTCTGCCATTGTCAACTTCGTCTCCAAGGTCATGCTGAGTGCCGGCCAGAAGAGATGAGCCCACCCCTTGCCCTGGGCCAGTGCAGTGGGGACGGGGCCCATGGGGAGGGGACCCAGGAATCCTGACCACCCTTGAATCCAGAAGGAGGACTTTGGGCCAATTTTGGAGAAGGAGAGAAGAAAGTGCGACGTGGGGAGAGGGAAGTGAATTGCAGAGGGGAGGGGCAAGAGAGGGAGACAGAAAGAGAAAGACGGCGGAGAAGAACTCAGATTCCCCTGGGCGATAGAAACTGCAAAAACCCAAAGCCTCCAAAACTAACCAGGTCCCCCAACTTCCCCTTCCCCGCTCCTAGAGGAGAAGGAACAAGCCTCCTTGGGGATCCATATTTTTGGGGGAATGGAAAAGCCCCGTCTTCCTAACCCAACTGCTTTGCAAGGAGAAATCAAGCTTTTTCTGGCCACCTGTAGGCTAGGTTGTCAAACCAAACAGAACCAGTGTGGGACATCAAGTGGGGGAACTTTCTCTTTTGAAAGTATCTCAGACCCGAGGCACCTCAGGTCCCTTCGCTGTGCCTCTGCTGTATTGTTGTGTGGGTGTGTGTCTGCACCCACACCTCACGTGTTGATTCATACTCGCCTCTGTCGGCTAGAATTATAAACAGCTGTCCTCGTCTTGTCCCATGTGTTTGCAGACACAATGTCCAAAGAAGGTTAGGGTTGGGGGTGACAGGGCAGCAGGGAGGGACAGAAACCCTCTTTTCAGGAGCACCCAAGGTATGGGTAACAGAGGCTCTCTCTCCTGGTCCCTGCACCTGCACTCTCGGGGCCCTTGGTGCCACCAGCCTTTCTCCTCTACAAAGACCCCAGCAGGAGTGGGGGTGGCCACCCCCGCAGCTTACCCCGTTCTGCCTTAACTGGGAGGTGGGAGCTTTGGTTTGAGGAGGTGGAGATACGTGTGTCTGTGGCCTCGGGGAAGAGCTGTGTCAGGAAGGACAGCTGCTGAGCTCGGGGCCTCTGCCCTGAGGCGTGTAGCCCAGCAGCAAGGAAGACAGGTCACCCCTGGACTCTGCCTTAGCTCCCACCTCTCGGCCCTGCTCTTGGGTTTCATGCCCCAGAACCAGCCTTATCGCAGACTTGCTTATCTGCATGATGCCTTTTTGGGGCTGGAGATCAAGCGTTCCTGCTCTTCCGTGCCCTATTCTGTTTGTCCTACAGGGTCCCTGTGCTGGGGTTCATCCTGGGAACCTGTTTCCTGCTCAGCGAGGCCCAGGGGAGGAGCCTGTAGTCTTTTTCCTCCCCTCAGTACATGTTCTGGGGTCTGACTTCTGCAGGACCCCTGCTGGCTGGGCTGCCCAGGGTGACAGCAGCAGAGGTCCTGGGGCTGCTACCTGTGCACCACGTGGCCTACCTACAATACCAAAGCCTCACTGTTCCCCCTGCTGCCTTGGTTTCCCCAGCTGAGCCACACTGCCCATGCAGCAGAGGGCAGAAGACACGCATTTAGGCCAAAGGGCCTCAGGCCCACTTGGGCAGTTGAGAAAAACCCTGACCACCACCCAAAGACACTAAGCCGGAATGGAAAATTCACCAGGACTCCGTTCTTAAGCCTAGAGGGGTCCCCTAGAGAGAGGCATTGTACTGATATATAAATATATATAATATATACATGAGACATACTGACAGAATCTGTAAGCTAATAAAATATAAGAAAAGGTAAAAAAAAATAATAGGTCAATTGACAAGATGTATTTATTGTTTTCCCATATTGCTTTACTGCCTTCCCTGGGCATAAACCAATTCTCATCCCTTTTAATGTGTCTGAGGAAAGCCTGAGACGTAGGGGGCCATTAGCCTTGGAGCAGCCGGGGGTCTCCTGGCCCTGGGCCTGGCCTTCCCTAGACTTTGTCTGGGGCTCAATGCTGGGGGCGCTGCGCATGTTCCACCTGTGTGGCCCCCTGATTTTCTGGCAGACCAGAGGCCCGGCAGTCAGCTCCCAGGACGTGTGTGAGCGTGTGGGACGTGCTGTGTGTGGCACACGGGGCTGTGTGTGCATCTTTGGTATTTTTCTCCTCCAAGGAGCTGGATCAGCGTGGACATTCTGTTTCAGGGAGTTGGAAAGGACAGTGGGGAGAAGGTGGCGGGGAGCAGGGGCCGAGACCCCACCGGCCGCCGCTTCCCCAAGAGTGAAATCTCGTGCTTGGTGACCGAGGTCCCTCCAAAGTGCTCTTCCTTCTGAGATATTCAAGCCCCAAACCTGGATTTTCCCCCTCCTCGTCCCCTGGCTAGCCCCAGTTCTCTTCCAAGATGGAAGGAGACGTATGCTATCCCTTCCTTTGTAAATATCTTCATCCCCAGCTGGGCAGCCTGGGGAGCCGCCCCCTGGGCTGGATGGGGCGTCAGACCCTTCGGTAGCCAGACTGAGTCTGGGATCAGCCATCACACGCACGTCCTCCCGCCACCGCCCACCACAGCCCACCTCGCAGGCATGGCAGCCCCTCCACGCCAGGCCTGAGCCGTGTGTGACCCTGCGGGAGGACCCAGGTCGATGCTGGAGACCTGGTAACTCACTCCCAGCATCCCTCTGGAAGGAGCCGGTTTCTGAGAGTTAGGCCTTGCCGGGAGAATGACGGGGAAGTGTCCCCAGTCTCCACGGCGGCCCCACCTTTGGGCTCCTTGCCAGAGCCCTCCTGTGTCTCACAGGTAGGCGTGCACCCACGCACACACCTACGCACACACACCACTCAGCACTGCAGTATATTCTTGCCAAAGATTTCCTTTAAAAGAAAGCACTTTTACTAATTTTTGTTATAATTTTATAAAACTTTATCCTCTTTGTTCCTCTCCCTCCCTCAACCTATTTTGCTGTTGTTTATTGTTGGATCTGTTTGTCAGCCAGGAGAGTGCTGTCTGGTCTTGAGTCCGGCCTGGGGTGGGGAGGGGCCCAGGAGAAGTTGGCAGGAAAGAGTAGGAGAGGCGTGGCCATCCCGCGATACAGCGGTGGGGACCTTGGCAGGCTCTGGCCCCAGCCCCAGGCCCTCGCCGCCTCTAGCTGTCCAGCCAGGTGTCTGCGGCAGGCCTGGGGCCTCCCCCTAGCTGGCTCGTATGGGGTCTGGAGGCAAGAGGGCAGGGAACGGACATCTCCGATTCAGCTAGAAGAAGGGCCCAGTGAGCCCCATGTGACTCTTTCCAGGGGTAGAAAGAGGGAAAAATTGGGCATGGGAACAATGGAGAGGTTTCCCCCCGCCACCGCCCATCACGGTGTCCTGGGTCCTTTATTTCGCCAGGGGTTCAAGGGAGAGACACGTCACATCCTAGGTTTGGGAAGGGCCTTTGACCCATCTCCTCTGAGCCTCTCCCCAGCAGCTCTGAAAAGCCTGTGGATTCCTTCTCCCCTGGTTTTTGAGGAATCCCTGGTTGTGTCAGAGACTGGCCAGGATAGGGGTGGTGGCGTCCGGTGGCTGTATGACAGCAAGGGGGACAGCCCGCTGCACACGTGTGATCCTGTTATGAGGGGCTCTCGGGTAGGTGGGGAGCAGGGGATTCTTTGCCTCATGCTGATGGGCCTGCACAGACTCTCATGCTGTCTGGGGGTGCAGGGGGGGTCGGTGAGTGTGACAGCATCTGTCTCGCTCCGACACTTGTCCACCACCCCTGCCTCCTGAGTCCTCTCCCCCTTCCCAGTTTGTTCCCAGCTCCAGAACCTGGAGTTCAAGTGGGCCAGTGCCCCAGCCAAGGAGCAGCCCACCCCGACGGCCACACTCAGGGTCCTTGAGGAGGTTGGGGGCCTGGGTCCCAGACCCACCTTTTCACCCAGGTCCGGGCCCTGGAATCCTGAGACTCACGTTTCCTTGGCCAGTGGTGACATAGGACGTGCGTGTGTGGGTGTGCAAGTGTGGATGTATGCGTGTGTGGAGTATTTTTTGCTCATCTCTTTAGGGAACTTGGGTTGGGGGCTGGAGGTGGTGGGCCGTGGGCGTCAAGCCCAGTATCACCCAGCAGCAAGGGGAATCAGGAGGTGAGGCCTGTAGGGCCACTGGTTGGTGCAGTCTCAGTGTTGGGGGGATCAGGCCACAGGGCTCAGGCACATCTGTTCCTTCTTGACTCCTCTGTCCTCCAGTGTCCAAAATGTTGGAGGACCTCTGTTTATATCCACACCTGGGCTCTTCCCAACAGTGAAGTTATCGTAGAGGGATGTCTCAAGTTTGTTTTCTAATCAGTGTTAAGCCGTTTGAAACTCTCCTGTGTGTCCGTGTTTGGTGTGTGCGTGTGAACGAGAGAGCACCTCAGTGCATGCATGCTGTGTGTCCCCGTCTCTCTCCTCCCTTCTGACCTGTCATTCAAAATAAATGCAAGGAATTCCTTACACCACCCTCCCTGCCTCCCAGGCCCTCTGCAGGAAAAACAGAATAACCCAGCATCCTCCCCGTGCCCTGGCTGTGTATTTATATAGATGGAAATATACTTTATATTTTGTATCATCCTGCCTATAACCTCCACCACCTTGTATAAACCCTGGTGTATGCTACTTGTCCTGGACATGAATGTATTGTACACTGATGCTGTCCCCCTCCTGTACAGCTGCTTTGTTTCTTTGCGATCCATTGTATGGCTTTATAAATGATAAAGTTAAAGAAAAATCTGTGCTGCTATCCAGCTGTGTTGTTTGGACATGGGTATGCCACGTCTCCGGTGGGCAAAGAGGGGTCTCTTCCTGGCACCAGGTGGGCTTCAGTGATGCCTCTGGTGGGCAACTCACCCCAAATCCTCCCAACAGCTTCCCCACCAGCCAGGTCTCGGTAGAATCAGGAATTTGTCCCCATCACTTGGTTCTGTGTCGGCTTAATTCTCAGGCAAGCTGCACCCAAGAGGTGGTGCCACCAGATGTCCCAGGCTTTCAAGCCACCAGCTCGGCAGCTCCAATAGAAGAGGACTCTTTTCTCCTGATGTTTTCAGCAAAAACCTGGGGCAAATCTCATTGGCTCTGATAGGCCCTGCTCGGCTCAGATAATTAACTTGGAACCAATCACTCTATCCGGATATGGGTTACACGACTGCCTCTGGAGCCTTCTGAGACCACGAGGACTGAGAATGGGGAGTGTTGGTCCCTGAGGAGGTGAGGTTTATCAGAAGAAGGGGGACAGAGGCTGTCGGGCAGAATCTACAGGTGCCCATCAGGTGGTATGTGTGTAGCTCGCTCATACACCAGCCCGGTGGTCCTGGGTGAATTCTTTGGAATTTAGAAAGTTTGGGTGTGGTATGCCTAGCACAGCTCAGCGGTTTCTGGGAGACACAAAAATACCCAAAGAACATGGCTCCAGTTCTCCAGTGCGGCTGGGCGGAGGCTCAGGTCAGCTGGTGGGAACGGGTGTGGGCTGAGCACCCCTCAATGACCAGCACGGCCCTTGTACTGGGGGGCGGCCTCTCACACAGTTGGGTCTCAGGACCCCCTTATGCTCTTAGGAATTATTTAGGATGCCAAAGAGCATTTGTTTAGGTGAGTTAAGTCCTTTGATCTTTACCATAGTGTAAATATACATTAAAACTGAGAACATTTAAAGCATACTTATTAATTCACTTCCGTGAAAATAAATTCACTACCTGTTAACATAAATAGCATTTTTTAATGAAAAATAATGATATTTTCCTGAAACAAAAAAGACTGGGTGAGAAGGGTGACATTGCTTTGCTTTTTCAAAGGCCTTTCATGTTCAGCTTAACAGAAGACAGCTGGACTCTCCTCTCTGCTTCTGCAGACAGTCTGCTGCGATGTCACACGTCACGGGCTGCTGGAGGACACTGCACACCCGTGAGAAAATAAGTGGAAAAGACAAATAATGGCTTAATATTATTAAATTATTAAGAAAATAGTTCTGACCTCACAGAACCCCTAAGGGGTCTCAGGAACCCCCAGGGGCCCAAGACCGTACTTTGAAACTTGCTGCTGTCAGGGACACAGGACACGGGAGCCCCAGCCCCTGCCTGTGGTGGGGACTTGACGTGGGTCACATCCTGCTCTCTGCGGGGGACTGTCATGCCGAGTCTTCCCAACAGACCAATGAGGTGGGTATTGTTATACACAAGGGACAAATCAGGAAACTGAGGCTCTGAGAGGTCATGTAGCTTCTAACTGGCAAAGCTATTAGTAGTACTCAGTGTCGTCACTGCCGGTGACGGCTAGCACCCAGACAACACTTGCCAAGTGCCGGAGTCTGTGCTAAGCACTGAGGTGTGTTTTCTCGCGCGTGCATCTGGGAGAGAAGGGTTATCCTTGTCCTCATTTTGCAGAGGAAGGAACTGAGGTGCAAAAGTTTAGACACTTGCTCATAACCACAAAGCTGGGGTGGGTGGGAGAGCCCCCAGCCACACCCTTCCTAGCTCACGCCCCTCTCTGCTCTCAGGGCCAGCTTTCCAGGGGACGCACGGACTCTGGGGGGTGATGGGCAGGTGGGACACCAAACGAACGTGATCGGTCAGATAGGTGGTAGGGACGGGCGATCGGTCTGGCTTCCCAGGGAGTGGACCAGGGCGCCCGGGTGTGTCATGGGAGGCAGGGGGTCATCCTCTGATGCCACGCAGCTGTGGAGGGATGCGGGTGACCCGGGCTGGGCCTGGCTCAGGGGAGGAGCATCAGGGAGACAGGCCAGGGCCTGTGAGCTGAGTGGACACAGCCTGCCTTTGAGGGGACTCAGCGGTGAGGTGGGGCTGGCTGTGCTCCCGGTGCCCCGACTGGGAGGAGACGGACTGGGGCTGCAGCAGGGGCGCAGGGTGAGCGAGGGCAGCTCTCCTGACACCTCATTACACAGACGACCCAAAGGACCGTCGTGTTTTCTGCACAAGGTGTGGCCCGTGCAGTGTCAGCGGCAGCATCACCTGGTGCGTATTAGAAGGGCAGGACCTCTCGCCCACCCAGGCCTGCAGAGTGGACCTGCGTGTTGACCAGATCCCCAGAAATCTGTGTAAGCTGCCTGGGTGTGCGTGTTGTGCCGGGACTAGAAGCCATGGCTGAGACGCTCAGCCCAGCGTCCCCTCAGCACCACCTGAAACGTCAGGACCGGGAGCTGTCGTCTGGGTGTCCGCGGGAGACAGACGCCTTGCTGACGAGGTTCTGGACTCTTTGCTGCCCGGGGCTGGCCAAGGCCAGGCGGGGGCGAGTCCTGGCCCCAGTGAGCAGAAACTCTGGGTGACCAGGTGTGCGGGGTGCGAACAGAGTCCGGGCAGGGAAGAGGCAGGGATGACAGCCAAGGGACGGCAGGAGGGGCAGAGGGATGGCGCTGGGGGCAGAGTGGGGCAGGAGTCTCTCACTTGTCCTCAAACTCGGCTGAAAGGTACAGAAGCCTGGGCCCCACCCCGGAGATTCTGAGTGAATCAGTCTGAGGTCCAGCCTAGGCGTTGGGATTTTTTTTTATCACTTCCAGGTGATTCTATGCACAGCCAGGGCCAAGAACCACTGTGGGAAACTGCAGATTGGATTCTGCCATGGCAGTCGTGTGTGGGGCAGGCCAGGGGCGTGCATTGGACAGGGTGGGCTGCTGATAAGGTGGGGGTGAAGGTGGAGATGGGAGAAGTCCCCTCTGGACTGGCTTGGGCCCCTGCCTTTCCTTCTGGGGGTGGGAGAATGCCGTCCCCTCCCCTCATGAGTGGAGCCTCCTGGTATTTTAATAAATTCCAGATCTGGAAGGGACCTCAAATGTCTCTCTTCCTGCATCCGGGGGCCGGGGCTCTCTGAGAAAGGAGGGGTGTGGCACACTCTCTGGGGGACTCGCCCCAGGGGGCGTGAAGACGCTGGGTGGGAGGGGTGGGGCAGAAGTCCTGGAAGACGTTGTGGGTTGGCTGGTGGGTTTCAACCCTGGGCGCTCTGCACTATCTCCTCATGGGTGCTGAAATCAAGTTCTGCCTTCCTCTTTTAAGGAACTGGATTTTCTGGGATTTTCCCTATTGGTGAAAAATGACTATTTATTAGTGCTTAGCAGTTCACAAACAGTTCAGAATATGGAGAGGATACAGCCCATTCTAAAAGCACTGACAGCAGGTGTGGGACCAGAGACGCAGGTCTGTGCATGCGTGTGCACCCACACACGCTCAGGTGCACGCACACAGACACACAGACACACAGACACAAGAGACCTGGCCCCTTGGGCTGTGCTGCATCTCCATGTAGGCACCTCCATTCTTACCTCCTTCCGCCCAGGCATCCTGGTGCCCAGCCATCTACCTGGACACCCTGACTGACTGATGGGTTCGTTTCAGGGGTTAGGGGGCCATCAACAGGGCAGGGAGCTTCTCTCACAGTGAGCGACCCCCTACAACACGGGCAGAGTGGCAGGATCAAAGGAGGGGAGGGCTCTGCAGATCAGACCAACCGAGGGGCCTGGTGCGCACCAGATGTGGGATGTGGGCAAGCTGGAGTGTGGTGGGAAAGGGACAGAGCCCCCGGAGCACCTGAAGTACCTGAGAGCTCTGCCTGGAGAAGACGAGGTCCAGGGAGGGTGGGGTGCCAGCCTCTGGTGTTTGACGACCTCTAGGGGAGTCAGCATCCTCTGGGCTCCAAATGTAACAGGTGAGAGCTGTGGGGAGGCCAGAGGCGGGAGGAGCTGCTTGGAACGGAAAGGGGTGCTTTGAGAGGGATGAGCTCCTGTCCCTGGAGGTGCTGGAGCTGGAGACTGCAAAAGGCCCTTCCCAGGCTCCGTCCTGGTTTGGCTGCAGGCACATGCCTCGTCGTCCACCTTGAGGTGAGAGTGCAGATGTGGCTGGGCCCTGAGACCCGTAGAAGAGCCCCTTGGAGTATGACCTTCCTTGAAAGGCACTGGCCTCTGAAGCAGGTGCTGCTGGATCTGGTTCTGGCTTTGCTGGGACCTCAAGAATGTTTTCTTCCCTCTTTGGGCCCCAGTTTTCTCATCTGTAAAATGGGATAATACCTACCCCGAGGGCTAGCACGAGGACAGAGACCCCTGGCCCCTAGCATGGCGCTTGGCTGCCTGCTGGCCCTGCAGGCCTTTAGGAAATCTGCACTTCCTTTCCTTTTCTGGTGCCTCTGGCCTCCTCCACGCCATTTCCTTAGGCCTCTTGGGAAACCTGGCAGCAGAAAGGAGTTGGAGCAGAAAGCCTCCTGAACGATATCGATCTGGCCGGCTCCGGACTCCAGACCACAGCGCTTGGGGATGGTGGTACAGCCGCCTCCACGGCTCCAGCTTTCATGGGCTTTGAAAGATCATCTCTGGCCATCAAGACAGGATGTCCGGGTTCTGGGCCCCTCCTCTCAGCCTTTGCTCCTTTCCCTGACTCCGGACTGGTCCTGGAAACCCTCCCATTCCTGGGAAACCAAGGGGTGCCCTTAAGGCCACCAGCTCTCTCCCAACCCAGGTCCTCCCCCAGCCCATATCCTGCATTTGCAGAATCTGACCTGGCCGCACTGTCACCCCTCCCTCAGGGGACGCGGGCTGGTTTGGGATATCGGGGGCAGGGGCTGTGCGGGCAGGGGCAGGAGACCACCAGGGACGGATGGAGAGAACCTCAGAGCCACGGAGCTTTAGAGCTGTGGAGACCACAGGCCTACCTTGGGGTAAGTCAATCAATCAATTAATCAACTGCACACATATGTATGGGCACCTACTGTGTACAGGCACTGTACTTGGCACTGAGCAACATGGGCACGTTTGTTTCTCTTATGGCACTTTGGGTCTAATGGGAGTGAGGAGAACATATAAAGAACCAACAGGTATATAATCACGCTGTGAGAAGTGCGCTGGAGGAAAGGTATCTCTGCAGCGAGAGTATGGAAATGGATCTGGGTGGTCTAGGCAGAGAAGAGAAGGTGTCCCTTAGGAAGTCACGCATTGCAATGTTAGGGTCCAAAGCGGGAACAGGAGTCGACTGGGCAAAGAGGGGAGAATGGGTGTTTCAGGCAGAGGGAACAGCACATCAGCACATGCAAGGCCCAGGGGCTGGAGGGTCTTGGCATGTCTGAACCCCACATACATCTCCTTGGCAGCACGTTTTACAGTTGTAATTTGACACTCACTTAACGGCAAGACAGAATAGTGGTTAAATGCATAGGCTGTGGTGTCAGACCACCTGGGTTCAAGGTCTGGCTCCATTCCTACAAGCTGTGTGACCTTGGGCTCCTCATAGCTGGAAAGTGCTACAGAAATGGACTGAAGATCTCTTTAGCTCTGTATCAGTTCAGCTTCTGTAATAGATTTCAAATTACCAGACACTTGAATGTGAAAGTTTATTTCTCTCTCAAGTAAAGGCTCTCACTTATATCACAGCTCTCCCGAGGAAGTTGTTCAGGCAGGGAGACCCAGGGTCCTTCAGTTTTGTTGCTTTGCCATCCTCAATATGTGGTCCATTATGGTTGCTCAGCTCTGGCCATCACAACTGCATCCCAGTCAGTAGAAAGCAGGAAAAGAGGAAGGAAAGGGCATGCTCTTGTCTTTAAGGACATGGAACATTGTTTACATTGTGCACATCATTTATGCTCAGATCACAATGGCCAAAACTGTCACATGGCCTCAACTACCTGTGGGGAAACATCGCTTTTATGCTATGCAGCCATACTTCTGCAGACTTATTACTAAAGGAGAAGAGGATGGTGGGTACTGGGAAAAACTGGGAATTTCTGATTCACACTTCAACACATGTGATTAAAAGCTCCTCTGTCCTTCCAGAGGCAGGAGGTAAGGGGCCATGTGGGTGTCTGCCTGGGCTGTTCAACACTATCACCAGAGAGGCGCCCACCTTTATGCATGGCCTCTGCCCGTATGCTTACTCTCTGGGTCTGCAAGGTCAATCTGTCCATCCCCCTGTATCTCAGGCACAGAGCACGAGGACTGGGGCTGCAGGGCAGAGCTTCCTGTGCTCCACGTGTGGCCCCCAAACTGCAGAGAGGGCAGCTTAACTCACAGGGCCACACAGACCAGATGATGGACATCTCAGGGGGTGACCCCTGGGAACAGAGGACTTGAGGGCCAGATGGGCCTGTCTCAGTACCTTGGCACTATCTGAGCTCCAAGTATTAGATACGACTTAAAGTTTCTTGCTAGCTCAGTGGAGAGGGTTATGTGATGTAGAAAATAAGTTGAGTCACAAAAAGATTGTTGTGCCTTTGCAGGCTGCAATTCATCCTGACACAGGGGCACTGCAGAGAGAGGAGGGTTGTGAATGGAAACAGGAGATGCTGACGTGTAAGAGATGGAGGAAGAGAGGGTCCGTGAAGAAGACAGAGATCTCAGAAAGGAAGGAGAACCTAGAAGGGGTGCTGTCTTGGAAGATAAAGGGGGGGGATGTGAGAGAGAATTTCTAAAAGAAAACAGTTTTAGGGTCCTAACCACCGTAGGATCCAGTTGAGTGAGCCCTGGGAGAAGGTCCTTGAATTTGGCCATGAGGAGGTCATCCTTGTCCTTTCCTTTGGGAAAATAGTGACGGTAGCATGGAGGGGCAGAAGGCTAAGAAAGTGGCTTAGCACAGGGCCATACTCGTAAAGTCTCGCGATATTTGCAGAATCTGTGACTCTATGATTGCATAGGAGGCAGAGACAGCAAGTGTAGACAGCGCTTTCAAAGACTTTGATCCCCACCCACCCCATAGCTTCTGTTCCTGAGCTTTACTCTCGGCCTTGGATGGTCACTGTGGCCTAGGGTTTCACATGCACAGAAGTCGGGACGGGCAGGGCAGAGACCAGGAAGGAAGGGGATTTGTCCCGGAAAGCTGAAGCCCTCCTGGGGCGGCCTTTCAGAAGAAGACGTCTGATACCTAACCTCGATCTTTCCTGCTGCAGTATCAGCAGGTGTCAGCTGGGGAGGGAGAAGTTGTCGCTGAATGACAGTCCTTCAGAGACTAAAAACAGCTGAACTCTATCCCAAGTGGAGATAAGAGAGGTGAAAATCAGGTGAGAGCAGCGGAGGAGTAATTCAGAAGGGCAGTGTTAGCTTTGTGTGCGCCTGGTGCTAGATTACAGCATCTAACCGCACTTCCTCTTCTCCGGTTCCTGCTCCAGGATCTCGCCCTCCCAGCCTCTAATAACCCCGATCCTGGATCGGTATTTGGGAGACTGTGGCTGGGCCAGGTAAACAAGGCA
>CM052439.1:15311157-15338130 GCA_028533085.1 Varecia variegata
GTGGGAAGGACAGGTCTTAGAAAGAGGAGACTCGGGGCTCAGGAGGTCCTGGTGACCATCTCAGCTCACTGCACCCTTTGCAGGTGAGACACCGGATAGCCTTGGCTGGCCCAAAGATCCAGTGACAGAGAATTCCAGAACAGTCACCAAGAGGCTGATGAGGCTGGACAAGGTCTCTGAGATGTATCTGGGAGGGACGCAGCGCCTGGCCACGTGTTGCACAGGGAAGCAGGGCCTTAGAGGGCAGCAGGACACCTCAAAGGGAGGAGAGGATGTTGGTGGTGGGCAGCTGAAGGCCAGTCAACGTGGGGTCTTCCTGACCAGCCCAGAGCAGGACGAGCCCCAAGAAAGCAGCGAGCAGCGGGGCAGCCCACTCGACTCTGGAGGGCCGGGGATGCTCCTGGCCCAGTAAGAGGGGAGCTCAAGGCGGTGCAGGCAGGAGGGAAGGAGAACACGGAGAGGCAGCTCACGCCCGGGCAGTCAGCCGGATGCCCAGCTGTGGCCAACGAGGCCAGTCACCCACGCGGAATCCCCGCCCTCCTCTGGAAGTGGCTGTGCGGAATCGGCCTCCTCCCCGGGCCGCGCTGGTGCTGGCGGAAGGAGCGGGTTTTAGGCACGGAGGCTGCAGAAGCACGGGAAAGGGGACCCCGCCCCCTTGTGGCGCCATGGCCGCGGTACTGCGATGCGAGGCGGGAAGACCCTAGGACGTGTCCATGCAGCCATAGCTGCTCGGGTCGATGAAACACGTGCTAGTGTCTCCCATGCGCCAGGCTCCCTTTTGTGACTCTTTCCCCATTAGGTATAATGATAATGTTAGCTGTAGGTGTTTTCTAGATTTTTTTTTTATCGGGTTGAGAAAGTTCCTCTCTATTCCTATTTTTTGAGAGTTTTAATATTTATCACTTTAAGTGGGTGTTGAATTTTTTCAATTTTTTTGTTCATGAATTGATATTATGTGAGTTTTCTTCTTTAGCCTGTTAATACAGTAGCCTATATTGATTGATTTATAAATACCGAACCAGTCTTGCATCCCTGGAATAAACTCTACTTGGTTTGCTGTATAGTTTTTCAATATATTGCTGAATTCTATTTGCTAATGTTTTGTTAGGGATTTTTATGTGTATAGTTATGAGGGATGTTTGTTTGTTGTTTTCTTGTGATGTCTTTGTATGGTTTAGGTATCAGAATAATACTGCCTTCATACAATGAATTGAAAAGTGTTCCCTTCTCTTCTGTTTTCTAGAAGAGATTGTGTGGAATTGGTGTTAATTATTCTTTAAACATTTGGCAGAATTCTCCAGTGAAATTATCTGGTTCTGGAGATTTCTTTTTGGGGAGTTTTAAAATTATGAATTCAATTTCCTTAGTAGTTTTAGAGCTATTAAAAGGACCTGTTTCATATGGGATAAATTGTGGTAGTTTGTGTTATTCAAGGAATTGGCCCATTTCATCTAAGTTGTCAAATTTATATATGTAGAGTTCATAGTATTCTCTTATTATCCTTTTGATGTCTGCAGAGTCTGTGATGATATCTCTGGTTTCATTTCTGATATTGGTAATTTGTGTCTTCTCTCTCTTTTTGTCAGTTCTGTTAGGGTTTTGTCAATTTTTTGATCTTTTCAAAGAACTGTATCTTTATTCCATTGATTTTCTGTTTTTTTTTAATTTTCTATTTTCAGCTTCACTGATTTCTGCTCTTATCTTTTATTTCCTTCCTTTTGGTTGCTTTCAGTTTATGTTGCTTTTTTTCTTCTGGGTTCTTGAGGTGGGTACACAGATTATTATTTGAGACTTTCCCTCTTTTCTAATGTATGTATTTAGTGTTATAAGTTTTCCTCTTAGCACTGCTTTAGCTGTGTCCCACAAATCTTGAGGTGTTATATTTTCATTTTAATTTGTTCAATATATTTTTAAATTTTACTCTATACTTTTTCTTTGACTCATTGGTTATTTAGAAGAGCGTTGTTTAGTTTTCAAGTGTCTGGAGATTTTTCTGTTATCTTTATTTATTTCTAGTTTGACTCCATTGTGGTTGGATAACACACTGTGTATAATTTCAATTCTTTTAGAATTGTTGAGTTTTTTTTTTAATGGCCCAGGATATGATCTATCTTGAAATATGTTCTGTGAGCACTTCAAAAACATGAGTATTCTGCTGTTGTTGGGTCTAGTGTTCTATAATGTTAATTAGATCTTATTGGTGGACATTTACTTGAATTCTTCTATATTCTCCTTATTTTCTGCCCACTTTTTCTATTAATTGTGACGAGAGGAGCATTACAATCTCCAACTATGATTGTGGATTTTCTATTTCTCTTTTCAATTCAACCAGTTTTTGCTTTACATATTTTACAGGACTGTTGTTTGGTGCATGTGTACTTACAATTGCTATGTCTTTTTGGTGGGTTGACTCTTTTATTATTATATAATGTCTCTGGTAATTTTCTTTGCTCTAGAGTCTACTTTATCTGATATTAATACAGCCACTCCTACATTCTTCTGATTAATGTTTATATTTATGATATATATGTTTTACATTCATTTACTTTCAATCTGACTATATCATTATATTTGAAATGAGTATCTTTCAGCATATAGTTGGGTCATAACTTTTATTCTTCTCTGCCCATCTCTCTTTCTCTCTCTCAATTGGTGTATTTAGACCATTCTCATTTTATATAATTATTGATATGTTAAGGCTTGTCTGCCATTTTAGTTTTTTGTTTGTTTTCTTCTGGTTCCCCCCCCCCATAGGATTTTTTATTTGTCTGAATTTTAAACAGACTTTTAGACAAGTGGTTCATATCCATTAGCTCATTCACCTCTAGCACCTGTGTCATCCCCAGTAGCTTTTTCAGAACTACTACCTTCACCATAAAGCTCCATGAGTTTTCCCAGTGGAAACTTGGGCTTCTTCAGCATTTTTACTTTTCTAACAGAGACATCATGGAGAAGATAAATAGATTGGCAAGCCTTTTCCAATGCTGTCCAGAATCAATTTATTGACCACTTCTTTTGAATTATTTGTCTGCACCTCTTGGATCATGATTTCTATCATCTTCTGCTGGATTTGGTGGATTCGTTGGTGCTGAGTGTAAGAAGCTCTCCTATCTTATTGTTGAAATTTGTAGTAAAATCAACACAGAACCAATGAAGCAAATAACCATCAGTAGTCTTGATGTCAACATGAGCTTCAATCATGGTCTGCTGTTTTTTGATCATGGAATGCATTTTGTCATGAGTAAGATCCATGCCATGGAAGTTAGGCAGTTTTTACCCTGAATATCTTCAGTAATCAGTTTGAATTTTCTAAATACAACTTCATCATTCTGCAGATAAGCAAGGCTCACTTCAAACACATGACCCTTGAGGCCGCTAAATGCAATTTTGGTTCCTGGTGATTAGTGTTTTCCCAATATTTCTTATATTGAACATAGCAGGTGCTTTCACATCATACTAATCTTTCTTAGAAAATGGATCAACTACTTTCTTCTTGGCTCCTTTTTTGCCAACTTTTGTAAGGTGCTTGTTCTTGCCAACCACCATGTTGCTTGGAGAACCCCTACCCTTTTTTGTTTCCTGTCTTCCTGTGGGTTACTTAAACATTTTTTAGAATTACAATTTTATTTACATACAGTATTTTTGACTGTATCTATTTGTATAACTCTTTTAGTGATTGCTCTAGTATTACTTTATAAATGTGTAACATATCACAGTCTATTGTTGTCAACATTTTACCAGTCCAAGTGAAATGCAGAGAACTTTCATTTTTTTATGTCCCCTTAGCTTCTCCCATTTAAAATATAACTTTTAAATATTCCCTCTACATATATTGAGGATCGCATCAGAGAGTGATATTCTTTTTGCCTCAACTATAGAAAACTCAAGAGGAAATCCTGTTGTATTTGCCTATATTTTCACTCTTTCTGTTATTTTTTTCCTTCTTGATGTTCTAAGGTATCTTCTGTTATCATACCCTTTCTGTCTAGACAAACTTCTTTAGCCATCCTTTTGGAGTAGATTTCCCGAGGCAAATTCTCCTTCCTCATCCCCTTTGTTTGAGGATGTCTTGATTTCTGCTTCATTCCTGAAGGATATTTTTACTGAATATAGGATTCAGAGTTGACAGTTTTTTTCTTTCAGAAAAATGTTGTGCCATTTTCTTCTAGTCTGTACAGTTTCTGATAAGAAATCTGCTGTCATTCAAATATTAGGTCATTAAATATGAAATGTCTGTTTTCAAATCAAAAGTTCAGTTTATTCTATCTCACACAAGAAGCAGTATAATTAATCAAAGTATGCACCTAACCTATTGACACAGTTTTGCTATCTTAATGGTAGCTTGTTTAATGCCAGCATTAAAGCCTAGAGAATGAGTGGTAATGAAATTGCAAAAGGAGTTTTCCATCACTTATTGAGAATTGAATATTTTTCCTTGCAAAAAGTGGTCCAAAGCCTGGAAGAAGTGGTAGTCAGTTGGTACCAGGTCTGGTGAATACAGTGGATAACAGAGAGTTTGCAAGTCCAGCTTCTGTAGTTTGAGCAGTGTTGTTTGTGCGACATGTGGTCCAGCGTTGTCTTGCAAGAGGATTGACCTGTCTCTATTGACCAATCTCAGCTGCTTAATCACAAGCATCCTCATCATTTCATCCAATTGGTTGCAGTAGCCATCCACTGTAATCGATTGACCAGGTTTCATGAAGCTGTAGTGGATAATATCAGCACTGGACCACCAAACAGACACCATTAGCTGTTTTGATGAATATTCAGTTTTGGACTGTGTTTCAGCACTTCATCTTCATCCAACCATTGTGCCAATTGCTTGTGATTATCAAAAAGAATCACACATAAGTTGAGATGGATTTGCTTCCACTGCAGCTTTCGGCTCATCATTATCCACCTTGGTTTCAGGTCACCCACATGGCTCATTTTCAAGATTAAAATCACCAGAATGGAACGGATCAACCATTGACGTACTATGCATTCATTAGCCACATGATTCCCAAACACTTCATTGATATTTTGAGCTGTGTGTGCTGCATTAGTTCCACTATGGAACTCATATTTGAAAATAACACAGATTTTTGACTTATCCATGGTTTCACAAAAATTGCTCTAAAATTTTTTTTTGAAAGATAATCACAAGCCAAACCATGCATTTGAAAGAATGAGGATGTACCTGTACAATAAAAATAAAACAAGAATTGTTAAAGTGAAATGTCAGCGATATCAAGTGTCAAACTTAGCACTTAAGGAAAACACACATTTCATACTTGTTTTTTTTTTCATACAGTATTTTTCTTAGTCTTTAGCTTTCAGAAATTTGACTATGATGTGTCTTAGTGTGCATACCTTTGGGTTTATTATGTTTGAAGTTTTCTCAACTTCTTGAATCTGCAGGTTTATTTCTCTGCCAACTTTGGGACATTGTCAGCCCCATTATTTCTTTGAGTACTTTTTTGGCCCCAC
Organism: Varecia variegata; assembly: GCA_028533085.1. Lineage (NCBI taxonomy): Eukaryota > Metazoa > Chordata > Mammalia > Primates > Lemuridae > Varecia > Varecia variegata. Next base: position 15,316,627 of record CM052439.1, read on the forward strand.
CCTTGTTCTCGCCTTTTGAAACTCTGGTGACATGAATGTTAGATCTTTTGTTATAGTCTCACAGATCCATGGAAGTTCTGTTCCATTTTTTCAGTATATTTTCTCTCTGTTGTTCATGTTGGGTAACTTTTATTGTACTGTCTTCCAGTTCACTGATTTTTTCCTCTGTCCCCTCCATTCTGCTGTTGAGTTCATCCAACCATCTATTGAGTTTTGAAATCTTGGTTGCTGTATTTTTCAGTTCTAAAATTTCAATTTGTTTCTTTTTCACACTCTCTATTTCTTTGCTGAGACTCTATTTTTTTATGTGTTCATAATTGCTTATTGAAGCATTTTTATGATGGCTACTCTAAAACCTTTATCAGATAATTCCAACATCTCTTGGTGTTGACATTGTTTGATTGCTTTTTTCATTTAGTTTCAGATATTCTTGGTTCTTGGTATGATGGGTGATTACTTTTATTGAAATCTAGATTTTTTTGGTTGTCATAAAGTTACTGCTAGGTGGGGGTAGAAATCTAGGGATCTCACTCAGCTTCTGTTGACACCTGAGGGGGTGGCTCCTCCTTACTACTGGGTGGGATTGGTACTTCTGCCTCCTCACTGGGCCTCTACTGATACCTGCTAGACTGGGGAGGGCAGGAGTGCTTTATTATTGCTTCTCACATGGCTTCCACTGACACTGTCAGGTGGAACTTGTTGAGGTGGGGGGGAAAGTCCCATCTCCTTGTTTGGCCTTCTCTGACAAAGGGGAGTGGTTTGAGTTGGTGAGCCTCCCCACTCAGCCCTTGCTGGTGTTTGGGAGGGTGGGGCTATAGATTTTTCTTTGGTGTTTAGCTGAAGTAAAGCAGTTATTGTTTACAAGTCTTCTGTGTTTCTAGGCTGCCCATTTTTTAGGTCTTTGAGGTCTTTGGCTAGAGAAAGCAGAAGCTTGTTGAAGTTGTGTGTGTTTCTTTGTCTTTTCTGGCCTGTTGGAATTTCTAGGTTGCTGGCTTCTTAAGTTCCAAGTCTTGGAATATGAGGCAAAAAATAAATAAATAAATAAAAAGTAAAGAAAGAAAACCCAGGGACTTCACCACTGTGTCATTCCTAGGGTTCTGAGTTCCCTACCTGATCTGCCTTCTTCTCTTCACCTTTCAGAGTGAAAGTGAAAGAACCCTTTCAGAGTATCTTATTTTGTGTATATATATTCATCCCAGGGTTTTGATTGTAGTTAATGAGGGAAATAGGGAAAAGTGAATCTGCCCAATTTTCCCAGAAGCAGAAGTGTCTAGCTTAATTTTTACTTTTTAAAAAATGTGTACATATATCTTTTAAAATTGTCAAAGTGACACAAGCACATGCTGAAAAAAAGTGCTGTTATGAAAGCCAAAGAACCTTGAAGAGCAGGTGACATAATTTTCAGGTCCCAGTGCAAAATGAAAGTGCAGGGCCCCTTGTGCGAAATGCAGGGCAAAAAAAGTGTTGCTAAAGGGACTGAAATATAAAGCTTTTTCCTTTTCTCCATAGTCTCTTCCCTACTTGCCATGGTACTTTTTATTTGCTATTCAATATCATTCTAAGTATAAATTTCAAGTTGTTAGCATAAATGGTAACATTCATCTTTATATTGTGCAATGCCAGTTTTAAATGTAAATATAAGAATATTTGCCTCAGGTAGAATCACTAAAGTTACACAATTCATATTTGATAGCTCATACATTCATTTTACATTTCCACCAGTAGTAATACATGAAGGTTCTAGTTCCTCCATATCCTCACCAACATTTGTTATTGTCAGTCTTTTTAATTTTAAACACTATAATGTGTGTGTTAGGAATCTTATCATGTGCTTTGGCGTTTTCTGCCTATCTTACTTTTATTTATTTCTAATTTAATTGGTTATAGTTAGAGAAATATTCTGTATGATTTCATTTTTTAAAAAATTTATTGAGACTCATTTTATTCTGAGAATATGGTCAATCTCGGTGAACACACAGTGTGTCCCTGAAATGAATGTGCTTTCTGGGTTATTGAGTATAGTGATCTATAACTATTAGGCCATCATGGTTGATACTATTATTCAGATCCTTGAATAATATCTTTACTTTTATAGATCTTTACTGATGGTTTTGCCTAGTTGCCCTATCATTTGCTTAAAGAGGGGCATTAAAATCTTCTGTTACAATTGTGGAATTGTCTATTGTTCCTTTTAATTCTGTCAGTTTTTGCTTCATATATTCTGAGGCTCCGTTGATAGGTATATACTTATGTTTTCTTGGTGAATTGATCCTTTTGGCATTATAAAATACTCCTCTTCATTTTTGGTAATATTTTATTGTGAAGTCTATTTTATCAGATATTCGTATAACTAGTCTAGCCCTCTTATGGTTTGCTTGGTCTATCTTTTCCCATTCATTTAATTTCAACTTATTCCTATATTTACATTTAAAGTGTGTTAGGTCATGCTTTTTTTTTTTGTTAAAAAACATTCTTATAATCTCTATCTTTCCATTTGAATGTTGAGGCCATTGACATTTAATGTAATTATTGATATGTTTGGGCTTAGGTCTGCCATTTTATTATTTGTTTAATGTTTGTCTCACCTATTTTTTGTTTCTCTCTGTTCATTTTTTTCTACTTTCTTCTGGATTGCTTTAGTATTTTCTGAATTCATTTTATTATTTACTGATTTCTTTTTCTTTTTACCTATACTTCTTTTTTTTTTTGCTTTGTCTCTAAGGATTACAACACATCCTTAACTTTTCTCAGTCTATTTAAGATAACTCTTGTACCACTTTTCATAAAATATAGGAAACTTGCAACTGTATAGAACAATTTATAGCCTCACCTACATTTATGTTATAGTTGTTGCATACATTATAAACTCCATAAGAGAATTTCATAATTTCTCCTTATTCATATATATTTGAAAGAAATTAACAGGAAAATGGACTTTTATATGTACTCAGATATTCACAATTTACTTTGCATTTATTCCTAAATAGTGCTTTGCATTTATTCCTAAAGATCTGAGTTTCCCTCTGGTATCATCTCTGATAAGCCAGAATTGACTTTAACATTTCCTTTAGTGCAGGTTTTGGCAACAAATTCAATTGCTTTTCTTTTATCTGAAAATATATTTTGCTTTTGAGTTTGAAGTTTATTTTAACTAGATATAGAATTCTGAGTTGACAGTTTTTTTTTTTAGTTTCAGCACTTTGATGATGTTGTTCCCCAGTCTTCTGACCTCCTTGATATCTGATAAGAAGTCTGTGGTCATTCAAATTGTTGTCCAAATGGAAATGCAATATTTCCTTTTTCTCTGTCTGCTTTCAAGATTTTCTGTTTTTCCTTGGGTTCAGCAGGTTGACTGTGATAGAACCAGGAGTGGTTTTATTTAAATAGTTCCTGTTTGGTGTTTGCAGAACTTAAATTTGCACATTCACATCTTTTACCAAATTTGAGGAGTTTTCAGACATTTTCCTTTAAACAGGATTTCTGCTCCATTCTTTATCTCTTCTACTTATGAAATTGTTCTACAGAGGCCTTTGAATTATTCAAAGAGGTCTTTGAGGCTCTGCTTAATTTTTACCTTATCTTTTTTCCCCATGTTTTTCCCCCTTTCTTCGGATTGATTGACTTCCTCAAGTTCACTGATTATTTTCTCTGTCATCTCCATTCTGTAAATAAGCCCTTCAAGTGAATTTTTAAATTTCAGATATTATTTTGGGCAGATTCCATTTACCCATTGAGCATATGTATAATAGCTGCTTTAAAGTCCTTGTCTGATAATTCCAACATCTGGTTCTTCTCAGAGCTGGTTGTCTTTTTCCTTGAGAATGGGTCACATTTTTTCTAGTTCTTTGTATATTAATTAATTTTGAATTATATCCCTGACATTTTGAATGCTGTGTTGTGGAGGTGCTGGGTTTTGTTATATTGTTCCACATAGTGTTGATGTTTAGTTTTATCAAGCAATTAACTTGAAAGAGTCAGACTTAAAACTCTGTCTTGCCTGTAATGTGCAGCAATTCAGATCTCAGTTCAGACTGCCTCCAGTCTGCCCTGCACATACATGTTTCAGGGGTGTCAGACTTGGGCAGAGTTTATACACAGGAGGTTATAAGAATGTTTTTTAACAGCAACAACAACAAAAAAGCATGACCTAATATACTTTAAATATAAATATAGGGATAAGTTGAAATTAAATGAGTGGGAAAAGATATCCCAAGCAAATAACAGGGCTAGACTACTTATATAAATATCTGATAAAATAGACTTCAAGATAAAATATTACCAAAATTGAAAAGAGGTATTTTTTAATGCCAAAAGAATATTTTTTGGGATAATTCTTCTTTAGTTTTCTCCTTTCTCAGGTATCTTTCTCACTCTTTGGTAGCTCGGGCTTCCCCAGTCTCCTTCCTTTGATTCCTTCAGCAACAATAATAATATGCTTTTCTAGTGGAGTTTTTGCTGCCCAGTGCCACCATGACAGCTTCTTCTATTCCTAGAGTAAAGCCACAAAATAGGAAACTCACCCCTCTGCCACTGCTTGCTGCCATTGATCACTCTTTAGAAACTCCAGATAATTTTTTACCTGATATTGGTAATTTGTGTCATCTCAGCTTCTTTTTTCCTTATCAGTCTAGATAGAAATTTGTCAATTTTACTGATATTATCAAAGAACCAACTTTCGGTTTCATAATTTTCTCTATTGTTTTTCTGATGTCTATTTCATTGAATTGTGCTCTATTCTTTATTATTGTCTTTATTCCTCTTACACTGGGTTGAATTTAATCTTTTTTTCTAGTTTCTTATCATGGAATATGAGGTCATTTATTTGAGACCTGTCTTCTATACTAATATAGGCATTTAATGCTATACATCTTCCCTAAGTACTATTTTAGTAACATCCTACAGATTTTGCCATGTTGTGTTTTCATTATCATTCAATGAAAAATGCTTTATAATTTCTCTTTTGATTTATTCCTTGATCCATAGATTATTTAGATATACTGTATTTAGTTTCCAAATATTTAGGGATTTTCTAGTATTTTTCTATTTTTGATTTCTATTCTGAATCTATTGTGATCAGAGGAAATGCTTTGTATTTCTTGAATCCTTTTAAATTTATTGAGACATATTTTTATGGCTCAGAATATTCTATCTTGGTAAATTTTCTGTGTACAATTTGTTCCATTAGGGAGATAAATAAAAATCATGTCCCACCTATGAGATACGGCTCATTCTGGTGATATTCAAACCAATGATGCAAAACTAAAATATGCCATGGAGAAAGATGACAAATCTATATTGAGGGACATGTTGTGAAAGAACTGTCCTATAACCTGCAAAAGTCAAGATCATGAAATTCAAGGAAAGATGAAAATTGTTATTGACTGAAAGAGACATCGTGAGTTTCTGGACTATAATGTTTTATAGGAAAGGACATTATTGAGATAATTAACTTGAATGCCATCTGAAGATGAGATGATAGTAATATAGTAGTATTAATTTCCTGACTTTTATGGTTACATTGAAGAATATCCTTGTTATAGGCAATACCTACATACAAAAACAATCATTGGTCAAAGGGCATATTGTTCGAAATTGCCTTTCAAATAATTTAGAGGAAACAAATATTTTGGGGCCAAGCATAGTGGCTCACGCCTGTAGTCCCAGCACTTTGGGAGGTTGAGGCAGGAGGACTGCTTGAGGCCAGGAGTTCGAGATCAGTCTGACCAATATAGTGAGACCCTGTCTCTATAAAAAATAGAAAAAAATTAGCCGAGTGTGGTGGTGCACACTTGTAGTCCCAGCTACTCAGCAGGCCAACACAGGAGGATCTCTTGAGCCCAGGAGTTTGAGGTTGCAGTGAGCTATGATCATGCCCCTGCATTCCAGCTGGGCAACAGACTGAAACCCTGTCTCAAGAAAACGAACAAGCAAAAAAATTTTCTTCACTGTCAACTTCCTTGAAAACTTGAGACTGTTTCCAAAATATATATAAAAAAAAAATACTATACATATGAGGAAACAGGAAAATATAACCTATAGTCAAGACAAAAAAAAAATCAATCAATATAAACAAATCCACAGACAACCTAGGGGTTGAAATTAGCCAACAAGGATTTTAAAATAACTTTGGTAATTCCTCTTCCCACCAATTTTCCAAAATTGTTCAAAAACAGTTAACTCACAAATATAGAAAACTCAGTGAATCTCAATCAAGATAAATACAGAGAAAACCACATCCAGATATTTGATAGTCAAACTTCTGAGAACTAAAACTAGAAAAAAGTTCTTAAAAGTAGCCATATAAAAATGAACATTATATATAAGAGAACAATGATAGCTGACTTCCCATCATAAAAATTGAAAGGCAGAAGACAATGGGATAATGTCTTTAAGTTGTTGAAAGAAATATATTATCACTCTTGGATTAAATATCCAGTGAAGATGGCTTTCAGAAATGAAGGCAGATAAAGACATATTCAGTGAAATAAAACCAGAGAGAATTTTTCAACAGCATACTTATACTCCAAGAAATGCTAAAGGAAGTTCTTCAAGCTGAAGGGAGATGCTACTAGAAAGAATTCGGATCTATAGGAAGGATCGAAGAATGTGGCATATGGGACACATGTGGATAAATACATTATATTTTAATTTTCTTAAATTATTTCAGTTAATTACTTTTTAGCACAAAATAATAACATTGTATTGTGAAGTTTACAACTTATATAATATTACATATAGTATATATACAGAAATATAGTATATGACAATAATAAAAATGATGGATTGTAGGTAAATGAGATTATACTATTTTAAGAATCCCAAATTATGGGTGAATGGTATATTATTTCAAGATAAAGGATGAGAAGTTAAGGATGCATATTATAACTCTAAAGCAATTACTAAAACAAAAAGTATAAAGAGGTATAATGGAAAAGCCAATAGAGAAAATGGAATACTAAAAAGTACTTAATTAATTTAAGACAGGAAAGGAGGAACAAAAGAATGAAGAACAGAGGAAATGGACAGAAAACAAGTAGCAAGAGGGTAGAATTAAAGCAAATTATATCAGTAATTTTATTGAATAAAAAGACTAAACACTCCAATTAAAATGCAGACTGTGTCAGACTGAATAAAAAAGTATGACACAGGCCAACACTGTTTACAAGAGACATACTTTAAATATTAACACACCGACAGGGTAAAGGTAAGAGAATGGAAAAAGTTATTTATGCAAACACCAAAGATAAGAAAGCTGGTGTGACTATATTAATATCTGACACAGTAGAACAGAAGATAAAGATATCACAGTGGTACAAATGATGCTATGGACTGAACTGTGTTCCCCAAAAATTCATATACTGAAGTCCTAACCACCAGTGTGACTATACTTGGAGACAGCCTTTGCGAAGGTAATCAAAGTTAAAAGAGGTCCTAAGGATGGGCCCCATAGGACTAGTTCCCTTATAGGAAGAGAAAGAGACAGCAGAGATCTCTCTCTCTGCACACAGGGAAGAAATGCCACGTGAGGACGCAGCAGGAACGCCAGCCAAGGAGAGAGCCCTGGCCAGAAGCCATCTGGCTGGCACCTTTACCTTGGACTTCCCAGCCTCCAGAACTGCGAGCAAATGAATTTCTGTTGTTTAAGCCCCGCAATCTGTGGTATCCCGTTAAAACTCTTCCTGGTTTGCAGAAGACCATCTTCTTGTATCCTCACATGGCGGAGAGAGCAAGCTCCAGTCTTTCTCTTTTTATGAGACGCTAATCCATCATGGGGGCTCCACCCTAATGACCTCGTCTAACCCTAATTGCTTTCCAAAAGCTCCACCTTTTAATATCATCCCATTGGGGTGTTAGGGCTTCAACATATGAATTTTAGGGGGACAGAAGCATGCAGTCATGCATAAAACATATCTGTATTTATTTTTTATCTCTGTATATTGAAAATTGAGTTCACACCAATGGCTCTCATTCCACTGGATTTATTCTTGTTTTCTTTTTCTCCCCATATTTCTGACTTCCATCTCTAATAGTGAGAAACGTGGCTCCCCTTATCCTTAGCACAGTGGTCCCTCAGCATGCATGGGGGAGTGGTTCCAGGACCCCTTTGGATACCCAAATCCATGATACTCAAGTGCCTTATACAAAATAGTGTAGTGTTTTCATACAACCTATGTATATCCTCTCAGATTCTTTAAATCATCTCTTGATTACTTATAATACCTAATACAATGTAAATGCTATGTAAATAGTTATACTATTGTTTAGGGAATCATGAAAAGAAAAAAGTCTGTGCATGCACAGACACAGCCATCTATTTTTTTCAAATATTTTCAATCCACAGTTGGTTGGATCCACACACACGGAGGGCGGGCCGCACCTTACCTATTCAGTCCCTCTCTCTGTATGTAAATACATTCCACCACTGAAGCCCCCCAACTCCAGCCCCCTTTGCACAGACACCCTCCTCACTTTGCATGGGACATACTCATACTAAAAAATTATGCACGGTTTATCCGATTTTCAAATTTAATAGGGCATCCTGTATTTCATTTGCTAAATCTGTTAGCCCTGAAGGGCCATCCCAACTTCACTGTTCCCAGGACGGTCACCTGAGGCCTTCAGGTGACCGTGCTACAGCCTAAGTGCTCCTGCTCAGCCTGCCTGCATCCCTTCCCCGAAACAAGTGTTGATCTTTAGCAACAGGTGGGGATTGTTTCAGAAGCGGGAGCGCGCAGGGATGAGCGCCCCGGGTGCTGGGCCACCAGGGGGCAGTCTTTACCCGCGCGAGCAGCACCGGCGGCCCCTGCCCGGGAAGGGTTGGGCGCGCTGCGCTGCGTACGTGCGGGCGGGCACGTGCGGGCCGTGCAGGGTGTGCGGGCAGAGCGCGAGCGCGCACAGCCGTGCGTGCGTGCACGCGTGCGTGTGCCCAGGTGTGCACTCCAGTGCGTGACGCTGGGCAAGTTGGTTCTGTTATCTGGACCCCAGTTTTCTCATCTGTGGGATGAAGGGGTCCTTCCATCTCGGTGGGTCTGTGTCCCTTTGTCCAAGGCTGCTCAGCACGCCGGGGCCTCTGGTCAGAGAGATCAATGCTTATCTGACACAGTCAAGGATTCCAGGCCATTGATTTGAGATGGGGAGGAGGCAGGGAGGCATGGACACATATGTGTCTTCTGTTCTCCAAAGCAACAGTCTTCCATTTGTTTCTAAACGTTTGCATTTTCATAAAAGTTTTATTTCAAAATAATCTGAGTCTTTAAATCCTACGCAAAGCCACCAGTGTCATTGGTAGTGCTTCTTTACCATTTGCAGGAGTCTGGGCAGGCCCCTCATTCTCAGATCTCAGGACCTTCCAACCAATTGCCCCTCACGCAGTGGCAGAAAAGTGAGGGCGTTGAAGAGTCAGGCCGCAGGGTCAGCCTTCCTGACCCTCACAGGTCACCCAGTTGCTGCACCTCAGAGTCTCCCTGTAAAACAGGAATGGGAATAGCAACAGGGATTATGGTGTCATTATTATTATTAAATACTGGCTGAGTGTTCTCGGCTCAGCTCTGTCCCAATGTGGCCCTGTGACCTTGGCCCTTCTGCTCGTGGGGCCTTTATTTCCTCATCAATACCAGGGAATACCAGCACTCCTCTTGCATAGCTGTTGTGGTGAACAGGTAGGATGTTTGTGAAACCACTTGGTACCTCGTTGGTGCTAAATAAATTCTCATTTCCTTCCTTCCTTCCTTCCTTCCTTCCTTCCTTCCTTCCTTCCTTCCTTCCTTTCATTCTTCCTTCCTTCTTCCTTCATTCCTTCCTCTTTCTTTCTTTCTTTCTTCCTTTCTTCCTTTTTCTTTTTTTCTGAGACAGAGTCTTGCTTGGTTAACCCGGGGTAGAGTGCAGTGGCATCATCATAGGTCACTGCAACCTCAAACTCCTGGGCTCAAGCAATCCTCCTGCCTTGGTCTCCTGAGTAGCTGGGACTACAGGTGTGTGCCACCACGCCCAGCTAATTTTTCTATTTTTTGTAGAGATGAGGTCTCACTCTGCTCAGGCTGGTCTTGAACTCCTAAGCTCAAGTGGTCCTCCCACCTCGGCTTCCCAGAGTGCTAGAATTACAGGTGTGAGCCTCCACGACCAGTCCCCATTTTTTTTTATACTCTTCCCTTTTGCCCTGGACTCAGTGAGGTGACAGTGATAAGTCAACTGATCCCTCTTGGCTGAGACCTCTCCAGGACATCTGCCCCTAGGGGAAAGCAGGAATGTAGGTGTTCAGGAAGCTCAGGGGGAGATTGGCTTGCTTCCTGCGGGGGTTTCTTGTTATCCCTGAAATGTCGGCTTGCTGCTTCCTCTGCCTGTGGGTGAGGGAGTGAGGGTGGGGTGGAGATGTCTTATCATGTGCCCCTGGAAGTCACCTCTTTGGAGGTGGGGCCATGTCATCCATCACTGTGAGATACGATTCATTTTCTGTCCACCCTGTTGTTTGGCTTCACTGCCCCCAACTCCCACGTAGACAGCCTGCTCCTGTGGCAGCCCTGCTTTAGGAGGCTGAAGCAGGATGGAGAATAGGAATTACTTTCTTTGGTGACTTTTGTTTTTGTGTTTTGAAATAGGGTCTTGGTCTGTGGCTCAGGCTGCAGTGCAGTGGCACGATCACAGCTTGCTGCAACCTCAAACTCCTGGGCTCAAGGACTCCTCCCGCCTCAGCCTCTCAAGTAGCTGGGACTACAGGCTCACTCCTCTTTTGTTAATTTTTTTTTTCTTTCTGGGAGCCCAAGTTCTTTGAGAGGTGAGTGCCTTTGAAGGAAGAGTCCTGAAGGCCCAGTGGCCTCTTCCCTGGCAGTGCCCCAGTGGGCAGGACCTCAGAGTGGACCAACTATGTGACATGTCTGGGCCTGGCTTTCTCTGGCACCAGTTGGCAGGAAGCAGAAGAGCCACTGGGTCCCTAGGGACCCTGTGGCCTTGGATTGGGTGTCTAGCAGTAACCAATGTGGACAAGGGTCAGTGACCACACATGCACCCCTTCTTGTGACGCTGGTGAGAGAGAGGATGGGCAGGTGTCCCATTAATATCTGAGACTGAATTTCCTGCCTCCAGGTGGGACAGGGGATCAGAGACAGATTCAACTTGATTTAAAGAAATTTTATTAATAAACAGTGACATTTCTCATACACTTGAAATTGTAGAGTTCAATTTATGGTTGCTGTTTCTGAATTTCTCATAGCACCCACATAGAGTATTGTATACAGCAAGCGCTCACTAAGTCCTTCTACTTACCCTGCCAGTCCACCTATTAAACTCTCCCTGGTGTTCAAGGCTTAAAGAAATGGGCCTGGAGTAGGAGACTCCAGAGCCAGGTCGCTGGACAGCAGGTGCCTTGAGATGGGTGCCCCCAGCAGCCCATCCTCAGACACCCTGCTCTGCTTGACAGAGGTTTGCTGGAATGAACAACAGCCATAAGAGCCACCATGTCTTATAATCTGCTGGGCATAGTTCCAAGCCCTTTGCATATGTTACCTCATTAGTCCTCACAACAGCTCTATGAGGTCAGTATTATATTGTCTTTGTTTTGCAGATGAGAAAACTTTGGCTTGGAGAGGTGGTAGAGCCAGGCTGCTAACCCAAGGGCTTGGACTCCAGAGCTCCTCACTTTAAGCACTTAGGACAAGTGACTGATTGACTGAATAAATAACTAGCACAGAAATGATGAAATGGTCAAGTTGGGGAAAGGCACATCAGGATGAATTCATTTCCTGCCTTTGACATCAGTCTTCAGTGACCCTTTCCCTCCCTGCTCCCCTCGGACCCCACCCAGTGATGCTGATTTCCAGCCCGTGGGGTGGGGAAGAGAATGAAGGTCCCCTGACTATCCCTGCTGGACCCTCTGGGGGCTCTTGGTCCTGACTCTGGGCTGAGCGGCTGGAATCCTGCTGCCTTTTCTATTAATACCAAGGATGGACAGAGACGTTCCTTTTTCATTTTCTTTCACCAATGCCATTTTGTCAAAGCAGAAAATCCTTGAGGAATGAAGTCACATTTTCCATGCCTCCGAAAGCTCTGGAGAGCCGATGAGTATTATTGTAACCAGAGGAGCCTGGGGACAAAGGAAGCTTATAATTTTGTAAACAGAGGCTTGGGAGAACCTTGCCTGCGATGCCTTTCCAGGGGCAGAGGCAGAATTTGGAAAAACCTGAAGTCAGGGCCAGGGCGGGACTGGGCAGCCTTGAGCCTGGCACCCAGGCAGAGACCCTCCTGGTGGCTGGTGGAGAGTCTGAGTCCTCCCTGCCCCCTTCTCCAGTTACTGCTCCCCAACCTCCCTTGGTGGTGTTTGCTAAACTCCAAGTTGGCTCGCAAAAGTGGCAAGATCACTGTGCTTGGAGTTAACAGCCTGGATCCCTAGTTCTGGCTCTTTTCCCTCAGTGTCCTCATCTGCAAAATGGGCTGGTGAAGGATCAGCCCCAGAGAGTCTCCCCTCAGCCTGGTGATGGGCCCAGGCTCCATTCTCACCTGCCCAGAGTTTCCACTGTTCATCACTGCCTTCGGGCCGGACGACAAAGCCTGGGATGTCTGCTGACAGCTGCTGTCATTTTTTCTGGGGTCCCAAGAGGCCTCCTTTTGCCCTATGTCTGAAGGATAATCATAGTTAATATTGGATGTTATGTGCTAAGTGACTTCCTATATGTCATATTTAATGCTCACAACAAACTTTCAAGGTAGGTACTAGGATTGTCATTTTCATGTTGCAAGATTAAGAACGTAAAGGTGCAGAGAAGGCAAGGGAGGAGTCCAACCTGCACAGCCGTCCCCCTGCACGGCCGTCCCCCTGCAGAGGCCACACTTGCAGCCTCTGGGGGGTTCTTCTCTGCTCCCCTTGACCCAGAGTCTCCCAAACGTCATGTTTGAGTCTGGGACACTAGTCACCAAACACTTACTAATGTCCTGGAACACAGCTTTAGAAGCCCTGGACAAGAGGACCTCTAAGACTAGTTAGATGCTTACCTCACCGTGAGACAGGCCCACTAAGCAAGAGAGAGGAAGGGTGTCGGCGGGGAGAGAGATACCTAGGGAGTCACTGAGAGAGATACCCATAAAGAGAGACACACAGAGATGCAGAGAGAGACACTGAGAGACTGAGAGAGACACAGAGATGCAGAGAGAGACACTGAGAGACTGAGAGAGACACACAGAGATGCAGAGAGAGACACTGAGAGACTGAGGCAGAGACACTGAGAGGGAGAGACACACAGAGAAGGGGGTTACTGCTACTGAGGAGAGCCAGCTGAGGTAAGTTTCATGCACGCACAGGTGCTTTGGGAGGGAAGGTGCAGGTGAGGTGAGTGAGGGCTCTCAGACCCGGCTGGGCCAGACCAGACCCCTGCTTTGATTGTGTGTTTTGGTTCAAAAGCTGAGGATGGCAGTGCCCTTGCCCGGGGAGAGAGGCATTCTCCCAAAGGAAACAGGCAAATCCTCATCTCCCTTTTGCTTCGTGTGGGCAGCTCGGCCTGGGGCAGGAGCGCCCGGAGCCTGGGCAATCTCTGCCGCCGGCTGGGAGACAAGCTCCAGGGCTCTGCAGCTAAGGAAAGGCGGCACAACTAGGGATCTGAGGAGGGAGGGGGCCCATGGTGCTCGTTGATAGACCCGGACTGAGTATAAATACACCCGTTCCTCGTTAACCAACGTTTCCCCCAACCACTCACATGCCTGCCCCTCTCAGCCCCAGGCTCCCAGCCCCATCTTGCACCAAAGACCTAAAACGCAGGAGCGGGCGAACGTGAAGACCCCCCATCGTTGGATCTCCGCCCCCATCCCCCTGTCCAGGGCGTTTGTCTTCACAGGAGCTTTTTTTGTCTTTTCTCCATTTCTGTGCAACCCCAGACAGAGCCACGGGGTGCGCAAGAGGACGCTAGTCACCTACTCGAACCTAACTTGAGAGGTGCTGAAACGGGCCTCCTGTCTCCAAACTTCCATCCCGTGCAGACTGTCACACAGCCTGGCCACCAGGAGAATGTCAGAGTTTGCCTGACCTTCCAGCAGAAGCCTCTGTCCCTCCCGGCTGGGGCAAAAAGGGCTGACCCAGGTGGCAGCGTGCTGGCCACATGTTTTCCACACGATTCAGCCACCAGCAAGCCTAAGTGCTGTGGGGTGGGGGTTAGGTGTTCCCACTTTGGAGTCAGACTGCCTGGATCGAAATCCTGGTACTGCTACTTATGACCTGAAAACCTGTGCCTTAGTTTCCTCCTCTGTAAAATGGGGTTAATGATAGTGCATGCCCCAAAGGGTTTGTGGTAAAGCACTTAGAACAGAACCCATGCGTGGATGCTGATACAAAACATCACCCTCAGTTAAACTGCCTTTTCCTTCCTCCTTGCTGTAGGCTCCTCGGAGCTTCTAAGGAGAACAGAGAGCTCCAAGAGAGCTGGTGTAGTTGCAGTGTTTCCTGGTGGTGTTTGTCCAGGGAACCTCTTTCAGTGGAGCATCTAATGGAATTAGAGTTTCTCAAAACATATTCTGGGAAATATTGCTAATCCTAACTCCTAATTTTCATAGTCCAAAGAGAACTCCAAACCCCCCTCCCCAAGTCCTTGACACCAGCTGGGGCACAAAGGCAGGAGGTGTGGGCTCCACCAGGGCAGGGGCAGGTTGGACTTGGCCGGGGGTTGTACCTGAGGGCACCCTGCTGTGCTCCCAGGAGTCTCGGCAGCAGGGTCTCTCCAGGGAACATCCAAAGGCCCTGAGAGGCATGGGGTGTATTCCCCTCATAAAAATGACTTAGCTGTGGACACCGGGGCCCAGCACCAGCAAAGATGGGTTCTCAGCAGCCCATCTTCGTGTTACAGCTTCCTTGCTGGAAGGGACCCTGGGACCCTGGGACCCCGGGACCTGTCTCCTAGGGGTTGGAGGCTGCTCGGGCTCAAGTCCCCAGCTATATAGGCCAAAACAAAGGGGCTGGCTGGACCCTCTCTGTCTTCCTTCCTTGCTGGCATTTTGGTAGCAGAACCTTCTCTGCTTGAGGGGAGAACTGATAGGACTTTGAGCTTCATGTACCATCCCTGGCCCCCGGTCTGGAATCTGAGTGTTGGACTCTCTCCCTCCTAGGTCTGTATAGTGATCTCCTTGGCCTTGATCTCTAGGTCTGTAGAGTGATCTCCTTGGCACTGATCTCTAGGAAGAATGATGCCTGCTCACCAACCCCTCTTCTGCTTTCTTTGGAAAGTGTCTGCAATACTCTAGCCACCATCATTCCAATTGTAACTTCTGAATACCATTAACGCCCTCTCCTGGCAGCTACAACCTGGTTGGAGTCTCATTAGGTTCCGAGGTCAAAGTGGTCGTCACCATTTTTTTGCCCCCTTTCTCCTCCCAGTACAGCTGGTCTCCTAAGGCCATGGTTCCCTTCTTAGCTTCTGTTCCTGGCCCTCCGTGGGCTGCAGCTCTGAGCTGGCTTGCCCTGGAACTAACCCGTGTTGTTTAGTTCAGGAAAGGAGGGACCCGGTGTGGGAAGATCTAGTCATCCTGCAGTTTCCCTCCGCAGGGTCGAGTTACACTGCCCCAGTGTCAGGTGTCCACGTAGATTTCTGTAGTGGCCCTTCCTTGTCTGGACCCAACGTGCCCACTTGCAGGGCTCTCTCTGTGCTGACTGGAAGAGCCACCCCTTGTCCGCCCAGCCTGTTCTCTCCACTCACACGGGGCCTCAGTCCCCGGAGAGGGGACTGGGTGCTAATGATGGTCTGCAGGGCCCCCGACATAGTGCAGGGGCCTAGGAAAGTCCAGACACTGGCGAGGCAGACAGGCATGGCAGGTTGGCATGAGCCATCCACTCACTTGGGAGTTGGTATCAGCTAATTGCTTGGGTTGTGAGCATGGACAACTCTCGTTTTGAGTGTATGTGGGGGGCAAAAGGAGGGGGGCATGCTGTTTCTTATCATCCATGCCAGGGCCATAGGACCCTGAGGGGTCAGGTCACACAGGAGAGCCCCCTGTGTGGGAGGGAAGAGCCAATGGAACATGGCTTCTGTGGTATGTGGCATTGCAGGTCCCAGTCCCTGTCCCAACCTCAGAGCCCTCAGAAGTTCTTTGGCTGCCGTGTGACTCAGGGGTCACGAAGGCCAATACCTTGGCCGGGGTGGATCTGCACCAGGTTCACACAGGGACCAGAACCACAGTGCCTATGTCAGGTCCACTCCTATGAGAAGGGCCAGGCCTCCCCGCTGGAGCCCACAGCTGCAGGGCATACACGGCCCTGTTTACATCCCATATGTCCTTTCCAGAGTGGGTGCCAGCAACTTGCGGAGCCTGTGGGCTCTCACTGGAAAGCCAGGGTTGGGTCCAGGAAAGTTGATTTCCATCTCCTGAGATGCTTGCACGGGCCCCCAGCCAAGCGCTGCTGAGGGCTGGCGACCGACTGGGAAATGTTCAGCTCCCCTGTCATTGTGGACTCCAGTGGCAGCCTCTGGGGAGGAGAAATCTTCCTGGAGGGCAGCGCAGGCAGGCTAGCCATGCTGACCAGACAAAACAAAGGGGGCGGGTTACTGGAGAGGGGACGAGGGACAAAAGTGCTGACTAGTGAATCTGACCCAGGAAGAGGAGGCCGCGCAGGAAGTGGGAAGGAAAAGCAATGGAGAGATTGGAGGAGCCCGAGGGGCACAGCTGTTCCTCCCCTGAACGGAACCATGGAGAGCAGCAGCTGGGCCAGGAGCTGGCCTGGAAAGGGACAGTCCTGGGGCAGTGCCTTGGGATTCAGGATGGCGCACAGAAGGGTTGACTCCACTTGGTAAGTGGAGAGGCCTGTTTTGTTAGTTGCTTCAATCCCAGTGCATAAAATGGAGACCAGCACACATTAGATTCTAAAAGAAAAAAAAAATCAAAACTTTTGTTGAATGATAATCTGGACACAGGGATATAAGAAAAGGAAAATTATTATGTCTTAGGGCAAGAGCTAAAAGTCCCTTCCCCTTAATTGTGGGCTGGATTTAGTAACTTACTCCTAATAAATGCAATATGGTGACAGTGTTGGTGCATGACTTCCTAGTCAAGATCTTGGAAGGCATCATGGCTTCCATCTTGGTTCCTCTCCCTTGGATCACTCACAATGGGGGAAGTCAGCTGCCATGTCGTGAGAGGGCCCTGTGGCAAGGAACTGAGGCCTTCTGCCAACAACCAGCACCCACTTGCCAATGTGGGAATGAAGTGGGTCCTCCAGCCCCAGCTGAGCTGCAGCCCCAGCTAATATCCTGGCTGCCACCCTGCAAGAGAACTTGAGCCAGAACCATCCAGCTAAGCTGCTCCCAGATTTCTCACCCTCAGAAACTGTGTGAGATAACAAATGTTTGTTGTTTTTAAGCTGGTAAGTTTTGGGGTGATTTGTTACACAGCAATAGATAACTAATACAGACAACCAAGGGTAGGTGTTGGGTAGGAATTTGTTGTGACTTGGAATTAAACTTTGGGAGTTGATAGCACTTTGATGGTGGTTGAGCACATAGGATGACATGAGTAGAGAGAAGAGGCCTACGTTGGGCTTTGAGGTGTTCTGTCCTTTAGTGAAGATGAAGGAAAGATGAAGGCCCTAAAGGAGACTTCGAAGTTTGGTGGATTTCAAGCTGTGTTCTGCACTGTCTTTGGTGGATGGAGGGCCCTCAGGGGATGGGTGGAAATTTGATGAGCAGCTAGCTCTGCCAGGCTTCTGCTCTCATTCGAGAATGGCCCTACTTTTTCTCTTTTCAGCTATGGGTTTAGAAAGATTCATATGGGGAAGGATCTGATTCTAAAATACTGGAAACTGCTAAACTAGTGCAACCTCTATTGTTACAGATGTTATAGTGCAACCTCTATTGTTACAGATGAGGTAACTGTGACTTCCCTAAGGGCAGCTGGCCTTGTACACAGGTCTTCTGGGCCCCAGTCTAGTGTTCTTATCACTGGGCCTCCTTGCCTCTAGCACCTTCCAGTGGGCCCTAGGGGAAGAGGGATGGGGGCTGTGAGAGGATGAGATGGGGTTCCCAAGCTGGCATTCTGCCCCCCAACCAGGCAAACACTTGGGGACAGTGGCACCCCTCCAGGTGCCCAAGTGGTGCCTCCTCTGGGAAGGAGTCAGGACACATAAACTCATTCCTGCCTCTGCTAGGCTTGTGGCTTATGAAGATAAACAGCTTCTCTCAGCCTCAGTTTCCTCATCTGTAAAGTGGGAATGAAGATTCATCCTTCCTCACCAGGCTGCAGTGAAGGTCAGCCTCAAATGAGGTCATGGAGGGCAGAGGGCTTGTCACCAGTGAAGTGCTGTATAGAGCAGGTAGATCACTGCTGGCTGGGGGAACCCAAACTCTTCAGGCTGTCCCCAGGCAGAATAGGGTCCTCAGGGCTCTGGAGACCTGGCAACCCCTACATGGTATGACTCTTCTGCTAGAGAAAATCCAGTCCAGCTGCTCTGAATGTTGGAGCTGCCAATTTTTCAATAACTGGGACCCCTGCCAGCCAGGATGTTCTCCGTGGGTCCAATTTGCAGTGCAGATTGACTCAGTGGCTCCAAATTCTCTCGGTTCTCAAGAACCCATCCTAAAGACCCCAACCCCCATTCTGTAAATCTGTCCCCAACCCAATTATGTCCCTGTCTAATTTGGAATTATAAGGAAGGGATATTAGAAATCAAATCCTGTGCCTATTGTTTTATAGGGGAGATTGAGTGAGGCCCAGGAAAGTGAAGTGACTTGTTCACGATCACCATTTTCTGTCCTTTACCATTTTCTTGCTTAGGGTTTGCAGCTCCCCATTTCATTGTCCTTGCTTGGCCCCCCTGGATCCTCCCCAGCCTGTTCTTCCCTAACCTTCTGGTGTAGGACAACAGGGCCACTGCTTTCATCGTTACCTGCCCGAGTTACCATCGGCTGGCTAATTCGTAAAGTGCACTTGCCCATCCAACCAGCACAAGCTTATGGCATGTGCTTCCATGATTTCTCCCCCTCTAGTTGGCAAACCCTTCCGTGTGTGAGATCTGAGTCCTCAGTCCTCGGAGGGCAGGCAAGGAGCTCTCAGAAGGGAAGGCAGCGATGCCCTGGCTCTGAGCGCCTCACCCCCACCGGGCTCCCCACCGCCCATCCCTCAAGCTTCCCGGCTGTTTCTGAGGTTTGGAACCAGCAGAGAGTTTTCCCCTGATCCTATATTTTCTTCTCCCACTTCTCTTTACTTGAACCCATTTGTAAGCGAAAAACCATTTGGGGTGTTGTGTTTATTTTTTCCTTGTTCCACGGGAAATTACTCAGAATGTATAAGTATGTGTTTTCCTTAGAAAACAGATTCCTTTACATTTTGGCTTTGCGGTTCCCAAGGCAAGTGGACCCGCAGAAGTGTAGACTGCCAAGAGGGCTCCCCCTCCGGAGTCCGCCTGGCTTCAGGATCACGCCCTTTCTCCTCTCAGACCAGCCACCGCCTCTGGCCCCCTTTTGGGCCCCTGAGCTTCTCCAGCCCCACAAGACTTCAGCCTGAACGTTTCTCCACCGGGTCCTCTGTGATTCTTCACCTCCCGTTCCTCATTCTCTCTGCTTCTGGAAGATGGCACGGCAGATCAGGGCATGAGAACATTTCCCCTCCTCTGCCCCATCTCTCTCCAGCATAGACTTGAAGTTCTAAGTTCTAATCCTGGCTCTGCCTCTTGCTAGCTGGCGATGCGAGCAGACTACTTCACCTCTCTGTGCCTTGCTTTCCTCTCCTGTAAAATGCGGATGTTTGTAGTATTTGCACAGAAGGCTATTGTGCGGTTAAGAGAGTTAATATGTGCAAGGTGCATAGGATGTCACCTGGCACGATGTAAGCATAGCCTCATGTTTTCTTTTGTTCCTGTGCTTGAGTATGTGCTCATTTTAGTCCTAGCTGTAGTTGCAGCCCACTCCAAAGGCAGTGGAGACAGGAGGGGATAGGTGTGGCTTCTTCTCATCACCCTCCGCCGAGGTAAGGGATCTCAGGTCTACTTTCCCTCGCTTGGCCCTCTGACCCAGAGCTCCCTCCCACTCCTTCAAAAATTGCCTTTCTATTTGCTCCTGCACGTTCATAGTAGCACTATTCACAAGAGCCAGATGGTGGAAGCAACCCAAATGCTTAGAGCACAAGGAACAGAGCACAAAGCCTGGTGTTTTCATACTAATGGAATATTACTCAGCCTTGGAAAGGAAGGAAATTCTGACATGCTACAACATAGATGAACCTTGCAGGCATGATGCTAAATGAAGTCAAGGGCAAATATCGTATGATTCCACGTATGTGGGGTATCTAGAGTAGTCAAATTCAGAGACAGAGAGTAGAACAGTGATTCCCAGGGGCTAGGGGGAGGCAGGGAGAGCAGAAGATTGTTGTTTAATGGTTGGAGAGTTTTAGTTTGGGATGATGAAAAAAATTCTGGAGATGGACAATGGTGATGGTTGCACAACAGTGTGAGTGTAGTGTACTTAATGTCACCAAATCGTACACTTAAAAATGGTTCAAATGGCAAAAAATTTTTTTTTGTTTGAGACAGAGTCTCACTCTGTTGCCCAGGCTAGAGTGCCGTGGCATCAGCCTAGCTCACAGCAACCTCAAACTCCTGGGCTCAAGCGATCCTACTGCCTCAGCCTCCTGAGTAGCTGGGACTACAGGCACGCGCCACCATGCCTGACTATTTTTTTCTATGTAT
Source organism: Varecia variegata (assembly GCA_028533085.1). Taxonomy (NCBI): domain Eukaryota; kingdom Metazoa; phylum Chordata; class Mammalia; order Primates; family Lemuridae; genus Varecia; species Varecia variegata. The sequence continues at coordinate 15,337,268 of CM052439.1, forward strand.
TTTTAGTTGTCTGGCTAATTACTTTGTATTTTTAGTAGAGACGGGGGTCTCACTCTTGCTCAGGCTGGTCTCGAACTCCTGACCTCGAGTGATCCTCTCGCCTCAGCCTCCCAGAGTGCTAGGATTACAGGTGTGAGCCACTGCGGCCGCAAATGGTGAATTTTTTTTATCATATATAATTTACCACAATAAAAAAGGGAGAATCAAATAAAAATATATCAGTGATTAAGAAAACCAATTTTCCTTTTGAGACACTTTGAGAGGGGCACTCATAATGAAGTGTTTGTACCCCGTGGGGACAAGAAGGTGAATTAGTCTTCCCGGAGGGACTTTAGAGCAAGGAATAGATCCATGAACAGTAACTATAGTGCAACACATTTAAAGGCTCATTCTAGCCCTGCGAACTATTTCTTGGGGAGCCCAGGGGAAGCTAGCAAGTTTGCCTGGAGCAGGATGGTGACATTTGAGCTGGGCTTTGAAGGATGAGTAAGAGTTTGCAGCTCAGGCTGATGGGACAGAACAAGGAAAGGCCTGGAGAGAATGAAGTTAGGTAGAGTTGGGGGACATTGGTTCACCCAGTGTAGCTGGCCTGTGGGAAGCTGGGTGAAGCCAGGGAGATGAGACAGGAAAGGGAGAGTGGGTCAGATCGCCAGGCCTCTGGGCCACACCAGGGCAGCTGACACCTCTGAAGGTCTGTGGCAGTTGATGGCTGAGGTGCAAACCTCTTCTCTCTTTTCAGATCCAAGGGCACTGCTGTCCTGGGCCTAAAGGAATGCATTTTTTAAATGGCATAATTCCAGGTAGCAGGATGAGCCTGTGGGGTGACGTTTGGGGGACATTCAAGCCCTTATTATCTCTTACCC
>CM052439.1:15338230-15354308 GCA_028533085.1 Varecia variegata
GTATGCCTCAGTTTCCTCCTATGTAAGATGGGAGGCACCCGTATGCCTCAGTTTCCTCCCGTGTAAGATGGGAGGCACCCGTATGCCTCAGTTTCCTCCCAGGTAAGATGGGAGGCACTGTGTGTGCCTCAGTTTCCTCCCATGTAAGATGGGAGGCACTGTATGTGCCTCAGTTTCCTCCCATATAAGATGGGAGGCACTGTGTGTGCCTCAGTTTCCTCCCGTGTAAGATGGGAGGCACCTGTATGCCTCAGTTTCCTCTCGTGTAAGATGGGAGGCACCTGTATGCCTCAGTTTCCTCTCGTGTAAGATGGGAGGCACCTGTATGCCTCAGTTTCCTCCCAGGTAAGATGGGAGGCACCTGTATGCCTCAGTTTCCTCCTGTGTAAGATGGCAGGCACTGTGTGTGCTAGCTGCGCTGAAGAAGACAGTCCCTGCCCGCTGTATTGTGCTTTGTGCTTACCCAGCTGTTTCCTGGCCACTGAATGAGCGGCGTGTGGCACGGGCCTGGGTATGGGAGAACTCACCCCATGGAGTATTTCTGAGTTTCCCCAGTGCAAGCTGGGGCAGGGAATGCAAATCAGGGTGTGGCTGGGAGAAGAGTGCGGGATCTTGGCTTCCGGAACTGGGCTTGCCAGTGAACTCCTAACCGGCTCATCTTCTTGCTTTTGACCCTTGAGGGAAGCTCTTTCCCGCTCAGCCTCCCTGGGGCTTCCCCAAATCACAGGGGCCACACCCTCCACAGGAAGCCTCCTCCGCATTACAGAGATGCATTGTCTCTTACACCATCCCACGGCTGAGGCCTGGCTGCTGGTGGTGTGGGTGTGGCCCTCCAGGTTCCCCAGCACTTCACTTGCTCTCAATGCATAACTGCATGTTCATCTAGTATTAAGTAGGCACCACTGTGTGCCAAGTAGAGTGCCAGGCCCTGGGGATACAGAGCCAGATGGTGCCCTGCTTTAAGGAGCTTTTGTTCTAGTGGTCAGTGGTCAATTTTGAGCACCAGGCCCTGAGCTTTTATTTCATCTAACTCTGACAATAGCCTAGCAGGTGTTCTCACCCTTCTTTAGAGCAGGATTTTCTTGATGGGGAGATACCTAGGTCCATTTGGAGATGCAAATGGGAGGTCTGGTTGTCCCAGTGATGGGAGATTTCTCTCCAGTCTCCATCAGCCTCACTTACCTAGAAGACCTTGGGTCATCTGAGTGCCTCTTTTGCAGCTAGCAGGGGCACCCTGTAGGCCCCTTACCCTTTCCTGCAGCCCCCGGGGCCCTCCACATCAGGCCAGGCATGGTCAGACCCCAGGGGAAGCCCAGCCCAGAGCCCTCAGTGATATCTCTGAAGGAAGTGATGAGCTGTCTAGTCACAGGGGGCAAAGGCCAGAGACCCCTGTTACCAAGGCCCTAGGGGTGGAAGACCAGCGCCCACCAGCCAGGGTGTATGCCCAGCTCTGTGGCAGCTGGGTGCCGCACCTGGGGGAAAATCGCAGGTTGGACCAGGCCTGGTGCTGGGCCTCCATGGGATGGATGTGTGAAAGCTGCAATGCCCTCTCTTTCCTAATTCCGCCCTCTGTTTTCACTTGCTCTGTGTCCTGCTACATTCCCTTCCCAGGCTGAAAGTTTCCATCCCTGGGCTTGGCCCCAAAGTGAAATTCTTTGGAAACTTTCAGCTGAGTTCACTTAGCTATTGTTGAGTGGGAGAAGGTGGGTGGGGGAGGAGACGATTTCGGTCGGCTTACTTTTGACACTTCAAAGGCAAGCACGGTGAGACCCAGAACCTCCCCCTTGGCTGCTGGGGTCTCAATTGGGGTGAGGGGGGCAAGTGGTGTTTTGGAGACAGCTTAGGGTTGGGGATGGGGAGCTCTCGGTTCCTAGTCCTGGCAAGGATGAGTCCTGCCCTCGAGCCCTGCTGGCCAAGTAAGTGGCTTTGTCTCTCCAGAACCTGTTTGCTAATTTAAAGAAATTATTTCTAAGGTTCTTTATGCACAGCCCTGATGCTTGCTGCTTGATGCCTTAATCTTAAGATATGAATTTTGTTTGTGTGTGGGCAGTCGTCGGAAGGTTCTAGCTTCTGGAGATGCTTGTGCAGCAGTGTCAGCCTCCAAATTACAATCAACCATGTGGCTGGGCCACAGAAGTCTTGGCTTGGCCCCGAAGGAATGAACTTTGCTCTGCCCACCCTTCCTCTCCTGCTTGTTTGGTTTCACTTGTGTTCTGGGTCAGGGATGAGCTGACTAGGAGAAGGGCACAGAACCTAGAGCCTGGATCTACGCATGTTGTTTGGTTTAGGAAATTAAAAAGAAAACATTTGTTTGATTTTAGTCCAATAAAGTAATTTTTTAGAAAGACAGGTTATTGGTTTGGATTTAGCTTATTATTTTTTTCCACCCAACATAAAAAGGTTAAAAAACATCCAGCAATTGAAAAAACAAAAAAAGTTTGCCAAATGGCCTCTGTGAATTAGTTCCTGCTAAGAGGGTCTTCTGTAGGTGGGAGCTCTAAGGTAAGTTAGATGAGCAGGTGGTGCCAGGAGAGGAAGGAGGCAGAGGCCAATGTAGGTTTTTTAGATCACCAGAAAGTTCTGTGGCTCTGATGCCATTTCTGAGACATGTAAACTCCCTGCCTAAAATGTGCAGGGAAAGAGGAAGGGGCTGGGAAGTCCCCCTTCCCTAGAGATCTTAAAAGCAAGTAGGTCCTCTGTGTCTCTGGGGTTTTTTAGTAGTCTTGCCTGGAGGCAGAGGGATGAATGAAATAACCTCTGGAGGGCACGTTAATGCAAACAGAAAGATGGAGCACTCCATCTGACCGAGAACATAAGATACCAACCACCCTCCACCAGCTGGAGTGGAGACCTTTGCAAGTTGCTTTTCTTTTTTTCTTTGGAGATAGAGTCTTGCTCTGTTGCCCGGGCTAGAGTGCCGTGGCATCAGCCCAGCTCACAGCAACCTCAAACTCCTGGGCTCAAGCCATCCTTCTGCCTCAGCCTCCCGAGTAGCTGGGACTACAGGCATGTGCCACCATGCCCGGCTAATTTTTTCTATGTATTTTTAGTTGTCCAGCTAATTTCTTTCTATTTTTTTTAGTAGAGGTGGGGTCTCACTCTTGCTCAGGCTGGTCTCGAACTGCTGACTTTGAGCGATCCTCTCACCTTGGCCTCCCAAGTGCTAGGATTACAGGTGTGAGCCACTGGGCCCGGCCTGCAAGTTGCCTTTCCCTGCGTGGTGGTCCAGCTGTTTCCTTCTCTTCTCTTTTCTTTCCAACCCGGGATTAAGACTCTGTTGTTGAGATTATCCCAGAGACCCGGGCCCCGTGCTGGGTATGCGTCCTGGACACCGGGCTGGTCGGCCGGGGGAGGGCTGTGGAGCTTCTGTTCTCACACCACTTCCCACTAAGCTCATGGTCTTACTTTGCCCTTGGCAGTCTTGTCTGCATTTCAACAAGTACTAGTTTAAATGGCAGATTTGTCCCATGGGGACAGCCTGGGGAGGGGAGATGTCTTGGGATGGAAGGTGCCTCATTTACCCTGTGGGTACCTGCCTTTTGGCTGGTCCTGACACTGTCGGTATTTGTCATTATTATTAATTGAGTAGCTACTATGTGTGGGGCTCTGTACCACCCTCTGAGAGTATTATCCACATTTGCCAGCTGAAAAAAACCAAGGTTCTTGCCCACAGTTACACCTTTGGGCTGGACTCGGCCACTCTGCTGCCACCTGACTTGGAGCCCAACCCCACTCCTCCAACCATGCAGCTCCAAGGTTTGGGAAAACCCGGAATGCCTCTGCCCTCTTCCTCCGCTCCCTTCAGCTTCTCTCAGAACCCTTCCAAGCCTTGTAGGGAATCAACACTCCAAAGAAAGTAACCTCTCTAGGCCCTTCGGAAGTCCTGTGGGCCCCTCTCCCTCCCCAGCACAAGCTCTTTGACTTCATCTCCTTCTCTTCCCCTTTTGGGAGCAGCTGACTTTTGGGAGCTGCTGTGACCTGGGCCACTCACCCAGTTCCCAGGACAGTCTCACCTTCCTTCTCTCAGAGGATGGTCGGAGGCTGCTCTGGGACTCAGGGCTCCAGTTACACCCTCCCTCCCTGCAGACTTCGTACCCCACAGCAGTGGGCTCCCAGGGCCTCGATGCCCCAGGATGGGAGGAGAAATGGGGGTCCCTATGGTATATGGCTAAGTGTTCAACACTTATGACAAAAGCTGCAAACCTGTATGTTCTTTCCTTCTTCCTTGGCAAAATACCCTTTATGACAACCTGGAGGATCAGTTTTTAACTTATAACTTCAGCCTCCTCAGAGTCCTGTGCTGGAATACACTAGAACAAAGAGAATTGTCCCCGGCCCCGCCCGCAGGCCTGTTCCTTCTGCCTCCACTCGTGACCCGAACCTGGAGCTTCTGTGCGTCCGTGTGGGGTGGTGCTAACTCCTGCAGCCCAGCTCGGACGCCCTTTAAGTCTAGTGTGTTTGTGCCAGTGGGGTGGTTTGTGCCAATCTTGGGAGGAGAAGCCCTGGGCAGAGGCCCAGACAGGTATCCAGAGTGGGTCAGAAGGAAGCACTGAGCTTGGGGATGGTATCTTCCCTTGGCCCTGCAAAACTCTTGCCCTGTGGAGGGCCCAAGACCAGAGGGAGGCCAGAGTGGGGCCTCTGAGGAATGGCCCAGGGAAGGCTCCCTTGCCGGACTGTGAGGGTGCTGTCATCCTCAGCGGCCGCCATCTGGCTATGTATTTGGATTTGCTGACTCAGCTCATGAGGAGTTTGTTCATGTCTTAAAAGAAGTGAGTTGCTATTAAGGCATGTGGCAGTGGTGGCCCTTTGTTACACACGATTATTGCCTCCCACGTGTTGGAAAGGAATAGGATGCATTATTGAAACCATTCGTGAATAAATTGTGGTCTTAAAAAGCAAGTGGAAAAAGAGGCAGATCCCTGAGTACAATAAGGTAGATTTCTGCCTAATACCGATGGCAGACGGAAAATGTCAATAATGTCATAACCAAAGCTTTATTAGGACATTTTTTGTGACATGTCCACTTAAGTCTGGCATTACAAGGGTATGAATAGTTCCCCAGTTTCACGCAAACACTTCTTACTCTCTAAATTGAGAAAAAACACCATAGTGCTGAGTGGTGAAAATTGCTGCTTTTTAATCCTTACTGAATTACATGAATCAGGGAAATCCCTCAGTTTGTCATCTAACACTGCCATTGTCATTCCAAAATTTAAGCCTCCCACATCCTCTCCCCATATGGACACAAAATGGAAAGAATACTAACTTCATGGTCAGCTTTGTATTTCTCCCAGTGAATTACTTTCCAGTTACCTTAACTAATTAATTCAACCATAATTCTTGAATGTCTACCACGTGCCAGGCACCTGAATCAGACAGGTGTGGTCCTTGCCCTGATGATGTTTTCAAAACGTATTTTTTTAAAAAAAGCGTAGGAAAATCCTCAACCTCCTGACAAACCACTCTCTTGCTTTGCATTTAAATGCAATGAAGCTGCTTTGTGAGTTTCACCTTTGTGAGTTTCACCTTAGCAGCTTCCACTGATGTGGAAGTTTCTCAGAGTCTGCCATCCAAAAGGAGAAGTGTCCCTAGGACCAAATCCTTTGAGCAATTGAGAGACCTAGAGGGTCTACAAATCCAGGCGCCAACTTGGCCACCAACTCACCCTGTCACTTGGAAAGATGTCATTTACTGTCTCTGAGACACAGTTTTCTAATCTGCACAGCAGGAGAGCTGACCATATGGTTCCCAAACTCCTTCCACCCTGACATTCTATAACAAACATTTTTAAAATAGAAAGTAAACAGTATTTGAAGCACAGGCCCTAGTGACTTCCTTGTGCTTACCTTGAACTGTCCTGCACAAGAGGTAGTTTGGCTTCTCCCTGTCAGCTGTCTCTGATCAAAATCATCAAAATCTGTCATATTTGAACTGCTTTGGAGACTGCAGGCAGGATGGCCCCAGCTGCTGATGGTCTGTGGTACTTCCCAGATGCCTCTGGCTGGAGAATCTAACTCAAGACTCTTATTCTTATGTCTGTGTCAGCCCTTGTCATGCCACAGTGAACAATCTGTCCCCCGCCAGGTTAATCCATTCATTGCACAGATCTTTATGAGAGCCTGGTAGTGCCAGGGTTGTTCTAGCTACCAGCTGGGACTGTCACAAAGCCCCTTGCTGCATGGCGCTTACATTCTAATGCAGAGGGAGAAGAGGCAGAAACAGACACACGCATGTGCAGTTTGATGCCGTGAGTGAGACGTGGTATCAGGAAGGATGAGAGTAGAGAGCCATGATCAGGGTTGAGACAGGGAGGGAAGTGGGGAACACGTGCACAGCTCCACCAAGCCCACCTCTGAGGCTCTGTGCATGGTTCACACCTGTCTGTCTGCCTTTGATGTGAACATCCTATTAATACCTTGTATTGGTTGAACCTTTGTGGTTCAGCCTGGTGGGCTGCCGTCCCTGTCCCTGAACCTATTGTTTTGTCTTTATGTGACCCTTTCCTTCTTGGAACAGTGCTATCCTTCTTTGGGGACCTGCCCCTCCAGCCTACATTGCCTTAAAGCCTGCATCACTCAGGTTTGCATGGCCTTTCCTATCTCCCTGGACCTCGCTGTTTGCTCATGGAGATGGGTCTTCATCGGCTACTGCCACAGCCACACGACTGCCAGCCGTCCCCTCCCATGGGATGAGCTCTGGGCTGCAGCATTGCCTCTGCTGCTCCTGCCATGGGGGACCTGACCCACCGTGGTCCTCATGGGCCCCACTTCTCCCCACTCTGTCTCTGCTGAAGCGCCACGAGGCATGCCTCACTGCTTCTGTGTGCTCGCTGGGAGGTGACCCAAGATGCCCAGGGATGCACGAGCCCAGCATCGCGGGAGAGATAACGCCTTGTGCAGACAGCGCTGACCTGGAGAGACAGGAGCCAGGAGGGATCCAGCAGACACATTTTGCCCCTTCTTCCATCTGATGGAATGTTCTCAGGCACAGTGATTGCCTAGGATGTGTGGAGGCATCCTGTGTGGATGGGAAACTGGCTGTGTCCCTTCGCGAAGGTATGGACAGCTTGGTAAGGTGTTGCTCATGTCTGCTGCTGTCTTTTCCTTTTCCCTCCCTCTCTTTGCCGTGGGATTGCACCTCCCATTATCACTTAAGGGGTGCCTCTGGCACTGTTTTCTTAGACACGGCCCCAACCATGTGACTCTAGTAGGCTCTGTCAACCAGTTCCCTGGTGGCTTGGCCACAGAAGTGGGCACATGTCCCAAGCTAGGTCAATAAAAGCCTTTACCTGGTGACTTTTAAATTGGAATGAAGAAAAAGACAGTTGTTCCCTTATGACATTGAGCCTGGAGCTGTGAGTCTGAGAGCTACCGGGAGCCGATTCTGGAGGCACGTGGAGGAAGGAAGCGTCAGGCAGAGAGAGGCGGGGTGAGTGCTGCAGAGAGCCCGGATCCAATTGCTCCCGAGACCCAGCTGCACCCTGCCCTTCCCACCGTTTCCTTCTGCAAAGCACTAAATTCCTCCTCTTTCCTGGCTGGTTTGATTGGCTTTCTGTCATTTGTGGTATTAGTCAGGGTCCAGATAGAAGACAGAAACCACGGAGTATGTTACACAGAGAGAGTTGGACACCGGGGATTGGTTACACAGAGATGGGACAGCTGAGAAACTAAATAGGAATTAGTGACACAGAAGCTTCCAACACCCTTACTTAGGGTTGGAGAGATAAGGGAGAGGTGGCATTACTGTCAACCAGGACGGGGACACCTGCAGAAGCTGAGACTGTGGCTGGCCTGCGTGGTGAGAGCCAGAGCCACAGAGCAGAGGCTGCCACTGCCTGAGATGCTGCCCAGAGTGGAGGGGGTTGGGGGGGGCCCTTCTATCATGTCTCCCATTGGTCACAGCGATTCCGGAGTCAGCGGGCGAGGGCGCTTGGGAAACGTAGTCTTCTGAGACACAGAACCGGGCAGCAGTGAGCTAGCATGGAGCAAACAGGCAAATGAGCAACACTCGGTGGGCTGAGTGAGTCTATTCCACAGTGTCTGCTTTTGACTGTAAACCCCAGAGCCAAGACTGTCGGCCTGAGGCCCGTCTGTAGCCAAGCATTGTGCCCAAGTTCTTCCCAGAGTTTCAACAGCAGTTATGTTGACCGTCCCCAAGAAGTCCTGGTACCTTGGAGGTATGAATTGATTCTCCTAGTACATGTTTTAATGCCCTTACGCCCATGTGGGCAATCCACAGGAAGCTGAGTTCATTATTTAGGGATTCAGCTGAGCCACAGAGAACCAGGTATAGCCTCAGAATTTCCAAGGATGTCCTGCCAGCGCGGCTGCAGTGAGCGCCTGCCGGATTCCAGCTCGGAGGCTGATCAGAGCTGTCTCAGGGGCCACCACGGAGGTGCTAAGCTTGCTAAGCTGTGCCGGTGCATTTGGAGTTCTCCCTAGTGTCCAGTCTAAATTCCTTGCCTGTGTTGTGTCAGGTCACCCTTGGGACACCTAGGATAGGATTGCCCCTGTTATCTAGAGGATAATGCAGGATTTTGAAAAAAGGAAAAAGTGATATTTTGGCTTTGAACGAAGCATGGACTGAGTGAATCCTGGTGAGTGGCAAGGGAGGGGGGCAGGGCCGGGGTCCTGTGAGGGTTCTCAGGCTCCAGAGTGACCGATGACTAACTGGCGGCTGTCCAGGCAGTGGGGTTTGAGGTCCCGTAGTGCTCAGCAAAGAAGTTCCTGGGAACCTAATGGGGACAATTTGGGGTTTTGCAGATCATCTGAACCGAGGTTGTTTCCCATATGTTGGAGGGCATGCGGCTCTCTATATGTCTGTATTTTAAAGTAAATAAAAGGCTCTCTGAGCAAACCACACGGTATTGGACGGGCTCAGACTCCAGTTCCGAAGCCTCTGCTTTCTGGCTTGACGGGAGCCTGCGGTGACTGCCCTGGGCTGGAGTCCGGGCTGCTAGGTCAGCTTCTGGCTCCTGCTGGTGATTCACCGTCGCCCCAGTGGACAGGCAGCCGTCGTGCCTGGGCCTCAGTTGTGCCTTTCTGTGAAACAGACGGAAGACTGGGGCTCTTCGGTGTTGTGAGAACATGTGACCTTTTTGCTCAGTGTTAGGGGTCGAATTGTGTCCACTTCAAATCCCTATGTGGATGTCCTAACCCCCAGTACCTTAGAATGGGATCTTATTGGGAAATGGGGTCTTTACAGAGGTGATCAAGTTAATGTGAGGTCACTAGGGTGGGCCCTAATCCGGTATGACTGGTGTCCTCCTAAAAAGGGGATCCTTGGACACAGGGGCACACGTGGAAGGAAAACAATGGGAAAATGGCCACCTACGAGCCAAGGAGAGAGGCTTGAAGCAGATTTTTCTCCTGTGGCCCCCAGAAGGAACCAGCCCTGCAAAACCCTTGATTTTAGACTTCCAGCCTCCAGAACCGTGAGACGATGAAGTCCCCCGTCTGTGGCGCTTTGCCGTGGCAGCCCTGGCACACGAGCACTCTTGGTCTCCTGTCTCTTCTCCACTCTGGGGGTGTCAGGAGAATTCCTGCTCCTTTCCCCCTCACAACCACTCTGTCATCCCAACAAGCTCGGTTCAAAGCTCTGTGTCAGTTCATGTAAAACATTTATTGTCACGTGCATGCCTTCAACTCTGCACGGTTCTGCCCCCTCGAGTACAAAAGGAAAATGTTTCTTGTTAATCAAGGATCAGTTGAAGACAGAAAGTGCAGGTTCCACAGTGGGGAGGGAGGTGAAAGAATGGGACCCACGGGGGAAGGGACAGTCACCACTTCTTCCTGGAAATGTTGGTGGCAGATGGGCATCAAATAAAGGGCAGTTTTACCTGAAGACAGAGCTGACTGATGACATGACTCCCAAGGGCCTTGAGAACTAGTTCCCAAACTTGGGCACATCTGATTACCTGGAGAGCTTTAACATTTTTTTCTACCTGCCTAATTTCTACCTGCCTTTATGTTACTGCATTAGGCAAAGTACTACAGCGAAAACTCTTATCCCTATAGGTATTACTTACATAAAACAGTACAAATAGAATTAAAAGCCCCTGGATACTTCTGTCATTTTCATCCTGGGACCTTGAAACATCATACAAATTTCCTAGTCCTCCTAGAGACTTACTAAACCAGAATTGCCCAAGGTGGGGCCTGGGAACCTGCATTTCACAAGTTCTCCAGATGATTCTCTGCATCGAGAGGGGCAGGGCACACCTGTGTATGGGGCTCACATTCGGAGAAACCCCCGACTCTCCACCGGGACCCAGCTCCACCACGCACAGACAGTGTCGCATCGGTCCCCTGGGGCTGGCCCGCAGAGATGAGGTGGGGCCACAGGGGCAATTGGGACTGAGGGGATTCAGGAGTCTGGGGCTGCTGGTGGCCAGAGCTGGGTGAACAACTGTGGAGGAGAGAGAAGCTTGAAGGGGAGAGAGTCCAAGGCAGTAACCCCCAGTGGGAAGAGCGCGGGGAACACCCTTGTATCAGGATCTGGGGGAATGAGGCTCAGCCCTTCCTCACTCCCATTCCTAACACAAACTCCTCTTCTAGTTAGACGGTAACTAATGTCTAACCTCCTTTCTCATCACTTGTGTTTTTAGCACTTTTCTTTCTTCCCTACTTTTATTATCATGGGCAAACTACCTTGTACCTACTTTCTACCTCTGGAAAGTGCAGCTAAGACTACCTTTCTTATTTTATTTGATAGCGTGGTTATTAGAATCAAATTCACTGATGTTAATGCCAGTGCTTGGAAACTGTAAAGCCTGTTCAATCCTACTGTCCTTCAACGTCAAGACTGAAATCTCCTGTCACGCCACCCTGGACCCTGCTCTTCTCTGCTGGTCCAGAAATAATCGCATTACACTTCCTCCTCTTCCTCTCAAGGGTCACATCTCAGTCTCCTTTAAATTGCAACTATTTGCTTTCAGACGGTGAGCCCTGTACGGACAGGATAAACATTTCATTCAGGGTTGGATATCCAACGTCTGCCACATCTTGGATGATTGGCAAATGTGTTTCGCATTAACGAATGAAGACTTTAGGCAGAGCGTGGCACTAATCAGTCCCCAGCAGCCCAGGCTGCAGAGCTGTACCTGGAGTGGGTCCAGGCATGAGTGGAGAAAGCACAACTGGGACTTCTGCACCTGCGAGAGGCCCTGCTTCCAGCTTCACCCGGCAGCACGGCCCCCTCCTACAGCCCCGTCCACTGTGACTCGAAGGCAGCAGCCTTGACTTGCGTGTCCGTTTCGGCAGGCAAACATATAATTTCAGGTCACGTCCGGTGCCATTTGGAAGGAAGCTCAGGTTTCCCTAAGTGGAAACAGCATGCTCTGAAAGTAATTATGGGCCAAGAAGCATGTTCTGGAGCGAGACCCAGCATTTATAAGCAAAGGTTACCCTTCCTGCCTGGTGACAGGACAACCCAGGGAGGACATAATCAGTCCCAGTCAACCCCAGTGGTATCCCAGGAAGGCCTGTGCTGTGTCAGGAGCGACAGGCCAGACTGGCACTGGGATGTCTGCCAGGATTCTGGCTGCCAGTTATTCTGGACCTTGGTTTCCAACAGACCTCCTGGGGTCACTGTTTTCCATGCTAGGACCTCGGAAACATGACAGGCTCCTCGTTAGAAGGGGTGGGACCTTGGACAGTCACTTCTCCCCTTGGTTTCTGAATCATGAGGAGGTTAAACTAGATGACCTCTGACCAGTGAATTGCATGCTGGTAAAATTTCAACACCAGTTCTTTGGGGAGGAAAAAAAAAAGCCTGATTTGTAGTGTCTGCTGATTTCTGTGGTGTAAATACTTCCACTGTGGCCAGTTTCAAGCAACAACGTAAAGTCGCTGAACGCAGACTTGGGAAGAGATGCACACACTCGACTGCTGAGAGCTGGCATGAGCTGTAGGAGCCAGCCCCAGCCCACCACTGCTTCTAACTCTGATGCCTGCAAAATTTTTCCATTGTTAATCCAGATGACTGTTATCCAATATTTATCTGCTGTGTTACAGACGCAATATAGCATCCATATTACATATATGGATATTCATCTGTACCTGTACAAATGTACCCAGAGCTGGCTACATAATTTGCTGGCTCCAGTACAAAATGAAACTGCAGCTTCCTTGTTCAAACAGCAGGGGAAAAGTGCCATTAAAGGTACTAAAATGTAAAGCTTTTATTTTTCTTCCATGTTTCTTATTCTATTTTAAATTTGCTATTTAATGTTGTCCTAAGTAAATAAACATTTTAAAATTAAATCATTACTATCAATTTTACTGTTCTTTACATTGTGCAATGCTAGTTTTAGATGTGAATATAAGAGTGTTTAACTAGTGGAATCACTGAAGTGACACAATTGCATTTCATAGTTCATATATGACATAGCGGTAACACTCATTAAACTAACTCCACTGTTTGTATTTCACTTCTTGATACGCACACACTCTGCTGACTCTCCCTCCCTTCAGCTCACTGATGAGTAAGGCAGGACTGGAAGGAAAATGAGCTGTGAATTTTCCTGTCTTCCCCTTTCCTTCTATGGCATCGTTTTCAGCATACGTACATGGTTGGCTTATACAGGGAATCAACACAAGAAAGAAAGGCTATGATAAGGTTCCTTGATTATGTTTCCTAAAAGTCATTTCCCTTTTGCTGCGTTCAAAGCAAGTTCTGGGTTGGATGGAACATGTAGCCTCTCGGGGTGGTAGCTCCCATGTTACTCAGTCACACATGTAACAAATATGCTTACCTCGTACTTGCTTTGAGTCTTGCTGAGCTGCCATAAATCATGAGTCACTGGCATTCTGTGCTCCTGGGGCCTTGCGAATGCTACAAGCCACCGGGGTGGCAAAGAGCCGTGGGCGTGCATGTTCCCGTATCTCCTCTGCTCACGGGTGTGCCCATGGCCCACTGGAGTTCATTTACAAAAGACAAAGATGAAATTATTAAGAATTTCAAGACAGTGAAAGTAGAGTATCAGACCTAATATGAGGACTTTGTGAGCCCTCGAGTGACTGCACAGGTCGCCTGCTCAGGAAGCTGGACTTAGGAGGACCATTGTTTATGTCTGGGGTTCTTCTGGTTGGTCATTGTCAGTGCTGCATTACTTGTTTGTTTGTTTTTTTTTTTTTTTTTTGAGACAGAGTCTCACTCTACTGGCCAGGCTAGAGTGCCATGGCGTCAGCCTAGCTCACAGCAACCTCAAACTCCTGGGCTCAAGTGATCCTCCTGCCTCAGCCTCCCGAGTAGCTGGGACTACAGGCATGTGCCACCATGCCTGGCTAATTTTTTCTATATATTTTTAGTTGTCTGGTTAATTTCTTTCTATTTTTTAGTAGAGACGGGGTCTCGCTCTTGCTCAGGCTGGTCTCGAACTCCTGACCTTGAGCAATCCTCCCGCCTCGGCCTCCCAGAGTGCTAGGATTATAGGCGTGAGCCACCGTGCCCGGCCTGCACTACTTGTTAAATATTTTTAATATTCAGCCTTGCATGTATATTTTTCTTTTTGGGGACCCAGCATATTTTAAGAAACATGCTCTCATTGATCTCTCTCACTTTCTACTCTGGTGAACTGTGTGGGATTCAGTAGGAGGTATTGCTATGGTCTGAATATTGTGTTTCCCCAAAATTCGTATGTTGAAAGCCTAACCTGCAAGTTGATGCTATTAGGAGGTGGGGCCTTTGGGAGGTGAAGTGAGCCCTCACCAGACACCGAATCTGCCGATGCCTTGATCTTGGACTTCCCAGCCTCCAGAACTGTGAAGAATAAATTTCTGTTGTTTATAAGCTGCTGGGTTTATGGTATTAATATTTCTCATGGCAGCCTAAACAGACCAAGACAGGTGTCCTGGGGGAGAAGATGGATGGGACCAGGCTCTGACCGGCGGAAACACCAAGTTCTGTTGGGTTGTCAGACTGTCTCCTGTGGAAATGAGAATCACATTGAAAGGGAAAACTAGGAAGAGTTAAGTTGTGAGAAAACAGCTCCAAGTCAGGGGGTTCTCAGACTTAGAGCTTCATCAGATCCCTGAAGCACAGCCTGAAAACTCAGATTTCCTGGTGGCAGTGAGGGGAACTCACTTCGGGGTAGCCATGAGGGGAACCCTTGGAAATCCTTATCCTGCAACCCCCTCTTATGTTTCTGTGGCAGAGGGTCAACCCACCTCTCCTCGAGAAGCCCTGGTGCAGAGAAAGTAAATTTGGAAAGAGGGAGAGACCACAGGCTTAGCAGAGAGCAGGGCTCAACCAATATTTATTGAACAATAAATGTTCAATAAAGGGAGGAGTGAAGGAAGTAAAGAAAGAAGGAGGACCTGAGGAGCCTGGGGTCTCTGGGGAGAGGTTTTAGGAAGTGGTGTCGTTTGAGCTTCCCATCCCGTGTGTTCTGTGTCCAGCACCTGTGCCGGGCTGGGGAACAGAGGCCTCTGTTCTTGCTTGTTGAATGGCTGAGGTACGAGAAAGGCCCCAGCGTCCAAGGATTCATGGAGGCTTGAGGGCACAGGAGGTGAGATCTCAGATCTCCCACGCTGCCTTCGTGGGTGCAGAGCTCTCTCCCGGTTGTGCTGGCTCTGAGGTCACCTGCGGGTCCTGAGTGCTTCCTGTCTGCACGTAAGTCCAGTCAGCCTGTTCTCAGGTTGGGGGAGGGTGGACTGGGACATCTCAGCCCGAGGACGCAGCAGGTTTGAGGAGGACAGAGCACTCTTCAGTTCCGGCTCCCCTTCCAGGTCTTTGGGGAAGTGCTCCTCGCTGCTTCATCACCTGTTCCTGCATCTCATCAGGGAAAGTCAGGACCTAAATCCCCATGGATTTGGCTGTCTGGGGCACAGAAATGCCACTTGGGTCAAATGCCTGCTCCCTGCTTTCCAGCTGGAAGGCTCTACTCCCTTCCTGGAACTCCCAGAGCCTTTTCTCTGTGCCTCTGCCTCTAAGACACTTGTCGCAGCCAACCTTGTGACTTGGGTGGCTTGTTTTCTGCTGGGAAGTGGGGCCTGGGTGATTTATCTCTGTGCACCTTTCTCCACTCCAGTGCTTATTTAGCACCAGGCTGCCTGGGCAGGTATTGCAACACACGGTGGTGGAATGAAGGCTGGAAGGTCTGCGTCCTGAGCGCTCACCTCAGGCTGCGGGGTGGGCTGCTGGGCTTGGCGGGCTCTTCCTAGGACAGGGCTTCATTCATCAGGGTCTCGTGGTGCAGGCACCAACGCACGTCCGCAAGTGCCATGGAGTGGAGGCCAGGAATGGTCTTGAGCAGGTCAGCTGTTTGCTGAGCTGTGCTGGAAGGGGTTGTTGAAAGGCACATCCTGTCCCCAGTGGATCTCCAGATGGGAAGGGAGCCAGTCTGGACAAAGGGTGGAGCAGAGACCACAGGAACAGGGGCCCATGTTGAAACCAGAGCTGCTGCGGGGTCCTGCCATGCAACCAGCTGAGTCCCAATTTTGTCATCGGTCAAATGAGAATAATAATTAGAAAACAGAAGAAGGATGTAGAGGATTTGGTGACCTCCTGTGTCTGCTTTTAGCATCCACCTGCTCCTTCCTGGCTCGTTTGCCTCAGGGCTTCTGGGCACTTGTTGTACCCACTTCCTCCACAGGGACCCAGACAGCTCTCCTAGCACAAACTCTCCCCCTTCCCTTCTCTCTCCAACCAGAACTACAGAAGTAACAACTATTTAATGGGCAATGACTGTGTGCACGGCACTTTACCAAGCTCTTTATATGTATGCACTCACTTAAGCCTCAGGGCAACCCAATGAGGTAGGAATTTCTATCATCCTCCAGTGCTCAATGAGGAAACTGAGGCTCAGAGAGGTAAGGTAACTTGCCTGAGGATGCACCGTTCGGGAGCTGAAGAGCTGGATCTGAAAGCAGGTGTGTCCGACACCAGGGTTCGATCTTAGCCACCACACCCCACCAGCGTCCCAAATTACTTCCCCATCTTGAGTTCTGGAGCTGCAGATTCCTGCTGGTGTCGGCTGGTTAATTTTAATGCTGTGTGTAGATAAGGGCCTGGCACTTAATGTGCTGGCCTTTGGCATTTTAACTGACCTCTTCGGGTGGTGGCCTTGTGGCAGGGA
>CM052439.1:15361181-15382688 GCA_028533085.1 Varecia variegata
TATACCATGCAGTTCAGTGACATGCTGTAGAGGTTTGTAGCCTAGGAGCAAGAAGCTAGCTAGACCATCCAGCCCAGGTGCACAGTGGGCTACGTCTAGGTTTGTGTGAACATTCCCTGATGTTCACACAACAATGAAGTTGCCTTATTGTCTCATTTCTCAGAACGAATCCATGTTGTTGAGGGATGCCGCATGACCGTATACGGATCAAGCTTTGAGGGGTGCTGTAGTGGGATTTGGTCTGCATAATTTCAGTATTTGTCGAGGCAGTAGAATCAGATACCAGTTACACCCACATGGTGCCAACTATCCAGATGGAAAAGAACGATTCATTTTTCTCTTTGGTCTACTAACATTCCAGACAGCAGAAATTCCCCAACTTATAGCATCTGACATGGTAGGTGCTAGATTAACTGTGCTTTCTTTCCTATAAAACTGCTATATGACATGATTTAATTTTCTTAGCTAAAGAGATTTTGCATTTATCTTAGTGAGAAAGAACTTGGAACCCTACAGGTGTCACAAGTGAGGGCTGAGGATTCAGAGCAGTGGAGCCACCATTTCAGACCCCCAGGCCGCATTTGAGAGATCACCCAGTGGATAAATACATTCAGCACCAAGACCCTGGGGTGGTGGTGAGCACAGAAACCTGGAGGTGTCATTAATATTTAAGAGTGTGGTAAATGTTTGAACCTCTAATCCAAACATGCTCCTGGCTTCTGTATGTGCCAGAGCACCCACGGAAAACAGAACTGGGATCACCGAGGGGAAGGTGCAGACAGAGGGCTGGGCAGGGAGCGAGGCAGGCCTGGCCGACAGAGCTGTGCTGCAGACAAACAGAGAAAAACCACATTGAAACACTGAAACCTGAACAAGGAAGGGGAGTGGCGGAGGATGGGTTGGTCTTCTTTTCCGCTGTTCTTTTTCCATCCACAGAATTACTCAATATTGGATGAAAGGAATTCCATAAATATTATGGATTTGGAATTTTAGGGAAAAAATGTGATTGGATTCCTTGTAAATTTCAACCGGAGATGGGTGCAGATTTATTTTGGGAGGCACTACAGCCAGGTCCCCGTGGAGATCTGGCAGGAAGGTCAGAGGGAGGGGTGGTGGCAGCCCCTGCTGGTGTTGGTTGTCAGTACTAGCTAGCGTTGTGGGGTGGGCTGGCTGGGTGTTTGCAGCCTGGGCCACTGAAAAGCAAAGCATCACCCCTGCCCAACCTCCTCTCCAAGCCACTTCTGGGTTCTGGAATAGGAGGTGCTAGTGGACAGCAACAAAAAATTCGGGACAGAGCATTCCAGATTTAGAGATCTTTTCTTGAGGGGAAGAGACAGGAACTTAAGTCCACATGGGATCGCACAAACAAATACATCTGTGAGACAGGAATCCCAAATACAAATCTCTGAGCGGTAGGGAGAAACCTGGAAAAAATTAGCACTTAGAGAGACCTGGGGCAGAAGAGAGAACTGCAAATTTGTTCCGTGCTTGCCCTGTGACTTAGCACTGGCTGGCGGGGCTGAGGGATAGGGGCGGTGGGTGGGAGGTGGGGCAGGGTGGTGATTGCTTAGAAGGTGAAGCCAGTGATGTTTAGGGCTGCAAACGAATGCAGCTGCAGGTCATGGGGCAGGGCAGAACTTAGACACTTAAAAGTTTGTGTCCCTGGCATTATAGACTCTGGAGAAGGTTCACAGAGAAGCATGTCTGGAAGCCCAGTATGCGAGCAGTTTAGCATCACTACCCAGCTCTTTCTGCTTTGCTAAGGGAGAACCATTTTGGATTTGCTGGTGGTCTGCTCAGCATAAAACGGGAAAACTGCAGGAAAAAGCAAGGTTTTTCCTTGCAACTAACGTTGCTAGAGTAGAGGATAAAGAGACGAAAATTAGAAGGATTCTTAGAGCCCATCTTATCTACTTTCTCAATCTTCACATGCAGGGTGATACAGAGGGTGAAGAGGAGTGATTTTGGCCTCCATAATTTTCTTGGGTTGATGAGACAGCATGAAATAGGGACAAGGTTTATAGCAGCTTCAAGACTGTCCTCATTGCTTACGGCACTAACTTAACCAACATCTCATTTAGGGTTGAAGCAAAAGTGGAAAGCTAGAAGCTGGGTAAATGTCCAATGGGAGCAAATATCAGAAGGTGTAATTTTGGAACCTGCTGGGGTGGGTCACTGGAGAGATTCCCCCCGGTGATCTTTCATGATTCAATTTTTTCCCTGTGTCCTCAGGAAGCCCACAGGTGTAATGACAGTTTGGGGAAGGGTGGAGTGGGAGAAGAAGTGGTCTACTGAAAGGACCAGGGTGGTCCTCCGCCATGAATATATTTTAGGGTCTTGACTCCAGAAATGCCTTCTTTGAGATCTTTTCCTCTCTCTGGGCATATGGGGTCCCCTCACCTAGCTCTCACGTGCCCTGTGGGGAGTACCGCTTTCAGAGAGCTCTGGAGGCTGGCAGATGTTGTTCCGTTTAGAAGATCCTGCTAACGACCCCAGCTGCGTCAGCCAGATTGTGAGTCCTAAGTCCAGCACCTGCACTGGGGCTGAGCTGGGTTGGTGATCACCAGCGATGTGGTCAAAAGCAAAGATTCTAGTGACACCCCTCCACCATGAGGTCATGGTTCAGGAATTCGTGGGTGGGGCCTGAAAACAGTATTTTTAAAAGCCTTCCTGGTGAATCTGATGTGCACTTGGAGTTGGAAACCTCTATGGCAGGGGTTGTTGCTCAGAGTCAGGGTCCTAACCTTTAGAAGTTTTTGATGTAAAACAGATAGCATCAACTTAACATCTGCAATACTCTCAGACAATTATAAATAATGGCAGTGAATATTGAGCAAATATGTGAAATTTATATATATATGGAGTAGAACTCAAAGAAAAATATATTTGTGTTTTGGAATATCACAATCATTCTGGACAATGACAAAAATATGGAGGTATTTAATTGAAACAAGCCTTCTCTTTTAGTCTACACAAGGCAACCCCTTTCCCCACTGCCATCTTCTTGGTTAGCTCCATTTTCAAAGCAGTTTCTTTCAAAGCAGTTTCTATGGCATAGAGGCATAAGCCTTGTGCAGTGTATAAGGGCTTCTTGGGGGAAATAGGACTGCAGAATCCTGTATGAATGGGAGTTTGCAGATTGCGTGTGTGTACATGCACTGAATTGCTCTTATACTCAGCAAGTAACACCAGGAACACAAGGCCAATGCATGGGGCTGCCATCAACATGTAGACAAAACTTAAAGGAGCTAGTGGTGTAATTAAATTACCTACCTGGGTAACGACAGTGAGGAGGTCAGTGAAAGAAATGGCAAAGGGGGTCTCCTCTGCCATGTCCTTCACCTGGGGAGGAGATAGACTGGTTCATTCAAAAAAGCAAGGAGTGCAGTGGCCCCAGGAGCCTCTGTCTTCTGTGGATCCCTACAGAGAAAGTTGACTTTGTCAGCTACTCAAACAGGTTAGTAAGTCAACGGAGCAGCTCCCCCAAGCAGGTTCGGTCTCTGCTGCATACCAGTTGTTTGCTTTTAAACAGAACAAACCCCTGGAGGTGTTGAAAGAGAGAGGTGTGGCCAATGCCTTGGGCTAACAGCACACTCAGAAGAGCTGAGAAAACAAGGGCATAAACTCTAAGCATCTCTTAGGTTTCGTTTACTCAAGTCAAAAGGAGTTGAGACTATAGGAATTAACTCAGTCTGATGAATAGATGTAGCTGACCTGACAAATCTGGCCTACAACCCCTCTGGCTTAGCAGTGGGCTGTGTAGTCAGTTGCCTTCCCTCCCTGTCCCCCACCCCCTGCCCCACTCGCTCACACACACACACACACACACACACACACACTCACACTCACACATGTGCTCATTCTTTTTCTTCCTGTGAAGACTTGGTTTTACTTTCTTGTTTGATTTATTTGTCTTCCAGCTCAGGGAGCTATATACATTGATTTTTTTTTGTTCCCCAAATATTTCATGCAGAAAAATCTTATCTTTCTGAAGACTCTGTGCTGTACATTATGCTGTTGGTTCCTTTCTTTTTTCTTTCCCTTTTCCTCCCCTTCCTCCCTCCCTCCCTCCCTCCCTCCCTTCCTTCCTTCCTTCCTTCCTTCCTTCCTTTCTTCTTTCCTTCCTTCCTCTACCCAAGGTCTGCCTAGCTAGTGCTGGGTCTATGTTGAACATTTACTCATTGTTCCATTCACTCACTAAACTATCTTTATCAAGCACTTACTATGTGCCAGTGACCAGGCAAAGCTCTGGAGTTCTGAGCTAAAAGCTTTGCTTTTAGGTTATTCCTAGCCTAGCAGAGACGAGCTCAGGTTCTAGGCAATCATATTATATATACACAATGTGTTGAATGTCATTGACGCTCCAATGTTGACATTTAAAACTTTAGAAATAGGTAAGATAGAAGGATGTTTAAAAGCAGATTTTAAAACTACCAAAAATACCCACATGATGGAGCCAATCAAACCTGGCCGAGGGGGTCTGCATGTCCTGTTCAGTTCTCTAACACATTCGTACAAGGCACCCAGCTCTCAGGAGCTCTGGTGTCCAGGGAGGCTGGGAGAGGGTCTCCTGCATGGCTGTGGAGGCTTAGACATGGGCACCCTGCAGTGGAGGCAATTGAGGCAAACGTGACCACTCAGTTCTAGCCACTGGTGAGTCTTATTCTGGTGAAAATTCTCTGTAACTCTCCTTAGCTTGACATACCTTCCAAATTAAGAGAACTGTGCTCAGGCAGCCTAGTTTCTCTGACCTTTAGGAATAATTTTCTCCTTCATGGTTTAGAAAAGAGGCAGAGTGAGGGAAAAACATCAAAGGAATCAGGAGAAATGTAAGAGCATATCAGCTTAACAAGCCCTTAATTGTGCAAAAGAACAAAACCATCGGGGAACACATGCATGATTCAGAGTGGGGTCTGGGCCTTCGGAAAAGGTGGCTGTTCCCGTGGAGCAAGGTCTTTGCTAAATGCAGAGAAGCTCAGACGAGCCTTGGTGCCAGTGAAAGTAGATCACTTTGGAGTAAATTGTTTAATTTGATATGAGGATGGAATGTACCTTGTACACCTCCTTTTTCAAAGAACTGACATATTTACAGCTTATGATTCATTTACTTAAGATGAGGACAAAACAGATCTTGGCATTTGCACAAAGTCAGGAATAGCAAAATTTCCCATTTACCCCCACAATCACACGTGCACACACACGTACACAACCTATCGTCATTGAAAATGTGTCCCATGTGAGTGGGGAATCTTGCACCAACCTCTAGCAATTTAGATTCTCATGTAGCCATTTGGCTGTTATTGCAAGAGGCCTGGTTGTGGGATGAATTTAGCTGGTTGAATCTTGTCTGAAAAAAATGGCAAAGGTTTCAAACACACAATACTCACACTTGGTGTGCTGTGAGTTCTGGCCTTCCCGGAGAACAATGTGTATTTTGTGGAACTGATTTTTGACACTCATCTCATGGTATGGGATCCTCTGTGCTCATTAACAACAACAGTGGATTTGAGGTTTTGAGGACTCAGAAACACAATGGACACAGCTGTGACTATTAAAAGGAATTTGGGGGCCTTGTCTCTCAAAATATGGGAAAAGAAAGAAGTAATTCTAGGAGATAGGGCCTACAGACCTTTTGCAGGTTATGGGCAATATAGTCTGAGGATTCTGTATGTCTTTCTAGACTGTGAACTGTTTTTATGTTAAGGATTTTGGTGGGCTATTGTCTGTTTACTAGGGATCTCACCCTTTTCCCTCAAAAGAGGAGCGATCTTATGTGATAGCCAGAAGATTCAAATTAGAAACAAGGAAAAATACTCTGACTCTATCATTACGAAAGGAATAAACACACTAGATGACTGGGCTAGAAATCTGTTCTTGGGCTGGTTGCCTTCCCGTGTGTTTTATGCAGGTTAAATTCTACCAGGTGATAACGTCTTCTGAAATTTTGTTGCATTGAGATGTGCAATAAATTGGCCATCCCCTTGAACTTGAAAATCTGTTCCACAGACATTTGCATGCCTACATGGTGCCAGGCACTGGAAGCAGGGATAGATAAGACCTCAGGTCTCCTTAGCTGATTCAAATTGATGACCTGCCAATAGAAGACCCCAAGGCTAAAAGTACGGAGCTGCCCTGTGTCCTGACATGTGGCAGCGGGCTTGATCTGGAGAAGGCATGGGAATGTTTTCAAGGATGAAGGGTGTCTAAGAGTGTTTCTCCTGAACTGCTGGATTAAGTTAATCATCCACAGCATCACGATCATGGTCACTGCTACTGCATTTTGTTTGTGCTTCAACTCCAGCCTTCCAAGAGGGTGACATGCTTTCTATGGGGAGGGAAATTTGGGAGGCCTCACCATTTCCAGGGAATTCAGCTGAGTAAGCCAGTCCTACCACTTTCTATAAGGGCCAAAGGGGTGGTGAAGTCACCTGGGCAGCCTACTTAGTAGTAAGTCTGTAAGACATATGTCCCACCACCATGAAGCCATTAAAGTGAGCCAGGGAAAACATTCAGAGGAAGAAAACATTATTAACTTCTCCCCCAGCCTCTACTGGGGGATCTCCTTAGACTTTTTTGTTGTGATAAAGCATGGTGTTGTCAGTGTGTGTGTGTGTATGTATGAATCAGGGAAAGAGAGAATATTAGTGTCATGCTTTATCTCTCAAAGATAACTATCCTTCTTATTGTAAATCCAGAAAGAATGGGATTGGGGGTTACTCCCCAAATATTCTAGCTTTGTGGGCCTGCCATTCCAGAATCTGCCTAAGCATTCTATACTACCAGCTTCCTGGACATACTGGGCAGTGCTTTCCTTGGCTTTTCTCAACTTCCTCTCTCTCCAGAGCAGAGGGACCCTTGGTGACCAAGTCTCCATTTCCCCAGCCCGGATGAAGAGTGAGGATGTGAAGTGGGGGTGGAGGCAGGGTGGGGAGTGTTTAGCAGGGACCTCACTGGTGCTTCCAAGGTGCTGCCGCTCAGGTACAGAGAGGGACTGCTACTGGAGGGTGGGGTGAGCACCTGTGGAGGCCCCACCCATTTCCTTGTGCCCCAGCCCCATGCCACGGAGCCTGCTTGGCAATCCTGTGCCAGCTTCCGTTCTGAGAGCACAACTGGATATGAGGAAAAGTGGGTGAAGCAGACAAAGCATCCTTTTAGTGACCCCCATGGGTTCCCTAATCTCTCAGTAAGACTTAGTGAACCAGAAAATGCCACCCGATATTGAAGGGATCTTAGGTGTCACAATTAAAGGATCTAGTGACAAGTGACCAGTGAAAATGTGTAAACTGAGGCTCAAGGAATGGAAGTGACTTATCTGGGTCACTCTGGTTGTAGTGGCTGAATCAGAGCCCTGCACCCCAGCCTAAGGCTTCTCCTCCTGCACTGTGAGCCCGGGCCCTTCTGGAGAATCCTTTCTGGAGCTTTTGGGGTGGGGTCATTCTGGCTCCTGGTCTCAATCCTGAACCAGAGAACTTTCATGCCACTTTGCTCTTGTCAGCAAGATCCTTAAACTCACTCTCTTCCAACGCTCCGCCATCTGCTCACCCACCCTAAAACTCAGAAAAGAAGAAAGAAGTCTTTGTGACCCATGGAAAATTTTATTGCAGACATAACCAGTCCCAACCCCTCCCTGCTTAGTTCTATCAGCAATCTTGAAATCAGTTTTCTTTGGCCTGTTGTCCATAGTATTTTCACAACTTTGGAGGTGCCCTGACCCTTCGCAGTCCTGCTGGGTCGCCATGCCTCAGTCAGATTTTGAAATTTGCTACTGTTCCTTAAAATCATTTCTCTAGGAGTTCACCATAGCAGCTTGCTTTATCTTGAGCTCAATCGGTTTTTGGCTCTGATTTTTTTTAATATTGGAATTTGATTTGGCTAACATATCTGTTGGTTTAATCTATCACCAACTTGATATAAATTGGTTTTGGGTCTTAGGCAGGGCCTGGCCCCAGGTAAAATTGTGAAATTGTTGAAATGAGTCTCTGGCACCCAACTATCTTCCTTTCTGGCTTTCTCCTTTCGTGCCCCTTCTCCTCTGGGTTTGCCCTGTGCTAGCTGTTTCTCTTGGAAAGTATTTGTCAATTATAATAATTTTATCTGAACAACCTATTACAGTTGCATAATAACATCATTTCTAAGACGATTTTAGGCATTTTCCCACCCCTGCCCTGTTCAGTTTTTGCCAGAAGTTAGTGGTCTCTAACCTTGGCTGATCATAGAATACCTGGAGATTTTTGTTCCAAATACGGGATCCCAGGTCCCACCTCAAAACAAAAGAACAGAATCCAGGATTGGGGCCTGGGAATTGGTATTTTTTAACAAGATCTCCAGGCAATTCTAGTAGCCATTGACCTCCAGTTGGAAGTTTCCTTCCAACCCTGAGATTCTGTGATTTTATCCTCATCACAGCCCTGGGAGGAATCCTCATCCTCCTCATCATAGTAACAGGAAACACATCAAGCACTCACTAGATATTACATTCAGAGTTAAGCACTTTATATGAATTATCTTAGGGATGAGGCCATTCTTAATCCCTCTTCAACAATGGAGAAATTTAGTGCTCATATTGGTCAAGGTCAGCTGGTGGGGAACTGATCAGTACGTCTTAAAATTCCTGTAACTACCAGAGAGGAATACATTCTCCAGATTCTTCATTCTGGGTTTCAGGGCTTTGTGTGTGTGTGTTGAGGGGGGCGGCGGTCAGGTCAGTGAAGGTCGTCTCAGGTCATTAGGCCTGAAACATAGCTGTGAAGTCCTTAAGGGCAGAGAATGTGTCTTCTTCTCTGCCTCTCGCCTCCCCCCGACACACACCAAGCACCATGCCTGGCAAAGAGAAGATCCTCAGTGAATGGTTTGTTGAGTGAGAATTATCTGTAACCCAAGTCTTCTAACTTCTAGCCCAGGGCATTTCTGTTATCTGGGACTCAATGAACTCCAGGACCCAAAGGTATAAATTGGGAACAGGGCTTAATTTTTTGTATCATGGATAGATATTTGGGCTCTCAAAGACCAAAATCATACAAATTACAAATATAATGATCTCTAATGATGGAATTTCAAACACCTGGACAGCTAGACCAGTTTTGGAAAGGTGTAGATTGTAGACCCAAATATACACAGTCATTTGATTTTCAACAAAGGCACAAATGCAGTTCAATAGAGAAAGGAAGTTCTTTCAACAAGTAGTACTGGAGCAACCTATTATCTGTATGGAGATAAAAAAGAAACTCTTGGTCCCTACCTCACACTATAATTTGAAATAGGCTATAGGCTTAAATGTGGAAGCTAAAACAATAAAACTTCTAGTAGAAAACATAGGAGAATCTCTTGTAAACTCAGGGTAGGCAAAGATTTCTTAGATCACAAAGTTACTAACTACAAAAAGAAAATTTGATAACTTGGGTTTCATCAAAACTAAAAATAAGCGAAAGTCAAGCTATAGTATAGTATGGTATGGGAGAAAATATTTGCCAAAAGACTAATATCAAGAATACACAAAGAACTCTTACATAAGTATATACAAAATTACTGAGCCGTGTACTTAAAATTTGTGTACTTTATGTAAATTACACTACAATTTAAAAAATCTGCGGAGTGCATAACATTCTTTACTGTCATTTTATAACAGCCCTATGAGTCAGCAATTATTCTCTCATTTTATAGATATTTCATTTCACTTATAACTTGGACAATATCAGAAAGAACCAGGGTTCAAACCCAAGCTTTTCTGACCTCAAAATGTCTTCTCTTTCTACTCGCATCATGGGACAGCAACAAAATCGTTCGTTCATTCATTCATTCATTCACTCATTCCTTGCTCAATTAATATCTACAGAGAACCCATGGCACATTGGATACTGGGCTAACAACTGGGATAAAGAGAAGAATAACACATGTCCTTGCTTTCAAGGGGCTCATGGCTTATAGAAGAAGACAGATCTGTGTGTGTATATATATCTATATATCTGTATCTATCTATTCTACAATGTGATTAGTGTTATATTACATTGAACATCTTTTCTGAATTCTCAAATCAGGACCCCCGCTGGTACCCATGGGCAAAAAGGGACAGAATATTTGAAATCAGAACTTGTTCCAGGAAACGTGGTCACAGTGGACTAGCACCTTTCCAAAGCTCTAATGGGGCCCAGAAGAAGGAGGGTGGAAGTATTGCTTCAAGAGGAGGGATCGTTGCTCAGGGGCTCCCAAGTGCCCAGCACTATGCTTTACAATCTTTGTCTCTGCTGATCCTAACAACATCCTCCATTTGCAGTATTATAATAATATTTGTCTCATTTTACATTCAAGGAAACTGAAACTAGACAAAATTAAGGAATATTCCTGGATCATATTGCCAGTGGGTAGCAGAATGTGGATCTGATTCTAGATCTGTTTATTTCGGGGGAGGGCTGGTAAGGTCTTTGACCCCCTGGCTCTTTCCCTTGCCCCTTGCTGGCCGCTTGGGGGCTGCGTGTGGACTGTGCTCCTGCTTCTCTGTGTGCTGACTTCCACTGGTATACTACTGGTGTGGCTTGCACAGGTTTAGCAGGACTGATTTTTAAATATCTTCCCAACTTGGAGCTCAATGATAATCATGTTAGTAGCTCATGGAAGTCGGCAAATGCTACAAATCAGGGTTTTTTTTTTTGGTGGGGGAGGGTGAGACCAACTTTCCCAGTACACCACTACTTTAGTTACCCAGAACCAGACCCTGAAGGTCTACATGTATCTAAAACCTTTTGACTTTGTATTTTGGAAATGTGCTTTATCCAGTTAAATTCTTGCATGTAAATTTAATTTGCTTAGATTTTTATTCTCTTAAAAAGCTTTTTCCATTGTTGTTATTTTCTTTGGGGGTTTGGATTTGTTTTGATTTTATCCTTTACTTTCCTATTCCCTCTGCTTTTTGCCATTATATTAATATTTGCAATTGGGGTGACTTGGTCCAGTTTGAGCTGACACGACCTTCCCTTTGACCTTGTTACTGGACCCCCCAGGTGAGCTGCTACTGCACCCTCCACCCAGTCTTGTGACCCCACACAGCCATCTGCACTGAGACTTCAGTCTCTGCTATTGCCTCCCATGATCCATCTTTCATGCCTTTTTTCTTTTTTGGCATTCACAGGCTGCTGGAGTTCAGCAAGCTTTGACTCACAGGTGTTGATGTGTTGATCTCTTGAAAATAGTCTATTTTTCTTTGTCAACTCCCCCACGCGTCTCACCATTGTCGCCGGCCAGCCTGAGGTATGAGAGCCTTAGCTGGAGACCACCAAGTGCTGGCTCTCTGGAAAGTGCTCGGGCTCCGTCAATCACAGGAGGCTTGGGGGGCCGCGGCAGCGCTGGCCTGGGTTTACAGAGAGGCCGCTGGCCCAGCTGCTGGGGCCCGGGCGCACCCTGGATTATTTCTTCCAGGAGTTGGGTGGGCGGCTGAATTTCTAACTTTTCTGGTCACATGGAGGAATTTACTTCATTTATCTTCGGCTCAGGCTCTCCCTGTACCTAAAGAAAGATAACTGCGAGACGGCAGAGAGCAAACCAGCTCATCCGTGGACCAGCCCGTGATGTTCGCAGCCTGATCTCGCCTGCCACCGCATTTATTGAGTATTTACTGAATGCCAGGTGCTCTGCCAAGTCCTTTAACGGCACTGTCTCATTTAATTCTGACGGCGAGTCTGACGAGGAAGCTCCGTCTCAGAGAGATTAAATAACTTTTTCACGGTCGCATAGCAGTTAAGTGTGTGAGTCAGAACTTGAACTCAGGCTTGCTGGTTTCCAGTCATCACAATTTCCTAACCTCTCTGCCATGCTCTCCCCGCCCTCCAGAGGACGGAGCAATTTACCCCTCGGTGAATAGCGCCTGTCCATGTGTAAGCCTCCTTATTGCACAGGAGGGAGCTGGGGGAGTGGGGAGAAGAGAGGCCAGACATTGGCTAGGGGACCTGGGCACTGAGGGACACTTTGAAATGCAAACTTGTCCTTTGAGATCATTGTGAAGGTTTCTTTTCAAAGAATTTTACAGGAGTTGCAAAAATAGTGCAGAGAAGTCTTATATATCTTTCACTCAGATTTCCCTAATTTCAACATCTTAAACAATCATTGTACCATCATCAAAATAAATTAATACCAGGAGACCAAGTACAATAGTACAATACTATTAACTAAATGACAGCTGAAGCTAGTAACTAATGCCTAGGCCAGAAAGGAGGTGACTGGCCCCTCCAAGGCTAGAAATGGGGTCTTGGAGTTTGGTGTTTCCAGGCTGTCAGGGGTGGCCCCGGCCAGTGAATCCACTGTCCTGCAAGCCAGAGGTGTGGGGTGGGTGAGTGGGGGGCTGAGAGGTCTACCTAGAGGCCTGGCATTAGCCCAGTGACATCCTGATGTCCCCTTCAGCTCTCTGATTTCACCGTTTATAATCAGATGAGAAAGAAAATGGTGTTCTCTAGGTCTTAGATACATTTCATGGGAAGATCTTGGGGTCTAAGAATCAGGAGACCATGAATATTAGATTATGTTAAGTTTTGGAAGATTACGCAATACAGGTGTTTGAAGAAGCCAAATGCTGTATGCACATGTACATACATGCAAGTTCTCATCTTTTCCTTCTTAATTCCCCTGTCTCTCTGCCTTGCTACCTGTGCCCGAGTGAAAGGCACTGACCTAGAGTCAGGCGGTCCTGGTCCCCTGCCCTGAGCTCAGTAACCCTGGGCTCTCACCGGCCCCAGGCAAATCGATTCACCCTTCATCCTCCTGCCGGCACTCGGGAGGGACTGATCTCAGTGATCTTTAAGCTTTCTCTCGCCTCTGACTTTTGTATTCTGCCTTCTTTGTTTGTGATTTTTAATCTACTGGATTCTTCAGTCTCATGTTCTTCTCGTTTATCCCTCTCTCACTCTTATTTTTCTGCATTTCTCGAACTTTCTTTTTTTCCTCCTCATTCTGTTTCTTCACACGTTCCCTGTGCTCCTGTGGCCCCAGTCCTCCCTTCTTCTACCTTCCTTTCCCTCCTCTTCCTCTTGCTGCTTCGCCTTTCTTCCTCTTCCTCGTCCCGTCCCACTTTCCCCTCCTGCCACTTCAGTACAATCGTCGTTATACTCGGGGACCTTTACGGCCCACCAAATGCTTGCGGGAATTATTTCAAATGAGAGGGAAAAAAAGAGGGAATTAAATCATAGTATTGGCAGCTGGCAATTTGCTTCAATCACAGAAAAATGTCCCCGGCTTCCTCGAGAATTGAAACATTGATGAAGAACAGATTTTCTCTGGCAGTGTGAATTCCCCTCTGTCCAAGTTTGGCGGAAGGCCTGCCTTGCTTGTTTTATTATAGGCGTTCCGATGCATTCCCTGCTTAGCGGAGTTGGAACACATTTCAACCAACCCCTGTATTGATGTAAAACTCTTTTTATTTGTAATGAGGGTGTATTAAAATATATATACATTTCCACTGATTTCTGGCTCTTGGGAGGCCAGGATCTGATGACGTCCAGGCAGGAAGGCCTGGGTTTTTCCACCCTCTCTCTGTGGGGAGAGTGCTGGAACTCAGACGCTGCCTTCTTCCCCACCCCCTGTTAGACTTCACTGATTTTAATAAACATTTTTTTCCTTTGCTTTCCTCAGTGACATAGAATCAGACAGACGTCAGTTGGACGGGGTTTTCCAGAGGTCATCCTCTCTATCCCCTGAACACAGTGACAAGGGGCCTGAATCAGTCAGGGTCTGGTGAGGTTTCAGGGATGATATGAAGACAAGAGGAAAAGTGAAACATAAGAAAAAATACACGGATACAGAGAGGCACAGGGACACAGGAGTGAGCACGTCCAGAGGCACAGAGGCCAGCCCACGAGGCTGGTGGGGGAGGCCGTGAAGGAGGCAGAGGCAGTGTGGCAGAGAGGAGCACTAGAATATTCGGGAAGGCCAGGAGCAACGGCTGATGACAGAGAGCTTCACCTTTTTGGAAAGACCTTTAGTACCTTCTGTCAGGGTAGAGTCATCTTTTTTTGTCCACTAAGTTTCCTCCCTAAACCTCCCCACCTGCGCACTTTTGGATACAAGCTCTTTGGGTCAGAACCACAGTAATTATGGTCCTAGATTCGAGTTGGCAGAGACCTTAGAAACCATCTAGTCCAGAGGTCTCCACCTGCAGCTCCTGAGAGTTCTGAGCATGCCGTGAAAGGAATAATAAAATTGCCTATGGGGCCATTTCCCCAGAGCATGACGGGAAGGCATAGCTTTCCTAAAGGGCATTCCTAAAGGACACTGTGGTCAAAAAAGTCTTCCAACCACTGGTCTAATTCAGTTTCCACGTGGAATATCCGGGGGAACCAGGGACCAGCAAGGTGAAGTGGCTGAGCTAAGGCCTCATAGAGAGTTATTGTAACGTTTACAGATGATGAAACAGGCCTGGGGAATTTGAGTGACTCAGACAGCGAGCGGGAGAGCCAGGCTGCAGCTCAGAGGCTTCTTCTGTATGTCAGCATCTTTCCAGCTGGGCCACCGCCGCCTGCTTTGGTCTCCTCATCCCGATCAGACAGCAGCAGTGGCTGTCTGCACAGACTCCCAGTACCTGCTTCTGAAAACTGGTTTTCATGAGACTGGTGTTCACTACGATCCTGTTTACAGGCAACCTTCTAAAGCTGCCATGTAATAGCTCAAATGCTTTAGTTTAGGGACGTAATGAATGGCAACATTAAGACTTGTGTTCAGCAGTGTATCACACAGCCCCTGTCGATCTGCACTTACTGTACCTATAACTCATACTCAATTTGCTCCAAAGGGAATTTAGTCTCAAAATCAAGTGAGGGGTGCATAGGGTCAGGAGGCCTTGGCAGCAATTTGGTTCAGTCTTTCTGGCTTTGTCACTTCTCACTATGGACGCCAAGCTCCGGTCACCCTGATCACGTTCTGTTCTTTGAGCATGCTGCTCCATGCTTTTGGTGCAAGCTGTTCCTTTGGCCTGGAATACCCTTCCCGTAGAAAGGCCTTCTTATTCTTTAAGACTTGCCTCAAAAGTCACTCCCTCTGTGAAGTTTTTTCTGACCCTTGGAAGAGTTGGGGCTCCCTGCTCCCTCTCCCGTGCCTGGTTCAGAGTTTATCACGGGGGTTAGTGAGTATTGGTGTGGATGTCAGTGTCGTCTGCACTGGGGTCTCCTGGAGGATGGGGGCTGTGTAGCACACTACAGGGCAGTGATTCTCACCTGGGGCTGTTTCGTCCCCCTGGGGTGGGGGGCGTGGTGATGTTAATGGCATCTGGTGGTAGTGCTCAGAGATGCTGCTAAACATCCTAGAATGCACAGCATAGCCCCTCACAACAAAGAATTGTCAGGTCCCAGATGTCAATAGTGCCTCTGTTGAGAAACCTGCCGTGGGGAATCAATGATCCCTGGTTGAATTCCTCAAATGGCTGGCACAAGCGTATCTAGGGTTAGTGTGGTCTGAGAAGAGCGCTGTTTCCATCTCTTGGTAGACAAGACAGGGGCTGTGCCCTTTGAGTAAGGTGGTACAAAACAACAACAACAACAATTTTGAGGATGTTTCAAACACTTGCTTTGTGCTCTAAGAGCTTTTTGTGAATCTGTCAGCCTCTGGAGAAGATGACATTGAAGGATTTGTTTTTTTTTTTTTGGCCAACCCTGGCATTCTAGACTTCAGTGCACATCAAACATGTCATGAGCAGGCAGGACTAAAGGCTACTGGCTCTTGACCTGGAGACCTCATTTGGGAAGATCCCATCTCCCCCACTCGAGAACTTGTTGCAAGATAAAAGATAGATTTCAAGTAGAATTTTGGGCATATTTTACCTAATCAGCCATATTCCAGAGTGTTTGTTTTGGAACAAATGCATGCACAAGCTGTCTTTAAATAGTCAGCATAAATGCTAAGACATTTTCTTTAGTTCACCCCAAGTCATTGTTGGCAAAATGTGCTAGTTGAGAAGGCTCAGGCAGGGACCGTGCCAACATGTGAGTCCATTCAGAAGGAGGCTGGGGCCGGGATGCTGGGAAGGGGTGTGTGTGCACGTTCATGGGAAGGAAGACAGGGAGAGGGAAGGAGCAATAAGAGGAGGTTGTTTGGGGGACGGGGAAGACGAGGGGAAGGAGTGGGGCAGGAGAACAGATGGGGTCCCACAGGAAGGTTGGCCTGACGAGAAGGGACCATTGGTTTTAGTGACATGGTCTTGGATGAACTGAGTTATCTGGGGTCACGGGAGTCCAAGGCCACAGGGACATACTTCTATATCTCTAAGAGTACTGGTCCTCAAACCCAGAAGCTCATTGCAATCATCTAAGCACCTTTTAAAATATCTGGATTCCAAGGTCCCATCCCTGGAGGTTCTGATTTTTTAAGTCTGAGATGAGGTCTAGGAATCTTTAGTTCATAAGAGTTCCCTCGGTGATTCTGATGCTCACTCGGATTTGGGAGTCAGCAGCCCAGATTAGAGAAAACAGAGGGGTGGCTGATGGCAGAGGGGTTGTGAGGGAACAGATCTCCAGTCAAACAATCGAACAGGTGCGGGACTGTGCTAGGGGATGGGAAAGACGCGGAGGTCTCTGTCCTTAAGGAGCTGTAAGGTGGCTGAGAAAAGGCAGTGGGTACAAATTAAAAGAAAGTGACTGTGCAAACAATACATGAGGGCCTGGTGAGTGGTAAGTAAGTGATCGCAAGGACTGTGGAGGACAGAGGACCTCAGGGCAGGGGTAGGTATATGTGAGCCCTGTCTGGAATGGCAGGTACAAAGTCACTGGGAAGGGTCACTCAGAGAAAGGCTTCAGGCCTCGGAAGGCAGGGAGACAAAAGGAGGTCACAAGTGAAGTTGTGCAATAGCCAGAGTTTGGACAAAGGCTTTCGTTCTAGAATCAGGAAGGACAGGTAGAGCAAGGAGTCTTTTAGGAATTGCAGTAAACCCGTTGCTAGGGCACCTCCTTTCCCTCCTTGTCTCAGGGCTGTGGTGTTATCTCTCTCAAAGAAGGGCCTGCTCCAGACCAGGCCGTGTGCCTGCAACTCTTCAGAGACCTGGCGTGTACATCTGTCATCGAGGAAAGTCCTTGGGTGGGAGAGTGCAAGAGCCCCCTGAGGACACTGCTGACGTCCCGGCTGCAGTCATTCCCCACCTCGGGCCGTGGTCGTGTCTGTCCCAAATCATCCCTGTTCTGTTCACAAGTCTTTCTCCTCCCCTCAAAATAAAACTGATTAGATGATTTTGCTCTTCAAGCATGGCCTTTCAGACAATAGCTTGCATTTATCCAGCACTTACTGTATACCAGATCAATAACAAAAGGGCTCAGTGACATCATCTTACTTAACCTTAATGTGAACTCTTGAGATAGGTGCTAGATTAGTTTCCAGAGAAACAGAACCAGTTAGGATTTGGCTCATGTGATGGGGGAGGCTGGCGAGATCTGCAGAGCTGATTCCCCAGTTCAAAGACCAGTAGGTAGGAGAATTTTCCCTTAGGGGAGAATTAGGCTATTGTTCTATTCAGCCTTGAACTGGTTGGATAAGGCCCACCCATGTTTTAGAAGGCGAACTGCTTTATGTAGTCTACTGATTTCAATGTTAATCTCATCCAAAACACCCCCACAGAAACACTCAGAATAATGTTTGACCAAATATCTGG
Source organism: Varecia variegata (assembly GCA_028533085.1). NCBI lineage: Eukaryota > Metazoa > Chordata > Mammalia > Primates > Lemuridae > Varecia > Varecia variegata. The sequence continues at coordinate 15,378,790 of CM052439.1, forward strand.
ACACTCCGTAACCAAGTCAAGGTGACACATAAAATCAACCATCGCAGGTACTATGAGGATCAACATCCCTACTTTGTAGAGGAGGAAGAGAGGCACATATAGGTGAAGTCATGTGCCCAAGGCTACACAGCTGGTAGGTGGCAGAGCTGGAGTTTCAGCTTATGCCACCACTGCCTGGCCTTCCTAAGCTCTGGGCTTTACTGTCTCCCGCATGGAAAGGGGACTAGGCTACTACTCCTGATGTGATTTACTGGACCAAAGTGGGTATCTCAGGCCTCTGAATGTCTCTACTCCAAATGCCTGGAGTTTCCCCAGGAAGAGAAGTCTTTTGGGGATACTATGAAGCATTTTGTATATGGTTCTTTGTCTTCTGGGGACAGAGGGGTTGTCTATGTCTTCCATCAGCTAGTCGATCAGCAAGCCTGTCTGTCTTATTTATCTAGGGACACTGCATCCTCACTGGGCTGAGGGATGAAGAGCTTGGTAAGTAAATTCACCAGGAGCGAGCTTGGTCTGCTGTCCCAGGCTCGGTCTCCTGTGCCACTATGGGGTATCCCAATAGCTCAAGAGCAGCGAGGAGACACTGAACTCTTGGAGGAAGTAGCGGGCTTCAGGAAGGACGGTTTCCTTAATATTTCCAGTGGTGGGAATCTCACTGCCTCACAAAGTAACCCATTCTATTTTTAAGAGGACTAAAGGAAATGTAGTGAAATCTGCTTCCTCTTATTCTAGAGTAACAGAATAAATTGTCTCTTTCTTACACGTAAGCTCCTTGTATATATTTGAAAACAGGGATTATGTTCCCATCAGACTTTTCTTCTCCAGGCTAAATACTTTCAGTTCCTTCTAGCATTCTTTTTGTCATTTGGTTTATAGACCTTTTTTTGGCCTTGTCTTCCTCTGGCTGTGTTCTGTGCCCTCCATTTAAAATCCCAGATGTTCTAGTTCTGGTCTGACTAATGCATTAGCAGAGTAGAAATATCACCTCCAAAGTCTTGAACATTAGGTATGTATTGATGCAGCCCAGTTGCGTTAAATTTCTTAAAACCAATTGTTTATTATTGTTTTATTTTGCACCTGCAGTCAAGTTATCTCTCACTACAGTTTGCTTGTGCACTTGTTTTTTTTTAAATTTAAAGTTCAGAATTTTATCTTATTATAATTCCTATTAATATATGTCTTTGTTAATTGTGACCCATATTACGATCTTGCTATGCCATCTGACATCTGTCTGCTGATTCGAGGCTAAGGGGAAAAAGGGAGAGGCATTACAGACTGAAGTCCTCTTAATTCCTACCTTGGCCCAGTGCCGTTCTGCTGGGAGAGGAAGGAGAACTGCAGAGCACTGGGCTATACTGGGGAGTGGGGAATGACAGGCTTTTTAAGGTGGGGTGAGGATCCAGGCCAACATGCCAGAAGTGAGTTCATTTCTCAAATGGAAAAATAACACTGTGCTGCATTTTCCGTTTCCATTTTCGCTTGTGCCAGGGATCTGAGAACAAGGGAGAATCCGGTAGCTAGGAACACTGCGGTCGCAATGGAAAGACCTAGTGCAAAGGATCTGGTTGCTACTCAAAACTTTTGTATGTACCCTTTGTGTTTCCTCTGGGGCTTAATCTAATTTCTTTTAGACCCGTGGGCCCAGAAGCAAGGGGAGATGTGGCCCTCGCCCTCAGAAAGGAGCCTGATTGGTTTGGGAAGAAGATCTGCATGTGTGAAACCACAGCAAACGGTCTAGGAATGAAGATGACTTTGTGCTAAGTGGCCTGGAGTTGCCACAGGCCACAAGGGGGTCTATGTAGGAGGATGCAGGAGAGGGACAGATCTCCCAGGGAGTGTCCCAGAGGAAGTGGGAATGGAGCTGAGTTCTGAAGGATTTGGAAGGGGAAGAAAAAAAGAAAGCCTTTTTCGGGGTAAGAAGGGCGTCAACAAAGTGGGTGGTGGTGACAATAACTCTGCAGAGACCAAGGGATGGAAAATAGACGGATTCTTCTCCAGGCAATGGAAAAACTCGCTGGCGGGAAATACTTGGTGGCAAGGACCTTTCAAAGACCCAGTTCTCAAATCTGTCTCGGCTTCGTCATTTCTCCTACCACGACCCAAATCCAGGCTCTCTTCTCCGTATTTCCAGATTGTTTTTTCTTTAATTAAAACTTTAAAATTTATTTTAATGAGCAAATAATAATTGTGTATATTTACAGAATACAATGTGATGTTTTGATCTATGTATACGATGTAGGAAAATTCTATCATGCTAATTAACATATCTATCACCTTACCAACTTACCCTTTTTTGGGGTAAGAACATTAAAAATCTATTCCTTTAGCATTTTTGAAATATATGATACATTATCATTAACCGTGGCATCACGAGGTGCAATTGATCACTAGGAAGAACTTGCTCCTTCAGTGTAACTGAAACTTTGGATCCTTTGACCAGCATTTCCCCTTTCCCCAAACCTCTTCCCCCTCCACCCCCAGCCTCTGGTACCCACCTTTACTATCTGTTTCTACGAGATCAACTTTTTTAGATAGCACACACAAGTGAGATCATACAGTGTTTGTCTTTCTGTGCTTGGCTTATTCCACTTAGCATAATGTCCTCCAGTTCCACGCATGTTGTTCATGCCTTCTTCACTGGTCTTCTTGCCTCTATCTTCCTAAATTGTCACCCAAGATACATGTTAATTTTTTTTCAAACATGAGGATGAGCAAGATCCAAAGAGTCACATTAATGTGGTCCCAATTTCAAATGTTCTTTCCCATTTTCACTGTTTGTTGACTCTTAAGTGATAGATGTTGCATCTCAGTTTTCACTTGGAATATGTAATATTAATAATGAATTAATAGTAAATACTTAATTCATTCATGTAATGAGTAATTAATCATGAATAACAGTAGCTGGCATCTACAGTGTGTTAACTAGATACGCTAGGTTTATATGCGCTAACATGGCAATCCTCCAAGGAGGTGGGTGTTATCCCCATTTCATACATGAGAAAATCGAGGCACAAAAAGGTTGAGCAAATTGCCCAAAGACACAAGGATAGTAAGTGGCAGTGCTGGGATAAGCACAGGCAGTCTGACCCCAGGCCCTGCCCTATTTGCTACACTCCACACTTCGTCACAGCAAATGCCGAGTCATGGTCGGCAGGGAGCAGGAGTGGAGAGAAAGGGAAAGCTCTTTCTGACACCTAAGTGCCACCCCTTGTGCTCAGGCGTGGCACATACATCATCTACATTCATCCTGACCCCACCCTGAAAGACAGGCATCACCACCGTCTTATAAGTGAAGGAAACAGATGCTAAATGGAGTGGCTGGCGATGGGCAAGGGGTCGTCAGCTTTAAACTGAAGCCTGTCTTTTCCTCAGAGTCCGTGTTTCCATCACAAATGCGAACTGGTTCCCAAGCAGCTGGTAGAAAGAGGATGAGAACAAGCCACATGTGAGCAGAGAGAGCATGAAAACTTCCCTAACCATTAAAAAGCACAGCGTTTCAGTCCGTGCGACACAGCTGGGCACAGCTGGAAGACAGCAGTCAGGGAATCTGCAGCCAAGGTGCTGTTGATTCATGCGTGTGAGAACAGAGAGTCTGGCCTGGCTTCAAGTGTTTATGTGCGATAAATCTGAGAGAGCAGCAGACATGGCCAACGCCAGCTGCCGCCTGCATCAGACAGCATCTATCCCCTTCGGACGGGGTGGCAAAGGGCCACCCCCTCGCAGTGACCTCTCTAACCTAAGCTCCCACCCAGGTAGTAAATGCCATCTGCAGGGTCATCTCTGGATGACCAAGGTGGGCAAGAACCTAATTTCTGTGATTTTGGAAAATCTGGTTGTTCTGTTTTCTTAGTTTTCTTATCCACCTCCTTTTGGGAAGGGAGAGGAAATAGGCAGGGAAA
>CM052439.1:15383188-15429251 GCA_028533085.1 Varecia variegata
GTGCCGCACAGCTAACTTCAAAGAGAGGCTGGGAATGTAGTCTAGCTGTGTGCCCAGGAAGATGAGGATAAAGAAGGGATAATCAGGCAGTTATGCCACATGTTCAGCAGACCCTAAATGGCCTTTCAGCATCCTTTCCTGTGAACACTGGCTGAACTTAGCTCACGCCACAGGTGTCTGTGCAGAAGAGGAGCTGAAGGATGTGGGAAAGATTGAGTTAGGAAATACCCCAAGAAATCATAATTTGTTCTTTACTTCAAAAAAACACAGGCTTGTGTTCTCATGGTGTTTTGGTTTCAGACAGACTTCCCTTTTATTCCAATTCCATTCCTGGGAAGAAAACACGATAATAGAGAAGACTTTTTCCACCTTTTTTCCTTTTTTGTTTTTAATTGGTGAAGTAATTCACACCCACTGTCAAGAAAAAAAATTAAAAAAAAAAAAAAACACCAAAATTCAAAGAATACCTTATACGGATGTCCCATTTCTTCTTTGTTTTTTGATTTTGTTTATGATGTCTTCTGTATAAAATGTTTTATATTTTAATATTGTAAACTTTATTAATTTTTTAATTCTGTCTTTCCCCTTCCCTATCCCAAAGTCAGAAACACATTCTCCCATATTTTCTTCCAATTCTTTTATGTGTATACTGTTAAGGTTCTAGTCCATCTGGACCTTATTTTTGTGAATCACACGGCATAGAAGTCTGATTTTGTTAAACTTTTTAACCAGATGACTAGCTAATTGTCTATCTTTTACTGAATATAATAGTTCTTTCCCAGTTATTTGAAATGCTACTTTTATTACATCTTAATTCCTTCATATATATGATGTATTAATTTCCTATTGCTGTTGTAACCAATTACACAGTTAGCAGCTTAAAATAACACAAAGTTATTATCTCACAGTTCTGGAGGTGAGGGTCTGAAATGGCCTCACTCACTAGGCTAAAACTAAGGTGTTGGCAGGGCTGCATTCCTGCCGGGGGGTCTGGGGGGAATCTGTTTCTTTGCCTTCTCCAGCTGTCCACATTCCTCTGCTCATGGCCCCTTTCCTTCTTGAAGCCACCGAGGGTTGGTTGTCTTTCCCATGCTGGGTCACTCTGGAGCTTGCTCTCATGAGCAGCCAATGTCCCCAGGGCTCTGCATTAGGATGACGAAAAAGATGGAGAATGATAAAAGAGAGACATCAGGTTAATTTGACCACGGAAGAGAATGTGTCTATGGCCCAGAGATACCAAGGGTTAGGGAATCAGAGGGAGGATGAATGACTGTGTCTCTCTCAGGTTGCTCAGATCATCCCCCTACCTGGCCCCAGCTGCTGGAGCATCGGTACGTAGCTGGGGTGAGTTGACCTTGACTGTCTACCTGGACAACCCCGGGCCCTTTTCAGTAGCTGCCCAGTTTGGACTCCGCCAGTCTCTCATGCAGCTTTGGGAAGGGGTTGTGATCCGTTGGCCACACTCAAGGACACACTGCATTTACAAATACTTGGGAGGATTTTCCAAATCTCTTTCAGCAGCTGTACTTTCTAGATGGTGAGTGTCTAAAAACTGGGGAATATTGCCTGTTTCCCAAAAAGAAGAGGCTTTTGTGCTCCCATCTCTGCTCCATTTCCGAAAGCCTCAATTTCACAAAACAGGAAATGGATGCCTGAGAAGGAAGTGTCCTTACTTGAGCAACATTGTTCACTAATTCTGGAAGTCTTAGAGGTGGAGCTCCACGGTCATTCACATTTTAGGATACAGCCCTTTCCCTGGCCCCTCTGGGCTGCTGGGTTAAACTATGATCCATAAAAACAACAGAGACCTCCATATGGCAATAGTAGTATGTAGTGTTTACACGGGGGAAGGAAATGTGTAGGAAAAGGGGGTGAGGCCCTTCATTTTTCTGAGGCAGATAGAAGACTGCTGCTTGTCCATGAAAACTGAGGAAATATTCTAATAGGGAATTGAGTATTGGATCCATTTGTCCATCCATCCATCCATCCATCCATCCATCCATCCATCCTCTGTCCACCTGTCCATCCACCCACCTATCTGTCCACCCATCTATCCATCCGTATATTCATGCATGCATTATATGAGTAGTGTCTGAATAGCATGGAATTGTGACATGGCTTCCTAAGAAATTTGAATTTAATCCTATAATCAGTGGGGAAACATTGAGGATTCTTGGATGAAGACAAGATGCAGGAAGTGATTCAGGGGGAGAGAGGCAGCATAAAGATAGACCCAAGGGGCAAAGACTAGGTGTGATCTTTTCATAGGCATTTGCATGTCTCTTTTTTTCATTTGGTGCACTGAATCAGTTTCTGGCCCTACCTGAAATGGGGTCAGACAAAAATGAGAAGGATGTAAGGATTGGCTGAAAGCCTGAGAGATCAAGCTATCTGACATGATGTGTTCGGTGGACTTGTCTGGAGAATAATCAGTTTGACAAATATTTCCTGGGTACATGTTTCTTAATTTTCCCTATCACTTTTCTTTCAATTTCCTGCCCAGGGGGGCCCCGTGCTTTCTGGCAGGACAATTGGGAAGGAAAGGAAGGGGCTGGGCTGGGCATTGGGACCGTATTTTTTGCACATTTCTAGCCACCCTAGCAAATTGAGCAATCTGGCCTATTCATTGTGATTTAGGTCTGAGGAGGGTATCGTGTGTGCAGACAAGGGGCCGGAAAAGATAGAGGTGTGTTGGGGAATAATTACTGAGGGTCAACATTAGGGACGGTGGGAAAAGAGACCCTCCTCCTCCATCCTTAATTAAACAGTGTCCTGTGCAAGTCTGTGTGTTGGAGCCCTGTAGGGCACATTGCTAGGGTCCCTCCTTCTAGAGGATTATGACAAAGGGTAGGGGAAGGAGCAGGAGATTTAGAGTCACACAGATCTGCTTACCAGCTGTGTGACCTGGGTCCCACTCTCCCTAAGCTCTCTGAGCCTCAGTTTCTTCAACTGGAAAATGAGGATAATAATGTCACCTGACTTGGGATTATTTTGAGGCCTAAATACAATAATGTGTGTGAGAATTACTTTGTAGAATGTCAATCACTGTTTAAAAATTGAATATGAATAATAGCAAGAATTTTCCCAATGTAATTTCTATTGTCTTTGAATGCAAGCACGTTAAGCCCCTTCCGAAATCCTCTGTGCTATCCCATCTGGAGAGGCTAATGTCCAGGAGAGAAAGGATGACCTGGGCCCCTCAGTATTTACAAGTGGGGGCTGTATTCTCAGCCTATAAATCCACAAGCGTATGGATAAAGCACCTGCCTTTCCAGGAATGCACACATGTCCTGTTTTCATACTTCATGACCCTGTATTGGTTTTTTTAAATATAACTTATTGTGCTATCATGTCTAGTTGAATTTCTCATGTTTTTTTTTTCTTTAAATCACATTCAGAAAAGTGAAATGCTAATTCTGAACAGTTGGAGAGGGCGTGGAAACATGGCCCCAGGCTGAACTCTTTTTCAGAAGGAAAGCCTTGCTGTTCCTCAGGTTCTGGGACAGCCCTTCTCCTTTGCCCAGGGGAGACCTGCCATTTGCTAACCATTGTCCTAGAGGGGCAGCACGGGGCCTGCACCAGGTCCAGGGCTGGGAGCCTGTCCCGTTGTCGAGAGAGCAGGGGTAGAAGGGCAGGGAAGGGTGAGCTCCAGGAAACGTTTTTCCTGGCATCAAGTCCTGCTTCTTGGGGAATGAAGGATGTGAAAACTTTCTGTTTAGTTTTAGTTTTCCTGTTTAGCAACTGATAATCTCCCTGTCTGTTGAAGGCGTGGGTTCAGCTAATGCTGGGGCTTTTTGCCTGTTAAATTGTTAAAATGCAGAACGACAACCCCTTTGCTGGTGAAGGATATTTATTTCAAGTCCTAAATCAATTTCAGCCTCTCTCCCTCTCTCTTCCCCCCCTTCTCCTCCTAGTGCACCCCTCCCCTTTGGAACTTGGGAAAATCCAATTTCCTTCCTGCCTTAATCTCTCTCCAGTTTTGCACAGGCTCTGCTCTGCCCGCACCTGCTCCTTCCAGCTGTGAGATTCCTTTTGGTAAAATACTTTGTGTCCTGCCAAGTTGTCGATGGACAAGACCCCCATTGCTGTTTCCTGGCTTTCTTAATGAACACAGTTGTTCTGTCCCACCAGGTCCCCAGGAGCTCCCCCATTCAATCTATTAGCCAGCGGTGGTTTCCACAGTTAGAGAGAGACCCCTGCCCCGGGCCCCCAAGCGCCTGCTCTTGAATGAGGAAAGAATTTGAAATCAAGCACTCCCTGTGCTGGTACTAAGTGCTCTGAGCTTTACAGCCCCGACTCCTGTATCACAGGAATGTCAGGCTGAGTGAGAGAGACTCCAGATCTGCCATCTCCTCAGCCTTGGGGCGAAACCATCATTATTAATGACAGCAATCACCACCCAGAACTCAAGTCATAAATAATAAGTGTCTTTCAGCAGTCACAGGAATGACTGCAGACGTTCATCATCCACACACCTCTCCAAATAGCTATGGGAATGAGCAGCAGAGCTGTGATGGCCAAATTCTACCTCTATTCCAGTGCCAACAGCTTGGTTTTATTTAGAAAAGAAAATTCCAAAACAGCATGGACTTCAGATGATAGTAATAGATATTCCACAAAAAAGGGTTCTATGGCCAAGTAAGTTTGGGAAATCTTTGTTATAAAATAAAGTTAAATATATTTCTTCATAGAAAGATTTCTCAAAGTCTTTAATATACTAATATGCATTGGGAATCTCCAAGAGAGGTAACTTATGTTTACTGAAAGTATTTGACTTTAACTTTTCCCCCCCTTTTGGCATAACATGTTGTATCTTGCAGGACACTATTCAGTGATGTGCTGGAAATATTTAACAACTGGCTCTCTGGGGGGTGGGGGGAAACCCCAATTAGTAGTGTTTGCTGATTTCCAACCGTGGCCGTGAAGTTTCCAACTGCCCACGTGAAGTTACTGAACATGGAGTTGGGAAGATATGTGCACAATCAGATCTCTGAGCTGGTCAAACTGGCGGGAGCTGGCTCTGGTGGCCCAGCAACCCGTGCACTGGGAATGGGAAAGAGAACAAAAACCAAAGGATATGACTGGTGTTGGACTCCACAGTAAAGCAAGGCATTCCCAGTTTTAGAAATTTTTGTTCATTTCTCTAATCAGTGATCTGAGTGGACTTTCTCTGCCTGCCTGCTTATTTATAATGGGTGTTGGATTCTCTGATGGAGTTTTCTGGCTGTGTGAACTAATAGTGAGAGCCACTCTAGGGCAGATTGATTTGACTTTGCTGCACCGTTACTGGCCTCTTGTCTGTCATTTTCTTTTCCTGGCCTCTGAGATAACACTCTCTCCTGATTTTCCTCCTGCCGCTTTGGCCAGTTCGCCTTGCTGACTTTTTGACTTGCTATCTAAATGCTTGCGTTTTTTTAGAGTTCTTTAGACCTAGCTTCTTCTCCCTCTCCTCCCCTCCCTTCTTTTCCCTCTCTCTAGATGATCTAATTTATCCCCATGGATTTAAAAACTATCATTTTGATGACTCCCAAATTTATAATTTGAAACTAGACATCTTATTTGAGCTGCAGACTTATATAACCCATGGTCTACTTGACATCTCTATCTGGATGTCTTACAAGTTTCTCAGCTTCGACTTGTGTGAAAAGGAACTTGATGTTCCCTGTGTCTGCACTGTTTCTCCCTCAGACTTCCTTATCTCAATAAATAGCATTTTCTTCTAACCAGTTGCCTGAGCCCCAAATCTAGGCATCATTCTTGATTCAACCTTTGTTCTTATCTCCTGCAATCTATCAGTCTTGAATGAGTGAATTTCACTCACTTTTTCCTTTCATCCCCTGAGGGGCATTATTTTATATGACACTCAAACTTCATAACAGTCTATTGCATTCATAACCTACTGCTTTGCTCTACCAAGAAGAAAGATCTAGGCGAGGAATTTCAGCTTAATTACTCTTAATTCAATTTTCTTCTGACAGTTCTTTAGACCAATAAGAACTCAAGGACCCCCAGTGTCTTTCCTGTTCAACAGATCACAAATGGGTGTCTCCTTGTTCAGTGGACCCCAGTTAGCAGGGGTTCCCTTCACATTTTCCTTATATTCAGTCATTGTCCTGTGGCTTTGACATTCTATGAAAACTGCCACTAACAGACATAGATGGGTGGTTCAATGGGACAAGGCACCTTCTGAAAATTCAGATACATGAGGTAAATTCTTCAATAATTTGAAGGTAAAATCTTCAATGATGGTTTATTCTTTATTTTATGACTTTAGGTTTCTAGGGTGCTTCTGGTTTCATGGTGATTTCCTGTATCTCAGTCTCACCTTTGGGAAGTAGAGAGTTTCAAGGAATTTTTTCCCATTTAAGATAGAGAAACTGAGGCCCAGATTGTGACTACACAAACTCAAGACCATGTAGTCAGTGACATGGCCATGTGGTCCCTTTGGCCTCAATTTCTGCTAGAAATAGAGAGAGACCAAAGCTCAAGTGTCCCCAAGAGCACTGCTGTGTTGAGGGGTGGCATGAGGAAGGACATACCCAGGTCCTGTGGGACACTGTGCTCACACAAGAGGGGCCCTCATTAAGAAGAAGAATATGGAATTCCACCCAAAGGTGAACATTTAATTTCAAAGGAGAAAAGAAATCACCACAATAATGCCAGATTAAAAAACACTTACAAAATCCCATGAGCATCACAGAATTCAGAGAATGACCTTTATGTTTTTATTCATTAATTAATGGACTACCGCTATACTGCTTTTATCTACATTTTTGGCTGAATATTTTTTTATTGCTTTTTTATATGTCAATAATTTGGTAGTATTTTCTCTAGTGAGAACAAAGATAACTCAGTCTTTCCTCTGTGTGGATTGAAATTTGCTTTTTTAAAAAAATTATTGATCACTTAGAATATATTTTCTGTCTGTTTTATAACTGGTTACTGGTTATTGAATGTTTATGATTGTCAAATCCTAAATTCGGGAACACATCTATCACTTTTCTCTCATGTGAGCTGTAAGATTTAAGGCATTTCAAGTTTTTAGGGGTTTTCTTGAGATTTGAAAATTTTCAAGTGTGGTAAAATGCACATAACGTAAAATTTACCATCTTAATTTTTTTACATACAGTTAAGTGGCATTAAGTACATTTACATTGTTGTGAAACCAATCACCATAATTTTCTTATCTTACAAAACTGAAACTATAGCCATGAAACAACTCCCATGTCCCCTGCCTGCAGCCCTGGTAGCCACCATTGTACTTTAGTCTCTACAGATTTAACTCTCCTAGATAACTCACACAAGTGGAATCCTAGGGTATTTGCATTTTTGTGATTGGCTTGTTTCATTTAGCATAATGTCCTCAAGAGTTATCCATGTTGTAGCATGTGTCCGAATGCTCTTCCTTTTTAATACTGAGTAATATTCCACTGTCTGTATATACCACACTTTGTATACCCATTCTCCTGTTGATGCTACCACCTTTCGGCTATGGTGAATAATGATGCCATGGACATGAGTGTACACCTACCTCTTTGAAATCCTGCTTTCAATACTTTTTGGTATATTCCTAGAAGTGAAATAGCTGGATCATATGGTAATTCTATACATAATTTTTTGAGGAACTACCACTGTACTATTTTTCATAGAGGCTGTACCATTTTGCATTCCCAACAGTGCACAAGGGTTCCAGTTCCTCTACATCCTTGCCAACACTTGTTATTTTCTTTTCTTTCTTCCATCTCTCCCTCTCTTTCTCCTCCCTCCCTCCTTTCTTCCTTTCCTTCTTTTTCCCTCCCTCCCTCCCTCCCCTCCTTCCTTCTTTCCTTCCTTCCTTCCTGATAGTAGCCATTCTAATAAGTGTGAGGCGGTATTTCATTATCACTTTGACTTGCATTTCCTTAATGACTCATGATATTGAAGATCTTTTCATGCACTTCTTAGCCATTTGTATCTCTTCTTTGGAGAAATGTCTAAGTCCTTTGCTTATATTTTAATCAAGTTGTTTGTTCTTTGTTGTTGATCAAGCTTTCTCGAGCAGTGACTAATTTTAATACCCCTGAATTGATTGCTCTTATTAACCAGTTTGCCTCTCCTGGCCCTACAGTGGCACACTGTGAGTGTGGTTGCTTTTCAGTGATAGCACAATCAGGAAGAGACTAAACTCTTTTTTTCCCAACATTTATATAGTTTTATTCTATTTTAAAATTGAACTATCAAACAATCCAAGAGTCTATTCATTACTTCTATTTAAAATGGATCTCTTTTAATGAATTACTGCTTTTGGAGTGATCAGAAATTTTTGTTACAATTCCCTTGCTGATGTTAGAAATCTTTTGATTTCATGTAGAAATCTATGAAAACTAATTTCATTGTGCAGCACATTTATAATTGTATACATTGAGTTATCAAGTATACGCCTGGTAAGAGAACACTTCCCTTTTGCCTAAGTATTGATGAGAACTGACTCCTCCACTTACAATTGTATGCTTCTGAGACTGAATGATTTTCCACATACTAGTGTCTGGCTCCTTATATTTCAAAGCTTGGTTCTTCTACATTATGCAGATTCTTCCAGTCTGGTGCCATTGGATACATTTATGTCATGATAGGCTCTCTGGCTTGGCATCTTTATGCCGAATACCAGACGAGTCAGTAGAATTCGTAGTAGGACTATTTCTGGAAGTTACTCTTACAATGGGACAGCTAGGACTACAAATAGAAGAAATTGAACCATGTAAACATATCCCACTAAATCAAAACTAAATGTACTCTAGATTCAACTCTCTTTTAGCTAAACTTTCCGAATACCAGCAATACTGACAATAGGGGGCTGAGGGAAGTCACAGTGGAAAGAGACAGTGGTCTTAACTGGTTATGGTTAAAATTTTCTTTCTTTTCCAAATTTTGCACCAAAAAACCGCACCAAAAACCCCCAAACAATCACAACAATAGCGACCAAAGTCCACCGTGTGAAACATTGCTTGGACTCTTTCCAGGGCCTTGGAACTGGCCTGTGCAAGTGAGTGGCCCTGAGAGTCACACTTCCTTATCTTCAGCATAGATCACGTCTGGGAGCAGGGTGGGCAAGTGGAGTCCTGTTCTACAGGAAGGGTGAGATGGGGTATGTGGGGAAGGCAATGGTCTGGTCCCTCCAGGGCCCAGGACATTTTCAGGCCCTCCTGTGCTTCTTCTGTGATCGCATACCACATGCTCAGTATTCCTGGAATGGCCCATGTTGGCTGGGGACAGTGGATTTCCTAGTAAGATGACAGCAAGTTGTGATATTTTTATTTTACTGTCCCACCATTCTTCACCTGCAACAAATGTCCCCTTAATAGCTTCAGCATGAACCCCAGCTGCCATTCCTTATTCCTCAGGGTCTCTCAGTCCCAACCTCACAGTAAACTCAAGACATCCAAATGGTGCTGCCAGACAAGGCAGCTGGAAGCCAGACATCACGGCTGATTTGAGCAATTAGCTGTGCTCCCATCCTGGGCTGGCCTCATTAGGGTGTCCAGATGTCCACTGCTAGAGCTGCCTCCCACCCCTGGGGCGGGCTCTCTCCCCAGGTGAGGCCCAACTGGTGTCTGTGGGAGGCATGTTAAGGCTCAGAGAGCCCTTCCTAATTTTCAGGGCTGCTAATTGAAGTGGAGTGAGAATCGCAGAGGCACGGTCATGGCTGCCTGGTCCCTAGGGCTCCCTGGTTTCCCATGCATAATCGTCATCTGCACAGAGCTCTCCCCATCTGGGGCAAGCCCAGCTGCCACAGCTCAGTCCGTGGGGAAGGGCGCTCAGGCACAGTTGCGCTATTTGTCTGCTGCTCAACTCCCACCATGACTAAATGGGAACATCTGGAAAAGGGCAGGGCAGGGCTAGGGTGAGGAGGAGAAGGGCAGGAGAGGATTAAATCTTCTCCGACTTTATGGGAAGATTTTTCTTCGATAATGTGGGCCTTTTCTTTCCTGTGTGGTGGGAGGTGGGGTAAGGAGAATTTCATCCTAGAACAAACTGACAGAGGGCCCAGCCGTACATACCAGCTGTCATTAGGGCCTGCAAGGATCTCCACTAGGGAGGTTGTTCACATCTTAGTCTACGTGAACAGCACCCCTCGAGATTTGGGGTGCACGATATGTGTGGTCATAGTGCCAGTTAGATACAAACTAGACCACAGGGCTGGTCTTGGTTTGGCTGTTCCAGATGTGGACTCTGAGATAAGGAATTGAGCACAAGTAGTTTATTTGGGAGATAATCCCAGGAAGCACCAGTGGGAAATGGGAAAATGAGATGGTGAAGGGAAGGAAGACAGATTGCATTTAGGATGACCAAGCATCCCTTTTGCTGGGGACTGAGAGTTTCCCTGGGACATGGGACTTCTAATGTTAAAGGGGGAAGTCCTGTGCAAGCTGGGACAGGTCAGCCACCCTTGTGTGAGTGACTAAGATTACTGCTGCAGGAACTGGACTCAATCAGTTCCATTAGAGTTTCTCCACTGAGGGGCTAAGGGGTCGGAGTATTTATCCACTGGGTCCCGTTAGCCACTGGTGAGGGCTCCTCCCAAAGCTGTTAATTCTCTGCCAGTTCTGGTCTGCCCTGCCCTGAGGCAAGCATGCTCCAATGGCCAGAGAAAGGAAAGGAAGGGAATCCAGAAATGAATACAAAACAGACCCTGCCTTCAAACAGCCTTTAGTCTGGATGTGAGGAGGAGGCAATCTTAGAGGTGAAGAGGTCCTACCTGGAATGTAGGCCCCATGGACCTTTATTCCCTGAAGTTCTCAGTCCCCCACAAATCTCCATTCGAGTGCAGTCTAAGTTCTTCTGCCCATACCTCCTGACACCTACCAAGTCTGCCTTCAAAGGGAAGGAGGTAGCAGTAGGTGCGGTGGCAGGTAGCTGTGCCTTGTTGAGTTTGGTGGGCAGAAAAGTCAGGTTTGACCCTGTGTAGGCTGCACATCATGGTCACAATACCAGGTGTTTCATAATCTGTGCACTGCAGAGCCCTGGGGCTGGGGTGGATTGATCCTTGCGGTTAGACAGAATTGGCCCCCAGAAGATGCCCAGGCCATAATCCCTGGAGCCTGGGAATGTTAGGTTATATGGCAAAGGGTTGCTAATCAGCAGACTCTAATATAGGGAGACTAACCTGGCTGAAGTGGGCCCAGTATAATCACAGGGGTCCTTAAGTAGGAGAGAGAAGAGGTGAGTAGAAGAGAGAGAGAGGTGGAGGTGTGCCCATGGGTCAGAGAGATGTGACGTTGCTGGCTTTGGAGATGAAGAAAAGGGGCCCCTAGAAGCTAGAAAAGACAGGAAGTGGATCCTCCCCTAGAGCATCCAGAAAGAAACACAGCCCTGTTGACACCTAGATTTTAGCCCAAGGAGACCGGTGTTGGGCTTCTAACCTCTAGACATTAGTGGCTTGTTTTAAGCCACTTAGTTTGTGGGAATTTGTTATAGCAGCCATGGGAAACTAATACAGATTCTGGCTCCGTCAAAACAAACTTTGTTTCCCTCCTTTGTGCTTTCCAAGTAAGAATTCATTTAAATTTGGAGTTCCAGGGCTGGAAATCTGAAAGCCAATAGAGCAGGCCAATGCTGTCTCTGTCTTCTCAGAGTGAATAGTCCACGGGGGGAGATTGAGGATGCAGAAAGGCACCTGCAGGGGGCTAGAGGAAGTTCTCTAGGAGCAGCAGCCTAGCCCTCGTGGGAAGAACTAGGGCTTTCTGGAGTCTGGGGCCTAATCTTCAAGGTTTGAGCCTGGTTTGATGCAGGGGGGATTACCCCACGGGGCCACACAGCAGGGCCCAGGAACTGTTAATTCTATTGAACTGAGTTACACTTGGAGTGGGCTCTTAAATTCTGTTTCATTTTTCTCCTATACGCTGAAGAAGGCCTGGCCTGATTTTGTCTGAGAATTCTTTGTGAACGGTACTGTGAGCACCCCGAGATCTCTCTGAAGCAGTAGCATCTGCTTCAGAAACAGCTTTGCTGCTGAGCTGTTTCTTCCCACACATCAGTCACATAATTCCCAAGGCCTTGTTCTGTGGTCAGAGCACTTGGGTCTGAATTAGCTTATTTGCGGAGCACATGCATCATCTGTCCAGTGCCCTCTGCCCCAGCATGACATCTCCATGTCCTGTAGAGCAAGCCACATGCTATACTGGGGCTTGTGTTATTTTATCTGACTGTCCTGTTAGGCTATGGGCAGCTGAAAGGTCCAACTGTGTCTCATTCAATTTTCTAGAGTGACAGCTTTTAGCAAAGTGCTGGAAGCTTGGCATACTCTAATAGCTCAGTAAATGTTTGTGAATAAGTTAATGAATGAGGTTTTGCCCTCCAAGTTGCTCTCTGGGTTTGAGTTTTCTCCCATACCAATACAAAGGCAGCAGTTGTTAATTCTGACTTAGAGTGCAATGCTTCATGGACCATGCGGCAATAGAGCTGGTCACTTAGAAAGAAGTAGAGCAGATGGGTGTCGAGGTGTATAGGGTGAGGGGGTTAGCAGGGGTCCAAGTGCAGTGTGTGCTTGGGGACTAATGACCAGACTGGTGTGGCTGTGGCACAGAGGACATGGATAGGTATAATGGGAATTGAATTTAGGATTGTGGATGGGGAACAGATCATGAAGGGCTTTCAGTGAAGCAGCAGGGGCTTGGAATTAATTGTCTGACCAATGGGTTGGGTAGGGGGTAAGGAAGAGTTTGAGACATATGAGAAAGTGGGTTTGGGTAGCAGTTGTAGGGGTTTAGTCTGGACATTTTGGAGGATTTTCCCAAGGTTAGTGGGCCTGAGTTTTCAATCTCTTAGGCATTTCAAAACGACTGGAAATAAGTTTCCTGGATCTTATTGATAAGGTCAGGGGCTCTAGGAGAGAATCTATATAGTCTCTGAGTTGTGTCCAGACCTAAGAACCTCTGGTTTGTGACTTTTCTTCTAAGGACCACACCTGTGTGGATGTGCTGTCTGCAGAGGCTCTGGGGCCGGTGTCTCCACTGGAATCAGCCAGAGGTCTCCAGGCCTGCAGGGGATATTAATTGTCCATCCTCATGCAGCCTCTTGGGTCCAGGGGCATGTGCAGTACATCACCTGCGGTGTGTGCAGTACATCACCTGCGTTGTGTGCAGTACATCACCATTTGGCTCAGGGGTGTGAGCTCTGTGTCCTTCAAGATGTTGCCCAGGAGTAATTCACAATATGTTCTAGAAGGAAGTTTGCTGAGCAGCTTGTGTGGTTTTGGATTATCTCTCCCCCAATCATGGCTGTTCCCCTGGACAAACATCTCAATCCCTGGATTGTGGACCATAACCTCACATCCGAGTCCTCCTTTTCTTAGTTTCCTGGCCTAGGGCGGGCTGGTAACCCAGACTTCGAGTCATGCAGATGAGAAAGGGGCCTTATCCTTCTTCCAACTCTGGTCAGCTCCCCTTGTCCATAGAACAAATAAGGCCCAGGGGTTGTTGGTGACGGCTTGGTGGAGAGAGGAGGGCCTGCCGGTTTGTGGTCAGAGTGGAGCCCTAGAGAGCTCAGGCCAAGAGGAATTTGGGGGGCATTAGTGAGGAGGACTAAAGGTTGGTGTCACCTGTATCTGCTTGCCAGAGAAGGTGAGGCAGTAGAGTGGGCCCAGTCTGGATGCTTCCAGCATCTCCACACTTTTGCCACCTGCCCTAACCTTCCTTCTCTCAAAAAATTGCTGTGGGTTTGGACATGCCTGACCATCAAGCATTTGCCAAGGAGTTGGAGTGCTGAGGAAAGCCTTGTTCTTGTGGACTTGGACCCAGGGCACAGAGGAACAAGTGGCACAATATACCTGGTGGTGCTCAATCATGGGAATTTGTCCACAGCTTTTCAGAGCTCACATCTCCTGTATTAAAAAAAAAAGTATTTTATATGTATGAGCTGTCCAGAAAATATCCATCCATACTTAATATAAGAGGAACGGTTTGCACCGCATTGATGTAACCCGGTAGGCAGGGCGAGTGGACTGGGATGCGCATGTGTGAACAGTGACGCCCTCACTTACTAGTCAGTAGGGTGCGTGATGCTATTGAGTGAGCACGTGTACTGTGTGGCCGTTGCATTCAAAATGACTGAGTCTGTAGAGCAATGGATCTGCATCAAATTTTTCATTAAGCTTGAACAATCCTCTGTGGAAACTATTAGGATGATTCAGAAGGCTTTTTGGGATGATGCAATGAGTGCAGCACAAATAAAAGGGTGGCACAAATGCTTCAAAGATGGTTGAGAATCTGTTGAAAGTGACCCACATTCTGGAAGGCCTGTGACAAGCAGAACACCTGAGAATGCTGAACGTGTACAGGTTAGGTTAAGAGACTCTGGGAGAACTGTGTGAGGTTCCAAGGTGCCTACTTTGAAGGGGTATGAGGTGTCATTGTCCTATGTACAATGTTTCTTGTATCTTCTTCAATGACTGTCTCTATTTTTCGTATTACATGACTGGATACTTTCTAGACAGCCCTGGATATACCATATAGCCTATTGCTTCTAGGCTACAAGCCTATGCAGCGTGTTACTGTACTGAATACTGTAGGCAATTGTAACACAATGGTGAGTATTTGTGTATCTAAATAGAAAAGGTACAGAAGTTCTCTATTATAATCTTATTGGATCACTGTCATATATGCAATTTGTCATTGACGGAAATGTCATTATGTGGCATATGACTATATACACACACACACACACACGCACACACACGCACACACACACACGCAGAGGGACTGTCTGATAGACAGCATGTGTAAGTTTTTGTTGATTAAATGCCTTGGGAAGTATTGGTCCATTCTGTCTTTTTTCCCCATAAAATCATAGATAATAGAATCCCCAAAGCACAGAGGTAGAAGGCACTTCAGGTAGAGACCACCTTGCTCTCTCCTGGCCAAACTATGTGAGGCCTTGAACAGCAATGCTTCCTTACGGGGGCGTTTGTGAGTCTCAGGCTGGGGACTGCATTGAGAGGATGCTGGATTCGCAGAACACATTTTTTTTTTCCTGGCTGTGTTTCCCCAGAAGCCTGAGAGGAGAGGTTCATCCGAATGCCAATCTTGCAGGGGGAAAGGAAATCAGAACTGACACTGGGAATGACTCTCCGCTGGAACTCTCCTTTGCTGCGAGCTATCACTTACGTGGGCTGGGGAGCTCCCGCCATGCTCGGCTTGTTCTCAGAACACGGCGTGCTGAGTCTGTGGATCTGGGCTTGGAGGCCCTCCGAGGACGGGGCAGGCTGTCCAAACTACTGGTATCTGAGGGGCTCCCTTGGCTGCTGCAGCACTTTCTCTGCAGCTGAGATTTGGGTTACGCCTGTGGGCTGCTGTCTTCCCCAGGCCCTGCGTAGCTAAGTGAGATTTATATTAAGACATGAAGGCCACAAAATAGAGGTCCCTCCCTCTTTTGGGGCTAGGGTCTTAAGTGCTTAGGAGGGGGGCTCTGGCCTGGTTTCCAAGGGAAGCTACAGGTCCCTGCATGTTGAAAGGAGGCGTGTTCTGCTTAGTTAGACTGGGGGGAGTTGAGTCAAAGCTCCTCTTATTTTTCCTCCCTTCTTCTTTGCTCTGTATCCCATAGTTATGCCCCTAAACTGAACTGCCCCACCTGGTTGTGATGGGAGAATCCAGAATGCAGATTGTCTTCCCAATTTCCTGCTAAGGATGTTAGCGTAAGTTTTCCCTGTCAGTACCAGCCTCCCCTTGCCATTAGAGGGGGAGAAGTAGAGGCATAGAAATAAAAACAAACATCTCCACGCTCCAGTTTTCACCCCATTGCGGACACCACTGGCTCCCCAAGCCTCGGTGGCACACATTAGTGCCTGACAGACCCAGAGGGAGACTTTGTCCGAAATAGCTTGACTGAGCTGCCCCGGATTTTGCTCTGGGAAGATGCCTGTGGCTCTATTCTTAACTCAACCACTAACTCATGCTGTGGCCTTGTGCAAGCAAGTTTGCTTCTCTGGACCTTGGTCTCTTCCCATGAACATGAGGGGGCTAGTTTAGGTGGTGCCCAGAGACCTTTCCCTTTCCAACATTCCCATCTTTCAGCTCAGACCTAGTCCCGTCTTCCAACTTTCTCCTAGCGTGCTGCTGCTGCTATTCCGGTGGGCAGGCTCGCTAGCACGTGGGGTTGTTTCCGCTGCTTGTTACCAGAGGGACGGCAGTCATTAGCCTGCTTTGCTTGTGGAAGGCTTCACTCTCGAGATTTTATGTAGTGATGGCAGCTTTAACCCCCAGGGCTACCAACAGCAACATTTCTGGTTGCACTTTGTTAATCCTGGAGCTAAACAGTGAGTTCAGGGAGCACTGGTGGATGGGAGGACAGCGGAAGGCCGTGAGCCTTCACTGACTGCTGGTCTCTGCTGAGTTGGGTAGGGGTGGGGGTGTCTGGGAGCACGCAGGCCAGGAAGGTGACTGGTAGTTCTCCCTTCTGCTGGGACACGCACAGCTAGATTGACAGTAGTTATTAGTGGGCTTTGGGGGACTGGCTGTAACATTATGTGGAAAGGAAGTGGGAGAACCACAAATAAAAACCATTCTGTGGCTGGAGGGGACTAGGAAGAAGAAAATAAGCACTGCCCAGAGTTGGTGCTTCATGGTCTACCTCAGCCCCTATTAGTTCTGTAGGCCCACAGATAGTAGGTTTCTAGTACTTTCTCAAAGGGTCAGAAGGGTAAGGTGGACTCTACACAGCCACGGTATTTTCAACAGGGACCAAAGACTCTGGAACCTGGCGTCTGAAGAGTAGGGAGACTTCTTCCCAGGGGCTGGTACTTTCGGAATTTCTGCCACATTGAGAACCACAGGAACTAAGTATTTTATGTAGCATCAATCCTATGAGGTGCTCAGGAAAAAAAGATATGTCCCCATAAATTCTGTAAGTGCTGCAAACTCTGTTGGAAAGGAACACTATACAATACTATAGGAATGTCTCTGAAATCCCATAAAGTGAGGGGAACTATTTGATTTTGTCTAACCTTGAGGCACCCACGTGTATTTGAGAACAGAATCATATAATTTTTGTAACGTCTACTAATCCCACATAACTAGTGTTCTATGGATCAGACTTTGGGAAATGCTACTCCTGGGTGAACTTGGATGGTGGAAACTATTGGTCTGGGTCAACTTTCCCATAGAATTGCAGTGCTTGCTCAGGGTCTGTGTGACTGGGGTTTTATTTCTCTCCAGATCCTGGGAAAGGTGTATATGTGGATTTATATTTTATTTTTGATAAATCAGCCAAGGGCATCCTAAAACTCCAAGCTCAAGGTATAAGCCAAAAATAAATGAAATGAAAATAAAGCAACTGTAATTGGTGTTAACAGCTGGTGAGGTATACTACCCCACTTTCAAATCTTCCATTTGGGAGACACAAATTTAAAGGAGGAGGAAATACGGTAGCTAAGTGGCTAGAGGTGGGCAATCTGCCTACGTTAGGGCCTCCAGCTGGAGAGAGAAACCATAATGAAGGCTGTCTCGGGCTCGATTCTTCAGAACAGAGAGCCAGAGGCAAACGTGCTAACATTTTGCTGAAAAGTGCAATCAGGGCAGCAGGAGTGAGGGATACACAAGATGAGGCAGGAAGGAGGGGAAGAACATGCAAAGTGGTGTGTCACAGCGTTGGCCACGGCCTTGCAAGAAGGCACACCGTGAGTTGTTTGGTCACATGGGAAATCCTTGGAGAGGGTGTAAGGAACAGTCTTGGAATATCTTGGAACAGATCTTTGGAAGAATAGGGAGGAAGGAAGAAGAATTTGCTGGATCCTTCCCATGCTTTGCCTCCTACCATTCAGTGTTCACCCTTTCAGACAGCTGCTGGGAAAGCCAAAGCCACCACGAATCCGGCTGGGTGAGACTTGGGTGACGGCTCACACCGAGACAGGCATGTCGGAGGCTGCACAGCCCCTACTCTGGGGGGACGCAGACATGGCCGACAGCTTTAGAAGATGAGGTGATGGCAGCATCAGAGACTCTCTACTGGGCGAGCATTCGAGGTCCAGGGGCAGGTGGGGCCAAGCAAATCTGCCGAGAAAACAAACTGAGTCCAGTAGGAGGACGACCTTAAGAAACAGAAACAGATATAATCCCTCTGGAAGGAGAATGCCGTAAGTCACTTTTTTTCAATGTCATCATGCCTTGGGACCTAGGCATGATGAAATAGGATGGATAAGACAGGCCAGGCAGTCAGAAAGCCAACCTGTCAACAACCCCAGATTGTCTTCCGACATTGTGGCCTGCAATGGAGGATGGACACGTGTCATTTTATATACTCTCCCTTGCAGCAATCTCCGTCTGGGAGCCATCCCCAGTCTGGCCCAGGAGATGGGAGCCCTTAAGGACTGGGGGTTGGTTTTGCCTGTCCTAGCATTCAAACTAGGACAAGTTTATTTTTGGTTCAACCTTTGATAATCTACTCCCAGAGACCCATGCCTCCTTTGTTTTGTACGGAAATTCTCCTTCTCTTTGTGGTCTCTAGGCTGACACTTGGTAGGCCTGGCCCAGCTGGGAGGCCATCTAGAGTTACATCTTCATAGGGGCTCACAAAGATTGTTTTCCTAAGCCTCTCAAATGTTTTGCAAATGAAAAACAAACAAACAAAAAGAAAAAAAGAAAAAAGAAAGAAAAACAGAAAACCAATCCCTCCCCTTCTACCACATAACTTGGGCAGGGACCTGGAGTGGCTTCTGAGTCTCTGATCTGCAGGGACAGAGCATCCCCTCCTTCCAGGAGGCACAGCACTTAGCAGGATTATTTGGAACCATGGGGCTGAGTGGGATCAGAGGCCTGTGTCTGGGCATGGGGTTTTTGGGTTGGGCGGATGTGAACACAGAGTTCATCTCAAGTTGCCATTTGTACATTGTCAGCTGCTAACAGGGTCAAGATGGTTACATAACTTGTCTAAGGTCACATGGCAGCAGCAAGGCATTGGCTTCAAACTCAGGCATGCCTGAATCCTAAGTTTGTTTGAATCTCTTCCTCACCCCATAGGGTAATGCCTCCCTTTCAAGGCTCCCAGGCTTGGTGGGTAATGATGACCAGAAGTTCTTGAGGGCCTTCAATTCCCTGTAGATGAATAGCATAGTACTGTCCTCAGAGGTGAACATTATTAAGATAAATTTAGATCCTGGGAAACTTGGACATACGTCAAAGCTTCCCGCATTGATGTCCTCTCCTTGTCGCCTTCAGGGACTAGCTCTCCTGTGCCTCTAGAAAAAGTCCTTGTGGCACTCTGGCCTCTAGGTTGGGGCTGGGTCTCCTTTTGGCTTAGTTGAGATGCTGATCTATGCCTGGGCATGGCATTCGCTTACTGCTGTGACTGCCTGCCTACTGCACAGGTCATTGTAGCCATCACCCCTGCTCCTGGGCAGAAGAAAATGGTCTTGTCTGTTTTTGTTCTGGTTAGTAGTTTTGAGATTCATCAAAGTGCCATTTTTAAATGCTTTTGGATATAAGTAGAACACATTGAAAAAATCGCTTTAATTTTGACTTTGCTTTGAAGGATCTTCCAGACAATTTATATCATTGCTTGACAAAGAATTTGGGTGATTTTTAGCATGACTGTTATTACATCTTAGAGAAATAAGATTCCAGAACTGAAGTTCTTGAAAGAAGGCCCTGCTCCCCTAAATATTCAACAGTTTTGCTAGAGATATCATGTGTGTCCCTTGGCATTTTTTAGATGCTGTTTTATTTCAAAGGCAGAAGAGGTGCACTTCCTCATTATAAAGACCAATACAACTTCTCTTTGAAAAATTAGAAGTATATTCAACAATAAGATGTTGAATCTGGGAAGGAACTTTGAAAGGGTCTAGTCAAGTGATTTTCAAATATGTTTCATGACAATATGGGGCCTCATGAAGGAGTTTCAGGAATATTATAAACATTTATTTTATTCACATTTCATGCTAAAAAATATATAAACTATTTTAAAAGCTCTCATAAAAGCAGCATATATTAGACACCATACATTAATGCATTTGAGAACTCCAAAAAGTTAATTTGTGTTACCAGGTTATCAAGGTAATGTTAGTTGTTGTAAAAACTTACACAGTGGTTCAAATATGGTAATAGAATAAAGCTTAAAGTTGGTGTTCCTGAACTCCAGGCAGCTGTCCTTCAAGCAGAGATGTGGGGGCCCAGGATCCTTCCATCTTGAGGCTCTACCATCTTTCACTCAGGACTTCGGGTTCTCTGTGTTCCTTCTGTATTGGGCAGCAGAAGGAAAAAAAAACATGAAGGATGGGGTGTCAGAGATTCCTTGGGGGTGGTGCACATCCTTCCACTCATCTGCTCTTGGCTAGAAATCTATCATGTTGCCACATGTAACAGTGAGGGACTCTGGGAAACGTAATCTACCTGCCCAGGAAGAAGAAGAGATGGGCTTGGCAGACAGGTAACTACCCTCTGCCTTTCCAGCATATCTCTTTTAGGCACATGCTTGGAAATCAGACCTATTGTTCTGAGGAGTAACCATTCTTAAACCATTTATCTGTGTGAATCCGAATTTTGAGACTGTGTAATTAAGTTTAAAACATTGTGTCAGCTTTTACCCCTAGTTCTGGACCTGATATTTTTGTATTCATCGAAGCAGCCTCATTAGTCTCACTGTTCATGTAAATATCAAGTAAATATCAGACATTCGAACTTAAGAAAGGTTTTATGCTAATAAAATGCTACTTTTAATCTGCTGTATAAATTATGTTCTACTGCTAAAAAACCTTGAAAACAATGCTGATCAGGTGCAATTTCCTTATTTTATAGGAAATTGAGGCTCAGAGAGAGTGGGATACTTGCCCAAGGTCATATATTAATAAAGAAATTGCTGATATTTGAACCGGACTTCCTGGCTCTTAGGCCAGTGCTTTTCCTTCTATTGCCACTTGCTCCAGTGAGTGCGTCATGGCCCTCAGACGCAGATGTTTTCCAGCCTATGTTCATTTTCTTGGTCTTCAAGGAAGAGGACAGCTGAAACTTAAGGGTTGTTAATTCTGCCATAAGATTTAATGCCTTGCATTTTTGGTCCAGCTGTGCTATGAGTCAACATTCGACAAGCATTCATTGAGCATTATATGCCACGTATCGACTAGGAGCTGAGGATGCAGAGGGTGCAGCAGGCACCTTTCTAGAAGGATCTCACAGTGCAGCAGAGAAGCCAGATAGTAAACAGTGGAACAGAAGTAGAAATGCAAACATCTGTGAATAGGTGCTATGAAGGAAAGAGGCAACAGGCTGAAATAGAGAAAAACTGGGTGAGGTGTGCACTTCCATATGGAGAGATCGGGGGCCGATGGATTTCTTGGCTTGATTCTGGACACATTCCGGGGCTGGCCGTGTGAACAAGCCATGATCCTGGAAGGAATGGCATCTTTCCCCTCTGAACGTTACCAGTGAGATTCTCGGCCTGGGAATATAGGTCCTCAGCGTTTTTGTGGCATAAGCATTGTAAAACTGTCGGAGGCTGTAGAATGTGCACAGATGTGAAAATAAGTACAAATAATTAAAAGATGAAAGTGAGTCAAGATTCCTCCAAATAAGAAAAGGGTTTTCCCTGATGGCTGACGAAGTAGCTAAGTAAAATCTCTAAGACAAACAGCTTTTCCATTTTTTAAAGGGGTAGGTTGGTGGAAATTTTTATTAAATATTCATTGGGATACTTGCTGCCTTTCCCTTCTCTCTGGGTTTTTACATCCACACTCTGTTCTGGGATCTTCCTTCACAGGTGAAAATGAAGACAGAGGAGGCAAGAGCATGCAGGGTTGGGTACTGAAGTGGGCACAGATCACGGAGCAGCGGGCATAGAAGTGTGTGAGTGGGGGTGTGTTGGCTTGGGTGTCCCAGAGGGCACACGGGGTGTTCCCACAAGCTTCTCAGAAAGAAGTGGTCTGGTGGGAGGAGGCATGCTGCTATATTTCAGAAGCCAGGATGCTAGGTATAAAGGGGATCTTAAAGAGCATTTGGCTCATCCCTTTTTATTAATATTTCCCATACGAGAAGACTGAGGCCAGAGAGGGGAAGTAACATGCTCAGGGGTGCACAGTGAGTCAGTGTCTAGAGCCGAGGCTAGAACCTCAATGTTCTCATTCCAGCACTAGTTATATTCCAGGGCTCTCTGGGACCATCCATTGAGAAGCCTTGGAGTAGGAGTTAGTCTAGAATAAAAAAGAATTTGATTCCAGGAGAGAAAGCCCTCCCTTCTACCTGCTTTGGAGGCTGGAGTGATGTGGCTAGTATAGAAAAGAGGTGAGGGCTGAAAGTACAGCCCTGTGTGACCACGATGGCATCATGGTTGCAGACAGCACGAGATCAGATGGAGGACGGGTTGAAAGAGTGCAATTGTTTTTCAACATCTCAAGTTGAAATTGTGACCCTGGTAACAGCCATGTATGTGCTATGATACTTTTATTTATGTCAATGAAATTTTCTCTTTTTTTCCCTTCTCTCCTCTCAAAACATTTGAGTAAGTTTGTCCAAAGAAGCAGAGTTAATGTAGTGTGAGTGAGGACAAGGAATGGAACTTAATGTTTTTTGGAGCCTTTGAAGCATCCAGCCATGTCTCTTTTCACGCTGGCCATTCTCCTGGCTTCAGGTACCTCGATGTGTGGATGAATCCTAAGTCCACATTCCTCTTGCGGGTACCTGCTGTTGGAGATCTGTCTTCACCTCCTTGTCCCACAGTAATCTCAAACTCAACAACATTTCCCTATCTTCGGCTGAGTTTTCCAGAAAGCAGAGCCTGAGACAAAGACTTGTGAATTGTCTTAGTCACAGTTCTCCAGAGAAATAGAACCAATAGGATGTATGTATGTATAAATATATAAAAGGAAATTTATTTTAAGGAATTGGCTCACGTAATTATGGAGACTGGCAAGCCCAGATCTGTAGGGTGGGTCAGCAGGCTGAAGACCTAGGAAGAGCTGACGCTGCAGTTCGGGTCTGAGTGCCACCTGCTGCAGAGTTGCCTTGTGCTTGCGGAAGGTCAGTCTTTTGTTGTATTGGGGCCCTCAACTAATTAGACGAGGGCACTCTCAATATGGAGGGCAATCTGCTTTACTCAAAGTCCACTGATTTAAATGTTAATCTTATTTAAAAATACCCTCACAGAAACATCCAGAATAACGTTCGACTACCTATCCGGGTGCCATGATCTAGACAAGTTGACACATAACAACATTACCCATCACCTGTGTGAATAATAGCTTATTTTGGAAAGTAATCCCAGGGGAAGTGAGAGAAAAGGAGAACGGAGCAAAGAAGGTGGGAAATCCGAAACAAAGAGCCTTTACCACGTGGGTCCCCGGCAACTGGATCAGCCAGTTTCTGAGTAAGGGAAGTATTTTCCCATCAGGTCCCATCCTCTACGGTTGCCTTGACAGCGGGAATCCCATCCTGCTCATCTCTTTGCACCACATCTTGTAAGATCCAGCTTGGCACAAAAGTGCTGCTCGATATGACAGTTGCAGGTAAGAGTCAGCAGGGACTACGCTTAGACTGCTGGTGGCTGGACCTCCTACCTGAGATCCTGACGAGGGAGGCTGGGGAATGATCGCATTACGTCCTCTGGCAGAGTTTGAGAACAGGTGAGGGCCTTGTCATCTGGATTCTGTTAGGGACAGACCTGGCTCAGCCAAAGGGGGTGGATCTATATGTCCCTGTGGAGCCCCTTTTTCTTACAGTCTGAGCCTTAAGAAGCCCAAGTGTAGCTTAAGCAGAAGCTGAGTTCTTGAGGTCTAGCCAGGGGAGGGTAAGTGTTGGCCCCTGTCCCAACGAGCCAGTGCTTCTAGGTTCTGGGAATTTGTTCCCTAATCTCTGCTTACAGGACTCCGAGTGGCTAGAGTCTGCATGAAAGGGGCCTTTGTCTGATATGGGAATGGCTTTGGGGGCTAATCTCTCCTTGGATGCATTTTAATTCACTTTAATGACTCTGCCTCCTGTCAGGCTTTGCTTCTGTGAGGGGGGTTTGTTAAAGAGATTAGGAGGGGTGAACATGAGCCCCCGCATCCAGCCTTCCTCAGAGGTTGCAGTTACAGGGAAAATAGCATTCTGCAAAATGTATCAGGATGCTCTGGGAGCCAGCGCGGAGGGAACAGAATGGAGAGTAGGAAAATTCCAGATCTAATAAACACGCTCACGTCCAAACCCTGCAAGCCCTTCCACCAGCACGTTCACCAGCCTGCCGCCATTCGGCCCCCCGCCCGCCCCGCCGGCGGTGGGAGTCTGGGCAGACAAGACAGAATGATGTCATCCCCAGGACACTGTCCTTTCTCTCCTCTTTCTCTCTCTCTCCTCC
The DNA here is from genome assembly GCA_028533085.1 of Varecia variegata. Lineage (NCBI taxonomy): Eukaryota > Metazoa > Chordata > Mammalia > Primates > Lemuridae > Varecia > Varecia variegata. Next base: position 15,407,474 of record CM052439.1, read on the forward strand.
AGTTTTGTATAAACACAGCTGTTTGCGAGGAATGCTGGCTTGGGAAAACATAAACTGTCTGCATTAGTGACCTTTCCTCCCCGCCACACACCCCTTCCTACCGAACGAACGTGGGAGACTGGAATGCTTTCAGGCCAGCAGGCCATTGTCCTCATGTCTGCCGCACCAGGCCTGTCAGCTCTCTGGTGGGGCCTGGGGTGGCTGGACTCAGGGACCGTGCAAAGCCCAGGAGGCCAGACAGAAGCTGGTCAGCATCTGGTTGCAGGTGACACCTCAGACCACCTGTGGAGGATTCCTCGGGGGCTGCAGAGGGGGGAGGAGGGGGACGTGGGCAGGAGGTTGGAGGGGTCAGAGGGGCCCGCAGCAGACGCAGGTGCTTCCTGATCTGCCAACTTTGCCCTCATGGCTGCCAGCCTCCGAGAAGCTAAGGCGGGGACAAAACAGCACCGGCGGGCTCTGGCCCCACGCCGTGGTGTCAAGCTATTGAACAGAGGTGTCAGGGACAACTCCACCCTTGTCCCAGCAACTCACCCCTGCTTCCAGTTCATTCACAGTCACGATTTGGGACCGAAGGCCTTTTATCCTTTCAAAGAGGAGAGCCCAGGGCAGCCAGACGGAGAAGCCAAGCCTGGCTCATGCAGCCCAGCTTCTTTTGAAATCCGGTGGTACTGCAGCCCACAACAATTTATTGGTGCTGGTTTTCCATTTCCAGATGGTGACCTTTGGGCTTTGGAGGTTAGGATGGATTTTATTCCAGCTACTGAACTTGGCATTTTGGCTGAGAACATGCTCACTGCCTGGCCCCTTGCCCCCAGCCCGGTCTACTAAATCTCTCTCAGTGCCCCACTCTCCTGCATGGTTTTGTGGCCACAGCTGCGAAGGAGAAGTAATGAGTGCTCCCTGGGCCTCCCTGCCCAAGGGTCAGGCACCTTCGAATGGGGCCCAGGGTAGCTGTCACTGTGGAATGAATGAGTTCGGTGCTGGAGAGGTGGGGGTGAGTGGTGAGCCAACAGCCCTGTGCAGTGTCCCCCCGGGTTTCCACGGGGAGAGAAGAGAAGGCTTCACCCACTTTGCCACATTAAGTAGAAATCAAAGAGGCATAACAGTTGGCTACTGGTTGCCTCTCTTGCCTACAGTTTGCCAAGGAAATCGTTGATCTATATCCTGACACTTACTGGCGACCTGCTATGCGTCGAGTGGGTGCTAGATGCTTTGCATGTGTTCCAGTTTTATCCTCACAACTACGGTGTTAGTAAACAGTGTGATTTTATAATTAATGAGGAAGAACCTGAGACAAAGGTAGCTTTGGAAACAGTATTCAACGAGTTAGTGGTGGAGCCAAGATTCACATTGGTTCAAATTTTAATGTCCATGCATTCCTGGAATTCAGAAGAAGACAGAAGAGGTAGGAATGATCAGAAATGATCAGAACGAACTTGTTGGATAGAGACAGCAATTGCCTTTGTGAGGTGATTTGAGGGATAAAAATAACATTCCTCCCCTCCCCAAATATTCCCCTTAGAGCCAGACATCTGACATTACAGAGTCGCTCCTTTGGGTTAAGCGTTGCCCTCCAGTTTTGCTCTGTTTTTGAATGCAAATATTTTTGAGAGAGAAAGTCATTTAGCAATTAGAGTGCTCTACTTAAAAATCCTCATTTTCTTTTAAAATGTTTCACTTTGTGTTCCTCATAAAGTAATACTTAACAGAAAGCAGTCAGCATCAGAATAAATGGCTGGGAGGGGACCTCTTAAGGGAGTTGAGAAGTGTTAATCTTTGACATTTACCATTATAAGCACATTTTAAGTAATTCCTGATAAAATCTGTTAGGAGAAAAGGATTTCTCTCTTGTTTTTTAAGTAGTAGAAAATTTTACCCTCCTGATCTGAAAAAGAGATAGACACGGGGGTTAACTTTCTGAGATATACCTACACAATTGTAATCTCTCAGGTCTCTGCTTCAAAGAAGGAAAAAGAAGGAATTTGAAAGATTTGTTGGGATGAAGCTTCAAATATTATAAGATGAGATGATATTCGTAAAAGCACTTGGAGAAACCCTGGAGTTAAATGAATAGAAGCTATTATCATTCCTCCCAAGAATTATATCCACAACAAAGAGAGTGAGGGGAGTAGTTTCCTAAGACAGCATTGCCCAAGAGTTTCCTACTGACCTCGGTGCCTTGGGTTGTTAATAGATGCTGCATGAATGCAGTGTCTTCTGGTTAAATGAACTTGGAGAACATGGGGTTAAACAAAGTTAAGCATGTTTTTTCACCATAGGAGTCATCAGAACTTTTCATACATAGCTGTTTGTGGTCATTCTCCCAGGGGGTGGACAGTATAGTTTAGGGGCTTCCTAAACTTATTTGACCACTACAGAATCCTTGTTTGGGGAGTAGAGGATGGGAGTGGCATTTCATAAGACCAGCATTCCCTGGAATACAGTTTGAGAAACACAGCCCTAATCAGTAGTCATATTGGCTACAAGAGCTTTTGACACTAAGATGTCTTGACGCTTTAGAGAAGCAGGGCATTAGAGTCCCAGTGAAGAGGGGCAGGGAGTGGTAGATTTACAGATGAATATTCACATCCATTGTCAATGAGTAAGTATAGGGAATTGAATAAGAAGGCATTTTGACTTGGTCATTTAAGTCAATTTTATATCTAAGATCCTCCAAGGTCTCAAGGCTTGGTGGAATTGTATGGAGGAGACAGGCATTGGGCAGTAATCAGCATGGGTCTCTCTCTCCTCTAAGCCAATCTGGCCACTGCTATTAAATTAGTATCAGCATAACACTGATTGCATCACATCCAAAGGGTCATAAAATTAAGTTCAAACTCTTCAGTCTTGCATGCAAAGCCCCTTACTTTTTGGTGCTGCAGTTATGACATGGTGGTTCAGATAGTCTGAATTCAAACCCTAGCTTCACCGCTAAATAAGGATATGAGCTTGGGCAAGTTATTTAACTCCTCCATGCCTCAGTTTCTTCCATCTGTAAAATGGGAGTAGCAACATTACCTTACTCAGTGAGTCATCGAGGGTAAACAAAGGCTGCCTGCCAGATATTAAGAGCTCAATAAACGTTAGCTATTGTTGTTGTTGACATTTTGTCTGGGTCCCCTACATGTGCTCTGAGCTCCAGCCCCAGCCGAAAGGAAAAATTCATTGTGCATTTCCTCTACCTACAATGCTGTGCCCGTCCTCATCTTTGCCTGCACAAAACCCCAGCAAGATATATCTCAGTGCTTCTTGCTCCCTGAGAACATTCTAGACTCTCCCAGCTTTCCCTCCTCTAAATCCCTAACATTCCTCTGTAGGTTTCTTAGACTTTTAATATCCAGCTTTGTATTTTTGTGTAATTTAGTTTATCCTTAGGAAGATATCTTATTTATCTTTGATTTCCTGATAGCTGGTATGATACCTTAATTAACTGCAGCCTCACTGAAAGTTGGCTGACTTGTTAAATTTCAGTAGAACTGAAATACAGACACCTCTTTAGTTAGATTATCTCTTAAGTCCTTACTTGTATACTCTTCACCAAATTTTTTAAACTTTGGCAAGAACTGGTGAAAATGATCCCCAAGCTAGGCTGGGCATAGAGGTAGGAAGAGAGGCCAGGAAGAAAGAATAGGATTATGTACTATGATTATATGTCTAAATTATTTTTTTCAGGAACTTTCCAGTTAAAAATATTCTAGCCCATTTTCCCTGTTCATGGCCACCATATATATGGATCTTGTTTGCTTATGATGTGGTTAGGGAAAGTAGAAAAAAAATCAAAGACAACTGCCTATAATCACAATTTTACTAGTACAACTGTAAGTGTCCACAGCTGCCATGTCATTTCTTTCACACATTCAGCAAATATTTTCTGAGAACCTACATGTGCTGAGCACTGTGCTGGGTAGGACACAAGGATGAGCAAGCCAGACCTGGTCTCATGAAACTTGCAGTCTGATGGGACTACAATCAAGTAAACAAAATATGCAATTGCTCAACCAAGCATAGTCATCGGTACACTGTACACAATCATTTATTGTTTGAATGACTGAATAAAAGAATAAAGACAATAATTGCCCCAGACCGACCTTGCTGCCATGTCGGGGCCCACAGGCCATGTGTCCTGCACACAGCCGGGGAGTCCATTCACAGACACAAGATGGGAAGTTTGACTCTAATCAGAGCAAGGCAAGGATTGCTTTAGAAATCATGTGTCATACATCAGCTGGTTCTGCTTCTAGCTGCAAGCGACCATGACTTTCTAACTTTTCTGCCTTTGCATGGCGCACAGCCCTGAAGTGTTGCATAGCTGCTGTCGTCTCTCAGAGAGCTCTCACAGTCCTTTGCACAGTCCATGAACCACTGTTAGCACTGTTGTCACCATGAGTATTTCTGTGCCTTCACTGTGGGTTCCATAGGGCTCTTGCTGCTATCCCCTGCCCTAGAGCACAGAGCCTGGCACATAGTAGGTACTCAGGAGCTGATAGTGGGGGGGTGAGAAAGTGTCCTACGTGATGCCTCTAAACATAGGCTCAACAGTTGCCTCCCAGCTCCTCCTACGTCTGAAATCTGAACCCTATTAGCAAACCCCCTTCCCTGACCCTGATTTGAACTTCAGTTTGCTAAGCTGAAAAGGGAGAAAGGCGTAAAATGGGAAGAGGAGCAGACGTTTTCTTAGCCCCGTGGGCCATTTCACCCCCCTTGCCCACGCATTCCAAGACAAATCAGGAGCCAGGTGGAGCTGGCTGCTGTCCCCCTCACTCCCGACAGACAGGCGGGAAGGCCTGGCCGGGGACCTCCATGGCCCATAGGGTATGTGGAGGCCATGCTGTGACCTGCAGCTGAACTGCAAAGGCCCAGCCTTAATACAAGTGCAGCTGCTCTTGGGGTGGGAGACCTGGGGGGAGGGAAGACCGTATCTAAGTCACAACTCCCAGAGTGCCACAGGGTAGACTGCTCTTTGCAGGTTGGGATAATTCCCGAAGGGCTGAGTTCTTTCTCAACTGGGTAGACCCCTGGAAAGAGGTCCCACAAATCTCCAAGAATGCTGAGACTAGAGATAAAACAGGGAGGAAGACCAGGGGTGGGAAGTCATCCCTTCCCATGCTCTAAGAGAAAGACAGATATATGGAGGAAGAGAGAGAGAGAGAAAGAGAGAGAGAGATAGAGAGATATTAAATGGAGAAACACCAGGAAATATTTCCATATTATTCAAGTATATGAAAATGAAACAAATGATTATGCTTCATTTTCTCCCATTCACTCTTCTCCTCTGATTCTGGGTAAACCTTGAAAATAGGTAGAGCTCCGCAGAGCAGCTGAGGTCACTGAGGCTGGAGAGAAGATACTTGGCTCACACCTTAAATTCCAGGAGTCTCATGAATTCCTTTCTAGGAGACATTATAGTGAAGAATATTTGGTCCCAGGTGACCTTGATGGTTCTCTATTCCAACCTCTTTGTTTTCCAGGTAAAGCATCTGAATGCTGTCATATCTTGCCCCAAGGTGCTATGGTTTGAATGTGTCTCCCACAAAGCATGTGTGGGGAACTTAATTCCAATGCAATAGTGTTGGCACTCGGGGCCTAAAGAGAAGTGATATGCCATGAGGGTGGAGTGAGTGGATTAATGTTGTCACGTGAGAGAGTTCATCATTATGGTGGTAATAAGTTCTTCTAAAAGCACAAGTTCGGGCTCTTTCTCTCTCTCTCCCCCTCCACCACGTGTGGATATGGAGAGGAAGAGAGTCCTCACCAGAAACCAAACCAACTGGCACCTTGATCTTGGACTTCCCATCCTCCAGAACTGCGAGAAAATAAATTTCTGTTCTTTGTAAATGACGCAGTCTGTAGTATTTTTTCACTGCAGCAAAAAATGGACTAAGACACAAGGGAATAAAAAAGTATTTTGGGGATGGAGTCCTGACAGTCATAGAAGAGTGATTGCCTCATGCATCCTGGGGGAAAAGAGGGAGGCCTGTGTGTGCCTTGCAGGCTCTGTCCTGCTCACTGTTTGGTCTCTTGTTCTATGCCTGATTGCCTTCTGTGTTAGCTGCTAATCAAGCCCTGGATGAAATGTTGTGTGGTGAAGTGGTGGTTCTGGGAAGCAGGAGGCTCACACAATGTGATCTCATGTCTCCATCGTACTCAGGGATGGTCCCATCCTCAGAATCTGGCCCAGCCTCTATTTGCCAGAAGCTCCAATGGAAGGAGCAGAATGACTTGTTGGGCTCCAGCACCATATTGGCCCCTAGAATGGAATGCATGGAGTTCCAAAGCCGTAATGGACTGGCAGAGGACATGCAGTAAGAACTGGACCCGTCCATGCATTCTGCAAGGTGGAGGCGAAGGGCTGTGCTTCTACCTCTGTGAGTTTTCTGGTGTCTCAGAGCCTCTGGCCTGTCCGTAGTGCAAAGCTGTGCCTACTCAGGGAGCAGCTCCTGCACATCCACTTCTTGTCCTCTCCTCCCCCAAACCTGGCCCTGCTCTTTGTTGACAGGGCCAGGGAAACAGAAATGGGATGAGTAGAAGAGAAAATGGATGAGGTTTTGGAAATGACCAATGGACTTATTAGGTGGTCTATGAAGGGGAGAAGTGTCACCAGTGCTTTTTCAGATGGAAACTGCAGATTAGACAGTGTGTTGGTCAAGCTCTGAGAAGCTGTAAGAATAGACACACTAGGTCACAGTTCAGTTCCTGGGCTTTCTTGCAGTCATACAAAGGAATGCAGACTAGCATGCAATCTGATCTCTACAGCAGAGCAGCAGGAGGGACCTGTGCCTTCAGGATGGTGGGGGCAGCACTGAGCAAACCCTCTACCTCATTTAGGATTTGACATGATTTCCAGGGATTTGCTGTCTTCTATGTGTGTTTTAATTTACTTAGTCCATAGGTCAGGAGGTTTCCAACTGCAAAAAACAAAAAGAGTCTCAAACCTGTTTAAAACTTCACATAAAGTCTAGAGGTAGGATGGGCTACATGTAAAATGTGCTCATGTGGATAGGTTTCTTTGTGATTTGCTCTGCTCCTTTCCCCTGGAAGGTTGGTCTTGGCTCAGGCTGTCTTCCCTCATGGTTCCCAGATGGCGCCCACAGCAGCTGGGGCAAATGACTTCTTATGTCACATATGGGCAGATAGGGAAAGCATGGAATAAAATCCCTTCCTCTCCACCTGATTGGCCAACCTTAGTCATGTGCCCACTTCCGGGTAAATAGTATTGCCCAGGGAATGCCACGTGCTGATCAGCCTACACCTGAGCTCTTGAATCAAACACTGATCAGGAGATGAGAATTAGTGTACTCAGAACCCAAACCTGAAGGCACACAGGATAAGTAGACACTTGAACAAAATTGAGGTCTCTCAAGAAGGAATAAGGGGTGAGAGAGGCTGGACAGATCCCCAAGAGAGTCCACTACACCTGGCATATGAGCATCCCAAAGACACTGTCAGTCCCTGTGCTCTCACCGGGTGGATTTCATCTCTGAGGTTATTGGTCTTCCCAACGCTGGGCTGACATGTGGTTGCCTTTGACCGTTCCTCTTTCTCTGGTCCAAAACATTGTGATAAGGCAGCAGGTTGGTTTTTCTCAACACCTGAGGCATAAGCTACAGTAACTTTTTACAGGAAATGACTGCACAAAGCCATTGTTATAACTGGCAGGCTCCTAGAAGCTTTATGGTGGACTTAGTTCAGAAAGGTTCAGCCCTTTGCACAAGGTCATGCCCTGCTGAGTGTCAGAGCCTGCATAGCAACAGGTCTTCCTACTATACTGGGAAGATGTCAGTGTGGTGGAAATGACATTATCCCTTTGGGGGTAAAGATATGTGTGAAGAATGCAAATTTTGACCTTGGGCAAATTCCCTAACTTCTCTAGGCCCCGGTTTACACACTAATATAGTAAAAGGATCTTATTAGAAGGTATTGACAAGATCTTCCAATTCCCAGAATCTATGAATAGCTTTAGATTATGCTCTTCCAAGAACCTGACAACACTTGCTCTATTAGATCACTTAACTGCAGATTATTTGTTTAAATAGTTTCCCAGGAGTGACCCAGAACATCCTACATAATAAACCAGTTGTTAAATCATAAACAATATGGAAAGGATTCATCATCATTACACTTCTCAACGGAACATCCCTGGGGCCTTCAGGCTGCTTGGACACTCTGCCTAATGGAGTGTTGTCAGGGATTCCCTATGTGGGTGACCACGTATCCAAGAATTGGAAAAAAAACAGACTGTAACAAACACTAGAGCTCTACTGGAAAATATGTGGGTTTTTTGGAGGATGAAATATAATAGAACTGTGAAGACTCAAAGAAATTTGTCTGTGTTCTTCTTTTACCTTCCTTCTTAACTTGGGGTTGTTGTCATTGTCACCCCCCCATACTATGTCACTGTCAGGTTCTTAGCTTATGGCCCACTAATCCCTACTTAACTGGTTGAAGTTTAGGGTGTTGTTTCCTGGAATATTCATAGGAAATCGTAAAGCTTCCAGCCCCAAAGGAATAGATACAGGAACATGTAAATACGGGCAGCCTGGCATCCCCAGTGGGAATTCCTCAGTGTCTTTTTGCAACAGTTTCACCCAAGAACTCTTGTCCTGAGTCTCTTTGGCTTGTCTTGAGTCAGTGCCGACACCATGACTTTGATTCGCCAAGCTTGAGTCATGGGGGTAAGAACTATGGGCACACCCAGCCATGGGGCTGAGTGAGTGGGGTGGGGTGGTCCCCCAAAGCACATTTACAAATGGAAGAGGTGACTGGTTATCCTACTGTGACTGGCCAATGGGAGGATCATTCCTACCAGGAAGGTCTTTCAGACCTTGCGGTGTAGTCCCAGGAAGGCAGCCATGTGCTCACGTGGGACCAGACTGCTGCTCTGTCTTCTCAGATGGACGGGGCCTCATAAAAGGTGAGGGTCCCTCAGTGTGCCTGGCAGGGTAGCTTAGCAGTTGGCTGTAGGGCCCTGGAAAGTGAGCTGGGGTGGCGGTATGTGTGCTGAATTTAGTTTAGGCTGCTTAGATGGAAATAACCGCTGCAGTCTGAGTCATTTTTGCATCTACAGCTCAGGAAGGCAGAAGAGGGCCCAGCAGGAGCCAGGATCTCTGCAAATAAAGCCGCCATCAGGTAAACCCTGTCCGAGTGGCATCTTAAAGTGAGAGCGTGGCTCTGTGGTCAGCTGGCCTCCGAGTCACTACCGGGCTCTGGATTTGCCAGCCCCTGCTGTCTGCTTTACCATGGCATATGTTGGCTCATGCAGACCGACATCGCACCCCAGCAGGTCTCCAAGATACCTATAGTGGCTGTCCTCCTTCTGAGCCCTCCTGGTAGCATGGCCGCCTGTCCCCTTTGCTACTTGTTTTGTAACGCGGGGACACTGGGATTTGTCAAGATTCAGCTTTGCTCTGTGCACACATGATCCGAGACCACCTCTGACCCTCAGGCCTCATCTAGATAGGGCAGTGGAGATGGGTCCAGCCCTTAATTTCCAGGGAGAACTCAGTGGCTTCCACCTCCTCCCAGTTAAAAGGTTAGAGGGTCTATCAGACACCTCGATCCTGCTTCAAAACCCACGCATGGTCACAGAGCACAAGTCAGAGTGCCACACGGGAAGCAGTTACTATAGTTATGAAGGTCATTCTGTTATTTAGTTCTTTCGTTAAATTTTTGTAGACTGAGGGGACCAGAACCCAGAACTTCCAATGTCTCAGTAATTGTTTTTCTCTATTATTCTCCCTCCCTGGTGACTTCTCTGAGTGAAGTGAGAGGACAAAACAAGACAAAGGTCGGGAAAGCAAGAAGAGTATGGGGCTGGGGGCTGCACCCATTTTTGGGCTAAATAAGTATACCTCCTTGTGTTTTTTTGTCATTTGTAGAGCTGGAAATGCCAGAGCTATAGGGCATGTCAGGGTTCTCCTGGCTGCTACATAGAGCTACAGAGAAAGGGTATCCAGGTCACAAGTCATGTCCCACCACAGTGCTGAAGGAGGAAGGAGGGAGGTCCTGGTCATGCAGACAACTAATTCTAGAGAATTCCAGAGGGCACTTCTCAGGCTCCTTGGAGGCAATTTTGATTCAGTCCACGGAGGAATGTTTGTAATTCAGAGCTGTCCCACCGTGAAAGCTGCTGTCTTGTGAGGTAGTGAGCACCCTGTCAATGGAAGTGATCAAGCAGAGGCTGAAGGAGCAGCAGACAGGGACACTGTGGAGTATGTTCCTGTGTAAGAGCGAGCTCTGGGCACTCCCTTAATTCCCTGAATCCCTGGCTCAGCAGAGGGAAACTCCCCCCCCCTGGCTAGAGATCGATGGGGTCCGATGCTGTCCTTTCTCTGTGGTCCTGGCCTGGCTCCAGTGCTGTGGCTGAGGCACAGGAAGTGCTGACTCCAGGCCAGGCCCGGCCAGGTGCATGCACCTGCTGGGATCGCCTCTCAGGTCTCCATCAACAGCCACCGGATGAATCTGCAGGATGAAGACTGGCCCGTTCTCTCCCCGCCCAGCTCTGTGTGCCACTTCCCCCACCGCCCGCCCGTGCGTCCAAGAGCTATTTGTTTTATATTTACCCTCAGAGAAGACACATATGAGAGGAAAGAGCCTTTGACATTCTCCCCAGGGCCCCGCAGGGAGCAGGCTGTCGAGTGGTCAAGTTGGAGAAAGGAGTTTTTCATCTGTTTTCTGTTGTGGGTCCCATGGGGGTGAACACCAGGAGGGAGAGAACGGCAGTGGGCAGGGAAGGGGCAGACGGGGGGTTCACCTGTCTCACACCTGGATGATGCGTGCCCTAATCCAGAGCGGAGCCAAGAATGGGCAACAGCATTGGCCATCTCACATGGCTCCCGTGGCCACCAGATAAGAGTGTGTAGATGGACACGAGCTCCCTGCGACTGTGCCTGGGCTTCCCCCAGGGCTGTGTCCACTCCTGACTCCAGGGTGGATCGGTCCATTGAACGCTGGGCTGTGGGGGCTGGCAGCAAATTGGAGAACACGAGCCTCATGACCTTGTGGGCTAGAGGGGGGAAATCAGGCCCAGAGAGCCTCACAGAGGGCTGGTGGCAGAACCTGGGCAGGCCTAGGGTCTCTGGGACTTCATGCTCCTTCTGCCATGGAAGCTGGCAAGATGCCCCTGCTGTGACCTGGGCTATGTGATCAGGGTCCCCAAATGCTGCAAGGAATACCCCAATTGTCTGCCCCTTCTAGTATTGTACAGGTGAGGAAGTTGAGACTCAGAGAAATGAAAAGCCCAGAAAGATGACACGACTTCTCCACATACTCACAGCACTGAAGGCAGACTCGGGTCACCTGGCCCCAACTTCCCCCTCGTATCGACCTGAGCCTGTGTCCTCAGAGCCCCATGGCACCAGATTCATATAAAGCTAAAAACAACCTAACCTTCCTCAGTATTTTTCTGTTTTCCAAAGTGCTTTCACACCTGGATCTCATTTCTTCTGACCACAGTCCTCCCAGCAAGTGACAATTCCTAGCAGCAGTGCTTTGGGGGTTTCCGTCCTTGTAGGGCTCCACTGTGCACAGGCTCTAAGGACACCCCGTGCCAGGCGCTGGGTGTGCTTTCACACCTGGTGAGCAGGAGGGTCACCTCCTCAGTGGCCTGGGGCATCGTGGAGGTATCTTGGCTCTTTGTCCACCTTCCACATCACTCAGCAATCACTGGCAGAGTTTACAATCCGTCTCCCTGACTTCTGGCTCCCGGGTCTTGGAGCAGCCGCTGAGTGATGTCGTCAATCACTGAAGATTTCCTGGAGGCCCAGAAAGAGCGTTTTCTACCGAGTCAGAAGGTTTTTGCTCCCAGGTGGCTGTAGGTTCCTTAGAATGTGTGCTGTGACCTTTGTCAGGTGTTGGGCTAGGTGGGACGGAGGTGAGACCATTGCCTGCACTGTGCATTTTATCATCCTCTGTGATTGTAAAGAGCGACCCGGACACCCAGGTCTCACATTCTCCCATTTGTCCCTCTTTAGGGCCCAAGAGAGAAAGAGTCTGGAGGGCTCTGGGCAGGGGCAGGGGTGACCCATCCTCTCCCACCCCTCCCAGCCCTGACATGATGTCCAATGTCTGCACAGTGGAGGCTCTAACAACGCTGCATGGTGATGGCCCCTCTCCCTGCGGGCAATGCGGAGCCCACGGGCTGCCTCTCCGGGGCTTCATTCACCATCCTCTGTCCTCATGAGCCTAAAGCCTCCCCACCCTGGGTGTGCACGGAGGACCTCACGTAAATCGTCCCTGACACACAGAAATCCAGCCCACACTCCAGACGGGAGACAGCCCGTCTTTCCTGGCACCTGCTCCATCGCCTCTCCCACGCTCACTGTCTGGAAATTCTTTGTGGCTGCCCAAATCCCACCGCCTGGAGGGAAGTACTTCTCTCTGCCCTCCAGGCCCCCTCTGTCACCCCTCTGGTGGCCCCAGACCTGGCGTGGCTCTCACACTGCCCATCTGTGCGCATCCCTTCGTTTCTACCTACAAAGTTCTTTGCCGGCCACCAGCTCACTTGGCCTTTACTGTGAAGAGTGTTGAGATGGGATTTCTAAGGTGGAGGTGACAATTCAGTGAAGGAACTAATGCTCTCAGAGACTAAGGGACTGAGCCGATGTCACAAAACCAGTGGGGATTAGGAGGGGTCCTGGTCATTTAACTCCCACCTGGGGGCATTTGCGCTGTAGTCTCTCCTTACTTGCAGCCCCTGCAGTCTCCTACTCCCCATGGGGGTCTGTCCAGCCCTACACGTTTACACCGGCTATAGTGTCCCCTGCATCCCTTCTCCCTTCCCTCCCTGAGTCCCACGTTCCCGAGCACTGTTGCACAGCAGTCCGCCTCAGCCACAGTGTGGCGAGGGGCACACACACACACAGCTGAGCACACAGGAGGCTCGTAAGTAGAGAGACACGGAGACATGAGACCAGAAGAGAGAGGTCCGAGCAGTGGAATTGACGATCCGTGGTAACCAGGGACGAGGGAAGAAAGATCAGCGGTTGGAGTCAGAAGGCCAAGTCCCATATCCATCTTGCCACTCACCGGCTGTGCCACTGGGGAGAGGCACTTAGCCTCTCTGAGCCTCATTTCCCATCTGCCAAACAGGCATTGTTGATTTAATAAGTATGCATTCAGTGTCATTTTTTAGGTGCCTGCGATACATCAGTGAAAAGAACAGTTAAAAAAAATTCTGCCCTCTTGTGAGTGGGAGTGGAAAATACAGATAAGTACACTCGGTAAAGGATTTAGTATGTTAGAAGACAGATGCTACAGGGTGTCAGTCTGGGTCGACACCCAGTCAGGATCGAGCATTCAAGGAGTTCTTTAAAGGAATGCCCGTGGGAGACAAAACGGAGAGGCTGCAGGAGAAGGTTCTGGAGAGCCACCTGCCAGCCACATGAAGGTGACCCTGAGTGAGGAGAGAGGAGAGAAGGCTGGATGGAGGAACCCTGGTTTGGCAAAGCCATCAGGGAACCAGTCCTCGAGCCAAAGCTGGACACCAGGGGTCCCGGGTCTCCATGGCATACTCAGTCCTTGGTGGGGCCAGCTCTTGGGAGGTGAGACTCATCTCCGAAGCAGCGATGGATTTCACAGCAGAGCAGGGGCCCTTGGCCAATTCTGCCGTCTGGAGTTGGGGGTCTGTGGGGTGCGCTCTCATGGCTGCTACACATGAGAAAAGAAATTCTAAAGAATAGAGCAGGTTTTAAAGAAAGGGGGGGTGTTGGGAGGTGGGCAGGGTGGGCCTCACCAACAAGGTGATATTTGAGCAAAAATTTGGAGGAGGTGAGGGAGAAGGTCGTGTGAATGTCATTGCCATCGTTGTTGTTGACGTCATTGTGCTGTGAGCCATGCAGGACGGTGGTGAGGGTGGCAGGCATTCATGCGTGGGAAAGCACTTTGTAACAGTATAGACCTAGCTGCCTGACAGCAAACAAACAACAAGGCCATTTGTCCTGGCATCTTGGACTGATTGTCCCCAAGAGATGAGATGCTGGCTTCTATCCCATCCGTGCCAGACCCCCCTGCTGGGGAGGAGCAGCCTGGATGAGAGCACAGCCGTTGGGAAAGCAAGGTGTCCTGTGTCCGGGGCATGCGGCTCCCAGGGGTCCAGAACTCTCCGAAAGGCCGAAACAAATAGCCCCCAAAGTCCCCAGAGGATGGAATCTTATTTTCAGCTCAACAATGGGATATAAAACAAAAATCTTCTTTTCTCAGACAACTAAATGAATCTATTATTCTCCCTGACAACCAGAGATAACAATAGCTCCTGATAAGAGATCTATTTTGTCTTTGTGGCATCCTGGCGGATGGCGCTCCATTAGAAACCAAGTATCCACTGTGTGCCAGACTCTGTGCTGAGTGAGCCAACTTGCTGCATTTTCTTGAGTATCTGAGTGTTCAATTCACTTTACAGAAATAGGAAACTGAGGTGAGGCCCTAGGACTCTATAGCTGGTAATTTGTGGAGTGGGGATTCAAACCCAGATAACTACTCGTCCGAGGGTCTGTGTCCCCCATCCCTGCATCCCTTGTCTGCCCTGCATGCCCCCGAGAGGAAGGGGTGGACCACATGCATCCCTGCTCGACCCAGAGCATGCACACGGGCCCTGCTGCAGGAGGCTCTCAAGTTGGGTAATAGACAGCCAGGCTGCCCCCCACCACTGTCTGCACCTTCTAAGTGAGAAGATGGCCATATGATCTGTTATTCTTTGGAGCTACAGTTCTTAAATACGTCTCTATCAGTATCAACTAAGGGAAAAGTGTTAAAATGCAGATTCCCAGGCCCCGCCATTGGAAATTCTGATTTGGTAAGTTCAAAGTAAGCCCAAGAATCTGTATTTTAATAAGCACCATTGTGTTGTGAACATGCAGCTAGTGGGCCACCATCAGGTTGGGGACCAGTACATTTAGTGGCATTCCTAAGGGAAATGGTCCCTGTTCTTCCTCCTGTCCTCAGTTAAAGGGTCAAGGAGCAGTGGCTCTGCCAAATGCCCAGATAACTCCTCCCTAGCTCCAGTCACGGGACAAGGACCTGGATCCAAGCAGAGGGGAATTTGGAGATCTGGGGGGCTCATGCATGTCCTTTATGTGGTCACACTTCCTCTGCTTGCTCAGAAATGCCCCTGTATCTCATAGAGAAGGGTGAGTGAGCTGGTGCAGGTCTTGACCCTGTCCTGCACAGGTCCTGTGTCAGGCGGTAGGAACCTCAGACATCTGTCTGTCCATCCCTGTGGTTGGCGTATGGACTGGAGAGTGGAGGGGATGGTTTGTGACCACATGACTAATAGCTCCAGAGCCAGAGGTGGAGCCTGAGTCTCCTGATTCCCACGTCAGCCGTCAACGCCACACTTCCTCCTGTGCCCATAGCCGTGTGCTGCTCTCATGCGCAGCATCCACTGTCCAGCGTGGCCCTGTGGGCCTGCTGACCCTCTCTGGAGGCACGCAAGGATGCCCCCCAGCTTCCATCCTCCACGTGCAGCAGGGGTGATCCCCATGGGCACATCAAAAACCACAGCCAGGCCCACCCCATCTCCACGCTCCATATTCTCTCCCCTGCTTCCTGCTAACAGATCAGGACCTGCCCCTGAGTCTGTTGCTCCCTGCAGTTCGGTGGTGTCTGATGTGACTTTTGATGGCAGCAGGTAGATATTTCCCTGGGTAACAGAGTGTTTGCTATACACCAGGTCTAAGGGCTCTAGATGTATTAACATTAAATTCTCACGACTGTCTCGTGAAGTAGGCACCATTGTCATGTCCATTTTATAATGAGGAAACAGGCCCAGTGAGGTTCAGTGACCTGCCCAAGGCCATGGAGCTGGTGGGTAGCAGAGGCAGGTTTCAAATCCGGGCTCTGAGTCCAGGGCCTGTGCACGATCTGTGCTCCTGTGGGATTTTTATTTCAATGTACACTAGAAAACAATAAACAAGTTAAAAGCCAGTTGGGAGAAATGGACTCCAACCCCAACTTGCTATTAGGTCTTGGCTAAGACAAAGACAATTCTTAAAAGGCGAGGACACTGAGGCCCCAAGAGCGGGAATAACTTCTCCAGTGTCCTGTTAGTTAGGGGCCAAGCTGGGACTAGAGTCCCATTCTCCGAATGCCTGTTTCCTGTTCGCCGCTTTCTCCCTGCAGTTGAGTGAAGCCAAGTCTTTCATGACTTAAATCTTTTACACTTCACACAGATACTTTGGAATCAGGCACACACCATGGTTTGTTTTCCAGGAGAAAATTTAAAATCAATTTCCCAAAGTGGTTTGGCCAAGAACACTGTCCAGGATCTGCTGGGGGTGGGGGTGGGGGATGCCACGTAAATGTCTCAGTCAAGACATGATGGAGTTATAAAGCATCGTGAGAAGTAGTTAAGTGTTACCATCCTCTCCTTCTCCCGCCCACCTAGGGCTCCCCCTTTCCCAAGGGCTCCTGTCCCCAGGGGCTGCTCCCATGTAGCGTCTTCACCCTGAAGCACAGGCGTCTGGGCCACCTGGACAGCTCCTTTTGTCCTGAGTTCATCTCCTCTTCCTGAACCTTCCAGCTCAGGTTCCTATCAGCCTCCTCAGCCCCATACGCCTACAGCCTCACCTTACACCCCCAGTGGCAGAGAGTGGGGACTAATAACACCACAGTTTCATTCTCTCGAATGTTCCTTTTGGGGCTTTATGCTCTGGAAGTGCTTTCTGCACCACGATCTCCTTTCCCTCCTTTCCCATTTTACAGTTTCCCCATCTGTAAAATGCCAATCGGTCCTGATGGTGCTGATGGTCACTGGTAGCCTGTCACTGACCCCAATCATGTTGGCACTGAAATAATGTTTATTCCCCTTGCCCCTCGTTTGATTTCCTCTCCTCCCCACACTCAGCTGTCACCAGCAGGCAGTACAATTTTCCATTCCCCAGGAAGTCCTCAAATAAAGCTTATTTTTCAATGGAGGTGGGAGGAGCTACACATTATTCTTTTTCAAAATAATGACAGGAGAAGAAAAAGAACAACAACAACAAAATCCCTGAAGCAAATCAAAACAGGAAAGTCCACCCTGGCAGGAGGAGCCGGGAAGGAAGGTCAGCGCCCACCGCATTCGGAGGGACCTTCAGCCCCTGCATTGTGGTTTCATATATTATTAGAGATTTTCTGACACATAAATGAAGAGGAGAAGCTGGATGGTGCTGACAGTTCTGGTGGGAAGTCGCTCCTGCCCAACAAAGGCCCTGTCTAAAAATACCCGGCCAGGACCTCGCCGTTTCCATAAACAGATGGACACCGCGGGCCTGGCGCAGGGGCAGAGGCAGTGGGAGGAAATTGTATCTGACAATGATAACGATCTGGCATCTCCCAGAGCTTCACATCCTGGAGAGTCCAGCGGGCCGTCCAGATTGCCACTTGTGCAAACGCGGTGGCTGCAAATAGAATCGCCCAGCCTGGCTGTCCCTCTAGGGGCCCACAGGACATCTCTCCCGCCCCTCCTCCAGAGCTGTGCACAAAGAGGAGGCAGAGAAGTGGAGGTGTGGAAGCTGCTGGAAGGCTGGAGGAGGTGAGGTGGGGTCCCCAGGGGACTACATGGCCTCCTCAGTCCTAGCTGCGGGCTGCGCAGATGACATCTGTCTGTGTGCCTTCACACGTGACTTTCAGGAAGTCTTGCTCACCCTCTTTGGATCTAACCTCCCAGATCTGTAACCAGGGAGAGACACAATTCCAGAATGAGTATGTTCAGCTCTGAGGGACACATGTAAAGAGGCCAATGTAACCAAGGGGTGGAGTCCAGGGGACCAGGGACAAGACGAGTGGATGCTCTGGGGGATGAATCAATACGTGAAGGCCTCTCATATGAAAAAAGGATGTCATTTGCTTCTCATAACTGCAGGGAGTAGAGAGAGAATCAGAGAGTATAACAACAAATCGTGCCATCCTCCTGGAGAATGTGTTCCTGGTCCAGGTTGCCCAGATTGAGTAGGGACGCCAGGAGTGCAGAGCTGCTCATGACTCAGGTGTAGCAACAGAGGTTAAAGGACAGTAGAGGTGGGTAGTGATTAAGGCTTTGGAGTGAGGCTTCCTGGGCGAGAGCCCTGCCCCACTCACTCAGCGCTGTGCATCCCCAGGCAAGTTACCTGAGGTCTCTGGGCCCTCGTTTCTTCATTTAAAATAGAAACAATAAAAGTTTCTGTTTCGTAAATTATGATGAATATTAAATGAGATAATAGGTATAAAGTTGTGTCGGATAGTCCCTGTTCAGCCCTCCAGACCCTTTCTCTACCCCTCGCTCTGCCTTCTGCCCTGGAGGCTCACCCCCATGGACCAGCCTGTGAGTTCCATGGCCTCTGCCTTCCTGGTGGCCTGGCCAAGGCAGAGCCCCAGCGGGAGATCAGAGGTGGAGGGAGAGTGATCTGGTATTTGTTCTCCCGACTCTCTCTGAGGGGTCGCTGGGGGTCAGCGGTGTTCCTAGACTTGAGGCCGAAGCTCCTGCCAGATGATCGTCTGCACAGGTTCTGTCTGAGGTCCAGTGACTGCTCACGTGCCCTGCGCCTTCAGCCCGGGGGTGATAGGGCAGCCTCTCTGTCACCAGCCATGGGATGTCACACTACCCCTCGTTATTTTCCTACACTCTGCCCACATTTTTGTCAAGAGTCTCTTTAATCAGCTCACCTTGAAGGATTCCAATTCATGCTTTTTGTTTCCCATTGAGACCTGATTGCCTCATAGCGACGCCACAAAATAAACTTTCAGTTTATTCATTCAAAAAATATTCATCGAGGACCCGCTGTGTTCCAGGGACTGGTCTACCTAGTGGAGGTTTGATGGTGAACAAAACAGAGATTCTGCCCTCCTGGAGCCTTCGTTCTAGGTGGCTTTACTGATATTCACTGCGGACGTCTATGTGGCACATACTGCTCAAAGTGCTTTGCAAGTATTAACTCACGTGGTCCTTAAAACAGCTCTGTGCAGTGGACACTGTTATTATCACCACGTGAGAGATGAGAAAACCGAGGTTGGGGGAGATGAGATTGAGTTACTTCCCATGCTAGCAAATGACAGAGCCAAAAGTGAAATAAATAAATAAATGTCAAAATAATTTGTATAGTAAATATCAGCTAGTAATACGATAATAGCAATAATAATGAATATGTATTTAATAGTAACTCTGTGGTATTCACTATGCCTGGCCTTTCACATGGCTTAACTTGCCTCATTTTCATAGCAGTCCTATAAGATTGATGGCCTTGTTCCCATCTGCAGTTAGAGACACTGAGGTTTCCCTGATCACCCTATTTAAAATTTGCAACCCCTCTGCCCCAGCACTCGCTTTCCCTTTTTTATTTCTTTTTCTTTTTTTCATTCAGCCACAGAGGAAATACACCCGGCATCTTCCTAACAACATCAATTTATTGTCTGTCTCCTCCTCCTGGAATGAAGTCTCCATAAGGATGAGGATTTTCTGTGCCTCATTTGCAGTACCTGGAATGGTGTCTGGAACATAGCAGGTGCTTGAAAACTGTTTGTTGAAAGAATGAATGAAATTTAAAGTGGTTCTTTAAAGCCCCCAAGGTCTCTTTAAAAAGGGACGTTGGCGAATTGGAGGGGCCGGTGGAATTCAGAGACCTGAGGTCTGGTTCGTGGTCTGCCACTAGTCCCCTGATCAACCTAGGCTTGTCACTCCCCCTGTCCTGATTTCGTCCCCGGTGGTTTAAGACAACAGAATGCGATGAGATAGTTTCTCAAGTCCTTTCTAGCCCCAGCACGCAGTGACTCCTCCCGCTGGCAAAGGGGCCACTATGTCCAGAGGCAGGAGAATGGCCAATGGGACTTGAGAAAGGCCCAGCGTGTTCCTTCTTTGCTGCAGCCTCCGAAAGGCTGAGAGATTGAGGAGGGAGGGCACCCCCGAAATGGTTCCCAGGGCCTGAGATTCCTCCTTTTGAAGGGCTGCTTCCTTTTGTTGACGCACCTTGCCACAGCTTGGGTCTCCAATGGAGAGAGCAGAGACCCTCCGGGCCCCGTGTGTTATTCTAGAGTCTTAAGCATGGCAGGGTAACTTCTTAAGATGTTAATTTGTATTGTTCTTGCCATTGTGGAGGAATCAGAAGAAATCAGGGTTGTGTTTCTTTTAAACTCGGCTTCATTTTGCCTAAAAGAGCAGACAGGGAACAGAGAGTCTGTTTTCCAAAGAGGAAGGTGGCAGGGGCTTAGGGGGTGGGGAGGCACAGGGGTTTGGAGCTTAGGAGCAGCTTTTCTGAAAGGGAAGAAGGGAATTGTACCCACCGGGCTTCAACCTGGGAAAGGGAAGCAACTTTAAATATTTACAGAAAAGAGAGTGTAATAAAGAGAACTGGTTAGCAGGAAACAGAATTGCTAAGAAGCCCAACAGGGAATGGGAAGGCAACCCTGAGATTAGCAAGAGCGGGAAGCCTAGTTGCCCTAGGCTTGAAGGACAAAGGAAGGAGAGCCCAAGGCAGCTGGAACCAGCATGGAGGAGCTGGAGCCACAGAGGAGAATTAGCAGCTGCTGAAGATGCTTCCTTAGGAAGCAGAGAGAGGGGGAGCAAGGCTTGGCGTCTCTCCTCCACTTCCAGTCCTCCAGCAGTGTCTCGCCTTGACATAAGCTGAAGAACTGTGCCTTATTTCCAGGCAGGGACCTAGAGGTGAGGTTCGCTGATGAGCAGCACAAGGCACCAGGGTTTGAACACTGAGGCCGAGCCCTGGGAGCCTCCAAGACTCCTATATCTCCCCAGGCACAGAAGGATGCGGCTTCCTGCCTTTAGACGAAGCAACTGGGCTTGGATGAGGAGCATCTTAGAGACGATGGCCTTCACCTATTTCTGAGCACCCTCTAGGCAGCCCCTCCAAACATGGCAGAGACTAGAGAAAGCCATGAGGAGCGTGGCACTATTTTGCACTTAGCTGTGGCGTAAAACTGATCCCTGCTAGAAGAGTTACCAGTGTTCCCTGCACCCAGCTTCTTCCTTTTCTCCACCAGGCAAGTGGGATCTCCAGCCCAAGAACCAAGGACTCTGGGGACTTTAGACATTTTGCATTGCCTGGGAATCTTGTAATTTTCTCTTTTGCTGGGCAGCAGAGTGCAAAGAAGAAAGCGAGAGCAGAAAGGTGGTTTCTTCAGTCTCCTCCCCGATGACCAAGGAGGTCTTGACTTCTGAGCCTGTGTTGGAAGTTCATTTGTACCCTCCCTACAGAGACAGAAAACTGCTGTGGCCAGAGGACTTCAATGCAATCGAATTAGACAATGACTTGTTGAATATTTACTGTGCATCAGGCAGTATGCTAGGCTCCCTGTTTGGGCACAAGACGAACAATGGAAGGTTCTTGCCCCGTGGATGGTCACTACTGGAATTAGAAATCTGAGCCAGACCTAAGGGAAGGCTCAGCTCCCCGTTCGTGGAGCAGTGATCATCTTCTTGAAGGCTCCTTCTGGACCCAGAACTGCTGTGTCATTGCCTCTTTGCAGTGGCTTTAGAGACCGCCCCCACCATCATGAGAGTTCACAGACTCCCTCAGCCTTTATCTTTCCTAAGTTCTGCGGGAAAATCTGGGTTAGACACACGGAGTGACTCACCATCAGAGACCTGGAAGGGCATTTGTGTGAGTCTGTGGGGTCTCCTTAAGAAGAAGAAAGGGAAAGAAAAGCGGAGCTGCAGCATGGAATGCAAAAGACAGCCCCGGAGCCTCTCAGACCCCAGACCTCCTGGCCCTCTGAGACCGTGCTCCCCTCCTGCCCTGGCTCGGTGGCAGCTGTGCTCCCCGACTCCTGCTTCTCACATCGGTTTGTCCAGGGGCTGAATGGAGCAGAGAGGGAGGAG
>CM052439.1:15429751-15478450 GCA_028533085.1 Varecia variegata
TTTGGAGTTGCCTCGAATGTCTAGGAAGCTGAGCCTTCCATCAGCCTTTGAGGACTACCCTTAGGGGTGTGGACACTTGTGCAGTCAAGCACATCACTGGGGCTGGAAAGAGACACGGCAAAGTGACAAGTGCACAAGAAGACCCCAGTGGGAATGGTGCACACCTAGGGGCTGCTCACAGAGCACATCTGCTCCAGATGGCTACTCAAGAAGGAGAGAGTTTAATGGAGGGTTATTGACATTGGTGTAGGCAGGTTAAAGGAAACCAATGAAGGATGCTGAAGCACCTGAAGCTACAGGTAAGAAGCAGCTACCACCCCTAGGCCTGAAGGTACCAGGGGGAGTCTCTTTGCTGGGACCCAGTGAAGCAGTCGCCACAGATGGGCCTCCAAAGAGCAGTTATGTCCTCGGGTAACGAGATACAGCCACTGCCAGCCCTTGGACAGCAAGGGCAGGAACTGGGGAATGAATATCCAGACCTCTTGCTCTTCCTGCCCTCCAGTTTCCTACTGTTGACTCCCAGTAGTAGAACCCCAGGAAACCAGACAGAAGGGAGCTTGGTTCCTGAATCTCTGAGACATCTCCCCCTGGGGCACAGAGCAAGGTGAAGCTGGAGATGGGATCTGGAGGAGCGAGATCCAGGAGCGTGCCAGGTTTCACTAATCACATCTTTACTCTCATCTCCACAAAGGCATCGTGACGTCCCAGAAGGCTGGGGCTGTGTCTTGTTTTGAGATCCTCTCGTTTCTAGCATAGTGCCTTGCACATACTGCAAACTTAAACGTTGGGTGATTGACTGACAGTAATGGAATCTGAGAGCTGTTGAAAAGAAGTGGGTTATTTCTGGGGTGGGGGTGGTGGTCTTTCTTTGATGCCTGGGGTAAGGAATGTGATTCAAAGTGGCCCCCAGGAACATCAGGTCTGTCTGCGCTCAGTAAGTCATGCGAGGAGTCCAGAGTATTGTGTGAGGACGGTGTTGTGTAGCACTCTCGCATCTGCATCACTTTCAGGAGTGTGAACTGCTCTTTGACCTGTGGTTGGTCAGGCTGCTGGCCTCTGGGCTGCTGTCCTCAGTGAGGGGCAGGACGTCCCTCCCCATGTCATTCTACCACTACTCATGCTGCTGTGGCTCCACTTTTCCCTTCTTTAATTCCAGTCCACTCATTCCAGCTATTATTACCATGGTGGGTATTATTTACGAGATACTGACAGAGAGCTTGGCGACAGAGCAGATAAAGAGATGCTTTAGTACATGCCTTCCAGCTGTTGCAACTGCCACCACCTCCTCTTTGTTCTGGAATATTCTGAAAGACTTCTCCTTCCCCTATTTGGTCTTGGATGGGAGTTAATAGGACAGTGTTACTCAAAGGGAAGAGCTTGCACCATATACAATGGAATCAGTTTGAGAGCTGTGAAAATGCAGATTCTGGAGTTCCACTCCAGAAATCATAATCCACATGTGACTTGCTGCCCTGTAGTTTAACACGTTCCCCAGGAAGTTCTTAAGTCCAGTGATTTTTGAGAAATCCTGCTCTGGGAACCCCATGAGTGGAAAGAAAAAATGAGAAAACAGGCAGGGTATCATCATGGTGTCTGCTCTCCCTTCGCTGACGGGGAAGCTCACAGAGAGAACCCAGGAAGAAAGGTTTTGAAGAAATCCTGCCTACCTCTGTTTTAAGGCACTGACAAATGGAATGGAATGTGAATGAGAAAGCTGTGTTTGGGATTGCTTGGTTTTAGACTCCAAACCATTTAAAAGAAAGTGGTGTATGTGAGAGAGATCTTAGTCATAAAATCTCATAAGTAATTTTCATAAAGCTGATACTAGTTGTTTAGTGAGTGTATGCTGCTGGCCGGCCATCCTTCTAAGGGCCTTTTATGCACAAAGCTCATTTAATGCTCACTATAACCCCTGGATGTCTTTGTATTAAAAATATCTCATTGTGCAGATGAGGAAACTGAGGCACAGAGCAGTAAGTGAATTGCTCAAGATAAGGAAGTTGTCAAGTAGAGCCAGAATTCAAAGCCAGGCCATCTTACCTCCTAAACGCATTCTATGCCAACTTTTCATGTGATAAAAATAAGGCTGTGTTTGTTAAAGTGTTTTTCTACTGTTACATCCAGCATTAATTCCAGAAACTCTGAGTTGCCTCCTGTGTGCTAGGCACTCTTATAATTACTAAGGAAATACAGGTAAAAAGACTTGGTTCTGGATCTTAAGGAATTCACTCTGGAGTTGGAAGACATCAAACTTGATTGAATTTCTTTCTTTTTGTTTAAATGCAGCTTTTGGGATTCTGTACAGGTTGAGCATCCAGAACCAAAAATCTGACATCTGAAATGCTCCAGAATCTGAAATTTTTTGAGCACCAAATGATGCCCAAAACAAATACTCATTGGAGCATCTCAGATTTTGGATTTTTTGGATTTGGGATGCTCAACAGGTAAGTATAATACAAATATTCCCAAATCTCAAAACCATTCTGCAACCTGAAACACTTCTGGTCCCAAACAATTAGGATAAGAAATATTCAACCTGTATAAGATTCTTTCGGAAGGCATCAGAGGTAACTAAACTTGTTTAGGTGGGTGGGAAGGTGTCATTGTATATTGCAGCTGATTCTTAAAAGACATGTAGGAATTCTTTGGGCAGAGAGAGAGGGATGCAAATTGCAGGGAGAGGAAACTGCACTGGTAAACACACAGAAAAGGAAAAGAATGGGGTATTTTACGTGCACTGAAGCTGTTGTAGCACAGGGACTGTGGGGTCTGGGGGTGAGCAGGGAGGTTGGTAAGGTAGGCTTGGGGCCACATTGTAACGAACGACCTTGAGAGCTGAGTGGGCACGTGAGCTTATTCTGTAGGCACCTGGCAACCGTGGCAGGGATGGCGTGGTCACGGATGACTGGCAGTAGTGGGAAACAGTTGATTAGAGGAGGAAAAAGGAGTCCAGGAGACCAGCTTTATGGTGTGGTAAAAACAAAAGCAAAAATAAAAAAAACAAAAGCCTAGGTAAGAATCACGAGGACCTGAACTCATTGTAGTGGGGCTGAGGAGAGAGAAGAAATAAAAGTGAGAGGTATTTAGGAAGAAGGACCAATAGTTCTTAGAGACCGATTGGATACTGGGGCTGATGGAGAGAGAAAAACTCAGGCTGACTCCGGGGTTTCAGGTGTGGAGGGCTGAAAAGGTGGCAGTGCTGATGCTAAGATAGAGAATGTAGGATTAGGGATGGTTTTAGGGGAAGAATAAAGGATTTGGTTTGAGGCCTGTTGCATTTAGAGGGCCAAGAAATTTGAGCAGGGAACATAGAAGAGAGATTGGGGATCGTGATACATAAGACTTACTTTTTGTGAAGGAATACTTTTTTGCTATCTGATGGTTCTACTTGACATTTTTGTGGACCCCCCACTCTCATCCCACCCCACCCCAACTGGAGTAATGTTTTAACATTTTTTTTTTTAAAGAACATGTTTGTACTTTACTAGTTGATAAAGATGGTATCTACCAGGTAAAAACAGTGCTCAGCTCAGATGTTTAGAAATACAACTTTCTTTTTTCTTTTTTTCAAAATTGAACTCAACCACCATTTTTGCTGATGGTTTAAACTTTTATCTTTGCTCCTCAAAGTGACTTAGCCACTTCTGGTTTACACTTTATTGATTTCAAGTTAATCTTTTTGAAACAGAACCCGATTTTCCATTTTTTTTCTTGTCCTTTTCTTCTCCCCTGGTTGCATCTGAGCAGAGGTAGATTTATACAGTATTGCATTGGTAGGAAGACTATCTAACAATGCCTAGGAAATTAATTCACTCAACTCCTACCATGGCAAAATAAATTTTGAAATGTTAATTTGTGTGTGTTTTAATCTATTTTTTCCTCCTCTAGTTTTAAGGAGGTAGCTTAGAAGTGACAAAAAAAAAAAAAAAAATAGAGGTTTTATCATGGATCACAGACTCTGAAGAACAGATTGCCTGGATTCAAACCCCAGTTCTGCCATTGCACAGCTGTGTGAGTTTGGGTAAGTTACTCAACCTCTCTGTGCTTCACTTTCCTTGTCTATGAACAGACAATAGGACCTATCTCATGCCGTTTTTGTGAGAATTAAAAGAGCTAACAATGCAAAGTTCTTAGAACAGTGCTCAACATGTCAAAGGGTTATATAAGTTTTAAATTTTATTAACTCCTTGCCTTGCAGGATGGAATATAGAAGCTACATTGAAATCCAAGTTTGTCTCTGTCTTTTGTAGAAGCCTAAGCCTACCTGGAGATTTTCCAGGTATCTTAGAATGGGAGGGAGAGAGGAGGGGTGCAAATGCTTCCGAGCAGGGCAGAGTGAAGACACCCCAGGACTGGGTTGGGAGTCTCCAGTGGTGCCCCGGAGAGGAAGCTAGTCTTGCAGGGAATGACGGTGGGGGCCTGGGGAGGCTAAAATCGGAGCACAGTGACCACTGGACCTGAAGGGACTGTATGGGCCAGCACATGGGACATCCTAGCAGGTACTGAGTGGGCCTGTTACCCATGATCAGAGGAGGGTCTTTACGTTGGCACATTTCTGGAGGAGAAGCCTCTTATGAGAATGGCAGCTGACTCCCCTCCCTCTTCCTCCTGGTATATTAGGGACTTGGAATGAGATACAAATGGATTTAAAGAAAGTGAAAACTTAGGCCTCTTCTTTTTTGCACACGTGAGTGAGTGTGCATAGTCAGTTTCAGGTAGGAGCATGGGATGGAGGTGCAAACAAATGTCTGTATGACTCTTTGCTTTTAATTAACGAAAAATGCTCCTTCCTCTTCCTTCCTTCTTTTCCCCCTAGGAGAAATAGAAGCCGAGTCCTCGGTCTCTGAGTTTAACCAGGACCTCCCTAGAGCAGCCGTCAGACAGAAAGATTTAGCCCCATTCCCCTCCACTTCTCTCAGCCCTCTCCCCAGGACTGCCTGCCCTTCTGCATTTCCCTTCCTGTCCTTCTCCCAAAAGCTCCCCTGTGCAGCTGCTCTGCAGCTGGTGGCTCTCCAGTCACCCCCCCCACCCCCGCATCACTTTCCTGTTGAAGGGGGCTTAGGGAGAGCTGGAAGGTGCTGCATCAATGTGAGACATTTCCTCCCCTGCCCCTCAGCTGCGCTGCTCAGCTGCGTGTCCTCTGGCACCCCAAAAATCAAACACCTGCCTGCCAGATGTTTGCACCTACAGGCCTGCAAAACTGACTGCAGCAAGTCCCTCAGAACCCAGCTGGGTATTTAGATGGGGGCAACATTAAATGAAGTTCTTGGCCCGAATAAGATTTGGGAGGGGGTCATCTCTTCCATTTCTCTACCTTCAGGAAGCATGAAGCTAAACAATTGAATTCTTTATGCTTTAAGAACATCTAATGGAAGAGTTCACAACTTCCCTTGGGATCAATGTCAGAGGATTTTCTTTATGTCTAACCATATTTCTTTCTAATTTTAAAGGAGGTAGGCTAATAGCACGCAGCACTTAGACATAATAATCATTCTTCCTTTTTCCCCAGGGTAAGTATTCAGAGGGAAGGAAGTGTGGTGGTATAGAACAAGCATTGTCTCTGGGGTCACAGAAGCCTATTTTCAAATCCAGGTCTAGCTCCATGCCAGCTGTGACCTGTCTTAACCCCCATGTCTTAATTTTGTCCTCTAAAATTTGTCTAGTAGCACCTGTCCAGAAGAGTTTGGCGGACTGAATGGATAGTGTGTGTGCATTCCTAGTGTCGTTGCTGGCTCAGAGTAAGCCCCCAGAAAGTCATAGTTGTTGTTGTCATTGTCACGAATAGCCCATTTCTTAATTCAAGCAAAAACAGCAAAAAAGATATCTAGCATTAATTACCATCGGCCCATTTCTGCTCGGTGCTTGCTGAACCAAGTGTTGCATGAAACAAGGCAACCCACTAACACCTTTTCCTTAGTCCAGGGTTTTGAAAAGTGTGCTTGTACTCCACCTGCATCAGAATTACCTGGGAGCACTTGTTACAACTTCAAAATCCTGTGCCCTAACACACCTACTGATTCAAAATCTGCTGGCTGGCAGAGAATCAGCATTTTGTCAACACCCCAAATAATTCTTATCACCTTAAAGTTTGAGAGCTAGTTCTTAGGGTATATTAGTAAGATCAGGTGGCCCATAGGTCAAAGAAACTATGTCACCTGGTGTTCCCTGGTGCTCAGAGCAGGAGCTCTGCCATGTGTCCCTTTGTTGTCCCCAAGAGCCAGCCGTCAGCGGGTGCTCACCATCCCAGAATCACAGGGGCACAGAGTGGCAGCATCTGAAAGAAAAGGACTCTACATCTATAATTCTATGTCCAGAGAAAATAGTCTTCAGGAATAAAAATTCTCAGATGAAGGAAACCAAAAAGCATTTGTTACCAGCAGATCTTCTCTAAAAGAATTGCTAAAGTGAAGTTTTCAGAGAGGAAATGATACCAGGAAAATGAGAACATCAAGAGTGGAAGAGAACAGAAATAATAAATATTTGGGAAAATGTAGTAATAGACAATTCTTTTCCTGTTAAACTTTTAAAATATATATAATGATCATTAAAAACAAAAAAAATAACATTGATGGGGTTTTCAATATATATAGCTATAACGCACACAATAACTACAACATAAATGGAGGGGGAGGGACCTACATGGTAAGTTGCTATGTTCCACTTGAAGTGGTAAAATATTGAGTTAAAGTAGACTGAAAAAGTGAAGTATATGTGTTGTAATTCTAAGAGCAACCAGTAAAAACAAACAAACGAACAAAAACTCTATACAAAGAGATATAGTAAAAAATGTAATAGAGACAGTAAAATACAACATTTAAAAAAATGTTCAAATAGCCACAAAGAAGAAGGCAGGAAAGGGGAAACAGAAAAACAAAAGGGTAAAAGGAGCAAATAGAAAGCAAAGAACAAAACGGCAAATCTAAATTCAAGCATATAAATATTACACTATAAAAAATTCACTTCAAATGATATATATATATATATAAATATATGGAGTATATAAAAGTAAAAGGATAGGAGATGACTTACCAGGCAAATACTAACCAAAGGAAAGCTGGAGGGGCTATATTAACATAAGAGAAAGTAGAATTCACATCCATAAAAATGTGCTCATGGATAAAGAGGGATATTGCACATTTCATAATGATAACAGAGTCCATTCACATAGAAAACATACCAATTCTAAATATTTTGCCCCTAAAAACAAAGCTCCAAATCACACAAAGGAAAAACTGACACCATTGAAAGGAGAAACAGACAAATCCACAATTACAGTTGGAGACTTCAAAAGTCCTCTCTCAATAATTGATAGGACTAGGAGGCAGTCTGGGAGGACATCCTGATCTTCGTCTCCCCCTGTCCTCTCTGGGAGGACATCCTGATCTTCGTCTCCCCCTGTCCTCTAACCTCTGCCAGTGCCTCCCTCTTGGCTGAACCCAACTACGTGCCAGCTGGAAATGTCATCTTCAAAGAGGAGCCCCTTAGAACACAGGGCAGGGCAGAAGGGCAGAGAATGGATTTGGGGTGTGTGGTGGGAGCGATTAGAGACTGTCTAGCACTGAGAGCAAGAGGAAGAATGGCTACTTGCTATAAAAAGAGCTTTTAGTTCAGCGGCATTGATTGAAACTGTCAAACCAGATTGTCCAGTTGAAAGTCAATGCTCTTAGGTGTTTCCGTGAACAATCTGGCCAGGTGGCCTTTGCAGGGGAGGCTGAGTGGCCTGGTCTGTGAGGATGAAGTGACCATTTACATGATCAACAGAACCAGGTTGGTGTCCTACCTTTGCTTCCCTTTTGGCTACGTACACTGAGTTGTAGCATTAGGTCTGTCTATCCTCCCCCAATTCTCATTTTCCCACTTATAGAATTAGGCATGGCTTTTCTTCTGCCCAGGTTGCTTTTCTGTACAAGGCTCTTTGAGAAGTTCATTTCAGTTTAAGAGATGGCTTGGGATTTATTCTTAAATTTAGATAGGCTTGATCATGAAGACAGGAGGTCTTAGAAAAGTAATATTTTAGAGAGAATAGGCAGTTCACGAAATCACAGAAGGAATATATTGCAGACGTCACCACCCACCCAGAGAATTGGTGACTCCCTGAATAGTCCAATTCCAACCAAGACTTTGCTTGACACTCCCTCCAAATACAGTGTCTCCTCAAAAGGTGGTGCTGTCGAATAAGGGGAGATTTCCTTGGTGGCTGGCTCACAGGCTCTCTGGAGAGAGAGGGGGATCCTCTCTGGGGATCCTCTGACTCCTGACCTCAGCCTGGGAGTGCCAGCCTGACCTCCACAATCAGATCCCACACAGGCCACCTCCATCTTGGTCAGGTACCCAGTAGGCTGGAGTGGCCATGGGAGGAAGAGGGTCTTGGTGGTTTGTGAGGTTTGCACTACTTCCCCTGGTTTGCAGGGAAGGACTGAAGTGACGACAGGAAAGGAGAGAGAGCAGAAAAAGGAAAGAGATGGAATGGAGCACTCTCCAAGCCTTCTCCTACCTCAAGAGAGAAAGCCAACGGGCAACCTTCTTGTAAGGGAAAGTGGACACAGTGCTCACTGATACCAATTCAGAATTTTGGGGTCCCATGTAGGCAGTTTGACTGTCAACACAGTATTTCTCTTGAAGACAGCTGTCTCTCTTAATTTTTAAGCATTTAGAAAATTGAAAATTGAATTGGCTTAACCCTTTTGATATTGGTTCCGTTTGGAAAATCTCTAACAATCCTGTGGGAATGGTTTAGGATATTCTTGGACAAAGATTATCTCCAGGGTTTCATGAGTTGAGCTAGTGTGTGTTGAGTATGAGTAGAAAGATTTTATTCTTGCAACTTACTACAGAGAGGAAGGAGGTATATGGAGGTCAGATGCTGACGGCAGCTCTGTAAGAAATCCCATATTCAGTCGCCGGTTCCTTAAATGATGGTTTAGGGCTCTCAAAATGAATTTTAGAATTAACAAATGAAGAAAATGAGTTCTGAGTTAGTTTATTCTTTAACAAGAACTTTCTATTCCACTGTATTCAGTACAGGCTTTGCAATCTTCAGTGCAAACCACTACATTTCAGATGCCTCATCTATAAAGTGGAGCCAATATTATTACCACACTGGGTAGTTGTTAGGAATAACTGAGAAAATGGCAACAGAGGGTCCTTAATAAATGTTTATAAAACAAGATATGTGGGAATTGGGTCTCGTGCCAGGATCTCTCTAGGGAGATGGACATGGAAAAATATAAGAGAGGAAATAAGCAAGCTTCTTGGAACAAGCTCACACTCACGTCTAATTTTTTTTTCTTTTGAAACAGTGAATTAGAGGTCAAGGCTAAAGTGAAAGGAGATAAAAATGACCAGAAATACCAATGAAAAAATATCCGCTAGAAAAAATCAGGCACTGAATTCTCCGAAGCCAAGTGAGTTGCTGTGGCTTTTACGCCTCCCTGAACACTGTGACCTAGAGGGTTTTCATTTCAAATGGACTGTTTTGCTTTATGGGTTTGTCTTATGACTATTTCTTTCATGGCCAGTTGTGCAGAAGTTGCTCCTAATTGCCCAAATGTAATATAATAATAAGGAGACTGTACAATATGTATATTAAATTCTAGGTTAGAAACCTGCTAATAAGAAACAAGAGAGGGAGCTGATAAGATTTTCAAGTACAACTCTCTGTCTTTAAATTTTTTTTGGAGTTTTATTGTTTTCAAATTTTTTACTCCAAAATTTTCCAAACATACACTAAACTAGAAAGAACAGGACAAAGAGTCCGTGTATATCTAGTTCCCACAATTGCCAATTCACAGCCATTCTTGTTTCTCCTGTGTCACTTCTCCTCCCTCCCCGTGTTATTTGAGTCAATCTCAGACATCATTTGACTCAGCCATAAATATTTCATATGCATCCAAAAAAGACAGGGACTCTTACGAAACCCTCAATGCTATTATTACATACAAAATTGCATACAAAATTAAAATTAAGTTCTTAATATCATCAAATACCCAGTGTTCAAATCTTCAATTGTCTCAACAAATACATTTTCCTTCTTTAGTCAGGATCCTGTTAAGTCCACACATGGAGATTGATTGTGGATAGAACTTTTCCCCTAACTTCCTAATTTGAAATAATTATACACTCATAAAAACTTGCAAAAATAGTACAGAGAGGTCCTGTGTTCCCATCACCCAGCTTTCTCCAATGGTGACATCATATGTAACTGGATACATGACCAAAACCAAGAAATTGATATAGACACAATATAATTAACTAGACTACAGATCTTATTTAAGTTGTGCTATTTTTTTGCATGTACTCATCTTGTATGTCTTTGTGTATGATTCTATGAGGTTCTATCCTATGTGTAGTTCATATAACCATCATCCCAGACACGATGCAGAACTATTGTCACCATAAAGGAATTCTCTCATGCTGCTCATGCCCCTTAAGAGTCACACCCTCCCTCTCTTCTGTAACTCCTGGAAACCACTGAACTCTTCTACAGCCCTATAATTTTGTTTTTGGAGAATGTTATATAAATGGAATCATAAAAATATATAATCTTTTGATTTCTCTGCATTTTTAAATTCTTTTAAAGAAATTTTCCACGTGAGCCGAGAATATGGAAGTAATCATCTTAGAAAATAAAATGCCAACCTGCTAACTTTAAGCAAATGGATGTTTATTCATTCAACACATTCACTGGGGATCTATGATGTGCTTGCAACTCAATGATAGACAGAAACTAATTGTTTTCATGCAATAGTAGCTGTGTCGTGTTGTTGTTTGATAAAGTTGTCAGAGTAGTGTCTACAAATCATAAAACCATTCATCTTTCAGGAAGAAGTTGTTAGGTTTGGCCTGGATTTTAGTCTCTGCTCCCTTCTCTTCGCATGTCTGGCAGCCCCTGAGTCCACCCACACGATCAGCCTGTCTTAGTTCATTCAGGCCCCTCCAGAAAAATACCATAAACTGGGTGGCTCATCAACAACAGAAATTTATTTTCTCACAGTTCTGGAGGCTGGGAAGTGCAAGATCAATACCATCTATATAAAGTAAAAAAGTATGTTGAATTTTTTTTATAACAGGCCTAGTTTTCAGTATTCTATCCTGAATACCTCTAAATTATCAAACTCATGCAGAAATTATGTTATTTTGTTAACGGTAGCTGACTGAATGTCTTACTTAAGCATTATAATGAAAAATATTTTACATCAAGTCTTTTGTCATGTCACACGTCTCGATTTTGATTTTGGTGGGAGAAGATGGCCATGGAACATCCTGTATAATGACACACTTGAAGTATGGTCAAAATCATTCTTGAACAATGTTATTCTATAGTCAGATCATATTTTCTCTCCCAATCTCCTTCCATTGTCTGCAGGGTTAGGGGAATAATTTGTGGCCATTGGATGGAATCCACTAGATTTCATTTTCCAGTGAGACAACTGTCTGCTCCGTCCACTCTGCATCCCCACCAGCTGCTAATGATAACAGCTCATTTTTATCGAGTGCACAGTGTATACTGGCTACCTTGCTAAACACTTCAGGTGTGTTATTTCACCTAATCCCCTCAATGACTTTCTAAGGTATGTTCGGTTGTTTCTTCCATCTTTCAAGTTAGGAGGCTGAGGCTTAGAAGGGTTGTTACCGCCTCCTGACTGTGCACCTAGTAAGCGGTAGGGCCAGATTTCGCACTCGGAAAGTCTAGGCGGGGCGCTCAAGCTCAGCTACTATGCTAGACAGCCCGGCCTGGCACTGGCAAATGTGCTGAAATTCAGTATTTGTTGAACAAATAAATTGGAGGGTGGATGACTCTAAGGGGCTCATCCAGGGACTAAGATCTTTAAATGGAGTGTCCAGGACCCTGGTCCTTCTTTTGCTGAACTAACCAGGACAGAGTCCCAGTCTCAGAAACATGACCCCAAGCACCTATATTTGGCTAGGTCAAGTGTAAGAAGCAGGGACCCTTCAGCTGCCCTCACTGCCCCACGGGCCATCAGGGAAGCACCTGTGGGATCTAAACTCTGGGATGAGGGATTATGGAAGCTACCATGTGCCCTGTGGACACCACCTCATTCATTCCACCACAGACCCAGGGACAGAGACCATGAAGGAACTCTTTGCCTGTAGAGGTTGCGGCGTGGTTGAGACACTGGGCACACAGAGGGAGCAGACTTGGCTCTGGTCCTTTCTTAGCAGAATGTGGTCACTCTCCTGAACTAACAGAGCACCTGCTAAGTAGCTCTCCTATTTATTCATCTTCCTGTGCCTTGTGTGTTACTATTGGGGGATATCTCATTTTTCCTACTGGAGTGTGCTTTTTGAGATCAGGAATGGTTTCTGGCTCATATTAGATGCTCAAAGAAATAAAATTAATTAATTGACAAAGCAGACAACAACATACACTGGGGAAAAGAAGCCCTATTCAATAAATGGCGCTGGGAAAATTGGAGAGCCACATGCAGAAGAATGAAACAGGATCCATATCTCTCACTACTCTCAGAAATTAATTCAAAATGGATAAAAGACTTAAATGTAAGTCATGAAGTCAGAGGAATTCTAGAAGAAAATATAGGAAAAACTCTTCTAGATATTGGCCTAGGCAAAGAATTTATGACTAAAACCCCAAAGGCCATTACAGCAATAACAAAAATAAATAAATGGGACTTGATTAAATTAAAAAGCTTCTGCACAGCTAAGGAAATAATCAACAGTGCAAATAGACAACCTACAGAATGGGAGAAAATATTTGTAAACCATACATCCAATAAAGGGCTAATATCCAGAGTCTACAAAGAACTCAAACAAATCAGAAAGGAAAAAACAACCTCATTAAGAAGTGGGCAAAAGACATGAACAAAAGTTTTTCTAAAGAAAATAGACAAATGGCCAACCCACACATGAAAAAATGCCAATCAATCAGGGAAATGCAAATTAAAACCACAATGAGATATCACCTTACCTCTGTTAGAATGGCTTTTATTAAAAAGTCCAAAAACAATAGATACTGGCATAGGTGCAGAGAGGAGGGAATGCTTAGACTGTTGGTGGGACTGCAAATTAGTACAACCTTTATGGAAAACAGTACAGAGATTCCTCAAAGAACTAAAAGTAGACCTACCATCTGATCCAGCAATCCCACCACTGGGTATCTACCCAAAGGAAAAGAAGTAATTTTATCAAAAAGACACCGGCACTCGAATGTTTATTGCAGCACAATTCACAATTGCAAAGATGTGGAATCAATCCAAATCACCATCAACGGCACTGGAAATCAAGCAGGGGGAGGGGAGGAGGGAGGGACAAAAACCTACCTAATGGGTACAATGAGCCCTATTTGGGTGATGGGCACACTTATGGCCCTGACTCAAGCATTACAAAAGCTATCCATGTGGCAAAAACATTTGTCCCCTCGTTATAACTTGAAGTAAAAAAATTAATTAATGTGTGTATTATATGCATTTTAAAATAAGCTTTTTATTTTGGTATAGTTTTAGAAAACTATAGTACAGAAAAGTAGGAAAGATAGTTCAGAGTTCCCGTATGCCCCACAGAGTTTCCTCTGTTGTTGACATCATATGTTATTATGGTACATTTGCCATCACTATTGAGTCCATGTTGATATAGCATTATTAACTAAACTCCACACTTTGTTCAGATTTTATTAGTTTTTTTCCTGTTCCAGGATCCCATTCGTACCACATTACGTTTTAGTGGTTACGTCTCCGTAGGCTCCGCTCGGATGTGTCAGTTTCTCAGCCTTTGCTTGATCTTGATGACCTTGGCAATGTTGAGGAAGGCCGGTCAGGTACTTGGTAGAATGTCTCCCAGTTTGAGTTTTGCTTCTGCTTGTGTCATGGTTCGATTGGGGCTTATGAGTTTTTGGGAGGAGGACTATGGAGGAGAAGCTCCATTCTGAACACACTGTGTCAAGCGTCTGTGCTCACAGCTGGCATCACAGATGATGTCGGCCCCGATCACCTGGCTGGAGTAGTGTTGGCCAGGTTTTTGCACTGGAAAGTTACTTTTTAATTTCCCCCTTTTATAATGTAATCTTTGTAAGCAAGTCGCTGAGCATAGCTCACAGTTAAGGGGTGGGGAATTGTGCCCCATTCTCTGAGAGGGAAGTATCTATATAAATTATTTGGCATTCTTTTGCATGGGAGATTCATCTACTCTTTCATTTATTTAGTTAATCATTCGAGTCAATATAAATTCATTGATATTTATTTTATAATTTGAGTTATATAATCCAATCCTACATTTTTAAATTTTTATTTTATTATTATTATTTTTATTTCAGAATATTACAGGGGTACGAATGTTTAGGTTGCATAGGTTGCCTTTGCACTGCCTGAGTCAGAACTTCAACCGTGCCCATCCCCCAGACTGTGCACTCAAATAATTCCAGTTTTGGCTGTTAGGAATAGGAGTTCTTTCGTTGAATCCTTTTTTTTTTTTTTGGACATATCTTTATTATTTTATTTATTTATTTATTTATTTGAGAACTTCCTTACTTTCTGGCTCTACAAGAGGCTCCAGGTGCTTTATCTTGAATTCGCCCTGCTCTAGCCCCAGAATCAGCAGTTTCTCCAAGGAGCCCTGGCTCCTTTTGTTGGATGGTGGTATTAGAAACCCAGATCTGGGTGCTGGGGTGCTTGTTGCTCCTAGAGTGCCATTGCTTCTAGTCCTTCCGCGTGGTCAGAGCAAGGAAATATACCTGTGTATACCAGCCCACGTACACAGACATACCTATGATTATTTTCATATATAGCCATCAGTGTCTACAGTAAGCTAAACAGGAGTTCCCACTGACATCTCTGACTCCAATCCACATGGTTCCTTCCAGCTGTACCTGCTTCCTTATCTGTAATGGTGAGAAACCTGGCCCCACAACCCACCACTTATTAACTAATTTGTTCAATCCCAGTACACACAGTTTCAGAATTCTTGATCCATCCTGCTACGAGAAACAACTTACCAACTAGAGTACAGTGCTTAAGTGCATTTCTATTGTATGTATTTTAACATCAAGGTTTTTTGCCCCAAGAATTGTTTATTCCAATGTTAGACATCTAATGGCTCTTTCTTAACAATATTGCTTCAATGTGAATATACGTAATGCTAGTAAACTGTACACTTAAAAATAGCAGAAATGATAAATTTTATATTATGTATATTTTGCCACAATAAAAATATTATTTCACCTTCCTCCAAATATCCCAATGAATTTCTAAACCTGGCTGATTATTAAAATCAAATTCTTTGTCGCATGAACCAAGAATCTGTATTTTTAACAAATGTGCCAGGTGATTTGGTAGCCACTAACTGTACTAAAGGACCGTTTCTTTTAAGAAAAGAAGATACGCACCCAGGAGACCTGGGATCTGGGATCTGCAGCTGCACTGCCGGCATCATGGAGGGTGCAGGGGTCCTCAGGGACCTGCCAGCAGTGCTGGTTGTCCCATCTGGATGATGAGGAGAGGTGCGGCCTTCTCCACGGGCTGCCCCGAGAACGTCACCCAAGCCTCGCTTCTCATCACCAGCCCAGCCCTCCTGCAGGCCTGGCTCGGCAGCTCTGGCTTTGAGTTGCCTGGACATCTCCCGCAAAGGTTGTGCTGAGTTACAAATAATTCAGAGCTCTGCCTCCCCCACCTTCGGCCTGATCTAAGCATGTCAGAGTGGCCACATGAAAGAAAGCTGCTTGTTTCTCAGAGCAGTTTGCCAATTGGATAACCAAGGAGCATCCTCCCAGCCCATAATAAAACCTCCATTAAAACCTTTTATTATATCTCCTGATCTGTAGGGCAGGCTTGCCTTCGTCCAAGGACTATGGAAGGAGGTTCCAGTGTGGGTCCCCAGGCTCTTGCCTGTGGCTGTCTTCTCTGACACCTCAGAGGGCAGTAGCTTGTCTGGCAGCGAGCAGGGCTTTGATTCCAGAGCCTGACCTGGTCTGTGTAATTAGATCCTCTGGCTAGACCCTATCTCATGGCTGAATCACCAGAAGACATTGCAGTTACTAGGTCCTGGGACGCCTTGAAACTGTCAATCCTTTTCCTTAGTGGTGCGAGTTTATGTCTACAGAAAACATATGGAGACTCAGCAACTACCTGGGTAATTTCAGGTCCTCTTCAAATCACTTTCACCTGCATGATCCAAACATGAATAAGGGGACTTTCTTTTCACCTGTATGATTGGTGAATTACCTCTCTTTAAATGCTACATTGTGCTTTTGAGCGCAGGGTGGGCGAAGGAAAGACTGAAATCTAAACAGCCAAGGCTTCACAGACACAAGGGCACAGGTGGGCGACCACAGACAACTCTGTGCGTCCTTGGCTTGCAAAGGTCAAGACAGAGGACACTGGGAGGGAACTTGGGCTCAGAAGACAGGTTAGCACTTCATGCGGCTCAGGGATCTTGGGAAAGTCATGCATCCTCTTTGATTTTCTCTTTTTATGAAAAAACAGAGTTCAAAGGATTGATGCAAAACCTTAAATAAGAAAATGAGTATGAAAACAAGGCCACTGTGTTACCGAATTAGTTAGACTGGAAATTAGGTAGTAGATAACATCATTCTACCTTCTCTAACACACTAGGATGTTCCTCCGCCCTCTCCCCGGAATGCCCTGCTCCCTTGGCTTTCCCCTAGAACAATCCCTCTTGTTTCGGGGCCCACGTCCCATTCGACCGTAACCATGACCATTTCAGCCCTCAGTGAGTCCCTGCCCTCTGGAGCACAGCCCGTGTACCACGCTGTTGTCTTCTCTTGGTCACATGTCTTAGCACTGTCTCTCCTGCAGAGCTGTGTGGTCCAGCTGCCTAGCACAGTGCCAGACCTATAGCACTTGCTCAATAAAAAATGTGTTGATTGGATTGCAATAGCACCGCTATAGGGCTTTGACTTCTTCCACATGATTTGGCACAGGTTCTTTATCAAATGCCACCTCTAGTTTTCAGTTCTGATGGGTGATTTTATACTGTGCTATAGACAAGGGAAGCTCTTCAGGTGGGCACCCCTGATGATCCCCCATGCCTCCTCCAGCCCCTCAGCTCATCTTGGGCACACTTGAGGGGAGTCCCTTTCTCCCCCTCCTCCCTCTGCTTGTCAGCTTTCTGCCCGTGTGAGTTCAGATGCCTGGGAGCTGTCTCTTGCGTGCAGTTCCTAGTATTCAGTGGGGTAGGAGGAAGTCAGGACACAGTAGCTCGGCTGTCCTAGAAGGTCCTCAGTGGTGTCTGAGCATAAGGGTCTGGGGGATGCTGATTCGTGAGTCACTCACATGGATTGTCACTACATAATATTCTCCCTGGCTGCAGTGTTTGAAATCCTGGGAATGAATGGGGCAGACTGTAGGAGGGTTCTGAACCATGACTAGTGCTCACCAGTGTGAAATATGACATCTGGAACCTTCCTCTGCTTCACGCAGGAGAGTGAGGCCCCATAGCCAGATTGATTAGTTTTCGATACTGTCTCTGCCACTCAACAGCTGTGAGATTTGGAGCTATTTACTTGCTCTCTCTAAGCCTCAATTTTTTTCTAATGGATGATGGCATTTATCTCAAGGAGTTAACCAATCTTAACTGCATAGGACACACAGTAAGTGCTCAATAAGTGTTAGCTATAATTACAATTACTGAATAAATTTTCTTACTTTACAAAAAAGTCCATGACCTTGAAGGCATTTCCTCATCCCTGCTTCCACGATCCCATTTCCCTCTTCACCCCACTTTTGGAAGCGTGTACCTCGATGCTCCATCGTCTTATCCCCCTCCCCAATCCTCAGCTTTGTAACTTGGCTTCTATTTTCATCATTCGTGGAGGCTTCTTATTTTAACGTATTTGATAACATTCCGGTCTGAAGTCCATGAGAAGCCTTTTCTCAGGCCTCTCTCTAGGTGTAGAACTGGCACTGTGGAAGGCCCTCCTTTACTGATGTCCTCGCTCCCTTGGCCTTCCTTGACTTACGTGACTCCATATTCCCCAGATCTCATTCTCTGAGTTTTCTTTGGCTTTGTCTGTTTTGATAAAAATTATCTAGTTATATTAGCTCTTGGAGCTTCCCTGGGTGCTGCCCCGGCCTTCTTCACTTCATAGTCCTACTCTCTGTGGGTGTTTCCTGCCCAGTGTGTGAAGGACGGGTCACTGCAGACAGGCTCGTGTCACCCAGCTCTGCCCAGCAGCAACTGCATGTCGAGCAGGTTAATTTGTGTGCGTTGTGGGGAGAAACACAATTTAGACAATGCAGGTGCTTCTGGCCACTATTCCACCCAGTGAACAGGCAACGGGAAATGGACTTCTACTGTTTTTCTCACATCGGGCCCTGAACACAAGTCTACAATTTCTTTCGGTGCTCAGAAGGCACCTCCACCTGTGCAGGAATCACTGGCCTTACTGGACTTAGGGCACAACTGGATCTCATCTCGGTTCCAAATGTGGCACCTCTCAAAGGGACTTTCAGGGGTCACTTTGCACCTGCTCAGCATTGACCTTAAGTGTCGCCTTTGGAGCCTCACCCTAGTGTAAGTCACATGCACTGACCTCCAGTGCAGATTCCTGACCTGCCTCTTGGTGAATCTTTGTTTCTGGACCCTGCTGTGACAGCCTCAGCTGCTCTAAACATAATTTTATCTCCATTTTACTCTCCCAACCCCGTGCCTCCTGGGTTCTCTGTTGACACATTCTGGAAAAAACTCAAAGCCATCTTTTGATCTTTTTAATCTCAATGCTTCTTTACTCTTTAGGACTTGGTGGTTTCTCTTCTGGACTCTGATAATAGTTTTCCAAGAGGTCTCCTCCCTCGGTTCCTCCACCCTTGCATCCTCACTCCGTATCCTGTCCAGAAAGCTCTCTCTAAAGAGCAGAACCAATCCTACCACTCCCTTGTTCAAAAACATTTCTTGACTCTGCATTGAATACAGACTGGAGTCCCAAACCGTCAACTTATTCCTTGAACAGAATGCCATTTTCCTGTTGCCAAAGTGTTGCTCACACTGTTTATTCAGCTTGGAATACATTTTCCCCTCATCTGAATATCAAAATCCTTCCTAGTTGTCAGGACCCAATTCAGATGACACCTCCTATGTAAGCCTTCTCTGATCCCTTAGGTGCAGGATTAATGATTTCCATTTGGGTTCTTATTGCATGTTTTTATATTTTGTGGTGACACTTAGCACAGTCTGGCCAGTGGTCACTGTGCAAGAGTCAGTCATCCCTACGTGGTGGAGGGCGGGCAGGGTCCCATGTCTCTGTGTTTTAGTCATCCCTGAGTCCCTGTGTTCCTTCACCTCCTTCAGGGCCCAGTCAAGCAATTTACACACAGAGCGTTTTCCACAAGTGTTTGCTGTTGAAGTGAATTTGCTTTGGGTGTTGTTGGACTGAAAGATTTTCAAGTGGCAAGTGTGGTTCTTTTGAAAAGAACTTCTGGGTCCGCATTGAGTTCCAAGGCAGGCCAAGCCTTGGGAAGGGCAGATCCTGTTTCTAGTCGACTGTGGCGTGTGCCTCCCCCACTGCAGGCTCACATTCCCCTCTGCAGTCAGTTGCCCGGGACTAA
This sequence comes from Varecia variegata, assembly GCA_028533085.1. Taxonomy (NCBI): domain Eukaryota; kingdom Metazoa; phylum Chordata; class Mammalia; order Primates; family Lemuridae; genus Varecia; species Varecia variegata. Next base: position 15,449,284 of record CM052439.1, read on the forward strand.
CCGGATCCGCAGTCCATACCTCTGCATCCAAGCCACTGAAGACTTGGATAAATATTGGCTGATAGGCAGCACAGAGAAGTTGTGTAAGACGCCCAGTATCACAAAGCAAATCCCCGGGGAGAAACGGGTAAGCCCAGTGATTCTCTGCAGGCTAAAGACAAATGTCAAGAAATGAAAAATGATTTTCCAAATAATATGTCTTCTCTCCTAATGGTCATTTTCTCCGCTTTGCTTGGCCCCCACGCTGGGGGTACATGGGAGGTATGAAGAAGAAAACCTAATTTCCTAAGAAATCTGCTCGACACAGATGATTGCTTGCTCAAATCACCTTCCTTCAGCTTTCAATGGTCTCCTTCTCCATCCTCCTGTGTCAGGCTTCACGTCTGGCTCCTCTTCCCCTGCCCACCATGAGCACTGGTGTTTCTGGGACTCTCTTGTCACTTTTATCCACTTCCATGGCTTCGGTTTGCATTTCCATGCTGAGGACCCCCCCATCTCTGACCCTGGTCCAGATATTGTAATTCCTGCCTTCCCTAGTTCTAGCATCTATTATTTCTTGAATCTTCAGCAAGGTGAGCTGGGCCAAAGAATCCTTATTTCCATTTTACAGATGAAAATACTGAGACTCAGAGTCAAGGGCAGACTCAAAGCCCCATAGCAAGGCAGCCACACTGGCAGGACCAGGACTTGTCCTCCCTGCTCCATGTGCAGGGCAGTGGTCACCTGAGCCATGACACAGTACTGTCACCTCCTCAGGGCTGGACACAGAGCTCAACTTCAGATGCAGGACACCACATCTTGGACTGGCTGGCTGTCCTTTCTGGTAAGATGAAAGTCTCTCTACACCTCTTTCCTCTCCTCTTTTGTTCTCATAAACATTTCTTTCTCTGTGACCTTTCTTTTACCATGTGGAATCTATTTACTCATGAGAAACTCAGCTTGGATGCCACATCTGTTTTCTTGCTTTTTACTCCAAACTCCCTAGCTGAGTTTGTAAGCAGGATGGAGTGGAAGGATTTGCTGAGTTGTTGTTGTTGTTGGTGGTGTGTGTGTGTATGTGTGTGTGTGTGTGTGTGTGAGAGAGAGAGAGAGAGAGAGATGCTGTTCATGAGAGGACTTGCTGTTGCTACCTGGACCTTACCACTCAGGCTTCACCAGCTGCAGGAGTCAGCTCCAGCTTCTAGGCATCTCAAGACTCACTGCAGAGCTCAGCCTCACTCCCTCACTCACCCTGCCTTCCTTCCCTGTCCTGATAGGAGGAGGTGGGTGGCTTGCCCTCTTGCTCAGGCTCCCCAAGGGGAACCGCTTCCTCCTCCCATGTGTCCCCGGCTCCTACTGGGCCAGATTTTGGAGCCAGACCTGAAGGGGGGCTCTCTGTCTTCTCAGGACCTCTCCCCATTGCTGACATCCCTCAGGGGCGTGACCCCGTCCCAGCGCTGCCTCAGCTCTGTGGAATGCTTTTCATCTTCAGCCTGGGTGAACCGACAGCCTCTTCCTATTTGAAGTTCAGCTGAACATCCCACTTATTTCTCTTGGCTTCTTCCCTACCATGCTGCAGGGCCTGCTGATGGCTGTGCTCATCCGGGCTGTCCTGACTGCTGTGCACACAGGCGAGGGACTCAGGAAATCCTAGGAGAATCAGGTGATGCGCAGATAGCCAGGGTCCAGGCTCTTTACCTTACAGGGCAGGAAATGGAAGCCCTGCCTGGCGAAGGGGCCCACTCAGGGCCACCCACCCCGTTAGTCAGCAGAGCTGGCACATAGGCATTCTGAGCCCGGCATGGTGCTTTTTTATCTGAGGGATGTAGCCAGGCAAGGATGAAATGATAAGAAGTAAGCATAAGAAAACCGTACATGGGACTGAGCTTTTAGCACTTCAGTCCTTTAGGCAGAAAATTGAAACCAATGGTTCCCATCCAGGGATTCTGGGACCTCTCATGGATTCACCAGTAACCTGTATTCTTACATGTGAAAGGGAAGGAAGAGACAGGGGGAGGAAAACTGCTCCTCCCTGGGTTTGGATGACGTCCTGTGTCATTGCTTTCTTGGGGCAGTCAGCGTTGCCCACCTGAGCTCCTGAGCAGGCAGATCAAGTCCTCTCTGCTCTGGGGGAGTGCATGGGTTGGCTGAGGAGACTGGAATCACAGAAATAAAAGTGGCCGAAGAATCTGAACCAGCCTCACCTACCGGCTGAGGAGCCAGTTATCACTAAGTAGGAGTGAGGTATCCTTTAGAGGTCGAGGTCTCCTTGAAAATCATCTAGCCCCCAGAGAGTGCTTAGCACTGACGTTGGGGACCACCACTAATGGACTGTGTCTCTGTCCAGTGGTGTCCTTTGTCAGGAAGCAAATGTTTGGGGGGAAAGTAAGACCTAGGAGAGAATGGGTGGATGCCTGGTGGGAGGATGGCCAGAGGAAAAGGCACTGAACTTGGAGCGGAGCAGCCAATGCTGGCACAAGGGGTGTGAGCTGCTCTGTGAGGCTTGAAGTATGGAATAGGAATTGCCTTTATTCTTGTACTAATTTTACTGGTAGAGTAAAATATCCAACAAAATCCATGCCTAAGCCCCAGCTCCCAGGATGGGTAAAAAGTCCATTTTTTTGTGCCTTCCTTCCCCCTTTTTTAGGTTGTGTTTTCTTTTAGGTTGTGCCAGGAAATATGGGAAAGGGCTCTGGTCAGAAGGTTTCAGGAATTTTCCTGAGGATACCCGTCAGACAGACCTGCATGGTTGATGTAAATTTAATTTTCCCGGTACCAAGTTTGGCTGTAGGACCTTGTCCCAGCTCCCAGAGTCTCAGTCTCTAAGACTTAGCCACTGGCCAGTGATCCAGGAGTCCTACCAGAGGTTCACTTGGGATGCAGCCTTTGGGTAAGGGACAGGTTCACACTCTCCTGGAACTTGTCCCTCACTTGTCCTCCCCATTACAGGACATCCCATCATTTCCTCTCTGCAACTGGGCCACTGTCTTCCTCCTGGACAGCAGCTCCCAGCTCCTCTTCTTGTACAAATAGCCTGGAAGAGTTTCAGTTGACCTGGACCTCCAAAGACAAAACCTGCTTTGGGGGACTCCCAGAAATCCAGAAACGTCTCTTTTCCTCCTCCTGCTCCTTCTCTTTTTTCCCTGTTCTCCTCAACACCCCTTCTCGATCTTCTCTATCGACTTTTCTCTTGTTTCCTCCATCTCTTTCCTCTTTGTCTCTTCCTCCTTTTTCGTTTTCTTCTTCATGTTGAAACACACAGCAAAGATCTTAACCCTGCTTGAACTTACAGACACAAAGACCTGGCCACTATTCTTCAATGAAGAAGGCAGAAATCAAGAGTATGTTTTGGTGAACTCATCAGCAAAAAGATGCAAAATCAGATATCAGTCAACATCTCCACATGTCCCCCATTACTTGGCGTTTCCCATAAACACACTGTAGGATGAGAGTCATGGATCTGGACCCTCAATTACTACAGAGAGAGAGGCTAAATTCAGCAGAGTGGCCAAGGAGGGAGAGCAGGAAAGGGCCACCCCTGGCTCTCTCCCTGCTGGATTCAGTAACTTACATCACTAACTGCATTAGTCTGCGAGGGCTGCCATGACACAACGCCACAGACTGGGTGGCTGGAACAACAGAAATTAATTTCCTTATGGTTCTGGAGGCTGCAAATCTAAGGCCATGGTGTCGGCAGGTTTGGTTTCCTCTGGGGCCTCTCCATGGGTTGCAGGTGGCTCCCCTCTTGCTGTGCCCTCACACGGCCTCTTCTGTCTGTATGCACCACTGGTGTCTCTCTGTGTGTCCACGTCCCCTCTTCTTCTAAGGACACCAGTCAGACCAGATAAAGGTATGCCCTAAAGGTCTCATGTTAACTTAATCACCACTTTAAAGACCTTGACTCCAAATACAGTCACATTCTGAGGTATTGGGGATTAGCAATTCAATGTATGAATGGGGGTGGGGACAGAATTTGAGCCATAACACTACCTAACCTAAGTTCTTGAACCAGTGAATCCCATATTCCCCACTCAAGGTCCTCGGAAGCACTGGCTCAAAGGAAACTTGGCAGGTCTTTCACAAATTTTAAGACATCCACCGTAATGACTCACGTTTGTGAATGCAAATTTTTGTACTCCTCAAATGAACCTCATTATTCCCATAGATGGACTTGATACTGAGTCAATGTCAACATTCTGAGCTTATCGTAGAATTGGTCTTCTGTCTGAACTATTGGGATTCTTCACAGAATTTTATTTGAATAAAACTCAGATGTGCTTGGAAGCCGGTGGAGAAGGTGGCCAGATAGCTCCCAGCTGGGGACTCTCTAATTTGATGTTCTAAGCAGCTCCCCACGTGCTGCCTCCACAGGCAACGAGAACACCCGCATCCCTTCTTAATCCCACCCTGGCTTCCCTTGGTCTCCTCACATGGTGGCGACAGAGGGAAAGGGCTCATACAGCCGGCAGCCCGCTGCTGCTCCTCTCCCAGGGACTCGGGGTCGGTGAGATAACGTCTGGGAAGAGCCTCTGCAGGGAAACCGCTCGCAGTACAAGGGGCACTCTTGTTATTTCTGGGCTCTCTGGAGCAGCCCAGGTAACCGGCCCTTTCATCTTAATGGGCAGCTGATGCTGCATGTAACTCCTTTCTCCCAGAGTTAAGGTTTTTCTTTAAAGAAATAATTAGCGGGTACTTTTAAACCTCTCCAGTGACTCATTCTTCTTTGAAATACTAACCTGGGGTTGTCTCCTTCAGAGAATAAAATAATGATGATAGCAATTTATTTCATAGCTAGAGCCAGGCCAATTAGCACATGCCCTGTGCTCAGAACTTTGTTTGAAAAAAAAGCTCCCTAAAGTCTCTTTCAGCTGTAATGTGTCCTGAAATTCCATTACCAGGGCTTTTCCTTCGCATGCCCTTTGTGTGGGGTTTCCATAGTAGGGAAGGGGTCAGGTGGGAGGGGTCGGGTAGTGACCCCACGGGCAGAAGCTTGGGGGCCTAGTGTGCTTTGAACTCTTGTCTGTCTAGCAGACAGGAAGAGATCTCTGTAGGCCTTGAGAGTGAACCCTCCAACCTCAAAGAGGAAGGGAGAAGTTTCTGTATCATGAAATTTCGGCTTTTCATTTATCTTTATATGACTCAAGGAGGCTAGGAAGGATTTGTGGCTCACTGACGACACACAGTCCCTTGAACTTATATAACATACGATCTCATTCATTTTCTTTTTCAGAGACCATTTTAGTGCCCATACTTTTTGCCCTTTCTTTTACTAATTTGTTTCTTACTGCAGCTTCTATGAGGCATGTGCATTTAAAGCTAGGATTATCATCCAAGACTCAAAATGACAGCAAGAGAAGACACCTTGCAAATCAACTGTGTCTAACTCTCTCATTTTACAGATGGGAAAACCGAGGCCCAGAGAGTAGGTGGAATACCTTCCAAAGGTCACACAGAGAGGTTTTAGAGGAACTGAGATTAAACCCCAAGTCTCCTGACTTCTTTGCCCTTTCCACTTTGTAGCTTTGGATATCAAGATTTTGATGTATTTACAGGAATATGGGCTGGGTTTGGGAATTACAAAGCTCATGATCTTGACAGAGTACTTAAATTAAAGGCTAACTTAAATTCTACTGTAATCGGGCCCAAATTCCCTCTTTGTACCTTCCGTAGAAAAAAAGAGTGTCAGTGAGCAACTTTTCAGTTGGGCTATAGCTGAGGCATCTCTTTCTTGGGGGCATATTTATCACTGTGGTGCCTTTTCTTTAAGTTTCCTCTTTCTCTTCGAATTTAGGGCAATACAGGACCCTGTACAGAGCTCCTGTTTGGAACCCAACACGAGAGTCTGAGGAAAGCTGAGGCTTCAGGCTCTGGCCAGATGTTCCCACATCCAAAAGGAGATGCTGAGCTATTCGGTGAGTGGAATGTAAGACCATGTTGCTCAGTTTTTCAGCCAAAGCCGTGAGCACTGCTGATTCGGGAGTGGGGCTTTACCCCGTGAGGTTTGCTACCGCACGTCACCTCGCACACCTCAGCATTTATTAATCTAACAATTTTATCTATTTAGGTTCTGGCCTGTGATGAACTAAACTTGAACAAGTTGCTTAAATGTGTTTGTACATAAATAAGTTGCAGTTTTCTGGAATGTAGACTGGAAATAAAAATAATACCTACCTCCTAGAGTTGTTAAGAGGAATAAATGAGACAGCACATTTACAGGATCTGGCACATAGTAAACAGTCCATAAGAATCATTTTTATTGCTATTATTTCTTCTTTTTTCCCAACCCCACCCTTGGTATTACTTCTTGACAACAAGTCCGAGAGAACTCTTCTTAATTCTTTTTAAGGATTAACTCATCTAATGGACTTGATGGTGCATGGGTTGGGGGTGGTATGTGGGGGCTGATTCCACGTTCTGTGCCTTTCTTCCTAACGTCTGCTAACCAGCGTTCGAGGGCCTCCCCTGGGTCTTTTGTCTGCACTTTCTTGTGTGAAGGACTGCCAGATTCCTCTTCTCTTGGATAGACAGGGACACCAGGCCAACCTCTCTCTCTTCATGGCCAAGCCAGAAGAAATCCAGTTGGAGGGGAACAGCTCACCACCCTCCACACTCTCTTCCCTCACCCGGGGCTGAGTTATTCTGAGGCTATAAAAAGATCCCTGTCCACTTCAAAGGGCTTTTTATCAGCTCATCCATACAGATCCTGTTCAACTCTTCTCATTTTCAAAGGCAGAACTAAACCCCTTGGCTGAACCCCCAGCTAGGCTCTTACCTTCCTTAAAATATCTTTAACTTCAATTAAACTGATCCCCCTTGGCTCCTTTTAGCAAGCAGGTTGTCTTCACAAAGAGTTCCCTGACACCCCCTTCCCCCTTCCACCCACCCCAGTCACCGATGCATCATGCTGATCTGCTGGCAGATTCCTGCAGAATTGAGCAATGTTGCCTGAGGCTGCCGGACGTTTTTAATCCACTCTTGTTTCCCAACATAGCCAGCTCTAAACCACTTTTGTGCCTTTAGGAGAGGGGCAGTAAATTAAGCATTGATTTGGAAATTAGCAGCCTGGGTTTCCTAGGTTTTGTTGTGCCATAGACCTTCCCTGTGAATATGGTCAAGTCTGGGTTTCATTTTCCTAGAAGTAAAATGAGGGCTGTCAGTATAACCATGCACAGTGATCTATGCAATGATTTCTTGCTGTAATCACCTGTTTCTAAGTCTGTCTCCCCAGTAGGGTGTGTGTTCCTTGAGGACAGGGAAAGTTGTTCTATCTCCGTATCCAAATTTCTCATAAAACATTGTATGAAGGTGCCTGAGCCCTCCCTGATGTACTTTTCCTTCCTATCCAGTTGTACCCATCTAAGCCTGATAGGGTTTTTGTGTCTCCTTAGCTTTGCCCAGTGTCACTATCTCCCAAATACTGAGCTACCTCCCTCCACCAGCAGGACAGGTTCCAGGTGATCTAACACAATTCCACTGTGGGGGGCAGATCAACTGAACACCGAACTCCCTGGCTCTTCCCACCTCTTCTGGGTTGGATGCAGCATCACATTTCTGGTTGAAGGATCTGGCTTCCATAGTTACTTTTAAAGGGTTCAGATGATGCAACCCAGAAGACCCCGAATGGCCAAAGTTGGACTGATGGGAGAGAGGAAATAGGAAGGTGTCTGCATAAAAGTTCATGATTTTTCTTCTTTCCAAGGGTTCGATTTTTTTTTTTTTTTGGTACAACATGTGCAAAGATGTTCAGTGTGATTGAGTGACCCTTTGGTCTTCTTCAAAGTGTTGTAAAGCTGTGTCCAGCTTGGTAAGGTATCACTTTTGCTTCTTAGTCTTCCCACCTCTCTCATGTCCCTTCCTCCCCACTCTTGCTGCCTTGGGATTGCACCTCCCAGTAAACTATTAACACTGAAGTCTCCCTTCAGACCCTATTTTCTGGGGAACGCATGTTCAAATTAATCTACTCAAAACCTATTCATCCTTATAGGTTCATGGAAAGTTAGAACTAGAAAGGATAATGCTATTCATTTATCCATTTTAATAGACAATGAAATGAGGTCTAGAGAAAGGAAGAGACTTGCCCAAAGTTAGTGGCTAGATTAGTACTAAGAGTTCAGGGTTCCCGATTCCTACTCCAAAGTCTAGGAATAGGAGGATGGAAAGGGAGGAAGAAGGATTTTCTTCTCCCTGCCTGGTGCTCCAGGAGGTGAAAACTCTTTAGATTGGTGGCAGTGCCAGAGTGAAACGTCTCCTTCATAGCTGGTCCCTGGGCTGGATGATTTGTCAATAACGTAGGGCCATGTAGGCAAACTGGGACAACAGACATTCTGTCCAGGGAGGATCCATCTGCTTTTGATCAGGGAAACAGAGACACACCCAGATGGGAGTGAGAGTCTAGAAATCTGCCATGCACAGGGGCTTTGGGAAAAAGGCGGACTAAACTGGTATCTTTACTCTCTCATTGGACTTCATGGCTACCCTGGTTAAAAGCAAGGGCTGGACAAGACCTTTAGAAGGGCCCTTCAGAGCTAACAAGTGAGTCTTTGTGCAGGGCATCATCTGAGCTCCTTCCTTTTTCCCAGGGATGAGACTAACAATTGTGGGTATAAGGGTTTAACCACGTGACCATTGTCTGTTTCTAGGATAAGGGAAGCGAAGAGAACAAGGAACTCATAGAAACACAGGACGGGAGGGTGCTTGGGATTCAAATAGTTAACCTATCTTGCTTTATGCAGATGAAGAAACCAAACACCCAAAGGTCATGTGACCTGCCCAGGGTTAGGCCTCTGATTGGGATGGATCTGAATTCTGAAATAACTTAATTTTCTAATGGAGAAGGGGAATTTAGAAAAGAAACTTAAGATTTCCAGAAGGCTGGGTAGGACATAAATCAGAAAGTGGACTATTTCTCATCTTTTTTTCCCAGTCCTCTGTGTCTCCTCTATATACCACCTTCATCTTCACAGGAAATTTTAGAATGTTCTGGGTCTTGATACCACAACTGTTCCTCCTTCTCCTTGTTCCTCTCTGAGCTGTGAGGGAAAGTGAGGACAACTTGAGGGAAATGCCAGGGTGTTCTAGTGAGGTAGACTGGATCGGAGTCAGCAGACAAGGGCATCTTACTAACTGGGAACTTGGGTATGTCCCGTAATGTCTCTGAGCTTCTCTTTCCTTATCTCTAATGGGGGGATAAGAACATCCAATTCACAGGGTGGTAGAGAGGAAAAAGTGAGATAAAGTATATCTAAAAGTATTAATCTGGGTCCTAGGAGAAACCAAATTAGGATAATTTGAGGGAATGCACTAGAATTAGTATAATTCAAAGAGGGCTTGTTAAAGGAGACTCTGCAAGAGTATGGGCAGAGTTTTGAGAAATCACACAGACAAGGCAGCATCCCAGCGTTAGTACCATGGGGGTGGAGGGGAGGAAAGCCTGTTCCAGAGCCCAGGCTGGAAGGGTGAGGAGAGGGACTTGGAAGAGAATCAGTGGTCCGTGGAGAGGGCTTTGGATAGGAGCCCTGGACCTTTCACTGGAGGAGGCGTCTAAACCAAGGCGACTTTGCAGAGAGCTCCTGGGCCTCCCCCTCCCCCTCCCTCTGATCTTCTGCCAGGGCTCCACTGGCCAAACCTAAGTGGGAGTCAAAAGCAAGGTCAGCCTCCCAGGGCAGAGAGCAGGGTGCAGAAAGGTAGCAGGGGTATCTGGAAGGGCAAACAGAAGATGGCGGCACAGAATGTGCTTGTTAAACTGTGCAGCATGAACACAGTGTTGTGGATCCTGTGCTGTGCCATCCAGAGCCACCACAACCAAGTTCATGTCCTCCAGATGCTACCAGTGTTGCTTGCTGACCACTCGTAGCTGAGTCCCTCTTCAGGACTTACCCAAGACGACTTGGGACTTTTTTCCCAAGGTCATTCCCCCTTGCAGCTATGTTTTATTTTCCTCTAATTTGGACTTGAGGTCTCTCTCTGGAGACTGACCGTAAACTCCAGCCCTGCCCTGACGGGGCTCCAAAGGAGGTGGCCATGGATGTTTAGAGTGCGTCTTTCACGGGATACTTCTTTATCCTGGAGGACGGCCTGATACCTAGTGTCTGACTCGTGACCAGGTGTCCCTCTCTCAGGAAACTTTTCTATACTGGAAGACTTGTGTTTATTGTGTGATCTGTGTCCAGTTTATTCCTACCAAGATGGCCACTCTGTGGGAGTGCCCTGACCAGGAGGAGAGTTAGGTCCAGGTGTGTCAGCCAGGTGAGACACGGAGGAGGCAGCACAACAAAACAAAACACATGACATGACAGGAGCGGTGTATCACTTACAGACCCCAGGGGAAGAGGGGCGCACACCTGCAAGGCCAACAGGAAGTGGGGCACCACCTGGGATGCACGCACTTGACCAATAGCGTGGGCGAGAAGGACCCGTAGGCCACAGCTCTTACTGGGGTCTGGGGCGATACCCGAGTAGGTTTCCCGAGGGAAGGTCTAATTGGTGAGTCTACAGAGCAGGCCCAGGCTCCATGGATTCGCACTGTGCCTGGGAGGTGGGCACTGTGGCATGTCTGTGCAACCCATGCGGGGTATGGGGCCCAGTGGGGTGAATCAAGCAGGCTGTGTCTAGCTGTCCCTTAGGGAAGGGGCACCAGGAGGCAGCTGTATAAGGCAGATATCTGAATCTATCACACTAAAGAACTGAGAGGAGGCAGAGAACTGGAAACTGCGAGGGACTAAGAGGGACTAAGCCCTGCCTCTGGCATGAGAAAGTTAAACCTATATTCAAAATGGATGTCAAGGCAACATAAAATTATAAGCATTCATTATAGCCCACATGTGACTGGCCTCCACAGGAAGCATAGAGGCCCCCAGCCTCACCAAGTTCTAGACAACACAGAAGGACCGTCTCAGTTGCAGAGCTCCCTGCAGGATGGGCGGAGGCCGCTGTTGCTGCTGTGATGTGGGTCCTGTTCTCCCTCTGCCCAGTGTCGTCCTTCCCTCTCCCATAGGTGTTGGTCCCAAGAGTGCTCCTCGCAATGCAAATCCTCAACTCTGAGTCTGCCTCCTGGGGAACCTGACCTGTGAACACAGTACTGTACCATCATTACTGACGTGCAGACGTTATGCAACTGCTGTAAGCCCAGCCTTGCCCTTCATTCAGCTGCAGTTGTGCAGCTTGTGCAGGCTGCATGGGGACATCCAGCTGAGCAAATCAAATGAGAGCTGAAATCCATTCTGCATAGCACTTCCTGAGCTGTCGGCCCGGGCATGGGTTTACTTTTTTCCTAATTTACACAAAGTTTCTGTATGGGCTCTTGCTGTAGGCATTTTATTCTCAGTGAAGTGTCCCCAAGGATGAGACAGAAAGGAAAAACAAAATGTCAGGGATGAAGCTGCAACATCCTCCGGAAAATTAAGAACGGGTTGTCCCTTCTTATAGACTCTAAGAAGATGGCATTGAGAGTGAGACAAACCTCCTCAACGAGCCCCAAGGTGTTTAGCTTATGTTTCTTTTTTTAAAAAAATTTTCAGAGTATTATGAGTGTACAAATGTTTTGGTTACATGAATTGCTTTTGTGCCATTTGAGTCAAAGTTATAAGTGTGCCCATCACCAAAAGAGTGTGCATCGTACCTGTTAGGTGTGCATTTACCCATCCTCTGCTCCTCCCCACCTGCTTGGTTTTTGCTGATTTTTACTACTATATGTGCACATGAGTGTTGATAGATTAGTTCCAGTTTAATAGTGAGTACATGTGCTATTTATTTTCCATTCTTGCAATACTTAGCATGTGTTCGTTATTACATCTTAGCTGGTCTTATTCATTGCAGTGTGACCATTAGAGGGTAACTTATAATAAGGGTGGGATTTGCATCTAATTCTAAATATAATCCTCTTGCTCAAGAGATTGCTTATTTCCCCATTGAAATTTAAAAGCTGATTCTGCCTTTCCATGGTCGCTGGAGAAGATTGCTAAGAACACTATTAATTCATCTTCAACTGTCTCATTTTCTGAGGAAATGAACTTGGGGAGAGAAGTGACATTCTCCAGGCCCTGTAGCTCTCCAGTTTCAGACTATAGGCCAGTTACCTGACTCCCTGTCCAGTGCTCCTACAACAAAACTCTACCAGGCTTCAGCCCCACTGACGCCCTCTGGATGGTGGAGAAGTTTCCGGAAAAGGAAGCCGGAGGGGCAAGAGCAGTCCCCAGCAGACCCAGCTTCTCTTCCCTTGGCAGTGCTGGGAGCACTGGCGCTGGGTGTGCTTCCTTCCCTCCTTGGCCCCGAGCAGACTGCAGAGCTCCCAGGGCAGGCCCTGCAGAGGCCACAGGGTATAGACAGAGCTGCGCCTTTGATGTAGCTCCAGAGAGAGGCCGCTGTCCTTGACCAGTGGCTGGGGTTCTATTTTATGTAGACATTTCCCATCTTTTCTTAAAACATCCCTGTAGGAGATAAAGTATTGTACATTTATAGCTTTGGTTTGCCAACAACTTCCCACTAGCTCATCTCATAAATCCTACCAAGCCTCCCTCCAGGAGCAAGCCACGGCCAGGACTGCGAGGCCAGGGGCAGACAGGAGTCACTGACGGGGCAGCCCACGGCCGCCGGAGATCACTCTCGGGAATTTGTGTCTCCTCGTCCTTCCTGCCCTCTGAACTTTGAGTCTCAACTTCCCGCAGACAGTCAACTATTACCTCCAAAGATTATTTATATTCATTCTCTCTCTCCCTCTCCCCACACCACCCACCACTCCATCCTGCTTTGTCATTCTAAATTTACATTAAAGGCGAGCTCTTTCTAGTTCAGAAGCCTCAAGCCTGGATCATGCCTCACTCAAAGCATAGCATTTGACCTTTATAGACGAAAGCTTGTCTTCTTGCTGAGCCATGAGACTTGGACAGCGGTTTCCTCCACATCTAGCTGGGTGTCCCCGCCTGCCTTGCAGAGAGATGGGAGTTCCAGGGCCCAGGGCAGGTGGGAGGACAGGAAGGCAGCCCTGTCTGCTCTTTGTACTTTCTCTTCTTCTGCCAGCACTAGGCTCCCTTGGAGGTTGGCTGTGGTCTTATCTATGTGCAAGTTCAACCAACACAAGCTATTTCTCTGATTCCAAAATATTTTGTTCTTTGGATGCTCTTCTGGCCTCTCTTTTCCAGGTGTTCTTTGTGCTGTTCCTCCACTTATTCTGAAGCCCCACTTTCTTCCCTATGTTCTCCCTCCTTCTGCCCTTCTCTTTCCTTCCTTCCAATCTCTCCAGATCACAGGACAACAGAAATAGCAGAATGTTATTACAAGTTGAGCACCCCCAATCCAAAAATCTGAAATCAAAATGCTCCAAAATTTGAAACTTTTTGAGTGCTGACATTTACTACAAGTGGAAAATTCCATACATAAGTACTATAATGCAAACTTTGTTTCATGCACAAAATAATAAAAAATATTTATAGCATTACTTTTGGACCATGTGTATAAGATGTGTACAAAGATATCCCCAAGATATCTCATTACATAATATTTGGGAATATAAAAAAAATCCAAAATTGGTCCCAAGCATTTCAGATAAGGGATAGTCAACCTGTATCAGATTTACTTTAAAGGTCAAGCCAGACACTCCTCCGTCACAGGAGAAGAATCTTAGGTCCAGAGGGGTGAAGTAAGTGTCTTACCTCCTGTTTTCCAGGTAGTAGGTGCCAAAGCTACAAATAAAATCCACAGCTACTTATTCCCTGACCAGTGCTCTTTCCATGGCAGCACATGCTTCTCTTTTCCCTTTGCTTCATCCCTAACCATTGCTTTGTGCTCAAACTTCTGTCTTTGCCCTTTTCAGCTGCTACCTCTCTGCCAATCCTTGTGGCCCCTGCGCGGGAGGGAATGGGAGAAATTCAAGGACACGAGCCTTGATTGCTAGGATGGTCAAGTTCAGAACTTACTTCCAAAGCCAAGTTCCATTTCTGACATGAGATACCGCGGCGTGGGCCCTGGGCTGCCTTCAACATCTGGGAAGGTGCACAGCGATGGAAGAGCTTTATCTGCCTGATGCTTGAATGGAGGGAATGTTGAGGAATATTCTGTGGATAAAGGAGAAAACAGGCATTGTGTTCCTTTCTGAGATACCCAAGGAGCACTTAACTGGAACCCTTTCTCTTGGAAAGGGTGGGGAGTTGGGTGGGGATAGCAAACCAGAGATTTCCGAGTAAACAGAGGATTCGTGATTCATTTTCTTTCTGGGAATGACACAGGTCTGGTCTCTCCGTCTTTCTTCTCAGGAAACAACATCGAAGTTCTGGGTACCCCTGTGCAGTATGATTTGTGCTTCTTACGGGGGTGGAGAGAGAGAGAGAGAGGGAGAGAGGGAGAGAGACTGAGATCTTATTGCTTTAGGGCACAGGAGACCTGCAATAGAGGTTCAGTTTTAGTGGCCCTGTGGGCAGGGCAGGGATAATTTCCCAGCATGGTTTTGGGATTTCTTGTGACTTTGTCTTCTCAGCTTTGGTCCTAACCCATGATAGGTTTTTTCACTCCAGGCACTAAATGCCCTGTTCCCTAGGGAGGAAGGTCCCAACAAGTCCTTTGGAGATCACTGTCTCCTGGGAATGTGGCAACCTTTTGAGTCTTGCATTTTAGAGCAATTCCAGCAAGCAGGCAAGTTCTCTAAAAGATAAGGCAATTTCATCATCATGTAGGGACCCAATCTAGTCAACCCAGGTACTGACACCAGATACCAAGAAAAACATGGCTTTTGAGCCATACTGACCTGCATCTAAATCCCTGATTTCTTTCTTATAATCACTCACTATCTTTGTGGTCTTGTGAGGCTCAGTTTACTCATCTGTGAGATGGGGCTGATAATACTGACTGCATAGGTTATTGAGAACAACATGTGGGTGATGAGTACTTGGCATTATGCATGCCCAGGAAATTTCCACTCCCTTAATGTTCCCAATTCCATTTCAGCTCTTCTACCTCAAAAAGCAACCTGAATTAGCCAGAACCCAACAAACTTGAACCCTCTAGTAGCTTTGTTTTTCACCTTTGACTTTCAGGAGAGTGATAAGTAAAAAGCAAACCAGATCACAACCTTTAAGGAGCATCCTAGAGTCACAAGAATTTGGGTAGAGGCTTGGGGTACCCTGGGCCCTTTTCTCTGCCCGGAGTGGCCCCGGGCAAGCCTCTTCTGAAGTGTGGGCCCTGGTGGTCTCTCCTCTCCTCTCTAGCTCTGTGATTCGCTCATTCTAATTTCTAGACAGTAAGTGACTCAGAGTTGCCCTGCAAGCTACTTAAGCAGAAAAAAAAAAAAAAAAGTTTGGTGGAATTTGATCTACTGTCCTGAACAAAACTTCAAAGTAGTACCAGGCATTTGAGAAAAGGTCTATAGATAGTTAACCTCAGTTAGGCATCCTAGAGGACCCCAGCAAAGTTTTAGGATTGTTACTTGCAGGTGGAATTTTCTGGGTGACTAGGCTATTCTGTGTTAATTTGATGTAATCCCTGCGCTCTAGAGAGTTTACAACCTAATAAAGATGGTAAAATACAAGCCCCTCAACGGCTTGCCATTCTCTCCCAATCCTTTACACAGTCCGCAAGGCCCTTGTCCTCTGGCTTCTGCCATATGTCACCTGCTTCCCTCTCTGCTATAGCCCTGCTGGCTTCCTTTGATTTCCTCAAGTCCTGCTCCCCTCTTTCTCCCCGAGCCTGGCACGCCCTCCTCTGATTTCCCCAGGCATCTCTTATTCATGCCTCAGATTTTAGCTCTGATGTCCCTTTCTCCAGAAAGGTTTCCCCCATCCTTCAGACCCGTTGGCTTCCTCTGTTACAGGCTCTCGTTGGCAACCTTACGTTTAGCTCTTGCACAATTATCATCAGATCACTCACCATGTAACAGTTATTTAATGTCTGTCTGCCCTTCCTCAACTTCACCTCTGTGAGGGTAGCCCTTGTCTTAGTCATCCTGGTAACCCCAGTAGACAACAAAGTGCTTTGCCATTGCAAGTACTTAGTGGATATTTATTGCATGAATGAATGAATATGAAAGTTGCATTTCGCTGCAAGAGCCAAGTTGTCACGTTAGACCACAATACCAGGCACCAGGCAGTGCCTGAGGTGTTGTCTGACCAGTGGGCTGGATGATGCACGCTGAGAGTTCAAAGATGCGGTGGCCACTGTAACTCAGGAAGGCTTCTTGGCTGCAGATCATAAGCGGGTGTGGGCCCTTTCATTCCTCTCATATTCCAGTTCATCAGGATTTAAATCTGCAGACAGCTCTGCCCACATTCTTAGCGTGTTTTATGGGCCAGAATATCAGCATGAGTCAGCACTGACCCTGTCGTGCTAAGTTTATCCAACACCAGTTGCTGTGATGTACTGGCCGGAATTTGTTGACCTCTTACCATGGATAGGTCATAGTCCATGTTCCTGCAGCTGTTTTCTAGTATATTCTTAGGGTCGTAATTCCAGGATGGCGTTAATCCTCTTACTAATTTACAGTGGGCAGCTAGCAGTTGGTATCCCAACTGAGCAACCTCATCCTTCTGGAATAATCCATAATGCCCAAGGGATCACCCCCTTCAATACTTTCCATCTCACTGTGGATCCTTCACATTGGGGCAGGCATCAGGCGGTGAGCTGGGAGCCCTGCCGCCTGCAGTGGGCAGAACTGGGACAAATGGGGGTCAGGGAAATATTGATGGAAGAGCAGCTATGACCCCTGTTTGCAAAAAAGACAATCTAAAGTAGGAGGAAGAACATCTGAGAGTTTCCAGAAGATCTTGCCATCATCAATATGCTAAAAGGGCATTTTAGTGCTGAAGATTTCACCATGAACTATGAATAATAAATCCTTGTATTGCTAATTGCTCTTTCTTAGTTTTATGAAAACTGGCAGGGTTCTGTATATCCTTTCTTCTTTTTAAAATAGAAGTATAATTGACATAGAATAAATTAGGCATGTTTAAAGTTACAAATTGGTAAGTTTTGGCACATGTATGCACCCATGAAACCATCACCACAAACAGAATAACCAACACTTCCTTTACCCTCAGGGACCTTTACCCAGGTGTCCTCGTCTGCCTTCGTGAGCCCCTCCCTCCTGCTCCCATGGCCACCCCACCCTCAGGCTGCTACTGAGCCACTTTCTGTCACCGTAGATAAGTTTGCATTTTCTAGAATTTTATATAAATGGAATCTTACAGTATGCACTCGTTGTTCTCTGGCTTCTCGCACACAGCATTTTCTTTTTGAGATTCATTCCTGGCACGGTGTGCATCAATAGTTTATTCCTTTATATGGCTGAGTAGTAGTCCATTATGTGGCTAGAATGTGATTTGTTTAGTCATCTGAGGATGGCCATTTGGATTGTTTCCAGTTTCTGGCTACTACGAATAAAGCTGCTATGAACATTTGTGTACGAATATATGGATATATATGCTTTAGCTTATTTCTGTTAAATATCTGAAAGTGGAATGGCTGGATCATCTGTTTAATTTCTTAAGAGACTGCCAATCTGCTTTCCAAAGTGATTGTGCCATTGCATTTCCTCGAGCAGTGTACGAGGATCCCAATTGTTCTACATCCTTATTAACCACTCCAGTAGATGTGCAGGAGTATCTCACTGTGGTTTAAATTTGCATTTGCTAGTGAGTATTGATGTGGAACATCTCTTCACGCACCTGTTTGCCATTGGTGTATCTTCTTTGGTGAAATGTGTTTCACATCTTTTGCCTGTTTAAAATTTTTATTTGCCTCCTTACTGAGTTTTTAGAGCTCCTTATATAGACTATATACAACTCCTTTTTCAGATATGTGATTTGAGGGTATCTTCTCTCAGACCAGGGCTTGTCTTTGCCTTCTCTTAAAAGTGTCTTTCAAAGTGTGGAAGTTTTGGGTTTTGATAAAGCTCAACTTAACAATTTTTTCTTTTATGGATCATTCTTTTGGTGTTGTATCTAAGAAATCTTTGTGTAACCCAAGGCCACAAAGGTTTTTTTGGTATATTTTCTTCTAAAAGTTTTATCATTTTACTTTTAGATCTGTGATTCTTTTTAACTTAATTTTTGTATGTGGCATAAAGATATGAATAAAAGTCCTTTTTTTTTCCACATGTGGATACCCATTTGTTTCAATACCATTTATTGAAAGATTTTATTTTTCCTACCAAATTGCCTTTGCACTTTGTCAAAAATCACTTGTACATATATGTGTGGGGTCTATTTCTAGACTCTCTCTCTTACATTTCAGTGATGTGTCTAGCTTTATGCCAACATCATACCCTATTGATTATTATAACTTTGTAAGTTTTGAAGTTAGGTGGTGTTAGACCTCCAATTTTGTTTTTCTTTTCCTAAAATAGGCAAGATTTGTTTTTAGCATTTCCACGTGAATTTTAGAATAATTTTACCAATTTCTAGAAAAAATTCTGCTGGGATTTTGATTGGGAATACATTGAATCTGTGAGATAATTTGAGAGAGAATTGAAATTTGTTTCAATTGGGATTCTCCAAAGAAACAGAATCAATAGGATGTGTGTGTGTGTGTGTGTGCGTGTGTGTGTGTGTATTTTATTATGAGGCATTGGCATGTGTGATTATGGAGGTTGGCAAGTCTAAGATCGAAATCTGGAGACCTGAGAACCAGAAGAGTCAATTATGTAAATTTCAGTCTGAAACTAGGAGAAGACCAATGTCCCAGCTCAAGCAGTCAGGCAGGAGTTCCCTCTTACTCATGGGAAGGTTGGCCTTTTTATTCCATTCAGGCCTTCAGCTGACTGGGTTAGGGTCACCCACATTAGGGAGGCCAGTCTGCTTTATTCAGTCTCCCAATTCAAATGTTAATCTCATCCAAAAACATTCCCACAGACACATCCAGAATAATGTTTGACCAAATATCTGAGCATCACATGACCCAGTCAAGTTGGCATAATATTAACATGGCAGTATCTTAAGAGTATTCAGTCTTCCAACTGATGAACAAGGTGCATAGTTTATTTATTTAGGTTTTCTTTCATTTTTCTCAACAATTTTTTATAGTTTTCAGTGTATAGGTATTGCACATATTTTATCAGATTTATTCCTAAGTATTTTATGTTTTTGATATTGTTGTAAATGGTTTTGTCTCTTAATTTTACTTTTGATTATACATTGCTGGTATATAGGAATATAATTTTGCATATTGATCCTATAGCCTTGCTATACTCACTTATTTATTAGTTCTACTACCTTTTTACTTTTTGTAGATTCCAGGGGATTCTCTACACAAATGATCAGATTGTCTGCCAATTCAGTTTTTTTTTTTTTACTTTCTTTTACAATATAGATACAATCTAGATGCTTTTAATCTCTTTTTCTTGCCTTACTATACTGGCTAGAGTAAAATGTTGAAGTATTGAGAGCAGACATTTTATTTTGTTTCTGATCTTAGGGGCAAAACTTTAATCTTTCACTATTAAGTAATATCTTAATCTGGTTGATATTAGGTTAATGTGAGCCTCATGAAATGAATTGCAAAATATTCCCTTCTCTTCGAATTTTTGCAACAGATTAAGTTGAATTGGCATTGTTTCTTACTTAAATGTTTGGTAGATTTTACTAGGGAAGCTGTTTGTGTATGGAATTTTCTTCAAGGAAAATTTTTAATCAAATACATTTTCATTTATAGATATAGAGCTATTCAGGTTACCTTTTTCTTCTTTAGTAAGCTTTGATAGTTTTTGTCTTTCAAGGAATTTTCCTATTTCATCTAAATTGTCAAAATCATTGGACTAACATTGTTTATACTATTTCCTTATTGTCCTTTCAATATCCTTGTGATCTGAAATAATGGCACCTTCTTCACCTATATCCTTGATATAAATAATTGCATATATATTTTTTTCTAAATAAATGTGACTAGAAGTTCATAATTTTATTGAATTTCTCAAAAAATAGCTTTGGTTTCATTTTTTTCTATTATTTTATGTTTTATATTTCATTGATTTCTGTTCTGTTCTTCGTCATTTCCTTTCTTCTGCTAATTTTGGGCTTAATTTGTTCTTTTCTTCTAGTTTCTAAAGTAAAATCTGAGGTCATTGATTTTTTTGGCCTTTCCTTTTTCTCAGTGTGGGCTTTTAGTGCCATAAATGGTAATCCCACAGATTTTAATATGTTGTGTTTTTATTTGATTCAGTTCAAAATACTTTCTAACTTCCCTTTTGATTTATTCTTTGACTTTTGGGTTATTTAGAAGTGTGTTATTAGTTTTCAAATATTTGGCAAATTTCCAGATTTTTTTTTGTAATTTCTTATTTAATTCCTCTGTGTTCTGATAATATACTTTGTATGACTTGATTTATTTTAAATGTATTGTAACTTGTTTTGTTACCCAGAATATGGCCTATTTTGTAAATATATTATGTGCATTTTTAAAGAATGTATATTCTGCTATTCTTGAATGGAGTGTTCTATAAATGTTGATTGTTTAACTTGATTGATAGTGTTTTTCAATCCCACCACATCCTTGCTGACTTTCTGAATTCTTGTACTATTAACTATTGAGAATGGACTATTGAAATCTGTAACTATAATTATGAATTTGTATATTTCTCCTTGTTGTTCTATCAGTTTTTGCTTCATGTGTAATATTTTTAAACTCTTTTATTTGGGACATAACTTTTTAGAATTATTATAGCCTCTAGATTAATTGACCCTTCTTTTATCATTATGAAATGATTGGCATGGCATAGCACTCCCCAGGTTTGCTTTTAATCTATTTGTGTCTTTATACATAATCTGTTTCTTATTGGTAGCAAATAATTTGGTCTTGATTTTATATCCAATCTTTAATATTTAGCTTTAATTGGGGTGTTTCAACAATTTGCATTTAATGTGATGATTGTGATGGTTAGATTAAGTATAATATTACCATTTTTTTTCTTTTTGTCCATTTTTTTCCTCGTTTTCTGTCTTCTTTTGGGGTTAATAACAATTTTTTTATGATTCTATTTTACCTCTTTTGTTGGTTTATAGATACTAGTCTTTGTTCTTTTATTTTGGTGGTTGCTATATGGCTTATAATATACATCTTTAATTTATCACAATCTACCATTAAGTGATATATTAATAATTCCCATTCACTTATAGTGGTAGTTGTCAAGTATGGACAATTTTGCCTTCCAGAGGACATTTGGTAATGTCTGTAGAAATTTTTGTTTGTCACATCTTAGGTGGTGTTATTGGCATCTATTGGAGGTAGAGGTCAGGCATGGTTCTAAACAGCCTATAAACCACAGGAGAGCTTCTACAGAACAGTCTTCTACCCTAAATGTCTGTAATATTGAAGTTGACAAATCCTGCTTCAGTGTAAAACTTTTATAATAGTATATTCCAATTTTTTCTTCGTGTTTTTTGTTATTGTTGTCATACATTTTGCTTTTATACATATCATAAGCCCTACGCTATGTTTTTATTATTTTTATTTATTTTATTATTTTTATTTTATTTATTTTATTTATTTATTTTATTATTTTTATTTTATTTTATTATTTTTATCTTTTATGTATAGTTAAGTAGTAAGAAAAAATTGTGTATATTTATTCATGTAGTTACTATTTTTGATGCTTTTTGTTTCTTTGTATAGATCCATATTTCCATCCGGTGTACTTTTCCTTTTGCTTGAAGGTCTTCCTTTCATATTTTGTGTAGTGAGGGTCTGCTTGTGATGAATTATTTTAACATTTAAGTTTCCTAAAAATATCTTTATTTCATTTTTGTTTTTGAAAGATATTTTTACTAGGTATAGAATTCTAGGTTTATTTTTCTTTTAATACTTTAAAAATGTTGTCCTACTCATTTTCATTGTTTCTGATAACAATTCTGTTGTCATCCTTTATTCTTCTGTACATAGCATCTTTTTTCTCTGTCTGCTTTTAGCACATTGACTGCCACGTGAGTTGTATTTAACTCAGGCTAGTTATGAGCCTGCAGCCTCATGAAGCAAAATCTTGCAGTTGTTTCATGAAAATCTCACTTCTTGTTACAATTAATATTGACAATTTAATTCTAAAAATGTGGATTGCATTGCATATAACTCATGCACAGTAAAAAATAAAAAATAACAAATTAGAAAGGATTGTTTTGTTTTAATAAAACACCGTGGCCCCAGAGGGAAAAAGAATTTTTTTTCCTAGTGTGGCAGTCGATGTGTTAAAGATTTTATTCTTTATTACTTGTTTTGAGCAACTTGATCATGGAGGCCTTGGATAGTTTTCTTTCTGTTTCTTGTGCTTGGTATTGGTTGAAATTTTTGGCTATGTGGGCTTAGATTTTTCATCAAATTTGTGACAATTTTGACTATTATTTTTTCAGATATTTTTCTGTCTTCCTTCTCTCCTTTGGTCACTCCAATTAACCATATATTAAGCCCTTTAAATTTATCCCACAGGACACTGATGCTCTTTTCATTTATTAAAAATTCTTTTTTTCTCTGTATGTTTCATTTTAAATGGCTTTTAACAGTATGCCTTCAAGTTCACTAATCTTATCTTTTGTAATATTCAATCTCCTATTTATTCCATCTAGTATATTATTTTCATCTCAGACATTGTGCTTTGGATGTTTACAAGTTTTACTTTGGTCTGTTTATTATCCATGCCTCCACTTAAGTTTTGAACATATGGAATAAAATTATAATCACTCTTTTCATAATCTTCTCTGCTAAATCTAATATCTGTGTCAGTTCTGGGCTGGTGTCGATTGATATTTTCCTCTCACTATAAGCCATATTTTTCCGTTACTTTGCATGCATGTACTCTTTAATCGGATGCTGGAGATTTTGAATTTTATCTTGTTGGGTACTGTGTATTTTCATAATCTTATAAATATTCTTGAATGTATTCTGTTACATCATTAAATTATGTGTAAACAGCTTGATATTTTTGAGTTCTTCTTTTAAGATTTGTTAGAATCAGATTAGCATTTATTTTAGGGCTGATTATGTCTCACTACTGAGGCAAGACTCTTCTAGTACTCTACCCCCAATGCCTTCTGAGTTATGAGGTTTCCATAACTCATAACTGGCTGATGGGAGCAGGTGGTATTCCCAGCGCTGTGTAAATTTCAGATGCTGTTCTTTCTAATTCAGGTGATCCTTTAACTGACTTTGATTAGTTTCCTCACACACATGGACTGATCATTACTCTGCAGGATACTTGAAGGGGACCTTCTGGTGGTCTCCTGGATTGTCTCCCTGTGCAGATCTCTCTCCTCTGGAACTCTAATCTAGAAACTCTAGCCACCTTGGTCTATCAGCTCCATCTCCCCAACTCAGAAAAGCTGCTGGGCTCTGCCTGTGTGCACCCTGTGCTAAAGCCCACAAACCCCAAAGCAGTAGCTGGGGTAATCCTAGGGGTCACCTCATCTGTTTCCAACTCTCAGGGATCACTAGCCTTTTTTTCCTGATGCCCAGTGTCCTGAAAACTGTTGCTTCGTATATTTTGTCTGAATTTTTTGGTTATTTCAGATCAGACAGTAAATCCTTTACTTGTTACTTCATCTTGGCCAGAACAGAAATCTGACTATTCTATATCTTGGCTGTGGTGGTTTTTCATGTCTGCACACATTTGTCACAACTCATAGACTAGCACATTTTAAAAGGGTGAAGTTTACTGTATGAAATTTATATCTTAAGAAAAAAATTTAAAACCTTTATGTTATAGTGGAAATTTGAAAGGTTATAGAGTTAAGAATCCCAGGGGTCACTCATCCACAAACCGGCTATGTGAGTTTAAGCAAGTCACTTGATCAACACTAGATTGTGGTTTCTTCATCTTTTAAGTGCAGTTTCTGATGCTTTGCTACTTTGTAGGAGTATAGAGGGAATAATGTTAGATAATGCATGCACAAGGCTTTGTTAAATTGCCTTTTCATGCATTACCCATCTGGCTTTGCTTTCATAATTTTTTGTGTTTTGTCTGTCTTTTTTGTTAGACTAAGATCCATGAGGGCAGAAATCTTACTGGTTTGTTTACCTCTGTATCTTTACATATCATAAACAAATGAATATTTGAATATTGCAAGTTAAGTGTTATAACTATGCACGCATACCTTTGTCTCACAGACAGCTTTTTACAGTCTTTATTAAGACATAAAAAAAATCAAAGTCCTTCTTTACAAAATCATATAGCTTACGAAACTCAGTGTGGATGACTTAGATTGGTGAATTAGGGTTTAACATTTTTCACTTTCCTGTTTTTCAGGTTAATCTTTTCCTGTACATGGGGGAGCAAAGCTTTAGAATTCTCTTCCTGGGGACAAAGGAGTACTTTTTGCATGGTGATTTATTATTATTATCTTAGGCTTTTTTATTTTGAAATAATTTTAGATTTACAGAAGATGGACAAAGATAGCACAGAGAGTTCCTATGTGCTCCTCACTCAGCTTCCCAGTGTTAACATTGTGCATAACCGTGATACAGTCGTGAAAACTAAGAAATTAACTTTGGCATAACAATATTAACTACACTACAGACTTTATTTGAATTTCATCAGTTTTTTTTTTTTTTAACTAATGTCCTTTATCTTTTCCATGACCCAATCCAGGATACCACGTTGCACTTAGTCATCATGTCTCTTTGGTCTGTTCTAATCTGTGACAGTTTCTTAGTCTTTCTTTGCTTGTCATGACTTTGACATTTTGAAGAGTACTAGTCAGGTATCATGGTAAAATGTCCCTCAGTTTGGGTTTGTCTTGTGTTTTCTCATGATCAGGGGTGCTGGGTTTTGGGGGGAAATGCCACAGAGATGAAGTGCCCTCTTCATCACATCACATTAGCATCTGCATGATATCAACTTGATTATTACTGGTGACGTTAATCTTGATCACTTGGTTAAGGGAGTGTCTGTCAGGTTGCTATTTTTCTCTTACCACGGCCTATTTGTTAAAAATAAATCATGCAGTGCAATGGACTCTCAAGGAAAAGGGAATTAAATTCCGCCTCCTACAGAGAGGAGTATCAGAGAATTGTGCACATATGCTAAACCACCACAATAATTAAGAAATATTTTGGGCAATATCTGGAGGGAGTATGTAAATATTCTGGTTCTCCTTAAAGTTTCCCCACTTGTTTTGCCATTCATCTGTGGAGCTTGCCTGCAGCAACCATGACTGAGATGCTCTAATGGCAATTTTTTATTTCTCTGATTTCTTCTACATTTAATATTTGGAATTTTGCTGTTAGAATGATGTGTCCCCTCTCCTTCATTTATTTATTCAGGAATTGATTTATGTAAGTATGAAGTTATAGATATTTATCTTATTCTTTGTGTTTGAATCCAATGCTATAATTATCTATTTTGTTACAGTTTTGGCCATTGGGAGCTTTGCCATGTTGACTCCTGTGTCTTTTTGATATGCCCTCTACTGGTTGGTTTTTGAGAGCATTCTGGACAGAGCCCACACTTTCTTTAGGATACCTCAGACACGTTATACACCAGACAATGGGATTCGCTCACTCAGTATTTCATATAGCTCTAAAATAGGTTGCCATGGGAGACTGGGCCTTGAAAAAGAATGAGGCTCATGAAATGATTTGGCTGTCCAAGCTTTACCCTTACACATAAGTGAACATAGACTGCATTTTCTGTCTTTCTCTGTTTACTACGATTTCTGCTTCAAATTCCTAATTCCAACTCTTGTGCTCCTATCTCAACAACTTGCATGGGTTAGATATAATCCTGTCTCTACTGCGTGTTGATACACAGCTCTGAAGATAACAGGTCTTCGTGGTGCTTTGGGGGAAGTGTGGATGGAAATAGAATTTGAAGGCAAGGGGTAAAGAATGAGGGTTTATCCTTCCCAGCACAGTGGATCCACTGCTATAATCTACACACATGCCATTGAAAATAGTGGATAGACAGTTTCTTCATTAAATCAGCATTCTCAATGTTTTTCTAGGGAAGAAATAAAATCAGGCAGAAAAAAAAATTAAAAAAGGGGTGATTCAACCTGATGTATAAAGCCTCCTACCATTCGAAACCTCTCTACCTCACTTCTCTAGAGCAAGAGTTTTCCTGGCTGGGCTTTCTCTGAGTTCTCCGAGATAACCAGCTCCTGAACACACCTCTCCACCTGCCCGTTCCGGATCCTGGGAGACTTATGAGAAAATGAAAACTGCAATCCACTATGTGGTGGCCTTGCCTGCTTGAACTCATATAACTGCTTGAGCTGAGATTCTTCATTGTGTTGCTCGACTCTTTCACTAGTCTGCTTGAATTGAACGAGGCTTTTGGCTTCGCCTAGACCTCATTGGATGTACTTAGTGGTTGTACATTTACGGAGCAGGAGGGGAACAGCCAGGGCAATCTGGGCTTCTGAATGATCCCATTCATTCCACAGAGGCATTAACTGCTGCCTCAGAGCCTTCCCACAGCCGTTCCCATTTCCTCCTGGTTCTCCACGGTTCTGAGACTTCAGCCTTCCTTCTCCCTGCCATGTGGGTTATTTCCAGTCCAAGTTTATTTAGGCACAGTCTCTTTCTTTATATACATGTGTATATTGGGTTTTTCAATGCATCCAGCATCCTCTCCTCACCAGCTGCCTTTTTCTACAAATGACAGCATTTGAACTCAAACAGAAAAGAAATCAGGCCTCTTCCGCTCCTGGGGCAGCCACCTACCTTGCCTCCAGAGCTTTCCTGCTCCATCCTGTTGATCTTGGGTAAACTGTGGAACTGGATATGGTGGAACAGAATTTCAGAGTCATTTACCTGAGCAGTTTGTATCCTTTGGACCTCTCCCAGCCAGCCCGTTGAATCTCAAGTAAAGTCCAAATGCTTTTTTTCTGATCTTCTGTGGCTCATTAATTTCAACTTATGCGTGAACTATGTGTCCATATTTCTTCGTTTGCTTTGACTCATACCAAAGGAGTAGTTACAGCTGATGAATGACCCATTAAAGCAACTATTATGAGTGTTGACAAATACTTACACACTTTATAAATGTATTCACACACATTTATTTAAACTTTTTTTGGCATTGACAAAACAGAAAAGCATATATCATGCACAGATAATCCTATGTCATTTGCTTGCTTATTCCAAAGCCAATTCTTGGCAACTAGCATCTTTAGAGAGCCAATATTGTGGCCATAACTCATTTATGAATTCAACCACTCAACAAACATTGACTGAGCCCCAGTTGTGGGCCAGTCTTTATTCCAAGTTCCAAGATGGCAACAATGAGCAAGACAGGCAAAGTCCCTGCCTTTAAGAACTCTCATGCTAGTATATTCACGGAAAGTATAAGGGGGAACAATGCTAACATTTGTGTTAAGCACTTTGTATAATGTAATAAACTTATTACATCCTCACAATCATTCTATGAAGTATTATTGGTGCTATTATGTCCCCTTGCCAAGACCTTCTAGTCTTCTGCACAGTCTCTTTCTCACTATCTTTTTTTTTTTTTTTTTTTTGAGACAGAGTCTCGCTCTGTTGCCCAGGCTAGAGTGAGTGCTGTGGCGTCAGCCTAGCTCACAGCAACCTCAAACTCCTGGGCTTAAGCGATCCTCCTGCCTCAGCCTCCTGAGTAGCTGGGACTACAGGCATGCGCCACCATGCCCGGCTAATTTTTCTATATATATTTTTAGTTGGCCAGATAATTTCTTTCTATTTTTAGTAGAGATGGGGTCTCGCTCTTGCTCAGGCTGGTCTCGAACTCCTGACCTCAAGCGATCCACCCGCCTGGGCCTCCCAGAGTGCTAGGATTATAGGCGTGAGCCACCGCGCCTGGCCTCTTTCTCACTATCTTTATCCATAACTAAGCTCACATGGATGAGGCAGATATGCAGTCAGTTATCATGCAGTGAAATGTGTGCTAAATAGAGATATGGTCAAAATGCTAAGGGTTGAAAAAGAGGCAGTGTTCACTGTCCAAGCAGGTGATTATCTGGGAAGCTTGTTTAAAGTGTTGATTCCTGGGACCCAGCCTTAGAGATTCTGATTCAGTAGGTCCAGGCTGGGAACCAGGGGTCTGCATTTGAACAAATGCCCCAAGCTATTCTAATGGTCTAATCTTCAGACCACTTTGACAAACAATGGTCTGGAGTCTAATGCAGCCAAATTTATTTCTTACTGATATTCTAGTGTATGAAATATCATTGTGAAATAGATTTATTTATCCATTTCTTGATTTTTTTCAAGTATTGCCATCATTTGCCATCTTATTGTGAATTATGTCATTAACTGCACTGATCCATAAAATGCAAGGTGAAAGTCCTGGACAGTGGGGGAGAGGAAGACCTCGTTTCCAGGACTGGGCTGAGAGATCAAGTGTCAGGCTCTGCTAGAGACTCTCACAAGCCTCTGCTCTGTGGCTCTCATGTCTGCATCCAAAGAGGTGAAGTAGATGGAGACTAGCTCAGGGCCTCCTGCCTAGGTTATTTTGCCTAAGACCCATCTTATGCACCACACCCTCTGTGCTCTGTTCTGAACTGTTTCTTTCTTCTCTGATCAGATATCTTTCAGAATTCTGTCTCCCCAGAGTCTTCTCAGACTTCCAGGCATAACTTCACCTCTTCATGTCGTGTCAGGAAATTCTCAGGCCTTTTGTGCATAGAGCATGTGCTAAGGATGCTATTGATTACAGGTATGG
Organism: Varecia variegata; assembly: GCA_028533085.1. Taxonomy (NCBI): domain Eukaryota; kingdom Metazoa; phylum Chordata; class Mammalia; order Primates; family Lemuridae; genus Varecia; species Varecia variegata. The sequence goes on from CM052439.1 coordinate 15,477,857, forward strand.
CTCTTAGCCCACAAACTCCAGTCGGCAAAACGTATTGCATTTATTTTCTGTAAATCAACATAAATACAGCTCTGATTCCTCATCCCTTCAGGTTGTTGGTAAATGCAAGCTGACATCTGGGTATTCCCGAAACTTCAGGGTCCCAGGGTCTTATAAACTCCAGGACTTTGGGGAGACCCTTCTGCTCAGGGAAAATGATCTACACTGGTTAGAGCCACTGGTCATCCCTTAACATTATTGCTCCAAGTCCAATGTCTCTGCTTATTTGTGCCACACTAAGAACATGGGGACTTTTGAGAAGAACGGGCACCCATTGCACATGGGTTAAATCCCCTTGGTGTGCACACACAGCTATCCTCTCTGAGTAGTTTTCACAACCCCCCAAGCAGTGCTGCCAAGAAGCGGGGCCCTTACTCATGGTGGAAGCTAGAACAATCTGTTTGAATAGGTTAGGCTTGGTTTGAAGGTAAGCTGAAACTGAAAGCCCACTTCTTTTGTCTTTTGTATAAGTCACTGAGGGGAGAAATATTAAGGACTTTCTTAACAAGTATTTTCTTGCAGTTAAAGAAGATGGAAAATGATTTTTTTTTTTTT
>CM052439.1:15478950-15496207 GCA_028533085.1 Varecia variegata
GGTGGGGGAGGGGACGGGTGTTTACCTACATGATGAGTGCGATGTGCACTGTTGGGGGAATGGACACCCTTGAGGCTCAGTCTCGGGGGGTTGGGAGGGGCATGGGCAATATACTTAACCAGAACAGTTGTACCCCCATAATAAGCTATAATAAAAAAAATAAATAAAAGAAAAAACAATGAAGTAGTATACATTAATATACAAAAAAAAAAAAAAAATTGACATTGAAAACTTACTATATACCAGGACTTGGACTATGTTATCCTATTTAATCCTCTAACACATTTAGATGAAGATAACAACCTTCAGATTTTATGATTATAGGTAAAGAAACAGAGACTGAGAGAGGATAAAAAATTTGTCTAATATAAAAAAAAATTAAGCACAGAAAAATGAAGTTACTTGCCAATGCTGGGAGTTGACATGGGTCTCTTGACTCTGAGACCAAGGTTTATTTTCTTTCATCATGATGGGTCTGTCTGTCATTTCTACAAATTGGACTAAAAGGATTATTTCTCTAAAACCCTCTTTCTTTAGTGAGCAGTGCACATTTAGGTTGCTAACCTATTTGCTCTTTTACGAAGATAGTTGTAAAAGATCTTTAATATTTGGAAAATCAAATTTTAGCAGAAGTCTAAGCCTTTTCATTTAAGAGTTTCTTTTGTTATTGGTTATGGGTATAATTAGTATAAGAGAAATCAACTTTTGGATCTTAGATTGCCACAAGCATTGAGTGGTTAAGAGGTTCAAACCCCTCATATCCTTGTGTTTTCTTCCTGAAGGGAAATACGTAACATATTATTAAAAAAAGGAGAAAATGTATCTTCACGTGCAAAATGACCCTTATGTTTTGATGGAAATCCTCTGGTGTCCAAAGCCCCTTTGGGAGAGTTATGTCATTTTCCAATCTACATTCTGTCCTCAATCTACATTGGCCTGACTGATGCTCGGCCTCATTCAACTTCAAATTTTCCAGAGGAATAAATACTCCAGCTTTTCTTCTTCTGTTACCTCCTAATCCTTTGCCTTAAGCATGCTTTTCTACCTGTGCCGTTTTCATCTTGCCTGCTGTGACTTCGGCAGTTTTTCCTCTTGTTACATCTTCAGAAAAGATAGAGAACAGCTGGCCTCCTCTCTGCCTGTAATTACCCTTCTGAGATTTGAATGCTGTTATTCACTTCCTTACCTTTAGTGAAAGAAATTATTGCTGGACATTTTGGAGGACTTACCGGATACAGCCTTTAATAAAATATCCATAAGCTGGAGGACAGCCACCAGATAGGAGATGACCTCTCTTGGAACCAAAGCGTCATCAGGACCATAAATTCGAAGGCATAACCCATCTGGAGGGGTGCGTGCTGGTGGGACAGCCACTGTTTTTGTTTTTAACAAGGCAGCATTTTACTGCAATAAATGTAGTCATAACCATTAGTCAATGGCAAGATATTGGCACTATTTATGTTTACTCTCAAATGATTAACTTAAACTCAAAGGGAAATGAATTTAGATATGAAGAAATTACAGTGAGGAGAGCAAAAGAAAATGTAGGCGTGTTTGCAGTGTGTATTCTTGTTCCAATAACTTCCAAGTTGAATCATCTCATGGTGATTTACTGAGTGCACACTCTGTCCCAGGCACTGTCCTAGGCACCGAGGCTACAGTGATGACAGGAAGTGTCATCATAATTATCATATCCTTAAACATCGAATTCTCTCAAACAAATCTTGTTAGTAACAATCCCTTTTCCTTAAGACCTTTTTCACCAAGATAGACACACTGACATAAAGCCATATAAAGTAAGTAGAAAAAAGTAAAATTACAAAAGAATCGCAGGTAGCACCATCTTTGAAGAAGCTTGAGAAGGACTAACAGACTCTTACAATTGGGAAGTACGTGAAGAAACTGCAAGTGCAGAGGCCCTGAGTCTTGGTGTATCCAAAGAGAAGCAAGGAGGACCATGTTCCAGAAACACCTGAGAGAGGGAGCAGGGTCAGAGACAAGCTTGGAAAGAGCCAGAGGCCGGCTGCGGAGGCCCTTGCAGACCAAGGTACAACTTTGTTGGTGACCACCCATAAAAAGGGTCTTGGATTGTTTTGAGTTTCTGAGAGGGCAAAAATTTGGAGAAAGAGCACAGACTTTGAAGTCAAGTTGATTTAAGTTTAAATCCAAGATCTGCCACTTACTGTGAATTGGGCAAGTTAAACAATCTCTCTGAACCTTGACTTCTTCATCAGTAAATTGGGAACGATAAACTTCAGAGAGTTGTTGTGACCATTAAAAAAGCAAAGAAGAGAATTGGATAGTAGTGTGGAGTGCAGCAGGCCCTAAATAAATGCAGTTGCTACTGCTCTAGCTGTTAGGCCACATTTAGAAAGACTTTCAGCACTCACAGTGTCCCTGCACAGAAGACGTTATTGTTTCCAGTTCCTAGCTGTGGAAACTGCATAGGTAAGGATTAGTGGCAAGTTGTTGCTAATAACTACATTCACGTGCCATATAATGACGTTTGGTCAATAATAGACCACTTATACCACAGTGGTCCCGGAAAATTACAATACCATATTTTCACTGTACCTTTTCTATGTTTAGATACACAAACATTTTTCACTGTGCTACAATTGCCTACAGTATTCAGTACAGGAACATGCCATACAGGTTTGTAGCTTAGGAGCCATAGGCTATATCACGTAGCCTAGGTATACAGTGGGCTATACCACCTAGGTTTGTGTAAGTACAGTCTATGATGTTCACACAATGCCAAAATCACCTGATGACATGTTTCTCAGAATGGATACCAGTCATCAAGCAATGCATGACTGTAGTTGAAGCTGCATTCAAATCCCTAGGCTGGTCTGACCCCTAAATCCTCACTGCCTCCTTGATAATTCTAAGATGGAAGTTCTCAGAAGCCAGTAGACCTCAACCCTAAAAACAATTTGAAGGTGGACAAGTCAGAATGGAAACAAAAACTGAAAACCTGAATCAGTGGCCATGCTTCCCAGAACGGTGTCAAGAGGGGAAATGACAGGGTGGAGTGGGAGGCGAGAGGTGCAATTCCTTGGGATACTTAATGGGAGGACACAAGGCCATACATCCTGGTTGCATTAGACATCCTAATGCCCAAAGCAGGAGACCAGACGGGCTGGCATCTTGGCTTCAGCATATTCTTCTGTAGTTCTAAGAAAACGAGCATGTGGCTTATCTAGAAAGATCAGTCAGATGTGGATTCTGGCACCTTCTTTCCAGTACTTGCTCAAAATCCATGAACTTTCAACTTGCATGTTCTCAGCCTCATGAAATCCCCAGCTGCCTGCATGTCTGTCTCATCCGTCTAAGGTGAGATGCGGGAAAGGAGAGCTACAAGGCTAGCGTCTGGCAACCCGGGAGTTGCCAGATATAGCAAGGGGAAGCAGTAATGTGTGGGTTTCGTGAAAACTGTTTTGATGTTCGGGCCAGGCTACATCCAGGACACCTCCTAACCAGAGGGAGCAATCTTGGGGCGAAGTCAGGCAAAGTCCTGTGGGAGGGAGCTCAGGAAGGACCATATATGGTAACTCTGTTACCCAGAAATCCACATGATTGGCTTCTGCGATGCTGTAAAAACCATGGTGTCTGCCCAACATTAAGAGGCTCAGTGATCTGTTTTGGGGTTGGGGATGCTACCAGAGGTTTCTAGCAGGATAGTGCCAAATTTGGAGACAAGACTAAGCAGCATGGCAGCCAGGGGCACAGGGCTCCTATAAACAGTAGAGCTGTTGTGACGCCCAGATGAGACCATGGAAGCAGAGAGCCCTGCACGGGCCTGGCCACATTAAAGTGCTCACTAAATGGAAAGAGGAGGGCATGCGTGAATTCTTCAGATGGCAGCACATTCATTTGAGCTTGGAGTGACCTCAGGCTGTTGTATTCCTTTCTGCCCTATTCACACCTCTTAGAAAAGTTTAGTAGAAAAGGTTAATGAGCCCAGTTTACCATTTAGGTCACCTGGAAATGACTAAGGTCCCTTTGGGGTAGGCTGGCTCTGCTCAAGGGAAGTGAAGAAAGAGTAGAAGGTGGTATTAATAACACCCATGTGATTTCATGATGCTATTCTTCAATGTGTTATTGATTGAATACCTAGAATGTATTAGGCACATTACATATGATCACATGTAACCCCTCATATTTAACAGTGTCCTCACATTGAACAAATGAGAAAACTGAGTCTCACACAGGTCATGGCACCTATCCATGGTAGGGGCAGATTTGGAACTCTGACCCTGGCCCGTCTGATTCAGAAGCCCAGGTGAGGATGGTGCAGCAAGGGAGAAAGGTGTGGAGGGGGATGGGAGGTAGGTGGAGCATGGCAGGTGCTTGGTCATTGGTGTAACCTTTGGCATGCAAAGTGCTTTGGCAAAGCAGCACTAGACATCACCGGGGGAGCCACCAGTGAGGCCTTGTGGGGACCAGGGTTATGGGTGACTCCTTTTCCAGAGTGTATTCTCAAGCCATCTTGAGTGAATTGTTATGTCCCTCAGCGAGATTAGGCTGTTTTGGACAGGACAGGAGAGGAAAGCATAAAAAACTGGATGAAAAATTAATAATTTAGGCTCTTTTTCAGAGAGAAAATAGAGAAGATTAACTGTTTTAGATAATCTAACACTTTTTTAAAAGAATATGCTTGAGGGCTTGAGTTTTATTTTAACCACAGCATGTTTCACAGGGCTCTCACAGCTGAGGTGGTAGCAGGGAATAACTTAGCAGCCCCAGAACAAAGTTATGCAGTGTGGTGGGGGGAGTTTCTCTATTTCCTTGTTTTCAGTTCCAGAAGAATCAAACCTTCTGTGTAGGCTGCCTGACATAGGCCATGGCCTTGTCGGTGGCTCCTTAATTAACAAAGGGGTTTTTATTTATCCAGTGCAAAGCTTTTCTTACCTCCTTCCCCTATCCGCTAAACCATCCATGCAAATCAGCACGTACCGAGACCTCAAAGAAATCCTGCAGTGGACTTAAAAGAATCCATGCAGCCAGCCGAAGGGGAGTTTAATAAGCTTGGTCTCCCCTTTTCTTCTTCTTGGATTCAATTTTTACAAGACTCTCAATGTGTTTGCTGCAGGAAAATGCTGGGGCTCTGGGAGGCCCAAGCCTGGAGGGCAGTCAGGGAGCTGGGCATGGTGCACGGGGAAGGTAACGGGAAGTGTGGCTTGGACCGCAGCCAGGGACTGGACAATTCAGAACTTCTGCAGCCTCATGCTCAGAAAAACTTGGCAAAGCCACAGCCTGAAATATAGGCCTATGGCTTTAGCTTCTAGGACTTCAAACTGCACATGTTTCCTTCCCCTAAAAGCCTCAGGCTAGCTTTAATCTCTGCCTTTCAGAGTCGAAGGCTGGCCAAGAGGAATTGGACTTTCACCCGCAGGCAGTGGCCCCTCTGAGGAGTGACGAAGGCCTCTGAGGTTGTCAACCTGTTGGGAGTAGCCCCTGCTCCTGGCAGGCAGCACTGGAGCTGGCAGGAGAACTTACGTGGTAACTGGCGGCCTCCACGCATTCCGGAGAGGGAGGAGGGCCGCACTCTCCAGAGAGATAGTGAGACGGAGGGAGGTGCCAGGCTTTCTGGGATCTTTGACTCTCAGCTGCATTGCTGAGGAGAAAACCAGCTACAAAGACTCCGTGAAAATTGCCTTGGTAATCCGCTCTGAAAGTCACTCTCTATCAGAAAAAAAGGAGAAAAGATGAGTGATCACCAAAGCAGGAAATGGTTCCCAGGGACCCTTGGGCCCCTGTGGTTGAGGATTATGTCGAAAAGCCTCCCTTAGCACCCCCAGTTAAGGCAGTAAAGTGTAGACGGAGGAGGTCAGAGCTTGCTGGCTGTCAGCGTGGTGAGACACCAGAATGCCCATCCACTGAGTCCCCTGCAGTGGTAGAGACAGTTGGTGCTCACTTACTGCTCACACCTTTGCAGTTGGACAACCCGTGCCACCGCTGGGCCAAGGCAGTGAAGGGCCCCTGTGCCACGTCCATCTCTCCTTGTTCTGCTGGGGCAGCCAGGACAGGCACATGCTGAGGTGGAGGGACAACTGTACCTCTGAATTGGAGGAGAACCCCTACCAAGTCTCAATGGATTTTGAGTGAATGAGAATTAAACTTTTGTTGTGTTAGGACACTGAGCTTGCCCATGCCAACCATTTGAAATAATTATGATCAATAGGATGGTGTTGGGCTGTTTTTTTCCAGGGACAGTCTTCCAGCATACCAATGTTTCTCCAGAATAGGCTGATGGAGGCCTGTCTCTATCCAGTCTTGCAAAGCTCCCACAATGCTTTGCAAAGTTCTTTTGTGGGATCCCTGAGTATTAACCGATCCTGGATATTTCCGGATTGTTAATTGGAAAGCCCTTCCTTCCTATACGTCCAGACTGCTCTTATGGATGCCAGTCTAACAGCCTCCAGCTGCCCCATCCACAAAGCACAGATCTGATTGCCTCGACTCATCCTGCAAAGCTCCAGTCTTTTGGGGCTTGGATGTGGTGGTACTTGGCCTGCTTCATGGCCCTTCCCCCATTTTTGCAAGACGGTGATTTTCTAACATATTGGAAGGCACCATACCCAGGAGCTGAGCCAGATCAGTGATCTCCTTCCAGCTTCCCAAGAACCCCAGTAGGTTAGAATTCTTTTTCTGCCTTTTTGTGCAGATAAGAAAACTGCCAGAGAGCTGAGCCTTCTAGTTGCAAGGCCAAGAACTGCGTCGCCTTCTCGGCTCCCTGATTCCACAGCCTCTGAACCCTTTTCACTATACATGAATATTCCAAGATTCCTTCCCAGTTTAGTCACGACAAGATTCTGAGGGTGTCTTCTCTGCGGTCAACTGTGCTCGGTAAGCAGAGACCTATCCCACTGTTCACAGGTCTGCTGATTAAAATCTACGGCACAGGGGAACACGTTTCCCAAGAAGTCATGAAATGAGTGTTTATTTCTAAGAGACATGAATGTGCATCTCACAGACTGATGGAGAACAAGATTTGGAGGAAATCTCGCCTCGTCTCCGACATCTGGAACTACAGCACACCCTCCTGCTCTGACTGCTCCGCTCCCTCCAGTGGATTTGTTGAGGAGATCAATACCACCATCTCTTTGTGCCTTTATTTTCCATAGTCTTCCGCATATTGGCTGGCTGAGATTTTGTTCTCCATTCTAAGCACATTTTCTTTGATTTAGACTTTAGGAAAGAAGGAGAGGAACCATGAATTAATCCATCAAAGGGGTGCTATAAAATAGGCCTGTGGCCCTGGTGTGCAGTTTTAATAATAATAATTACTAGAAGGGGGATAGGAAGAAAGGCAGAAATTGAAATTGTCCAAAGTAAAAATGTACATTCCTCAAGTCAGAATTCAAGAGAAAGAAACAGACCCAAGATGCAGGCTAAGGAGTCATCTTGCTGCAGAGCCAAATAAACTGCCGGCTCAGTAAAATATTGCCTTTGATGCTCTTGCTCCAGGGACTTTCTCTTTAATGGAGGGTAATTAATTATCATCATCCACTTTTACTTAGTAATAATCTTTTACAGGCGCTTGGGCATTCCAAATGCATGCAGTTGCCTAACATTTAGGCTGGAGGGAAGTGGCTCTTGGGTGGATGAAAATTGCATCCCTGGAGAGCTTTTGCTTTGGGGCACGTTCTCCCCAAGACTCCATGACTCACCAGTCTCCCCAAGACTCCATGACTCACCAGCCGTGTGGGGCTTTGGGAGCTGGGCGCTCTGGGTAAGGCCTGTGGAATCCTGGATCCACATATGCAGGATGGTCAGAGGGAATAAGGCAGAGTGAACACAGCCCAGTTTTCCTGAGGGGGCAGGAGAACACTGAGAATTGGGGTCGTTATTGAACATAACCACGGAGTGCCACTTCCCTTCTGTCTCTGCTCTACCTTAACAGCACTGGGCAAAGCATTTAACTTCCCAGGTTGCAGATCTCCAACCTGAGCTGGACATAAAAAGTGTTTTTGCTCTTGAACTCACTCAGCTGTTCACGAAGATGACTAAGCTCATCCAACTGAAAGGGATAGAGCTCTTCAAGGACAGGTGCAAAATAAATATCAGCTATTAAAGTTGACTTCATAATGATGACATGCCTTGAACCAGAGTTGCAGCAACTTGCCCCTCTGCCTGCAGCTTTTTCTCTGGCCACTGTTTGGCTGAGAGGTTGTTCTCGCACTTGAAGGTGGATGGTGAGAAGAGGAAAGGAGAGGGAACTAACGTTTAGAGAAAGCTGCGCTGGTCAGGTACTTTGCCAAGGTACTTCATCTGTATTTTCTTATCTAATACTCACTACAACTCTGAGGTTGTACAACTTATTTTACAGATAGAGAAAGTGAGGCTCGAAGACTTTAAGAGAAGTTAACTTAAGAGACGTTGAGCCAAAACCCAATGCTAATGGGGTCCAGAAGGCTCTGTCCACTCTGTGAGACTTCCTCTTAAGTAGAAAAATAAGGGGAAGGGCGTGTCCAACTCCAGGAAGGGAATGAAGCCAGATTAGTTCTCCTTGTACTTTCCTCAGTCTTATTTCACTCCTCTCTCATTCTAACCCTCAAATCGTGTCCATCTTGAGAGATCAGAACTGGCAAAATGGTAGGACTGACCTTCTCCAATCCCAGCCTGCATTCTTGATTGTAATAGCCCCTTTCCCTCACCTCCACCCCTCCAGGTGCTGCTAAGACACATGTCTGTCCTCCTGCCTCCTCCAGAGCTGGAGCACACTCCTCCCAGCTCCCTGCTCTGCCCCACCCAGAGCCTCTCCCTGGCTCCTAGAGTTGCCAAGCTCCTGGTGACAGTGAAATCAGAGAAGGAACGTGGGCTGCCAGGTCGTGTCAGGTACCTGAGACCCAGCTGGGAAGATAAATAGAGTGCCTTGCCCTTTCTGAGTTTTCTGGACCACTGAGAAGATGGAATTCCAGAGATAAAGTTCCTTCCCTCTCTGAACCCTTGGCTCTTCCTTGCTGTTGGAGCTTGCTGACTTCAGCCTTTGGAAGAGAGGGAGAACTTCCAGGCAGCAATACTGTGGATGCTGCACCCTTGTTCAGCTTAGCAGCCACGCTCCTGGTGCTCAGCCCTGGAGTGAGTGCTCAGTCCTTTCTCTTTGTCTCTGTCTTTTTACCTGTCACTCATGACATTTTCTCACCTGGAATGTGATAAGAGAAATAGTAACTAAGGGGCCAGTACTGAATAGAGAAAGAATACTTTAATTCTAAGGAGTTTATTATTTCTATTTGGAGTCTATGAAGTCTGAACTGGGATGAGAAATATGAGATGTGTATGTGTGTGTAAGGGTGAGGGGGAGAGAGAGAGAAAGATAAATAACTAATGTCAAACATCAAGAAGAACTTCCAGCTTGGGAGGTATGATAGATGCCAGGTACTGGGGATAGTGATGGGAAAAAAATAGAGGGTCATTTCTATTAGAGGTCTCAGTTCAGAAGAGAGATTGGAAGAAGATATACTCAGAAGACAGCTCCTAGACCAGGCGGCCCACTGTGAAATCAAATAAGGTATAGGTCCACAGCTAGGACTCCAGACTTCGAAAGCATCATCGGAAGCAGGGTATGTTCTGGACTGGCATCCATTCTTTTTTTATTACAGTATTATCACTGTCATCTCAACAAATGAGCTATCTCAACTCCCAGACCATGGAGGCAGATTTATATATCATATGGCTGCTTCCTAAGCAGAGCTACTGGCTAAAATGCTTTTCTAACCCTTCAAATTTACATCATTTCTAATCTCCAAAATTTAGACTGTTTAGCGGTTATCTCACCAAAACACACTCTTATAAGCACCCCGTGTCCATGGCCGTGCAGGGAAAGCTGCAAAGCCGACGGCATGTGCAGCCACTGCCTCTCATTGTGATCTGCTCCGTGAAGGGCTTTCCAAGCCAGGCACTCTGCTAAGGGCTTCACAAGCATTATCCCATTTAAGCACCATAACAAGAATCTCATTTCTCAGAAGATAAAGATGTTAAGCACCTGCCCAAATGCAGAGAGGCACCCAGAAGCAGAGCTGGAGTGCAAACCTGAGCATCCCAGCTCTAAGACCGGTGCCTTTTGCTGGGTCTGTGGGAGAGACCCTCCTCTTGAGAACCCACCCATTACATGGCATGATTCACATTCTGTCTGCTATTTCTTGTTTCAAAGTAAACCAACCAGAAACATGGTGGTAGAATGACAATTTCTAAGGATCAGAAATTCAGAGTGGGCAGAATAGGATGGTTCTTCTCTGCTCCATGATGTCTTGGACCTCAGCTGAGATGACTCAAATGGCAGGGATTTGGAATAGGTGGGGCTGATGGGTTCACTTCCAAGGTGACTTATTCACTTGTATATCTGGTGCCTTGGTTAGGATGATGTCATCTGGAGCATCTCCTTGTGGCCTCTTTGGCGTCATGGTTGCAGCACCCTGCGCATCCTTACATGGATACCCAGTGCTCCAAGTGGGAGTGTCCCGGTGAACAAGGTGGAGCTGCAAGGTCCTTCCTAACCTAGCTTTAGTCACCACCTACCCTCATTCTGCCGTGCACCATTAGTCAAATAACACAAGCCTGCTCATATTTAAGGGGAGGAGACATGGGCCTCACCTCTCAGTAGAGGACGGTCAAGAATTCCGGGCCATGTTTTAACACCACTACGTATGTTAAAATTCTGTGTCAGTAACCAAGTGGGTTGAACACTTTAGATCCTGATATTTGGTAAGGGCACATTGTTTCCTTCTTCTTTTTATATGGACTAAGTTGAAAAGATTAAAGTGGAGACAGTTTGGTCCTTATTTGGCTGAAGGCCTCTTCTTCCCCATCACCAGTAGGAAGGGTCAGCAGCAGCCCAGGACAGAGGAGCAGCTGGATCTGCCCACAGAGTGACGTGGGCTGAAGGGAAAGCACAGAGCCCGGCCACCTTTGATGTCCTTCAGGTTTGTTCACATCAGTCCAGCTCTTTCCTTTTGTAGCTGAGGAGGCTGAGGCCGCAAAAGGAGGACGGACTTGTCCAGAGCCGTGTCATCCAGTCTGCTAGCCACCGGCCACATGTGGCTATTTATGTTGAAATGAGCTAAAATTAAAAGTTTAGCTCCTCAGTCGCACTAGCCACATTTCAAGTGTTCAGTAGCTACATGTGGCTAGTGGCCACCGTATGGGACAGTGCAGATATAGAACATTTTTATCATGGCAGAAAGTTCTTTTGGACAGCATTGTTCTACAGTCACACTACCAGCTGGTTGTAGGGTAAATCTTAGTGTAGAGCATCAGGGAGTCTGCAGTGAGTTCGGACACTGTGTACAGAGGCTCAAAGCACATCTCCTCTGATCACTTCTTGCTTTTGCACACGCATTTTAGTCTGGCTGACTGTGACTAGCCAGGTGACCAGGTCTAATGAAGAGGCTGAAGGGCTCGGGCTGAAGAGAGGAGGAATGGGTGACCCCAGGATCCCTGCCTGGGGATGAGGAGAACCAGGAAAGAAACTTATTTGGCAGACTAGGGGAAGCAGCTCCAGAGTCGGGGTGAGCTCCTGCCTGGGGAGGGAGGCTCCCCTGGCTCTCACTGTGGCAGACAGCACTGAGTAATCAACATTCTTTTGGATACAGTCCTGGCCTTTCAGGAGCGCCGTATCCCCTCATCAGCCTGGCAGCTCTCTGTCGTCGCTTCTCAGCTTGGACCGGGGTCCAAAGCCAGTTTCCCTCCCTTCCCAGGCCTCTTGGATCTGCCAGACACCAGCATCCTCCCTCCTCTCTGCAGCACTGCTGCCCTCTTATCTGCTGCCGCAGGGAGGGAGCCGTCAGCACCCTCCCCCCTTCCATTGCCAGGCGCCACCAAGGCCCCTCTGGCCTGGTGCCCACTCACAGGCAGAGCAGCAGAGACTCGAGTCCTGACTTCTGGCCCCAGCTCCACACTCAGCCCTGTATGTGACTTTAGCCAAGTTGGTTCATCTCTTTGGATTTCAGTTCCTCATCTGCAAAATGAAGGTGGGGTGTTTAAGTCAGTGCTTTAACATGCACACATATCTCACAGGGATCTTGCTAAAGTGCAGGGTGTGAGTCCCTAGGTCTGGAGTGGGGCCCAGGATTCTGCATTTCTGATAAGCTTCCAGGTGATGATTTGGGACCACTGTGCCGAGGCAAGGATTCAGGGCTGGCCTGTAGCACTTTTCACAGTGATAGAAATGTCCTTTATTTGCACTCTCCAATATGGTAGCCAGTAGCCACAAGTGGCTATTGATCATCTGAAATGCAGCTATTGAGTCCAATAAATTGACTTTTACATTTTATTTAATTTTAATACATTTACATTTCAATCTGTAGCAAATGGCTGACATTTTGGACAGCGCGAGATAGCTAATCTCTGACATCTGCCACTGACCAGCCCTGTGAATTCAAACAAGTCATTTAATCTCTCAGAAGCTCAGCTTTCCCACTGGTAAAAAAAAAAAAAAAAAAAAAAGAGGTGACTCTTCCTATCTAACAGGGCTGTTGGTGGGGGTGGGGTTGGGTGGTAAGTTACAGAATAATTTGCAGACTGTATAGACATGTGCTATGTAGTAATGATGTCATTGTTATTAATAACATAATATAGTAGGGTGGTTGGAAGAAAAAGAAAATTAGAGTCAGACAAACTGGGTTCAAGCTCCATTTTGAGCAATTTCTAGCTGTTTTTGTCCTTCTCTGAGCTTCTGTTTTCTTATCTCTAAATTGTGAATGACAGTAACTCTTTCACAAAACTGTTGAGAGAACTAAATGGGTCAAATGTTAAGAAGTGATCAGTATAGTGCCTAGGACACAGTAAGTGCTCAATTAATGTCAATATGGCTCAGTGGAACATCTTGAGTGGCTAGAATTTAAATCCTGGGTCTAGCACTTACTACCTGTATGTTCTTGGACTAGTTATTTAAATCTCTCTTTGTCTCAGTTTTATCAACTTTAGAAAGAAAATCATAAAATTTACCATAAAAAGTTCAGTTGTTCGTTGAATTTTGCCATTTGACAAATAGCAATTGTTAGCTCTCTCTTTATGTATTGTGTGCTAGTTCCTTGAGATAGAATAGCAAGTAGAAACAGAAAATATCCATGGCCTTAAGATCTGCATGACCTACTATGTGCTAAATCAAACATCACATGAAGAGTGTACGTGGTGCTGCAGGGGTCTGTAACTGGGAGGTCAGAGAGGACCACCTTTGGAAAGAGACGTTTCAGGGAAATGAGCACACGTTTGCCAACTGGACATGTGCTGTAGTTTGAATATTTGTTTCCTCCAAAACTCATGTTGAAATCTAATCCCCAATGTGGCGACACTGAAAAACGAGGCATTTAAGAAGTGCTTAGGTTATGAGGCCTCTGCCCTCATGAATGGATTAATCCAGATTAATGGATTAATGATTTATCATGGAAGTGGGACTGGTGGCTTTATAAGAACAGGAAGAGAGACCCGAGCTAGCGGCTCAGTCCCTTTGCCACATGATGACCTGCGCCACCTCAGGACCCTGCAGAGTCCCCACCAGAAAGAAGGCTCTCACCAGCTGCAGCCCTTCAACCTTGGACTTTCCAGCCTCCATAAGCTGTAAGAAATAAACTTCTTTTATTTATAAATTACCCAGTTTCAGGTATTAGAAATGAGCTAACACTGTATTGGAAAGGAGGAGATGTAGAAGAGTCTGGACTGGGGACGTAGATTTGTGAGCTGTCTACTCACAGAGTTGTGGGGAAGTAAAGGAGGTAACATTTGTAAAGGACCAGACACAGTGTGAACCTCTGAGGGGCACAGTGTATGGCTGTCTCCTTCTGCCCTCTCCTGTGTGGAGCTGGGGAGCAGCATGTCACATTGGCTGAGCAGGAGCAAGCTGTCCCTGTGCTCTGGCCTCTGGGCCTTGCTGCAGCTCAGGTCTTTCTGAATCTAGAACAATTTCCTTTTCTGGTTGAACCAATTCATCGACGAATCTGGATGTGCCAAATTAGACACCATCAGAAGTTTATCGGTTGCTAGATATTTCACGTTGTGTCCAGATGACTAAAATGCAAATACATTCATCCTAGAGGGGGAAATGAGATCTGCACTGCTTCTGTCATCAGGAGATGGAATGGCATGACTGTGTAGGTATCGGGGTCTGTAAGTAGCTGATTTGAGCTTCTCTGGCATTTGTAGTCTGTATGGATCATTTGCCACCCCCCCCCACACACAAGGATAGATTTTATTGGTGAAGCTTAGTAGTTTTGATTAATTGAAGCATTTGATTTCCTTCACAAGGAAGTTGTCCCTGTAGCTCCACATGACCACCCAGCATGCAGTTCACATGTGGCAATGAACCTGAGAGATGCTGATTATCTGGGTGACTCAGTTCTCCCACCTCTGCCTTGAGGGCAGGCTGCAGAGACCGCAGCCTCAAGACAGATGTTACGGGATAAGCAGCAGCCTGCCGCCCTTCAAACACTCACTCTGAAACTTACTCCCTTTCCCCGGAGTCTAATAATCTTGGGACTGAGTCAATTCCCCAAAAAGCAATTATTAGGAAGCTGATTTACCAGATGATCAATTTACCTATTTGCTGATGTGCAGACTTCCCCAAATTGGATCCTTTGTAACATTTGACTAGAGTTTTCAGCTGCTTTGCTAGGAATCTTTTAACACATTTAACATGAATGTTTCATTTTTGTTACTAATAATGTGACATCAAGAAACATTTTATCCTTACTTACAAAATTTCAGCATTTCACATGGTAATTTCTCAGTTTATGTTAATATGAATGTGGAACAATTTAGGCTGATGGCTACTTCTGATTTCCTTTGTATGCTTTGGAATATAAATTTTAACTTAAACTAATTTAAAATTGATTTATTTTGTTTTCAGATTTAAATGTAAACTTTTGATTTTCTTTATATTGAATAATTAGTTTACATTTAAATTTAATTTAAAATTTTGACATATTTCCAATGCTTTTGCATGTAAATATAAAATTAAATTTAAATGTTGAATTGCCAGGAATACATAATTAAGGCAGATATGCTGTTTGAGGCATTGGCAAACACTACTAAAAAGGGCTTAATGTTTAAAAAAGTGGAAAATGGCTTTTAGACACAATAGAAAACAAATGGCTAAGAAGAAAAATCATTACCTGCAAAATGTTGATACATAGCATTTGATGAGAAGCCATTGGGGTTTACTGACTTTGTAGACATTATCAGAAATAATCCATATTTTTCAACAAAGGAGAAATTATTCCTTTTTGTTAAATCAGCTAGGCAACAAGAAATCCTTTTTTAAATGTCAATTTTGGGTGGGTTTTTTTTTCTTTTTGGCCAGTCTCCTTGCATCGTTAGCATTCTGTTACCAATTTCTCATATAGTAAAGCTACCTTGGTTTGTTATTTCTAACCCTTAGTGGCCACATTTTAAATCTTGATTGGTTGCTCCTACTGTTTCTAAGTTGATTCCTCCTTGATTATAGTGGACCATAAATACTGTGGGAAATCTCTGCTGGGCATCCTCAAACTCTTCCTTGCTTTGGTTGTACCCTTTTCTCTTGAATCTTTCTGCAAAGCAAATTTTCAATTAACTTTAAATTAAAACGAAAATAAATTAACTTTAAAAAGCACTGAAAATAAAGCAGTGTTGTTATATTCAAAATATAATTTAAAATTCAATTCTAGATTCAAAAGCATCCAAAAGAAATAAGAATTAGTTAGAAGAAAATTTCCAGTTAAAGACTAGAATATGCCAAAGATATTTTCATTACATACAGAAAATCAAGTGATTAAATATTTTTATATTATATTGAATAAATATTTTTATTAACACATTACAACATATGAATTTAGGAAATTTAGTGAATTGGTCATTTGGCAAAGTTGATCTTCCTAAGAACTGGCTTCCTGGGAATTAGCTTTCAGCAAATTGACTTTTCAGGGAATTGGTTATACCAATTGAACATTCATTGAAATAATTTTCACCGAATTGACAGATTCCACCCATTTTCACCCTCTTCTCTTGAGTTCACTAGAATCTTCTCTCCGTCCACCCAGCCCCTGTGAATCTCTAGCCAGCTTAGTTTCTCAGGGCAGCAGATTCATCTTGAGAGCACTTAATGTCAAGTCTTTAGGAAGTACACAAAAAATTTATGTCATTTTTTGGGACCTTTGGCATGCCAGAGACTAAAGGTTTTAAAAGGTTCCCAGTGGCATGAGTTTGACATTTTTGTTCCCTTCCTAGACCTCCCTTGGGAAACACTGGACAACTGAACTGAATTTCATCTACGCAGCTAGAAGGAAAAATTAAGGCTTCTAATTTAGTTCTGGAGTTTGAAGAGATCTTAAGATCATCTCACCCAGGTTTTCTCAACCTCAGTACCGTTGACATTCTGGGCCAGATGATTCTTTATTGTGAGGGGCTGCCCCGTGCATTGTGACGGTGTTTAGCAACATCCCTGTCTCTGCTCACTAGATACCAGCATCACTCCCAAATTCATGACAATCAAACATGCCACCAGATATTGCCATATGTCCCCTGGGGGGGGTGCAAAATCATCCCTTGAGAACCACTGATCCATCTTTCATCCAGTCTAGAACTTTCCCTTACATTATACATGATGTACCCTCTGAATGCTGCAAGGGCCTGAGAACTCATCTCCTCCTTTGGTTTTCCTGGGAGGCAGTCACCTTAGTGTCACAAGAAGAGTATGGGCTTTGGGACATGCTGTCCTGGGGTCAGATCCTGTCTCTGACCTGTCTCATTTGCTGTGACCTTGGGCAAACTTCAGAACCCATTTCAACCTGTTTCCTGATATGTTCTAATCCCTATTTCCTAGACTTCTTGAGGAGACCAAATAGCCATGTGTCTAAAATGTCTGCCCCTTTTTCGTGCTTGATAACTGTATTCCTTGTATTGATTCCAAATCCTCCATCTTTAACTTCCTCTCCTTGGTTGTACACCCAAATGCCATGCAGACTGTTTGATCTTTGGATTTCATGACAGCTCTGAATTCAGCCTTTGAAGGCTGCCATTTCAGTCTCTTTCCTTCTCAGCAGACCAAGCTCCATAAATGTTGATTCCTTCTCAGTTCAGAGATGACAACAGTTTTCAATTTAATGGGATATTGATTGTTAAGTGCTGTGGAGCTGGGAAGAAATGAGGCATTAGGGCTGGCACCTCACGGGAAGAGAGGATTCCTCAAAAGCCTTGCCAGAAAAAGTTGGTCTTCCAGAGAAGGCTGCACCAATCACTGCAGAAAGGTGGGGTGCTAAAAAGAAACCAAACCCCCAAA
>CM052439.1:15496307-15533512 GCA_028533085.1 Varecia variegata
ATAAGCTGAAATAAAAAAAAAATGAAAAAAAAAATAAAATTAGCTCCTGACACTTTCCAGGAAGTACAAATGAGACATGAACCCTTGAGTCCAGAGATCTGAGAAGCCACCTGACTACTCAAAGTGGCCAGCATCTGCTGAGCAGTTTTAAAAAGAGTATCATTTAAGTCTTTAATCCATCTTGAGTTGACTTTTGTATATGGTGAGAGATAGGGTCTAGTTTCATTCTTCTGCATGTGAATCTCCAGTTTTTCCAGCACCGTATATTGAAGAGACTGTTCTTTCCCCAATGTGTGTTCTTCATGCCTTTGTTGAAAATCAGTTTGCTATAAATATGTGGATTTATTTCTGGATTTTCTATGCCATTCCATTGATCTATGTGTCTGTTTTTATGCCAGTACAATGCTGTTTTGGTTACTGTAAATTTTTGGTAGATTTTGAAGTAGTGTGATGCCTCCAACTATGTTCTCTTTGCTCAAGATTGCTTTGGATAATATTTAGGGTCTTTTGTGGTTCCATATGAATTTTAGGATTGCCTTTTTTATTTCTGTGAAGAATATCATTGATATTTTGATAGGGATTACATTGAATCTGTAGAGTGCTTTTGGTAGTATGGACATTTTAATAATATTAATTCTTCTAATTCATAAACATGGGCTGTCTTTCCATTTATTTGTGTCCTCTTGAATTTTTTTCATCAATGTCTTACAGTTTTCATTGTAGAGATCTTTCCCTTCCTTGGTTAAATTTATTCCTAGATATTTTGTTCTTTTGGTAGTTATTGTGAATAAGATTGTTTTCCTGATTTCCTTTTCAGATAGTTTGCTGTTAGTGTATAGAAATGCTACTGATTTTTTATGTTGATTTTGTATCCTGAAACTTTGATAAATGTTTGAGCTAATGAATATGCCAATTATCCTGACTTGATCATTACACAATGTATACATGTATTGAAACATGTCACTGTACCCCATAAATATGTACAATTACATGTCAATTAAAAACAAAACTTAAAAAAAAAAACACTAGGAAGAGCATTGATGTCAGGGAGTCCTGAATGGTCCTGTGAGGAACTTTCTAACCAACTCCTTGCAGAGGCCAAGGGCTGGCCTCACCTCATGTGCTCCCATATGTAAGCTGGACTTGATACAGCTCAATTGCTCTTGTCAACTTAATGCCTGGAAAATGCAGGCCCCAGGGACTACTGCCTTGTGTTGGGGAGGGATTATGAGTCAAAGTGCTGGGGATCCATCTAGCTGGTGCCAGAAAGATCCCCCAGCAGGGATGGCAGGCCCTGGAGGGACACAGGGGACTTGGGGAATTTCCTTCAGTGGATTTTTGATATATTTAAGATCATTTCCTCAAATGTCAGAGCTGGCCCTTGTTTATCTTTGGATGGTGGAGGAGAAATTGAATTGAAACAGCTCTAGTTTGAGAGGATGGTCTCCCAAAGTCGCACTAGAAGTGGGTTGAAATCATGGACAGTGTTAGGACTTGTACACAGGCAGTCCTGCCTGCCATTCCCTGGGGCAGCAGAGCCTGCTAGAGGGGGTTAGGCCAGATTGTTTAAACACAGAGCTCCTGCGTCTAGCCTAAGGCTCCCTGCAATTTAGTCTTAGACAGTCTCTTGATTTATGAGTCTAAATCCTGTTGAGCTCCATTGTGAATCACGAGTGTCCGTCCCTGGCAAGGTTTTGAAGATAAGAGCTCCAAAACAGGAGACTTTCCTCAGCCCAGGGAAGAAGAGCAGGATTGTATTTTCTAAGTCAGTAAAAAAGCATTAAACTGCTTTTTGGGCAACTCTTGGAGGTGAAGAGGCATTTCCAAGGTCTTCGCTTGTCTGTGGTCTGACTCGAGGAATGATGAGAAGGGGTGAAGCTGCTGCCGTTTGGAGGTCCTCATCAGGGCTTATCTCTACTCTCCATGGAAGATCTTTGCTGTGTTGGACTTTCTTGAAGCAAACGTGACCTTGATCCTTCTAGAAGCAATGAGTGGCTGTCTGGAAAGGATGTCCATCAGGGTTCTCTAGTTCAGTCTCCCTCCCAAACTGCAGGACTGTAGGCAGACTTCTCCTTGAGAATCACTGGGTTTCAAGGGTCTTTAGACATTGCTTGCTTCCATCTCAAAAGCTCAGAGAAAGCCAGAGCCAAAGGAACTTGAAGCCAGTCAGTTCCATGTGGCCATTCTGCAGTTTAAAAACCTGAGGATTGAAGACGTGTCATGACTTGTCTAAAACTGCACATCAATTAGTGTCAGAGTCTTTCCTCCTAGTCCTGAGCCACTTCAGAGAATCCTTCCATTCTCCCCATTTCCACCAAACTGTATCTGCTGGGGATGTCTAATTGCATTTGCAGTTCTCACTTTTTTTTTCCTTCTCTAACAGCTATCTTTACCCTTGATGGTGATAATGAGCGATGCAGAATAGTATCATCTGTGTGTTCTCCTTTTCCTTTAATTACATTTATTGAATTATTCATTACTAATAATTCAACAATTCATCATTGAATTATTAACATTTTCAAATTATATTTATTGATTTACTCACTCAAAATAGTCACTGAATATTTAGCGAGCCCTGTTTATGTGCTATAGATGGTGCTAAAAGTTCTGTGTATATTATCACATTTACTCTTCAAAGTCACCCTAAGAGGTAGCTACTCTTTATGTCTCCAGTTTACAGACAAAGGTGCAGAGACTTGAAGAAGTTCTGATTATCCAAGTTTGCACAGTTTGACTTGGATTTGAGTCTCATTTCAGCTACTTTCTGCCTGGCACTTGGGTTGATAATTATGTTGTAACTGGTCTTTTACCTGAGTTCAAGCTAGCTCTGAGGTTGTGAATGGACTTAAGTGCTTTTTCCAGCTGACCGTTTGCAGATTGGCTACAATGTTGTACAATGCCTGTATTATTCCTCTTTCCACAGGGCCCTTCCTGCTATTCTAATCCCATGTGGAAATTACCATGCCTGTCTTCACCTGAGCCAGTCAGTATTTCTTTAGGGCAGGAAAACATCTTGGGCCACATGAAGCTACCAGCGTAGTTTACTCCAAGGCTAGATGAGGCACATTAAGCATACCACTTCCAAAGGTGGAGTAATTTTTTTGTTATTATTTTTACCTTCTTCTAATTCAAAACAAGCACTTCTAAAAGCTATGAATCTCCATACACCAAACGTTACCAAGCTTGTGGTATATGATGACTACTCTGGATCCCCAACCTAGAGGCATCAGAGAACTGAGGCCAACAAGTGGTTCGTCATTGCAAGAAGTTTGACATTCCTGATGCCCCTGACACAGCTCCAGCCTACTTCTGCAAGATAATATCTTATGCTACCTCCCTATATGCAAGCTTCATTACAGCCCATCTTACTCACAGTTTCCTACAATATTGTCCCCAAAGGTCTTTATATTGCTATGCCCCCTTAGGGGCTCTGTATAATACCACCTTCTTGATGCATGTCTCCTGGATCTCTCTAGTTGGAAGACATTTCCCATTTCACTGAGTTTATTCCCTAACTTCTTATCACACTTGACACATTCCACTTGGTAAAGGAGCCATTTATCTACAGGTCTTAGCTTAGCTGGGCTTAAAAGTGGAAAGCCAGTGCAGGATTTTAAGCAGGAGAATCAAGGGTCAGATTTGTGTTTGAATGTTCTGTTTCCCCATGCAAAGACAGTGGCCAGGGAGAATTGGGCAGAATTGGACAGAGCCTCCTTGACCTCTGGAGTGGAGCTGGATTGGAGACAATGAAAGTCAGTGAGAAAACTCTGCAATATTTTGGAATGCTTAGGGAGCTATGCAAATCTATGCTCTCCTGCCTCTGGTTTCCCAGTCTTTTCTCGAGTATATCTTCCAGTTCAACATATCTTTCTCTTTCCTCTGAGATTCTACCTAAGTGCATGTGTGTGTGTGTGTGTGTGTGCGCGCGTGCGTGTGTGTGCATGTGTGTGTTGTTGGGTTTATGCTGATCTGCTATTGTTGTCACTACTGCAGCCAGTATTCCGGATGCAGATGCAGAGAGATAGTGAGCCTACAACTGACAGGTGGATACAGTTTTGAAATGAATAGTGCTGAAGATTGGATGCTGATAAAGGAAGTCTATCTCTGTTTGGCTTCCTGAATGTCAAAGTGGTGGGAACTCGTGAGCAGGCAACTGAGGGGGCAGATTCATCTCCGGACCTTGACAGCTTTAAGAATAGGAAAATCTCCCAACCCACTCAATACCTGCATCTGTTTATAATGGGCAAGAGGCATTTTGAAGCAAGGCAAGGGCACTGCCAGGGTGACCTCTGGAGGACCTTTCTGGATGAATCATCTGTGATACTGCCTCTCCAGCCACTGTGAGTGGGGAGTATGTATCATTATTTTAGCCACATGAAAACTGAGAATGCTACATAAATTCACAATATTGAGCAAGAGTGGTTATGGTGACCTTGTATATTTTCACATTTATCCTTACAATTCCCCTGCTCCATCCCTATTTCAGCTTATTTAAAATTATGGTCTCCTCCAGAAGTGGAGGTATTTCATGGAGTGGGAGGTGGTCTAGAGGCAGGGCCCTGCACCCAGAGGAGCATGGAGAAGAGGGCAGGAGGTCAGGGAAGTTGGCTTCTCCCTGGACTTGGTGAGGACTGTGTGTTTCAAAGGGAACATTCTGACCTTGTACAGAAACCTAACACAGACACGTGGCAGCTCCGTACTGATCCCATCCCTTACAAGGCCTCGGTTCTCTTTAAATCAGCCTGGGAATCAAGTTTATATTACATCTATTTACATTTTTCCAAGACTCAGTTAACACAGGGCTTGTTTTCCTCACGGTGCTGAGGCCTAAGTTATAAGATGCAAGTTAATTTCATTTGTGTGCATATAAGGGGAGCCAAGAATGGCAAGAGGAATGATCTGCAGCTTATTGAGTATTAATGGAAAGGCACTTGCAGATATTCTTCCTCCAAGAGAGAAAACTGGCATACAGAGAAAATGACTTTGTCCAAGGCCACATGGGGCATTAGTGGTGGAACTGGCCTGGAAACCAGGAGACCCGACTCTAATAAGACTTTATTGATAAGCCTAGAATTTAGTTTTCTTATGTTCAAAAATAATTTTAAGAAATTCCTGAGATGATAAAGACTTTCAGATTCACATTCTCTCTCACTTTCTCTACCCCCTTCTCCATACACAATGTAACTAAGAGAGAAAGAATATTCCACATTTCAAAGTACATATAGGTAGCAGAGTAAACTCCCAGGTCCAATAGGGTCAACTCCAGAGTGCCTGCTGGAGCAAAGAATCAGGTAGATGACTGTATGGAAAAGAAGAAAAATAACTGTAACAACTCTGGGACCAGGTAGCTTGAGCACACTGGATCCGGCGAATTGAAGGAAAGGGCTTGGCTATGCACCTGGCTGAGCTAGCATGAAGAGGGCCACCAGTTCTGGAGGAGAGGGGGCCACCTGGCTGCAGTGCATGAGGAGAGAAGGCTAGGTAGTGAAGGGGAAGAGGGAGTAAGAGCATCCCACCAGACAAAGTGAACCTCAAAAAGCAGAAGACACACCAACCCCTCCCCCACAAAAGGTGTCATCACTGCAAGAAACGACAGTTTCCCATGCCAACAGAAGAGGGTGCTCTTGAACTAGGAAACATTGTCAGTCATCCAAATGCTGTAATTATGCCTATGTACAACTGTATGTTTAAACATTTAAAAAAGAACAGAAAATGGCAGACGACATTCATACGAAGCCACTAAGGAAACAAAATATGAAAATCAAAACATTTCGGCAGATGAAAATTATCTTAACAGAATCAAATATGAAGCAGAAGAAAACTTTACCATAACACCCAAACTGAATTAAATATCCTAAAACAAGCATTGAAAATATGAAACAAAAAACCTAAAATCAGAAGTTCTAGGGTTTAGAACAGAAATAGACCAAAAAGAACCCCAGGAAAAATGTGAAATAAGAGTTGAGTGAACTTGGTAAAGCAATAGAAGGAAAAGACAAAATTACCTTTAAAATAGAGGCTAAATTACAATGTATCCATGAAACAACACATTTGATTGAAAATATGAGCCACTGAGGAACGTAATATAAAAAGCCAAGAGAATGAAGATAAAATATGGAATGAAGCAAAAGAGATCAGAGAGAAAATAATTGATAGAAGAAAGCCTCAGAAGAGCCTGAAAAAGAAAAACATTACAGTGGAAAATCACTAGTGTTTAAAGCTATAGTCTAAGAAATTTAAAGAAGACTTGAATCTGCATCTTTAAAAGACCCACAGTGTACCTGGGAAAATTAACCTGAAACAGTGAAGTTTAAGGCATATATTACAAAAATATTAGATTTGAAAGGTAAAGAGAAAAAATTCTCTGGGTCTCCAGGCAAAAAGGCCAAATCACTTACACAGGAAAGAAAATGAGACTTCTCATATAAAATGAGACCAATGCAGTTACATTTTCAAGAAACTAAAGGAAGTGTGGAATATGCTCTATCTAGATAGGATAAGCTTCAAATATCAAGCTGTGAGAAGCAGTTTTCTATGTGCAAGACCACAGAGAACACTGTACTCACTATTCCTCTCTGAGGGACCGACTAGAGGGTGAACGTCACTCAACCAAGGTAGGACCAGGACCTGGGAGACTTTGGTGAATGGACTGAGAGTGAGAATTGAGTAGATTTCAATGTAAATCTGTAATTAAAACAAGGATGGGGACAAGAGTGGAAAAATGGTACAACTGTTAAATGTCCTGACTAAACTGAAACAGTACATTGTTGCATAGATAATAGGTGGGAATGAAGGACATCATTTAAAGCAAACAAAACAATAGGTAGCAGAGTAAATAGACTAAGGGCATTGTAGTATGTATAGTAAAAAGGTAAACAACAGAGCAAAAATACTAATCTTCCTAAATATCAAAAGAAATATAAAATGGAGCACAGGAAACAAATCATATTGAGAAAGAAATATAATACATATAATTTTATACAAAATGTGAGTTGAGACCAAACACATCAGTTGTATTTATAAATTATATTTATCATATTAATATAAATTCATTAAGTTTATTAATAAATTGCATAATCCCCCATTAAAAATATTTTCAAATTGACTCACATGACAAAACTCAATTTCTATGAGATACATAAGAGATATACTTATAATAAAGTGGTTCAGAAAGGCTGAGAATAAAGAGATTAACAAAAGACAAATGGAAATGACAAAGAAGGACATAAAGGTTTAATCAACCTAATGAATAAAGTAGATATTATGGACATATTCCAAATCTCAACTCAATGGTATTGAAAATATACCCTCTTCTTAAGCACAAAGAGAATGTTCAGAAAAATTGACCACATGTTGGGTTACTGTCTTAGTCCATTTGGGCTGCTATAATAAAATATAGACTGGCTGGCTTATAAACAATAGAAATTTATTTCTCACAGTTCTGGAGGCTGAGAAGTTCAAGATCAAGGTGCTGCGTCTGGTGAGAGTCTACTTCCTGGTCATAGATGACACCTTCTTTCTGTGTCTTTACATGGTGGCAGAGACTAGCTACCTCTCTGGAGTCTCTTTTATAACAAGAAATATCCCATTCATGAGGGCAGAGCCCTCATGACATAATCACTTCCCCAAATCCCTACCTCCTAATATCATTAGGATTTCAACATATTAATTTTAGGGGGACATAAGCATTCGCTCCATTGTAGTCACAAGGAAAGTCTTCAGTAAGTGCCATGAAGTAGAAATTAATTTAAAGAGTTTCTTCTACCTGGAAATTAACAGCAGCATCTCTCTATTAAACACCTATTGGGTGAAGGGGTTATACAAATTAAAACTGAATATTTTCTAAAAAGAGTAATAAAATGAAAATTATTCACATCAGAATTTATGAGATACAATTAAAGCAGTGATCTGAGGAAAATCTATGGTTTTAAATATTTAAGTCAATAATACAATAATTAAAATAAACACATTTAATTTCCAGCTTAAAAATCTAGAAAAATTACAAAGTAACTAAAATGAAAGCACAGGGAAGGAAATAATAAATATAAAAGAAGAAATTGTGATAGGAAACAGTAAAAAGAGTAGAACTAATCAATGAATCAAAATGTTAGTTCTTTGGGAATAAAAGGAAAACCAAAATACCAATAGTGAACATAATCAAGGAGAAAAGGCAAAGTGCAAATATCTGAAATAAGAAAAGACTAGAGGGAAATAACCATTGTAAAAAGGAAAATAAATCACAAGTGGACTGTGTTGCAAAACCCTATGCAAATACATTTGAAAACTGTGAAATTGATGATACTCTAATTGAAAATTTAATTTGCCAGAACAGACCCCATTTGATACAGGAAGCTTAAGCAAATCATTCCCCAGAGTGAAAAAAGAGATGGATTTGTTATCAACAAATTATTGCACATAGAAACACCAGACCCAGATGGTTTCACAGGAGAATTCTACAACTCTTCAAAGATCAGATAATCTTAATGCTCCATAAATTGTTCCAGGATATAGAAAATAAAGGAGAACTTTCACATTCTTTCTAAGAAGTGAGTATAACATTGATTTCTAAACCTAATAAAGGTTAGTGAAAATTATGATAACAATTATCATTATTATTGTAGGAAGCTAAAAGCCAAATTCTTGTACAAATGTAGATGCTAAAATTAAATAAAACACTGGCAAAATAAAATACTGCATTAATAAATAAAACATCAATACCAAATTCCAGGGGTGCAAAGACTTTCAATATGAAGAAATTCATTAATATGATTCACTTTACTAGTAGATTTGATAAGAAAAATCATATAATTATCTTCATTGGTGCTAAAAAGACTTTCAGTAATATTCATCACCCATTCCTGAAAAATGCACTCAATAAAATAGGAATTGATGGATGATTTCCTTACACAATTTCATGTATGTACATGTATATATGTAATTTATACATTTATGCATACATCTGTCCTAAACTTAGCATCTTAATTGAGAAGCGTAGGAGGCATTCCTTCTAAGGCCAGAAATAAGATAAGGTTGCTATCTTCATTACTATATAACATTGTTTTGTATTGTAGTTGTTAATCAATACAATTAGATAAAGGTGTAAGAATTTGCTGATGAATTAAGCAAATTAAACAAAGCTTGAAAACCCATGAGAATTAGTGATTAAAGTAATTGAAATTAGATAAGGAATTCAGTAAGACAGTACAATATAAATTCTTATGAAAATCAATAGCCTTCATGTGTACAAAAACTAACCAATTACAAGATATGGCAGAAGAGGAAATACCTATTTATAATGGCAACAAAGAAAGGGAAATATTTTTTAAAAGATGCAAAATCTAAATGAGTGAAATTTCAACATTCTTCTGAAAGACATTAAAGTAGACTTGAGCAAGTGAAAAGGCATCTGTTGTTCTTGGGGAGAAATTACTCAACATCATACAGATGTCAATTCTTCTCAAGTTAACATATGAATTTAACTCACTTGCAAGAAAAATGTCAACAAGATTTTTATTTTGCTTTCTGGAGCTAAACAAGTTGATTTTTAAATCATGTAGAAAAATAAACATACAAGAGTAGCTGGGAAACCCTGGGCAGGGGACAGAGGGAAGCAATGAGGGGAGAATGATCTTACCAGATACTAAAACCCACCACAGCTACTTGGTGATTAACACAGTGTGGTACTGGCATATGGATAGAGAGACCAGAGGAAAAGAATAGAGAGTTCAGAACTAAATTCAAATGTGAATGAAAATTTATTGGAAATAAGTGGCATTTCAAATCACTGGGGAAATTAGGGACTTTCAAAAAACTGGTGCTGGGACAGTTGGATAGCCATTTGGAAAAAGATAAAACTGGACCCACACCTTACACAATACACCATAATAAACTCTAAAAGAATGAGAAGTCTAAATAAAATGAACAAACCACGCAAGTACTAGAAGAAAACATGGGTGAACTTTTTGTAGCTTGAATGTAGGAAAGATTTTCTAAATGCGATTAAATATTCATATGTGATTATAAAAAGATTGATGGATTCTACTACATAAAATTAAGAAAGAAGTGTGTGGAAAAAAATAAGCAAAATCACACAAATAGTGAGTCACTGGGAGGAAATATTTGTGACATGTATCAGAGGTAAATGGCTATCTCCCTAATATATAAAGCATTTTTTTAAATTGAGGAAAAGACCCAAAATCATGAATTACCACAAAAATATAGGAAAATGACACTTAAACACATATAAAGGTGTGCAGCTACACTCATAATAATAGTTATGCAGAATAAAAGTATACTTTTATCACCAATCAAATTGGAAAAAAATCACTAGTTTAACAATACAAGCTGTTCATGAATCTGTGGCTGTATTAGTCAGCTTAGGGTGCTATAACAAAATACCACAGACTGGGTGGGTTAAACAACAGAAATGTATTTTCCCACAGATCAACATAACCACTTCTTTAAAGGCCTAATTTCCAAATACAGTCACATTCTGAAGCACTGGGATTTAGGGCTTGAACATATAAATTTTGAGGGGACACAGTTCAGCCCCTAGCACAGGTACATACATTGCTTTTGGAAGTTTAAATGTGTAATTCATTTGTAGGGAAATATGGCAATGTCTAAAATAATTATATGTGCAACATTTCCCTTCTGACCCAGCAGTCTGACTCCCATAATTTTATCCTAAAGCTAACAAAAACAAACAAAAAAGCAAAAACAAATAAAACAAACAAAAAATATATGCATACAATTATTTATCAAACCATAATTTATAGAAGCAAAATAACAGATGGATAAAGAAAATGTGGCATATATACACAATGGAATACTAGTCAGCCTTGAAAAAGAAGGAAATTCTGTCATTTAAGACAACATGGATGACCCTGGAGGACATTGTGTTAAGTGAAATAAGTCAGGTACAGCAATACAAAATACTGCATGATCTCACTTATATGTAGAATCTAAAAAAGTTGAACTAATAGGAGTAGAAAGGAGAATGGTGGTTACCAGAGGCTGGGAATAGGGTGAGGGGTTGAGGAGATGTTGGTCAAAGGATACAAAATTTTAGTCAAATAGGAGGAACAAGTTCAAGAGATCTATTGTACAACATGGTGACTGCAGTTAATAACAATGTATTGTATTCCTGAAAATTGCAAATAGAGATTTTAAGAGTTCCCACCAAAAAAATGCTAAATATGTAAGGTTATTCATATGTTAATTAGCTCAATTTAGACATTCTACAATATATACATATTTCAAAAACATGTACATGATATATATATAATTTTTATTTGTAAATTAGAAAATAGGTAAATATAAGAAAAGAATCAGAAAAATCTGAATTCATGGGGTTGGTTATATAAAAACCAGCCTGTGTATTGCAAAAATCTCACTGTCACAAAAGGCAAAGAAAAAAAAAGTGAGGGCATTGTTAATGAAGAATAAAGGAACATGATAAATAACTGTAATCTGACATTAGATATGAACTTTGATTTAAAAAAATCAGCTATGGAAGACATTATTGCAATAATTGGAAAAATGTGAATATTTACTGTATATTTGATAATATTATGGCAGCAAAGGTAAATTTATTAAGACTGGTAATGATGTGGATATATAGGAAAATGTCCTTGTTCTTAGTAGATACATAATGAAATGTTTAGAGATAAAGTGTCATGATGTCTACAACGTTCCCTTCAACGGTTCAGTTGAAAAATTAATCCAAACACACAAAGGGAAAAATGTTAAAAATGAATGAGTAGGAGAGGTATAAAGAATTATAGTCAATATAGCATGTGTGGTGTGGCCCATGCCTATGGAAGTAACAATCTATAGACAAGTTCCCCACGAACACTTACAACAGCCTTGTTCAGATTCACGGATGACCAGAATTTATTCCAGATGAAAATGAAAAGCATGCGAGGGGTTTTCATAGGAGAATGTCATAAGTTAATTAGTCAATGAAACACTGAATCCATGAACACAATTTCTATTGTGAGGTATATTTGCTTAGCAAACTTGAAAGGTTTGTATACTAGTAAAGAAACTTTTGGGATCAGTGAAAACTCTTAGGACTATTGCTCTCATTATTTTTAGGGTAATTTCAAAGAGTCAGTCTCTTACCTAAAACTGCTTATTTTATTTGTTTATTCACTTAGCCATCTCCTATGCACATACTCTCCTATGCGTCTGTTTCAGGTAAAAAATGTTGCCTGACACAGAAGATTAAAACACGACCCAGTTTCTGCTTCAAATTCTATTAGGGCAGACATGATAAAACACCAACTAAATATAGTACTGTGGAAGCTCAGAGGAGAATAAGTAACCTTTGCCTGGGGAATCTCAGTGGGCTTCAGAGAGGATCTGATATTCTATAATTTTCCTTCATGGCACTTATTCACAATTATGATTATGAAGTTATTTAAGAAATTGTCAAGTTAACATTCATCTCTCCACTAGACATTGAGTGCTGTGGGAGTGGAGACCAGGTTGTTTTGTTAACCACTGTACTCCCAACACAGTCCTTGGTGTATATTGTACTCTTAATAATGATTTGTTGAATGAGTAAATGAATTGTTCCAGCCTTGAAGGATGAATATTTCATCAGATAAACAAGCAACTTTGGAGCTTTTATACTCAGAGGCAATGGTATGTACAAAAGCACAAAGGCATGAAAAAGCAGAAAATGTTTAGGAAATGGAGAAGTGTATGCAGGGTCTAAGAAGGTCAATGAAGAGCTAGACAATGAGCTGCAGTCGGTTAGTGAAGGCTCTGGGTGCCTTCCTAAAGACTCTGGAGTTTATTCTACAGGTGGCAAAGAGTCCAGGAAAGGTTTGTGTAGAGGAGAAATATGATTAAATTGGTTTCTTAAAAAGACAGCAGAAACATAGAGAACTTGGACAGAGAAGGAACTGTTAGTAGAGAGGACATTTAGAAATATGAACATAAGATGATGAAAGAGGGAATTGAAGACCCATTGCCCATAAATATATCTGAAGTGTAAGAGGGATTGGAAGCCCATTTGGACAATGAGAGACAGGCCTTGAAGATAATGTTGAGTGCCTGATTTGAGTCATTTCTTCTGCCATTTTCCTCTCTTTTGGTTCCCCACTCTCATATGGCATCCTGACTTCCTGTAGTCTGAACAGTTAGTGCCCACTTGAATTTGCTTTCTCAGCATACTATGTTCTAAACTTTTTTTCTTTTCCTTTGAGGCATTAAAATCAACCTATCTCCTGTCCCTCTCACACCAGAAAGCTAGGCTCTGCGCTAATATATACCAAGATGATAATCGCTGCAAGATATTACTATTATTTCTTCTAGGCTACATATTTGAATTTTAATAGTAACTTTCAATCTTTAACTCAAAAAAGCAACCAGTGAAAATTCCAAGAAAAACAGCAAGGTTTGTGAGCTAGATATTTCATAGCTGTCATTTATGGCCTTCCATTCTGTATCAACTCTACACTAGGCACTTTAAATCCAGAATCCATTCAATCTTCATGACAATCCTATGAAGAGGAATTATTTTCCCTATTTTGTGGATGATAAACCTTGTTGCTTGTAAAGATGAGGAAATAGAGGCAGCAAAAGTCAGAGATGGGATTTGAACCCAGGTAAACCTGATTTCAAAGCCTTAAGTATCCCTCCTATCACAGCTGCCCTGGCTGGAGGCAATTCAGGTGAACAATTCATGCTAGTGACAATGTGTTGGGAATTCATGTTATTGACTTTACTATATCCTATTTTAATTCTGGTCAGATAGGCAGTCTCTTCCAAGTCAGGAATCTCCTTCTTTAATTTTTATTTTTCTTTCTGGATTTCAAATGAATTTTTTTTTTCCATTTTTGTGCTGAATTGACAAAAGAAAGCTCCAGCCTTTCTCTTTAGATGGCCTGAGTTACTCTGAGACCAGAGAGACACAATAAAAGCCACTGTTCTGCTGGAAATTGTACTTGCACAAGTCTCAAAATTAGTGAATGTTTAATAGCTAGGTAGCCCAGAGTCATGCTCTGGATGAAATGAAGGGGCATAAATAACACCTTGGTCTCAATGGAAAGCTGGAAAAAGATCCTTATACTCTTTTTCTCTACTTCTTTCCTCTGTATGTTGTTGTGGGACTCAGGAGGAAAGACACAGTGTGCCTTGAAAGGCCATGGGGAAGTGTGAGCTCCAGGAATGATGTTTATAAGCACCCTGATCTTAATGAAACATGAGGTTGGGAATGTGGTAGGCACAAGTCAGGAAACTCTAAGCCCTGCTTGCTCTGCAGGGAGAACAGCCAGCTCCTGATTACCTGTGAACAGGTTGTCTGTGAATAGATCAGGACCACCTGGCTTCTTTTCCTACCATTTATCCAATTGGGCAAGAAACTAGGGGTAGGTGGGCTAGAAATAAATTTTTCTCTGCCTCTGTCTCCCACATGTGAGATTCAGGCTCAGGCAGAGAGGGATTAAATGTTTGAATTTGTCTATGATTGTTAGAGAGAAATCAAAAGCCAAATCTGGATAATAATTGTTTGCATATTAGTTATGACTCTTCTTTCATCTTCTCCTGATGTAGGTAATTGAATTGGCCAAACATGATCTCACATTAGGTTTGAAGTAGTTTAAAGATACACTTGTGGGTGAGCATATAGATTTTGTGAACTACAGTCATATTCTGCAAATGTTCCCATAATCCATGCCATTAGTGTATAAGTCATAATGCTCTATTTGCCTTTATGGGATTCTATTTCCTGATGTTTTTCTCTTTCCATCCTTCTCCACTGATCCTTTATGAATGAACAGTACGAGGTATCTCCTACACACTTACACTGTCACATAGAGAAGAGTCACTCAAAGATCAGGAAAGGGAGGTGCACACCACTGGTGAGGACGTTGAGACCCAGTGCCAGAGAGCCACACAGTGCCCACCATACATTTGGAGTTGGAGCTCAGTCCATATTTGTTGACTTTTCACAAAACAGTGGTTCCTGGACCTTAGGCTGTTGGCAAGAACTAAATACAAGGCGTGGCAATGTGTCTGGACAAAGTTAGAATTTGTTGGCTGTGGTGAAATCTGAGGTCAAAATCAAACTCCCATCTTGCTCCCCAGACTAAAGCCACTGAAAATAGTTCCTCATTGTGGTTTCCGAGATTCAAAGAAAAGACAGCTCCAAGTGGTTTATTACACAAGGTTCAGAAGGCTTACAGGCATCCAGTGGTTCCCATCAAGCTGGATTTTGATGGGTTAAATGTGAGTGAATCAGAAACAGAAGAATTACATTTCCTTTCCAATACACATAGGTTTTAAATGAAGAGAAAAAGGTGCTTTGGGGCACAATGCATTTATTTGCCCAACTCCAAACATTCAAAAACCAGTTCAAGATGTCTCAGTAAATCCAGCCAGCTGCCCAATCCCTCTTCTTTCTGGAAGTAATTGTGTATATATGCATGCTGATAGGTGCACAGAGAATGGTCCCTAATCTTCTGGAATCCAAGTTTTAGATCTTCTGGTCTCTGGTATAGATGACTCTAGTTTCCCAGGTGTTCTAGTGATAGAGTTACAGTGGCCTTTCCCCCCAAATATGATATAAAGCTTCCTCAATCTCTCACCCAATGTCTGCTTAAATACACAACCTCATGTGGTGAAGCAGATTTTTCATTTACCAAGAACCAATGTCTCAAATATTTAGGTCACAAACACTTACTTTGTCTCCTGTTTACATAGGGCAGCCTATTCATGACTATGACTATTTTCAATCTGCAGTGAGAGCAATACATGGTGAAAACATGGCTCAATTTCCCTAAAGTCTAAATAAGTTAGATAATAGAGGCTGAGGGGAGAGCAAGAGAAGGGAACAAGAATATAAGTTAGGAGACTGCTTCAGGCATCTGGGGGTGAAGAAATGGGAGAAAGCAGAAATGGGTTACAAAGGAAGATGGAATTCTAAGAAGTCTTTGCTGAATACACATGTTCTGTGGAAACCAGGCAGGAACAAATGGTTCCACCAACCTAATCTGTTTTGGCCAATTTGGGTGATGAAAAGTAAGGATGGGAGTTTATTGTTCCTTTTTGCAGGCTGATTGTCTTGGGTTAAACTTGGTGGATTGCAAGCAACACACCAATCACATCTGAATCCATTGTGGTTACTCTCACTCACCGCCTGGGGTGTTGGCAGGATTTAAATGTGAAGTGGAGATGGCAGGTGAAGGAGGGAGAAGATGCGTTCAAGTTACAAGCTTGCTCCTGGGCAGATTGAGGCATCATTGATGGAGATGCACAAAGGAGATGAAGTGATGAACAGAAAAAGATAATGTTTTGAAGAACAATATCAGCTCCACAGATTTATTTTGGAGTTGTATGCATATTGGTAGTAGTTTAAAAATGGTTGTAATTTAAATCCTATAACTAGATGAAGCTGTCCTAAATCCAAATTCCACTTTCTAAGAATGGTAGAACTCCCTTGCTATGATTAGGGTAGTCCATACAAAATCTCAGCAAATTAAATTTTTATGGTCACCTCCATCACTGACTTCCTACTTTTTCTTATTCCCCTCTGTTTCTTGAGATTTCCTTTAATTTCCCTCTATCTGTTGGGGCATAAACTATGCATTTTTCTTTAATTTGAATAACAAAGACAAAACATTCATATTGGTTTTCTTTTCCCCCAGATTTTCATAAAATCTTCTGTGTATACAGAGTGTTCAAGGATATTTCTGTGTTGTTAATATTCAAGTCTAAGCTTTACTTTACAGATTAAAGACTCAGCCACAGCTTTAAGATGACTACTTAAATAAGACCTGTTAAGTTTCTTCATGAGATGCCATTTTCTTTCTGGGTCTTTATCCAAATAGGGGAAAAGGGGGAGGGATTGTCATTGTTCTAGTCATAGAAATTAAAGCAAATGGATATATACTGAACCCAAGTGATGCTGTGGCTAATGGGTGAAATAAAAAGATCAACTGGAGAAATCAGAGGATATCAGAGAAAGGAGATGAGAATTGGGGAAGAGTAATAGCAGAGGGTAAGATGGGATAACTTTCAAGAAGAAGGTGACCACCAGGACAGTGAGTACTGTGACCAATAGCATGAGAGAAATAGGATCCCTGGGTCTTTGGTAGATGTACAAGTGGCTGCACACCTCATGGCACACACCACATTCCCATGAGTAGGGCTCCACCTGGAAGAGGCCTTGGCCCAGGTGTGATAAGTGAGCATCCATAAAGGTCAGGAATGAAAAGTGATCATTACCATCCTCAGCATCCTGGATGATAAAATTGATAATACACTTGTCAGGCTGAGGAATGATGCCAAACTAAGAGTTTGGAAAAAAGAAAAGATAACAGGAATAGAAGACACAATTATAAAAGTGTTCAGAATTAAGAAAAAAAGCAAGCACTTGGTAGTCCATTTGGGGTAGAAAATCAAACAAAGTTCCTCAAGGATCCCAAATACTCTTCCTCCAATCAAACTGTGATGACAAAGCATTCATTAAGCCCAAAAGTGTACTAGAAGCTGTACCAGGTGCTTTCAAATGTGATAATTTAACTCATGTTCAAAATAAGTCTATAAGAAAGGTTTTTACAATTTTTCCATAGTACAGGTGAGCAAGTTGAGGGTCTGAAATGATGTGACTTCCCCTAGATAACACAGCACATGAATATCAAAGCTAAAACTAGAATGTCGAGTTATGACTCCAAATTCAGTGTTTCTCTACCATGCAACACTTCCCCTATTTTGGGTGAGGGACATTTCTGTGGTGTGACTGAAGAATAATGAGCTTTTAAAGAACAGAGGAAGTCAGAGGACTGGATGGCCGACCATTCCTTCAGTGGCTCAGGGCTGTTGATTTTCTCAGGACCATTATTTCTGAGTTTTAGTTTGGGTCTGATACTGTCTAGCTGTGTAATCACAGATGAATCATGTAGCAATTGAGGTATCAGTTTCCTGGCCTGTAAATGAAAGAATTGAACTGGCTCCTGAACCCTTGACACGTTGACATTTATGTCTGCAAGGATCTCTGGAGTTGGTCTCATCTGGAGTGGGTCTGCAGTGCTTCAGAGGGAAGAACCCAGAAAGAAAGGGACAAGAGCACAGACTTGTCCTGGGGATATTGGGGAAGTGAGTAATTGAGTGAAGCCTGTGTTTGACCTCATTCCTTGCTGTCTCCTTGATTTTTCAAATCCCTATTGTGATTCTATACCCAGGTGTCCTGGTCAATTACTACTCAGCTCATTCCCTCAAGTTTGTCAATGTGGGTTTAAAATGTTACCTTTTCCATGAAGCATTCAGTCTTTAATAGTCAACTCTAATAAGCAGAGGCTAAAGATTTAAAAAAAAAGCCAATGGATTTTTCAAAATGCCAGTTTCACTATTGGGTTTAACAATGGAATTGAGGAGATGGCTGCAGGAGAAGATAGAGTCATCAGAAAAAGACCTCCATGATTTATGATTCCTGTGTCAGAATTGGAGGCAGATGAGGGCACCTGGGAGCCTGCTGGGAGCGCCTGCTAACGGGCAGTTGGGTGGAATACAGCTTCCTTGTGCCATGGGCTGTTCCTCCTGACTCCTCTGCATGTGTCCTCATCTGCCTAGGCTTCCCCACCCAGCCAGACATTTGAACCAAAAGGGGTAGACATGGGTGGATGTGCAATGAAGCAGGTTAGCTACAGATCCTGGTTATACTACTTACTGTTTGTGTAATATCTGCAGGTTACTTTGTCCCTCTCAGCTTTAGTTTTCTCATCTGTTAAGCGGAAATTGTTCTGAGGTTCCATCAGATGACTCTGCACTGAGCCTGCCATGTGCAAGACACACAGGTAGTGGTTAGAAGCAGCGTCTGGGTCCAGACAGCCTGAATTGGAGTCTGGCCTCCCCCATTTATTAGCAAGTGAGTGTGAGCAGGTTACCGAATCTTCCTGTGCCTTAGTTTCCTCATCTGCAAAGTCTTAGTAAAGACACCCACCCTGTGGAGTTGTCAAGATTAAACATGTGAAATGTGTAGAGTGGTTAGAACAGTGCCTGCATTTAGTAAGTGGTGTAAATGTGTTTGCTCTCATTGCTATCATGACGATGGCGTTTGCCTCTGCAGCCCATTGTGTGGTAGGAAAACTGTTGGTCAGCTAGTTCTCGCTCATGTTCAGGCCCATAGTCCACATGTAGGACCATTGTATTTGTTCAATTTGAAGCCCACAAAAATAAAATAAACGAGTCTCCCCATCTTCACATGCTGGGGGAGGCAAAGAAGAAAGGCTCAAACCTCTTTGCCTGTGTGAGACTGGGTGCGTCACAGTGTGTGAGAGCCCTGAGTTGTCACCACCCCCCAGTCCCCCCTGTACATGAGCCACAGAGGGGGTGCCCCAAGGGTTCCCACCGCACTCTAGGTTTGCTGTTTGCCTCCTCAGAGCACCCGTGTTGATTTAAATTACAGCTCTGCAGCAGGCGTACAGCTCTGAGGGCATCCCTAAGTTGCCCGCTGAGCAGTGGGAGGTCTGAGCTTGGAGAACAAGGATAAAATCTGCAAGTCAGTGGCTTTGAGGCACCACCAACACTTGGAGGGGCCTGCGGTCTGAGGCACAGAGACCCCCAGGGAGCCAAGCAGCCAAATCGTGAGTTGCTCATAAATATGAGTAGGGGGTGGAAGACAGAAGAAACCACAGCTAAACATGTATAAAAATTCATCACAAAGGACAGCGTGGTGCTGCTGGCTTTCTGCAAAGTGAGTGAGGCTGAGTGTGTGCAGGCATGCACACTCATGCACACATACATGCACACACACACATGCGTGAATGCACACATGCACACATTCATTCTATGATGACCTCCGTGGAAAACTCCTTTGCCATCCTTCCCATCCACAGTGTTGGAGCAATTAGGTAGGACTTGGGCAGAATGATTCATGCTTCAATAAATTCAATTTCAACAAAACATAATTATGGTGAGTCACCTAATCGCAGCTGTAATCATGGCCCGCCCCTCCAGAAGCCAAAACAGTTGAGGGCATTCAGCAAGGGCGTCTGATCCCTCATTATGACTGCAGCCTCCATCTTTTGCCAGTTCCTTTCTGATTTTTTAAATTACAGAATATTTCAGACATATATAAGGTGCAATGAATACTCTAGTGCTGCGGGCTGTAGACAGGTACTGGTCCATGGCCTGTTAGGAACCGGGCCACGCAGCAGGAGATGAGCAGTGGGCGAGCTAGTGAAGCTTCATCTGTATTTACAGCCGATCCCCATCGCTCCCATCACCACATGGGCGCTGCCTCCTGTCAGATCAGTGGCGGCATTAGATTCTCATAGGAGCGTGAACTCTCCTGTAAACTGTGCGTGCGAGGGAGCTAGGCTGCATGCTCCTTGTGAGAATCTAATGCCTGGTGATCTGAGGAGGAGCTTAGGCGGTGGTGCTAGCGCTGGGGAGTGGCGGCAAATACAGATTGTCACAAGCGAGAGATCTGACAGCACAATAAATGCAATGCACTTGAATCATCCTGAAACA
This sequence comes from Varecia variegata, assembly GCA_028533085.1. Classification (NCBI taxonomy): domain Eukaryota; kingdom Metazoa; phylum Chordata; class Mammalia; order Primates; family Lemuridae; genus Varecia; species Varecia variegata. The sequence goes on from CM052439.1 coordinate 15,516,792, forward strand.
ATCCTCCCTCCTCCCCTCCCCAGTCCATGGAAAAATTTCTTCTATGAAACCAGTCCCTGGTGGCAAAAAGATTGGGGAATGCTGCTCTAGTGAATACCCATGTGTGCACCAACCAGCCTAAGAATAAACATTACAAATAAGGTCAAAACCCCTTGTATCACCTCTGGTCCCATTCCTCTGTTTCTCAGTAGAGACAATAGTATTTGATCTTGGCATTTATCATTCCCTTGTGTATGTCTGCTCTCTATGTATCCTTAAAATTATATAGCATTGTTTTCATATTTTAAGTGCTTAAATAAATGGTATCATTTGTGTATTCTTCTGCAACTTGGTTTTTTCCCCCTAACTTTTTGAGATTTATTTACGTTGGATATGTATCTTTAGTTTTATTATATTAACTTCTGTTTAGAATTCCATGTATGAATAGGTCAAAATAGGTTTTTTATACATTTCCCCTCTCTATGGATGTTTAGTTTGTCTCCAGCATTTTCTATTAACAATCAATGGTTCCATGCACACCGGTATATGTGTTTCCTGTGTACGTGTGTAAGTTTCCCTTGGCACATACACCTCAGAGCAGAGGTGCTGAGTTGTTGGATATCGACTTTGCCAATTTTACTACATGTTGCCAAATTGCCCTCTAAAGTGTTTATACCAATTTACATAGCCATTAGAAGTTTATGAGTTCCTGTTGATCCTACATTTTCACTAATATTTCTTATTGTCAGGAATTTAATTTCTTCCTGTTAGGTGTTAAATGTTTTCTCTGTAGTTTTAATTTACATTTTCTGAGTTGTTACTGAGGTCAAACATCTTTTCATAGAATTAGGAACCATTCAAGTTTCTTTTTCTGTGAGTCACCTGTTCATATGTTTTGCTGCTTGCCTATTGTGTCTCTTTTTTGGGGGGGATAATATATGAAATATCCTTATTACAAATATAATGATTCATATTTTCTGTTTCTTCCCATGCCAATTTGAATAAGTTGCATTTTTTCAAGAAAAGTACCCCTTTCATCTAAGCTGTAAAATATAATGACATAAAGTTGCTCCAGTATTTACTTAGTATCCCTCCTTTTAAAGTCTGTAGGATTTGTGGTGATAATCTTTTTTTTAATTCCTGACGTTGGTGATGTGTATTTTCTTCCTTCCTTCCTTCTTTCCTTTCTTCCTTCCTTCCTTCCTTCTTTCTTTCTCTTCTATCAGTGTAACTAAGAGTTTGTTGATTTTGTTGTTCTTTTCAAGGAACCAGCTTTTGGCCTTGTTAATTTTTTCTATTAACTATATTTAATTTCATTGATTTCTATTCTTGTCATTATTTTCCTCCTTTTACTTCCTTGGATCTTACTTTGCTCTTCTTTTTTGAACTTCTTGTGGTAGAATCTTAGGCCAATGTTTTTAGGCCTTTCTGCGTTTGCATTTAAAGCTGTAAGTTTCCCATTTAAGCACTACTTCAGTTGCATCTTACAAATTTTGATATTGTGATTTCCTCACCATTCAGTACAAAATACTTTGTAATTTTACTTGTGATTTTATCCTTGAACCCCATAAATTATTTAAAAGTATGTCATTTATTTGCAAATAATTGGATTTTCCTGGATATGTTATTGTTGATTAATTTTCTTGTGATCACAGAATATACTCTACATGATTTCTGTTCTTTTGACCTTATTGACAAGTATTTTATGGCACAATATGTGGTCTCTTTTGGTTAATGTACCATATGTGCTGAAAAGAATGTGTATTTTGCAGTTGGATGGTAGAGTTCTATAAATGTCAATTAGATTAGGGTGGTTGCTAGTGACGTTCAGATTTTCTGTCAGTGTCTTTACTGATGTTCTGTCTTGTTCTATCAATTACTGAGAAAAGGTGTTAAAATCTACTAAGATTGGGGAGTTGTCTTTTATTTTATAATTCTGTTGAGTGTTGATTCATTAGCTTGAGTTATGGGATACAAACACATTTGTAATTATTGCCCTCATAGTGAACTATCCCTTTTAAAAATTTTATCACTGGTTATATTCTTTGTCAGGAAATCCACCTTTTTTTTTCTTGCCTGTTGTTCGTATCATCAGTCTAGCATTCTTATGCTCACTGTTTGCATAGTATATCTTCACCATCCATTTACTTTCATACTATATGTATCTTTATATTTAAACTGTGTCCCTTACAGGCAAATGCTTGAGTCTTGCTTTTTTTTTTAAATCTACTCTGACACTCTCACCCTTCTAATTCTGAGACCTTTAACATTTAATGTAATTAGTGATAGGGCTGAATTTAGGTCTGCTATTTTATTATATTATTGTTTGATTTTTGTTCCTCTCTTCTCCTTTTTCTGCCTTACTTTAGATTATTTGAATATTTTTAGTTTTCTATTTTAATTTATATTGGCTTAAAGCATACATTATTATATATACTGTAATGGTTGTTCTGTCTATGTATTACCTATCTTACCTTCCTGGTTGAGTAAAAGTTAATATTACCACTCATGTAAACCTGACAAACACTATCGGTCCCTTTACTCCATATCCACCATATTTTATGTTACATTTGTCACATGTATAACATTTACAGAAATTGAAAATCCCATCAATATATTAAAATTTTAGTGTAAGCAATTATAGGTATTTTAAAGAACTTAAGAGGAAAGAAATTAGTGTTTTATATTTACCCAGATGTGATGGCTTTTTGATATATCCACTTGGCTAGGCTGAACTATAGCTCCAGCTATTCAGTCAAACATTACTTAGGTGCTGTTCTGGAGGAATTTTGTGGATGTGATTAAAGTCCCTAATCATTACTCATTGACTTTAAATTAATCAAAAGGGAGATTCTCCTGTGTGAGACTTTTAAAAGAGGGTTTAGGCTCTCCCTGAGCTCAGAGACTCCAGATTTGTGGGGTTCTAGTTTTCTCATTATCGTCCCTATTGATCACCTGCCCTAGCCAGACCCCATAATTGTATATGCCAATTCTTTGTAATAATCCTCCCCCAACAATCTCCCCTTTGTGTGTGTGTATATGTGTGTGTGTGTACATACACACCTCTCTCTCTCTCTCTGTATATACATGCATACAGTCTCTCTCTGTATATACATATATACAGCATCACTTAAGCATGGAGGTAGTTCTCAGAAATGCATCCTCAGGTGATTTCATCATTGGATGAACATCACAGATTATACCTAGATGGTATATACTTCTTTAATATTTTTATATATATTTTCCATATGAAAAACCAAGCCAGTGTCCCAGCACCATGACTAAATATCAATCATTTCCTCTACTCGATCTGCAATGGCAATATCAAGAGCCATATATCAGGTTTTCCTGTATGTGCTCTATTATAATTTTATGGGACCACCGTATGGTGCATATGACATCATATATGCAGTCTATCGTTGGCCAAAATGTCATTATGCAGAGCATGAATGCATATATACTTCTCTGGCTGAACCATGACTTATATGCCAGATATTTACCATTTTTGATATTTTATTCTGTCCTGAAGATGCAAGTTTTACTCTAGTGTCTTGTTCTTGCAGCCAGAAGAAATTCCTTCAGCTTTTTTTTTTTTCTTTTTAGAGGTCTTCACCATCATCAGAGGAAAGAAATTCTCCATCTAGCAAGCCTTTTTGGCACCCAACCAAGATCAGAAGAGAGGAAAATTCTATAGCATATGATTTTATAAAGACCACTGGGTCTGTGTTGGCCCTTCCAGGTGCTCTTTTAATTTATTTCTGATTTTCTAAAGGATGAAGTTTTGGGAGGGGAGGGAAGTGGTCGGTGGTAAATGCAGCCCTCTCCCTGCTGTTGAGCTCTGAGAGGGAATAAACGATAATTTGTTCTGAAACCTGCAAAGGCCACCACACTTATTAAAAATAAGTTACCCATGAGAAAGATCTCTTGGCTACAAGCTACTCTCCACACAAATGCCAATTGTGAATGTGTCCTTGGTAGAAATGGAAGGATTTACACTCCTTAAAATTCCAACTAGATTTGAATATCTCTAGCTCAAGTCATGTCTCTGCTCTTAGGAAGAAGGGCTCCTTCTTGGCCCTTCTTGGTTGTGAGTGAAGAGCTACAGGAAAGAAATCTGAAAGCCTGTTTTGGCCACTTTTCCCTATGTTGAGCCACATTCACAGCCAGAAACCATGTCAAAGGGTTAGTCTATACTTGGCCGAAACAACTAGTGGTTGTTAATGATGCACTTAATCCTTCAGCTGTTTTGACCACATGATAACTAGCCTATTTTGAGCCTGAACTGACTGCAGTGATCGGGTACTTTGGGGCTGTAAACGTTGCCTACATGTTTAACCTAATTTTGTTCTTTCTTGTTGCAAGAGAGGGTTAGCATAGAATTCTTACTCTGCCCACCGATCACTCCCTCCTCAGAGACCGAAAGACTGTTTTAGATTGCATCTACATGTACCAAAGAACTAGTTTGAGCAATTTCATGAGAAATATACTATTCGACTTTTACTTTTTATCAAACTGACCTTTGATTTAAATAGCCTCTTATAAACATATATTTAGATTAGAATCTTTGTTTTTTATTTTTTTTGATAGGCAAAAATTCCCCCATATATTCATATTCTCTGTAAGTCTCCTTTTTGTTTTCCCAAGAGTTGAAAATGGGCATACCACTTTGGTTCTTTTTATTTTTGATTAAAAGCACTGAGAGCTACTCCTCGAACAACCTCCCCCCATACACCCCTCAACATAAAAATGGACCTGTGTCTTCTAGCCTTCCCGCTGAATGCTTCCTTTGCTATTCACCAGGTGTCAGTGAATTGTCTTCCTTAATGTTCTGTAGGGGATAGATACCTCTATTCCCGGACTGCTGAGCTGGCCCAAGGACCTCAAAGAGTGACAGGACATATGGAAACTATAGGTTTTAACTTTTATTATGTCACCTCCCCATCCTGTATAATTTTCTTCTTCAGCTGCCCCAGGCTGGCGTGGCTAGAGTCTGAAAGCAGTGCTCAGCAGTGGAAGACCACCGGACCAGGAAGTATGAGTCCTGGGTTCGAGTTCTTGTCACACCTACAGCTGATCATCACAGTCAAATCATTTTTCTGGTTCTCAGCTTTCACATTTGTAAAAATGAGGGATCATAAAGTTAGATGCTGATAGGAGCTAGTTGTTTAAGGTAGATGAAGTACACAAATCTGGTGAGTTCTGTGACTAGAGTTTATTTTCCCCATACAACCCAGGTCTAAAGAGAAACGCCTAACTCTGATTGTTGTTATGAGAATGAGGCACACCGTGCTTCCAGATATTCTGAGTTTTCTAGAGATGCCACCTATAGGGATTAAAAAAAAACTGTCTCAATATCTAAGCATTGGGCAACTGATACAAAAATTCAAAATTAAACTTTCTGTGGCCCTAGTAAAATATGTCTCATTCCCTGGGTCACCAGTTGTAACCTCTAGACCGAATGGTATTTAAAGCCTCTTCCAGTTCTGAAATGTTATACTTTAATTATCCAAATGGTCTGAATTGAAGCAAGAACTGGCATTTGAATATGAGAAATATTTTCCTGGCATCCGGTTTTTATATTTTGAAACAGGTGACCAAGGGGAATTGTGAAATGTCCTTCAAGTGATCTTGAAGAATAAGAGATGCCTCCTTCTATCTGGGATTAGTTAGGAGTAGTTGCTGGGAGGGGGTTGGGTGAGATGTTCTCTTGCAGTTTTTTTTTCCAGTTGGGATGTTGTAAAAATGGTATTTTATGAGTTTCGTTTCAAATATCCTCAGGTCCTTTTGGGGGAGGAAGGAGGTGGTAGTTTGGTTTCTGATTCCCAAGACTCCTCCCTGCTCAATTCCTGGAATCATCTTGGGGACTCTGTAAACTGAAATTTAAAGTTACGGTTTGTAGCTTCCCCTCTAAGGTTTAGAATAGGTTTCATAACTTGGAACTGAAATCAGGGCAGCAGTTGGAGTGTAGATGGAAATGTCTATAGCTCTGGTTGTCAGCATGCTAATGAAAACCAGAGACGGCAATAAATAAAGGTGGAGATGAGTGATGGCAAAGATAAGAGCCTTTTAACCTCACTTTATTTTCACTATAATTCCCTCCTTAAGAAAATCGATCATGATGACCCAGATCCATTTTCTTATGGATTAAACATACCTAGGAAACCCACAAATATCTTTTATACACTCTGTGCTGAAGCCCAGAGCCCACAGTTCAACAAGCAGAGAGAATTCAGCGTAGTTACTGACTATATCAGGATAAATTCTAGGTCTCTTATTCCAAAGTAACTGCAGCAGAGTAAACACACCATCATCCTTAGAAAGAGACAGAAGATAGAGGCAAGCCAGCAAGACAGAATACAGATGTATTTGGTTGTTAATCAAACCTATGTCAACAGCATAGTACATGTTAATGGTAAAGAAGGAGATGGATTGAAGCCCAGGGAAGCCAAACTAGGCAAAAGATCCACTTTCACGAACAAATGAACAACATGGGCCATTGACAGTGAACCCAGGTGCTTTTGATGGCTAGAAGGGAAGGTAGGGCTGTCTGAAACTGTAATCTTCTCCATCACCACTATCATCAACAGAACTTTAAGTGCTAATCTGCATGCCTGATAAGATGGGTGAGGGGCAGAAAAATCTAATTATATACGATCCCTGGTGGTCATGTGTTGTTTTTCCTCTCCAGCATTAATTCTCCCTTCTTATAACAGCACCTTGAATTTCCTTCGGGGTGCCACTCTTCCGGCATTGCATGCGGCTTTGGTGGACTTCTCCATCAACTGGCAACACTGCAAGGGCTGGATCTAAATAGAGACAACAAGACTTGCTCTCTGAAGAGTTTGAACCTTGACACATGACCCAAGGATAAGTCCAGAGATCATCCTGACAGAGAGAGTTGATTCGTCCCCTAATGCTCCTCTGGGCCCTGTCCTTTTCTGAGGTCTGACAGCTCAGCTTTTCCTGTGACTCACAGAACTGTCCCCTACTCTTAAAATAGACTCTACCTGACATCTAAGTTAGCCAGAGTCACTTCTGTTGCTTACAACCCAAGAAACCTAAAAAATATACCAAATATCTGCCCTGTGATCTCACTAACTAAAAGCTGGCGGTGAAAAGACAGACCGAGAATCTATCAAAAAATTGTTAGTAAGTGAATTTGGTGAAGTTACTGTGCCCAAATTTAATATACAAAAATCAATTGTATTTCTAAATATCAACAACTAATAATTAAAAAGTGAGATTAAAAAATATACATTTATGATAACATTAAAACTATCAGATATTTGGGATAAATCTACTAATGCATCTATGTGTATACAATTCTCTACACAGATAGCTATAAACCATTATTGAGATAAAGGAAAGACTTAAATAGTGGATTCCTGTGAGCCATTCAATTTGGGGTCAGTAACAGACTCCTGAAGTAGAATCTCAGAGCTGATGATGGTGTAGTACAAGTCTATCTTTATGCTGATAAGGAAAATGAAACTAGAAAAAAAGAACAGCCTATTCAAGTTAGCCCAGAAGGAGGACTGCCACCAGCTCACTGCACTCTGCTGCCAATCAGGGCATCCCTACGGCTGGGCCTAGATCCACATTCTTCATCTCCCAGGGCCAATACTTACACTTAGGAATTCTAGCAATGGAGCTCTGTCTTCTTTCTTTCCATCTTTCCTGAATATTCTAGTTTGCATAGAAAATCAACAGGATGCACTCACTCTCTATAAGATTCTTTGTGTGATTGGGCATGTAAATCCATGTTCTAGGGTTGGTAATATGCCATACTTCTGACTCTTTAAAAGTAGCAGATCCTTGCTGGAAGACCCACTCATTACCCATAGCTCAAGGGGCCGCATTTGAACAATAGACATCTTGTCATTACATTTCCCAGTGTCTGGTCACAGACATTGTGTAAACCTCACTTCTATTCCTTCTGGAATACCAGACTTTAGTAACCAGACTTAGACTAAGAACTTCAGAATTTCCCCCCACCCCCCACCCTTGACTTTTCCTCTGCTGTTTTTCCTCTCTTCCATGGGTTATTTTTTCCAACTTGGGAGACAAGGAGAATGTGTATCCCAGGTAAAGTGAGGAGGAAAGGAGGAGGAGCCATGGCACAGACACATCAAAAGAGCCCTTTGTGTTCAGGGCACATTATTCCTGGAATCCAATCAAGTGCCCAAAAACCCAACCAGGCTTTTCAGACAGCACAGAAACCAGTCATGCAGGACTCTTGGGCTCTGCTTTTTTAAAGCTTTATAGGGTACACTGAATTATTTGGTTGGGTCTTTTCAACCGTGTGACATTTGGGTTTTCAATGGCACAAATGGAGTTGATCATTAATTATTTGGACGCTTTAATTAAAAAAAAAAAACCTCACTGTGGATTTATGAGGGTCTGCTGGGGGGCAAGGACAAGGAGCCCTTTAGTGATTCTCTCATTTGAATGAGAGTGAGGGTTGTGAAGGTCTAGAAAGGGAGGCTATAGAATCATCTTCCAGGAAGGTCTTAAACACAAGTTGGGGTTTATTTGATGGAGGAGGGGCTTACCATGAAGAAAATGGAAAGGGACACAAGAGGACAGAATTCTGGGACCTGCCAAATGCACCAGGGGGTAGGATGTTTAATAAAAATCAATGGTTTAGCAGGGAGCCATCAGGAGCTCCTGAATCAAGACCTTTCACATCAAAACTAGTGAGTCCTCTGGGTTGATGGGGGAAGGGCTGGTTTCTGGAACGTTTGATTAACTGAACCAGAGAGGGACTCCAGGGAGGGGAGTTTGTGAGTGGAATGTTGAACGTCCAGAGGGATGGGATAGATGTCTTCCTGTTTCAGAGCAGCAAGGTAGCGAAGGTATAACATCCACTTGCTTCCTTCCCGGGGCATGTTTTGTAGCCTCAGCCTTCTTCTGTGACATGGATGCATGTCCCTCCTGAGTCCTACACACTCTCCGGTTCCTGACATCCTGAAAAAGCTCTCACACTCCCAGAGAGTTTGGCTCCTGGGTGCCTCCTCAAAAGTTAATCTCGATGACAAGTGATCTTGGATTGGGTTGGGAAGCCTGGGAAAGGAAGTAAGCTCTTCTCCAGAGACAGCAGGAATTCCCATCTATTCAACCCCTTGAATCCAGGAACCTCAGGAAAAAGACTCAGCACATTTAAAAAATACCAATGAAAATTGCCTATCCTTAACATCAAAACGCACAGTCATGCTGTATGTGAAAAAGAAGCGCAGTGATTTGTGTGCATGTCTTTGCTAATTTCCCCACTTGGATTTTTTAAAACCATTACCTCTAGTTGGAATAATTCAATATTTAAGAAAAATGAAAAAACATGATGTCCCTGATGTCTTTCCTTCTAAAGTGCACAAAATTGTTTAAAGAGTTGTTGCTATGGTGCCAGTTGACAGTATAATTGATCTCATTTTGCAAAGGAGAGAAACTGAGTCTGAAAAAAACTCTAATGACATGCCAAAGTCATAAAATATTAGTGGGCTGGAATGCTAGCTTTCTGGAAAAAGACATTTCTCACAAAAGACCTTACAATCTTATCCATGGAATAATAGCACTAGGTTCTCCACATGGTGCTATAGGAAGGAGTCCAGAGCATTTGCAAGTGGGTTATTTGTTCTGCCTTACAGCCACTTCCCTGCAAAGGTTGGCTCATATGCATCCAATTTAGAGATGAAGAAAATGAAATTTAACCATATTTTTGTAGCAACTCCATCTGGGATTTTTGGTGCTGTTTGCTATGTTCATAGTTAAGAGCTGGAGAGGTCATGAAAAATTGAAGATAAACCTGGCTTCAGTTATCTGACAATAAAGTAATGCAATTAAAGACTAGGATGCATGATATGATGGACTTGTTTGACAGGAGAGCACAAGCAAGCTTTCATGTCTCTTCCCAGCCTCGGGAGATCAAGTGGGGAGGAACACAGCTGGGAGGAGGGGGCCCAAAGCCCAGGGGAAAGAAATGGCTTTCTTCTGGGCCTCTCTCCATTCTCTGTACTCTCCAAACCTTCTCTATTTTATTTAGAGCAATTTAGTACTTGCCCCAAAACCCTTGTCTCTTCAGCTGCCTCCGAGCATACATTTGTTTGCTGCTCAGACATCCAGTGAACTGGCTGAGTCAGCTCATGTTCATTGTACTTCTCTTTCCAAATCCATATTCAGTGATATTATGTTGATAGCTTGAAATCAGCCATGTTGGGAGTATTTACACCATGGAAATTGGCAAATGCTATAAATCAAAGGTTTTCTCTTTTGGAGAACTAACTACTAAATGTTTACCAGCACAATACTGTCTAAGCTCCTACTCTGGCCAGGTTATTACCTAGTTTAGAAAGTTGGTAAAACCAAAAGATCCTTCAGCACCAAACATTGTTAGGCAGAGTAGTAGGAGCTGAGGAAGGCATGTATAAAATGCTAGCTGTATTGGTCAAGTTTCAGCCAGGAAAACAGAACCTATGCCAGGAAGGTTGAGAGAAGAACTTTAATGAGAAACTTGCTCCAAAGGTGTTGCTAAAGCTAAAAGGGCAAATGTGAGAGGTAAGCCTTGGGTTATCAGGAAGCTACTTCTACCTCTAGGGCTGGAGTGACCAAGTCAGGAGATGGTGTTAGCAGAGTTTAGGAACTCACACTACAGAGGGAGAAACTTCCTGGGGAAATGGAACGTAGAAGAGACTAAGCTGCTAGCACAATGTCCCCCAAAACAGATAAAATAGGAGAAATACCTTGGCTTTTTCCTTCCTCCAGTGTTTTGCAGAAGCTGCCCATTGGCCAAACTTAACCAGAAGCCGGATGGGACAGGAGCTTGGGAAAAGTGCCTGGCAGAGGTCAGCCCCTGTGATGCAGAACAGGACAGAGCAAGGCTCAGCAATAAATCTGACAGCAAACAGGTAAGTCACCATCCTAATGACTGGTAATATTCTTGAAGGGACATCCAATACCTTCAAGGCTGCCACCAGTAATATTGATTTCCCAGAGTTCCAGAGTCAAGCTTTACTCTATGAACCCAGATAATTCCCTGGAGTCTGGCTCCCAAATCCATTCCACATTGAAGAGTGATTAAGTTCTGAAAACTTAAGCTGCTGACAATTCTGTTATAGCTTCATAAAGTTGATCCCGAGATCCAGGAGCCATCATGTTTTATAGAAAGATAGAACTTCTATCATCTTTTATTCACGGGGCATAATTAACAATGACTAGAAACACTCTTTCTTTCTCTTGTCTTCCCTTTATTCATTTATTATTTTCTGAGAACCCAGGCACTTCCACTAGATGCTGAGATTTCAAAGGGTTTTAGAGCTTGCCCTCGGGGAGCTTACCGCAAGGATGGATGGGAAGCAGATGACCACGACACTACATAGCAGGCTCAGGCAAAGCCTCCATTTGCAGACTAATGCTAAAGGAGTAAAAATGCTGTTTCTAGGAGTGCTTTCAACTGGGCGAGCTGCAGGGGTCCATCAGGGCAGCTGGGGCCCATCTGTAGCAGCTTCAGTGGCCTCTGGCACTTGGACACTTTTGGGGTTCATCCCTTTCTTACTCTTTAAGGCTTTTCTTCCCCTGAGGATGTGGCCACATGTGCTTTTTAGTAAATACTCACACTTCCCCACTTGGCTCTCTACTCATCTCCTCATAGCAGGGCAGTTTTTAGCCTTTTGTCTCTTGTATTGCCAGAGACTAATAACTCTAGTGTCTTCTCAACTCAAATGTCATAAGATTTCTTCCTGGCCTGAAATGTGTCTCCATTTTTGGCCTAGATAGGGCTGGTCCTTGTGATGTGTTGGAGAACTGTGTCCATGCTGTGATGTGTTCACACCAACACACTCCTGGAATTGTGGCGCCGTGTCTGTCATTATAACTTGTCAAGCGATGCCAGAATTACTAAGTACTTCCCACTCAACTCAGACCTTCAGTCTGCACCCTCCTAGAGAGTCAGACACAGACAGCAAGAAATGAAGGGGGTAAAAAAACATGAGAATGAGACAATGTGGGTGGCAGGTGATGATGGTCTGCAGGAGACCTGGTGGGGAGAGTGGGAGAGAGGGAGAGAGAGAGGTAGGGATAGAAAGGGAGGAAGGGAGAGACAGAGAGGGAGGAAGGGAAAGAGAGAGAAAGAGAGGGAAATATAGAGAGAGGGAAGAAGGGAGAGACAGAGAGGGAGAGAAAGAGGGAGACAGAGAGAGGCAGAGTGAGAAGGGAAGGGAGAGACAGAGAGACAGAGATAGAGAGAGGAGAAAGATGCAGAGAAAGAGATTAGATAGATAGGTGGATAGAGGAGGCAGAGATAGAGAGAAAGGAATCAAGAGAGAGAAAGGGGGAGAGACAAAGAGAGAGGGAGAGAGAGAGGGAGTGGTTCTTTTCAGTTGCTAAAAGCAGCAGTGGCAAATACTGGTGAGAGGGGAGATATCTTTTTTAATTTATATTAATATAAATGTATGGGGCACAAGTGAATTTTGTTACTTGCATAGATTGTATAGTGAATTCGGGGCTTTTAGTGTACCCATCACCCAAATAATGTACATTGTACCCATGAAATAATTTCTTATCATCTACCCCTCCCACTACCTCACCCTTCTGAGTCTCCATGGTCTATCATTCCACACCCTATGTTCATATGTGTACATTATTTAGCTCCTACATAATGAAAACATGTGGTATTTGTCTGTGTCTGACCTGTTTTATATAAGATAATGACATCCAGTTCCATCCATGTTGCTGCAAAAGACATGATTTTGTTCTTTTTGTGCATAAATAGTATTAATATTACATTGTGTATATATACATCATGTTTTCTTTATCCATTCACCTGTTGATGGATACTTAGGTTGATTCTGTAGCTTTGCTATTGTAAATAGTGCTGCGATAAACATATGAGTATAGGTATCTTTTTGATATAATGATTTCTTCTCCTTTGGGTAGATAGCCAGTAGTGGGATTGATGGATTGAATGATAGTTCTATTTTTAGTTCTTTAAGAAATCTCCATATGGTTTTCCATAGAGGTTGTACTAATTTACATTCCCACCAACAGTGTATAAGTGTTCCTTTTCCTACACATCCTTGCCAACATGTGCTACTTTTTGTCTTTTTAATAATAGCCATTCTGACTGAGGTAAGATGATATCTTGTGGTTTAATTTGCCTTTCTCTGATGATTAGTGATGTTGAGCATTTTTTCATATGCCCGTTGCCCATTTGTATGTCTTCTTTTGAAAAATGTCTACACATGTCGTTTGCACACCTTTTAATGGGATTATTTGTTTTTAGTTGTTATTGTTGAATTGTTTGAGTTCCTTATAGATTCTGGATGTTAGTCCCTGTCAGATAAATAGTTTACAATTTTTTTTCTCCCATTCTGCAGGTTGTCTAGTCACTCTGTTCATTATTTCTTTTGCTATGCAGAAGATATTTTGTTTACTTAAGTCTCATTTGTCTATTTTTGTTTTTGTTGCCTGTATTTTTGAGGTTTTAGTCATAAATTCTTTGCCTAGATTGATATATAGAAGAGTTTTCCTTAACTTTTCTCCTAGTATTTTTATAGATTCAGGTCTTACATTTAAGTCTTTAATCTACCTCAAATTTATTTTTGTATATGGTGAGAGATAGGGGTCTAGTTTCCTTTTTCTGCATGTGGCAATCCAATTTTCCCAGCACCATTTATCAAAAAGGGTGTCCTTTCCCCAGTGTATGTTCTTGTAGACTTTGTCAGCGATCAGTTGGCTGTAAATATTTGGTGGCATTATTTCTGGGTTATCTATTCTGTTCCATTGATCTTTGTGTCTATTTTTATACCAGTGCCATGTTGTTTTGGTTACTATAGTTTTGTATTATAATTTGAAGTCAGGCAATGTGATTCCTCCAGCTTTGTTCTTTTTGCTTAGGATTTCTTTGACTATTCAGGCTCTTTTATGGTTCCATCTGAATTTAGGATTGGTTTTCCTAATTCTGTGAAAAATGACATTGATATTTTGATAGGGATTGAATCTGTAGATTGCTTTGCGTAGTATGGTCATTTTAATGATATTAATTCTTCCAATCCATGAGCATGGGCTGTTTTTCCAATTGTTTATGTCATTTATAATTTCCTTCATCAGTGCTATTGTAAATAGGATTGACTTCTCAATTTGGTTCTTAGCTAGATCATTATTGTTGTATAGAAATGCTATGCCCCCAATCTTGTCTGATCTCAGAAGCTAAGCAGGGTCAGGCCTAGTTAGTGCTTGGCTGCGAGAGGGGAGGTATCTAAAGAGAATTTCAAGGCAAGTTTCTATGTGCTGTTCTGGGAAAAATCCCTGTGCTGTTTCTTTAAAGAAACTTAGAGAACAACCTATGGAATTCAGTTTTGTGATTTTTGGATGCTTGGAGTTGTGGAGGTAGGATTCCAAGAGACCCTACTATATTCAGGTCAGAGAGCCTATATTTTAACAGATTTGTTGAACTAGCTGATTTTCAAATTAGAAGCAGTCATGAGCCCCTGAAGAAGCAGAATGCATGCACTGATGGACACAGCCCTAGGTGCAGCAGGAGAGATCTGTGTCCCAGTCCTGGCTTGGTGTTTTGCTGTCCACATGCACGGGTGCAACTCACTCATTGTCTGCTATTCTCAATTTCCTCATCTGCATGTGGCAATGCTGATAAGCCTGGCTAACTACACAGGTTTGTTGTGAGACTTTCATGGACTCAGTCAAGTGAAAACATTTTATAAATTGGAATGTTACAACCATTCGCGGAAATATTATTTAAATGACATTTCTTGGTAGGGTTTAGCTGCCTCCCACAAAGTGATGGTCAGTTTACTAATGCCACCCTCATAGAAGAAATTGTCCTGATTCATGTCTTTAATTTTTCCTTTTACTAAATTGGAAACAAAACTCTCATTGCTTATAAATGGAAATTGCTAAAAGGTGCATCTGACTTAGAAATGCCTACAGAAATTCCACTCAGATTGGTTTAAACTGTCTAGAGTGTGGAGGAGAAAGCCCATAAAGTTCTCTCCAGAAGGAAATGTGTGACCCAGGCCCTGTGAGTTAGAACTTCCATGGGCTGCAGGCTCCAGAGGCCACAGGGCCTTCCAAAGTGTGGGAGGAAAAGTGTTCTTGGGTTTTCAAGGGTGTGTTCTGCAGCCCTGTTGCTGAGCATCTGTGTGCATGTGTGTCCTGTGTGTGCTAGTGCATTTATTAGAGGATGTGGTGGTGGCTTCCAGCAGGTAGATTTCCAGTGCCAACAAATTACTTGCTTTTCAGAAAAAGTGGAGTTTTCCTTGGCTTTACTGCCAGCTGCTTTATCTGTTTTCATTTTAAAGATGTGTTTTCAAAGCGCCATTTCCTGAAATCTCTTGGTGCAGCCAGGTATGAGATTCACAGTTGCAAGTCCAGGGAGAAGGTGAGCTGCCAGGGAGAAGTTTACAATAGGGTGGGTCGTCCAGAGGGGTGCCAACTGAAGTCTCGCCAGGAAGCACAGAAAGAGCCAGAAGCAAGGACCCTCCATGGGAAAAGACCTCCCTCCAGCTCCAAGTGGAAATTCATGTATAAGAATTTTAGTTTTGATAATCAGACAGAGTTCTTGTAATTGAAGAGGGAATATTGAGTTTCAAGTTTAACAGAATAACACTAGTCGAAGTGAGTCCTTTCACATTAAGGATTTTTTTTTTACTCCCTTTACAATATCTCCCTACAAAGTTGTCTTATCTTGATCTGTTTTTAGTGCACTTATGGCCACTTGAGTAAATATCTTACCTACCCCTCCAGAATTTGAGCTCTGAGCTCATGTCACATTTATCTGTAAACTAATCAGTGTCTAACACAGTGCCTAGTATACAGGTGGTGCCTAATAAGTGTTGGTTGCATGAATGATCAAATGATGAAAACCTAGAGCTATTAACAAGGTTCTGATGAAAGATTCATTCATTCCACATTGATTTATTGAGCGTCTGGTATATGCTAAGCCCTGTTATAGACATTGAGAAGACATTGAAAACAAATTACACATGAAGATAATATTAATAGGAATGAGTCTAATGACAACTTCTTTTTTCCACTTTTTATAGCCCTGGCTTTTGAGAATTTCTTGGCTATGTTCAGGTCCTGGTGTTGTAATTACCATATTTCTGGCCACTTTTCCCTAAGACCTGTCCCAGGCTTCAGGACTTACTCTGTTGGATTGAACAGGAGTTGAAATAGTTCCAGGCTAGTTAGTCAACTATCTCTCTCAGCTCTTCTTTCTGACAACAGGATTTTTACCAGTTCCCTAGTTTTGTTTGTTGCTGTTGTTGTTGTTGTTGTTGTTTCTGTGTGGTCCCGGAAGGCTGAACTAGGCTCTGTGGATTACAGACAGGTAACTTTTTCCTGAACTCAAGGGGAAACTTTCTAATAGAGCTGTGTAACAATGAGGCAGACTTGAGAAGTAACAAGCTCCCTGCTACTCAAGAAGAGTAGAAGTTCTGAAGGACAGACTGGATGGAAACTTGGCTGGCTGTAGAGGTGGCTTCTACCTCGAGTAGCAGAGAGAGCACAGCACTGCTATGACCCCTTAGAATTTGAGGGCAAGCATGGTTCCTGCATTTCTATTTCTGACGTGGTCCTCGTTATTAGGCATCAGGGAATCACCTTCAAAATGTCAGAGAGCTCCACTGCTCTCTTCTAACTTTTGTCTGCTGGGTCTGAAATTGCTAACCATAACCTAACCTAACGGATGGCAAGAAGGCTTGACCTCGCTTGTCAACAGATCAATGATGGCAGCT